>CAWTZC010001519.1:2940802-3587454 GCA_963919715.1 Microtus obscurus | reverse complement strand
ACCCGGATCCGATCTCTCCGCTGCCTGGGCGTCCCGCGAACAAAGGGCCGGCCCCGCTTGGTGCAGGCCGGCCACCTAGACAAAGGAGCCACCACCCTCCCGAATGTCCTCCCAATTCGGACCCTGTCCCAGCGCCCAAACAGGCTGAGCTGGGAGCTGTTGTGTGGTTCAAAGAGGGGAGGGGGGTCAGAGGTAGTGGGGGAGGGCCTTGGGTGCAAGCTGTGTGGGACAGGAATGGAGAAGAGGTATCAAGGAGTACAGCCCCCGCAGACTGACCAGGAAGTGCAGGAGGGGTGGGGGAATGTCTTAATTAATTTTTTTATTAAAAATTTCTACCTCCTCCCCACCTCCCTTTTCCCTCCCCCTCCCCCTTCCTATGCCCCACTCCCCTCCCTCTCCCTGTCCCCTCCAAAGAGCAGTCAGGGTTCACTGCCCTGTGGGCAGTCCAAGGTCCTTCCCCCTCCATCCAGGTCTAGGAAGGTGAGCATCCAAACCGGCTAGGCTCCCACAAGGCCAGTACATGCAGTACGGTCAAAACCCAGTGCCATTGTCCTTGGCTTCTCAGCAGCCCTCATTGTCCACCATATTCAGAGAGTCCGGTTTTATCCCATGCTTATTCAGTCCCAGTCTAGCTGGCCTTGGTGAGCTCCCAATAGGTCAGCTCCACTGTCTCAGTGGGTGGGTGCCCCCCTCGCGGTCTTGACTTCCTTGCTCATGTTCTCCCTCCTTATGTTACTCATTTGGACCTTGGGAGCTCAGTCCATTGCTCCAATGTGGGTCTCTGTCTCTGTCTCCATCCATCGCCAGATGAAGGTTCTATGGTGATATGCAAGATATTCATTTGTATGGTTATAAAATCGGGCCATTTCAGTCTCTCTCTTTTCAGCTGCCCAAGGACCTAGTTGGGTACATCTCTCTAGATCCCTGGGAACACTTCTAGAGTCAAGGCTCTTACCAAGCCTAAAATGGCTCCCTTAATTAAGAAACATATTTCCCTGCTCCCATATCCATCCTTCCATTATCCCAACCATCCCATTCCCCCAAGTTCTCCCCATCCTCCCCTTCTCACTTTTCTCTCCCCATCTCCCCTTACCCCCATCCCATTCCACTCCCCAGTTCCCAATTTTTGCCCAGCAATCTTGTCTACTTCCAATAACCAGGAGGATAACTGGATGTTTTTTTTTTGAGTTCACCTTCTTATTTAGCTTCTCTAGGATTGTGAATTATAGGCTCAATGTCCTATATTTAGGGATAAAAAACAATTATGAGTGAGTACATCCTATGTTCATCTTTTTGGGTTTGGGTTACCTCACTCAAAATAGTGTTTTCTATTTCCATCTATTTGCATGCAAAATTCAAGAAGTCATTGTTTTTTACCACTGAGTAGTACTCTAATATGTATATATTCCATACTTTCTTCATCCATTCTTCTGTGGAAGGGCTCTAGGTTGTTTCCAGGTTCTGGCTATTACAAATAATGCTACAACATATGGGCATAGGAGACCACTTCCTACATATAACCCCAGCAGCACAGACATTAAGGGCAACATTGAATAAATGGGACCTCCTAAAACTGAGAAGCTTCTGTAAAGCAAAGGACACTGTCACTAAGACAAAAAGGCAACCCACTGACTGGGAGAAGATCTTTACCAACCCCGCAACAGACAAAGGTCTGATCTCCAAAATATATAAAGAACTCAAGAAATTAAACATTAAAACTCTAATTAACCCAATTAAAAAATGGGATACTGAACTGAACAGAGAATTCTCAACGAAAGTTCAAATGGCCAAAAGACACTTAAGGTCATGCTCAACCTCTTTAGCGATCAGGGTAATGCAAATCAAAACAACTTTGAAGGTCTGGAGAGATGGCTCAGTGGTTAAGAGCATTGCCTGCTCTTCCAAAGGTCCTGAGTTCAATTCCCAGCAACCACATGGTGGCTCACAACCATCTGTAATGAGATTTGGTGCCCTCTTCTGGCCTGCAAGCAGACACACAGACAGAATATTGTATACATAATAAATAAATAAAGAAATAAATTTCAAAACAACTTTTAGATACCATCTTACACCTGTCAGAATGGCTAAAATCAAAAACACCAATGACAGCCTTTGCTGGAGAGGATGTGAAGTAAGGAGTATACTCATGGTGGGAATGCAAACTTGTGCAACCATTATAGAAAGCAGTGTGGCGGTTTCTCAGGAAATTTGGGATCAACCTACCACAGGACCCAGCAATACCACTCTTGGGAATATACCCAAGAGATGCCCTATGATACTACAAAAGTATATGCACAACTATGTTCATAGCAGCATTATTTGTCATTTTAAAAATAGTAGTTATTGAGGCAAACAACAGGACAGACTATAACATAAAGAAAGAATGTTGCAGGTCTCTCACAACTTTAGGAGACCCACAAGTCTGTGGTGGGAGTTCCTGAAGTTCCTATCCCCAAAACTTCTCTTGTTCAGATGAGCACACCAAGGGCAGGAAGCAGACATTCTTAGCTGCCATCTCACCAAAGAAGGTGAACCCATATAGTTTCATTTTCTCTATTTACCCCTGAAGTGAAATGTCACAGACTTTACAAAACAATTTATTTTTATTGAGACTGCGGATTTTAATTTGATTAATGTGATCACTGTTATGTTCAGATTCTCCTAAAGAATTCTATCTTGAAGGATTGAGCTATCTGTGGATATGAACCTGTTTTGAATAGAAGAAGATTATAGCAGGGTTTGTACTTATTATAGCAAGGCTACCTCCTCCCCTGGAGACACTGTGGGCCATGGATGCTCATTGAGTATGGGTCTATGAATACTGGCAAGTGGAGGGTGATGAGCAAAGGTTGTTACTGAGGACTCGTTTCTGTTTAGAGGCATATACATATCTGTGGCCTCTCCAAGATGCTCTTTCAGACTTCCTTAAATCTTCTCAGTTTCATTAGCAGGATTCATAGTGAGCATTCCAAATTGGCCTCCACCATCATGAGGGTGAATATTCATCTTACTGACCCTCTGTGGCATTTACAACCTCAACCATGTATTTCTATACATGGAGGTTGCTGAGATACCCCTTTAGCTCATAAGAATCTGGATCACCTCACCTAGGATCATGACTTCCACAATGGTACTGTCACATAACAACAGATACAGAGATGAGTTGAGATGTCCATACATGTGTAGGAACCCCTGAGAGTAGAGGTCACAGAATGCATTGGAGAATACTAGAGGTATTCCCCATGAGCTAGAGGGAAGGGGTCTGAATTCTCTGCCATGGCTCTGTGCCTCACTATTGCTCATGTCACTTCCACTGTGGGACAGATCCTCAGAGAACCAGTTTATGGAGGATTATTTTGTCAAAAGTCACAGGCATGGCCAGCACTGAAAGAAACTTCAAGGTCTGGGCCACATTCTCTCTTTTTATCATCACTTTTTAAAATTTATTTTATATACCAACCAATTTCCTCTGCTGCCTCTCCTCCTGTTACCTCCCCCACACTCCCTTCTGTTCTGTTCTCACAACCTCTTCCACTGCTCCCCCATCTCCATTCAGATGGGGTAAGGCCTTCCATGGAAATGGACAAAAAATGACGTATCAAGTTGAGGCAGGACCAAGTTCCTCCCCTCTGCATCAAGGCTGAACAAGGCATCCCACCATAGGAAATAGTTTCCAAAGAGCCAGGTCATGTATGACGTTTAGCAGCAGCCCAGAGAGTGGAGAATTTGTCAGTATCTCCAGAAGCAGCTGTATCAAGTCTATAACTAGCTATTGTCCATCTGAATCCCACATTACAACAGGAATTTTATCTACTGTTCTGGGACCTGACTCCATATAGCTGAGAAGTATAATCTCATGGCCTTAGTGGCAGGATGGGGAGGTGAGTGTATGGGTTCCCTGTTTCTGTTCTCCTACTCATGTACCTGACCCTAATCATCTCTCCTTGGATGCCACCTTTTGTCTAAACCCTGGGATTCAGGCGCCTCTGTTGGGATCTCTGTTTGCCTCCCATACGCACCAGCTGAAATGACAGATAAATGAGGACTTTTCTGAGATAAGAACTGGCAGGTTACCTGGGGATGGAGCATTCTCACTGCATGGAGGTGCCTGATACTCACCAGCTTTTGGTACAGGCCTTAGGGGTGTCAGGCTGGAGGCTTTAATGGGTCCTAGGAAAAAGAATAAGAAGGGGTGAGTTTTAGATGCTAACCCAGGAACCTGCTTCTGCTCATTCTTCTATATCTGTCCTGTAACTTCCCCAAGATCCCCACAGTGTCTACTCCAATTCTAGATTGCAATAGAGCAAGTCATGGACATTACTTGAGGGGCCCCTGATGGCATCCACTTTTCTGTCAGGGAAAGTGTCTTCTTACTAACTCTTCCCATTGTCCCCTTAATATTACCTGTCAAGGGCTCTTCTAGGGTTTAGATAGGAAGTCAGGGTCACCTTACCTGAGACAGTGATTTCCACAGGGGCACTGCCATGTGACAACAGGTAGAGAGATGACTCTTGAGATGCATAGCACCTGTAGGTGTCCAAGATTGAAAAGTTCACAACCCTCATAAATAATTCTGCTTGGAACCCCCAAACTTGCAACTTTGGTTTCAGTCGCTGTGGTTGGTGTGCTGCTCCCTCTTTGGACAGAATGAGAGTGTCCACCATGTATGGTGACTGACAGATTAGGATCACATTGTTTCCTGAGTGTACTGTGGAGTTAGGTTTCGCTGAGAGGGAAGGAATGACAGGAAGCTGTCCGAAAGAGAAGAGGGACGATGAGAGGCTGCCTTCAATGTTCTGAGCTGAAACCTCACCTGAATCTGCCCTGATCACAGAGTCTCTGTCTCTTTTCTTCTGACCAAACCCCTCTTCTGCTCCTTTGTCTTTTTTTTCTGTCCCCAAATGAAGTTCCTGTCCGTCTTCCCAGCATCACCTCCTTAACTCCCCCATGAGAGCTCATGCAGGGGTTTGGCATCTGAGGGAATCTATTTAGTTCCTCACCCAAGATCAGGATGTCCAGGGGGTCACTGGAGGCTGACCACTCAGAGGTTGTGTGTACTGTAGCATCTGTATTAGTTGCCAGTGGAGCTGCTCACAGAGCCCAGTGTGAAGTTGGCCAAGGAGAGGCTAGCCTGGGTCCTTACCCCATAGTGCTGGATGAAGTCAGTTCCCCCCACTTTGTATAGAGCAAATCTGTCATAGTTGATGTCAGACCAACACTGCAGGGTGAGGTTCTTTCCAGGGTCCAGGATATGGCCTTGATGAGCCAGTAGGCAGGGCTCCCTGGCCAGGCCTAGAGGGAAGGTGACAGACTAGTGGTTGAGTACCTGGTTTATGTCAAACATCTGACTCCTCCCAGTGTCCAGCACATGTCACTGCTCTCCCCAGGGGTGGGGCTTTGGCTCAGTCATTAGGCTCTTCTTTTTCCTCTCTCTACCTGCAACTACCCAGTGGGACAGGTGCATGGCAAAGGGCTTAGGATCTCAATAAATTATTAGTCAGTGATGGTGTTGACTCACCTGAGATGTGTATTTCCAGGGGGTTGATGTATATGGGTCATCTGTCTATGTGTTCCTTTCATTGGTTAATAAAGAAACTGCCTTGGCTTTTGATAGGACAGCAGCTTAGACAGGCGGAGTAGACAGAACAGAATGCTGGGAGGAAGAAGGCAGTGAGGCAGACACTATAGCTCTCCTCTCCAAGATGGATGCAGGGTAAGATCCTTCCTGGTAAGCCACCACCTCGTGGTGCTACACAGATTATTAGAAATGGGTTAATCAAGATGTGAGAATTAGCCAGTAAGAGGATAGAGCTAATGGGCCAAGCACTGTTTAAATGAATACAGTTTGTTTGTTATTTTTTTTTGAGGGGTGCAATGAACTTTATTGATGGTATTCAAGAGAGTAGGGCTCTCCAAGCCCCCTCCTGCTATTCTGGGGGTCTGGGAAGGAAACTGTGAGGGAGATGCTTGGTGTCAAGGGTTAGTTAGGACAGGGACTGCTCAGCAGCAGAGGACTTCTCTCTTGCTGTGTCCTTGCTGGGATGGGTGGTCCAGGGCGGGCTTCTTACTCCTTGGAGGTCATGTAGGCCATGAGGTCCATCACTCTGCTGCTGTAGCCGAACTCATTGTTGTACCAGGAAATGAGCTTTACAAAGTTGTCATTGAGAGCAATGCCAGTCCCAGCATCGAAGGTGGAAGAGTGGGAGTCACTGTTAAAGTCACAGGAGACGACCTGGTCCTCAGTGTAGCCCAGGATGCCCTTTAGTGGGCCCTCAGATGCCTGCCTCACCACCTTCTTGATGTCGTCATACTTGGCAGCTTTCTCCAGGCGGCATGTCAGATCCACGACAGACACATTGGGGGTAGGAATGCGGAAGGCCATGCCCGTGAGCTTCCCGTTCAGCTCTGGGATGACTTTGCCCACAGCCTCGGCAGTGCCAGTGGACGCAGGGATGATGTTCTGGGCAGCGCCACGGCCATCTTGCCACAGCTTCCCAGAGGGGCCATCCACAGTCTTCTGGGTGGCCGTGAAGGCATGGACTGTTGTTATGAGTCCTTCCACGATGCCAAAGTTGTCATGGATGACCTCGGACAAGGGGGCTAAGCAGTTGGTGGTGCAGGAAGTGTTGCTGACAATCTTGAGGGAATTGTCATACTTGTCATGGTTCACACCCATCACAAACATGAGGACATTGGCAGAAGGGGCAGAGATGATGACCCTCTTGGCCCCACCCTTCAAGTGGGCCCCAGCCTTATCCATGGTGGTGAAGACACCGGTAGACTCCACAACATACTCGGCGCCGGCATCCCCCCATTTGGTGTTGGCGGGATCTTGCTCCTGGAAGATGGTGATGGTCTTCCCGTTGATGACAAGCTTCCCATTCTCAGCCTTAACTGTGCCTTTGAACTTGCCATGGGTGGAGTCATACTGGAACATGTAGATCATGTAGTTGAGGTTGATGAAAGGATCATTGATGGCAACAATGTCCACTTTGCCAGAAGTGAAGGCAGCCCTGGTAACCAGGCGTCCAATACGGCCAAATCCATTCACTCCGACCTTCACCATCGTGTCTCTGGAATGAGGCTGGCACTGCATGAAAAGAAGCAGCTGTCTCTAGAACAGGGAGGAGCAGAGAGCCAGTTTGTGTGTTATTATTTTGGGTGTAAAGCTAGCCGTGCGGGAGCCGGGCGGGCAAAAGCAGGCCTGCTGGCCTCATCATTACAGGGGGTCACTGGGTACTGACCACACGTATAGGGTATACTCGTAGTAACCATAACATCTGAATGTCGCTCTGTAGTCTGGTGTTGCATGATTTACAGAGAACAAGGCTTGGTACTGCTTAATATGGTGTATGTACTGTGAATTCAAGGAGTTGAGGAACTTCTGATCTTCCTTAGTGAGAGTGAACTTTTTATATGCACAATGAAGTACAACGGAGCATCATGTTCCCTCCTGACGTAACCACAGGTTTGGGATGGGCTGACAGGATGGGTTTACTGTTGTAGACTCCTAGGATAGAAGGAGTCAAACGTTATGTGGGCTCACACAGCCATCATATTCTCCAGGGCTAGGCTGTGGGAAGGAAGTACTCTAGAGAGCAAGCCTGGGATCAAGACCATGATTGTCCCCTCACCTGTCACCACCATCTCCATGGTGTCACTGCACTCTGACCAGCCTGCTGAGCTGTAACAGTAGCAGTGCTATTGCCCCACACGTTGGTGGGTCACAGAAGGGATGGAGAACTTGGCTTTGGTTCTCTGCCTTCTCTGCGATCTTTGTGTCCCAGGGACTTTTGCTTTCCTCTTTATGCAGAACATATATTTCTGCTTCCTGGGTCCCCCACACCAGTGGGCTGTCCTTGTTAAAGCTGTAGCATCTGAATGTCCACCATTGGCTGGAGGTTACAGGGACCACAGAGAACAGAGCCTGAAACTGTCTAGTAGAGTTTTTATACTGTGAGTCTGATGTTCAGGAGAGCTTCTTTGGTCCTTCCTTAGTCAGAACAAACCTGTCCTATCGCTGCTGTGAGAAATACTGGAGGATGACTTTCCCTCCATCAGTCACCAAAGGAATGGACAGGGCTGACAGCCTGGGTTTCCTATAGGAGAGCAAGTGGAATCAGTTAAATGTCCTCAAAACAGGCCTCATTGTCTTCTATAGTGTTGCAGGGAATTCTTTTGAACAGATCCATTTCCTTAAAGTCAAGCCCAAGGCTATGAACCCTGTGTGTCCTCTCACTTGTAACCACCAGCTCCAGGAAGTCACTGTGTCCTGACCATCCATCACGTGCTTGATACTGACAGCTATATCTCCCTGCATGGTCATATTCTATGTTTGAGGTGGTGAACACAGCCTTGTCCTTAGAATTCTGTGGAATCTCTGTGTGCCTTAAATGTTGATTTCCATCTTTATACAGACTGGTTCCTGTGGTTTCTTCACACAAGAAGGTCACTGTAGTCTCCTCAGAGACTACAGAGTCTGGCTGTATTCTGAGGATAGGTTTAGGGATAGGTCCCTGCAAGAAAATGAACAGTTATGATCCAGGAGAGCCATCCTTAGATTGCATGCCTCAACCCCAATCCTGCAGCCATTCCCAGGTTTATCACATGTTTCATTTCTAAGCCTAACACCCCATCATGGTTTCAGGAATGATGGGAAGTGCAGTTCAGGACATTTGCATACACTTACCTGCCAGGACTAGGGTCCCAAGGTCCAGAGTCAGTCCTGGAAGAGAGTTCCCTGTGAGAGGTTTGTCCCTGAAGCATGAGCAGGTCCTCCTCTCAGCAGGACCTCCTGACACCCGGGGCTTTCCTGATGGGCCAGTGCTGAGCGGTGGGGCAGCATCAATCCCAGACCACAGTATCCCCTCCCCATCTCCACATCTTACCCACACAGAGCAGGGCTGTGACGGTGAAGGTCATGGCATCTCCTCCTGGAAGCTGCTACTGTGTTCATGGGCAGAGGTTCAGAGACTGCCTGGAGGGACAGGAAACACGGAGTGTGGCCTCTGGAGGCAGGCATTCTGCATGACACAGTTGTACTGACACAGCCCCATAGGAAGGGAAACTGCCCTCTCCAGGCACTGGGCTCTGACTTTCCCAAGGCTGTGACTAGGTCAGGTAGTAGACTCTGCAATCAGTCTTTGATGGATGAGGTTTCCATAATCCTGTCGGTGTCTGTTTCATTCTGTTCTCATCTTTGTTCCTTTGTCAGTTCCGCTTGGATGGAACTGTATGAATATTATACATAAGAAATACACGTATGAATACCACACATATAAAACACAAATTTGCATGTTCTTTTGCTTTATTCATTTTTATATTTTTATGTGAAAAACATCTTCATATTTACAATATTTGCAGGCTTGTGTGAAGGGTCTTGCTGGGTACATTTGCATGGAATTTATACTCCTCTTCCTTGTAGTCATGTGCTGGGTTGCAAATCTTCACCACTATTTAGTTGCTCTTTGTTGATGTGTATACTTTTCATTACAACTTTTGAACTGTATCTACTTATTTATTTACACTTATCTCTTTAAATTGCGTTTATTTAATAATAATGTATCACTATTTTCTTCTTTATGTTCGTACATTCACATATGTCATATCACATGCATGGAGGTCAGAGACAACTACAGAAGACAGTTTTTCCTTTCATAATCTGAAAATATATTTAGTATAAAGCTCCAACACAGAATATATTCCAAGTATTTAATTATATTTGTTTCTAAAGGGATATTTTGATCCCAGGCCCTGCATCTTTTGCACCCCTGTGAGTTGTGATGCCCAGTGTGCTGCATGGCTATATTGTATCTTTCCTATTCTTTTTCTAGTCAGCTGTTTTTCCTGACCTGATTTAAATGATGGAGCATGTCATTGAACCAGTCAGGGCTTCACTGAGTGCTGTGAGGTCATTCACACCTACTTCCCAAGGCATCTTTGTCAGTGAGAAGACATGCTGCCCTCTCCTGGTTGTGCTGTGGAAGTTATTAAGGAAAACTGCAGCTGGTTTGTATTCTTGGGTGTTGCACCTGAGCTTTGATTTTTTTTTTTTTGTGACCGTCACGTTTCATGTTCACTATCCTCTATTTGAAGTATGTAAATCTTATCCCAGTTTTTCCTGAAAGGTTCAAACCTATGCAAAACTTGACTGTAGGAGGACTCAGAAAACTGAGAGGTCCTGGGACCGATAACTGCTTTGGCATTTCTTTGGGGGAAATTCAGATAAGATATTTTGGTGTGTAAAAATCAAGTTGCTAAGGTATAAATTGTATAACAATAAAACAAGCTTCTGTGAAGCAAAAGTCAGGGAGTTCACTAGAAGCTGACTCCCCTGAGGCTGCAAGCTAAAATTCATCCTGAAGTGACCTTGTTTCTTCCACGGCCTGCCTCTTAAGGGAACATTGACACTTGATGTGGTGGGATGAACTCCATGTGATGAAATTGCTCAGATGACTGACAGACACACATGGCATCTCATCGTCAGTCCTCTCTGACACAGATTGGTTAGGTGTAGAGTTCCAGCAGAGGTATCATGTTTGTTGGTTGATATAAATTCCCCAGAATGTAGGGTTATGATTCTCCAACCTTACCCCATGGCCTCCATGCATGGCACTCTACAAGCACCACAATTACTGACTGCATAGCCAGATAGACTCTGCTGGGTTAGTCCTTTAAACCTTTGTGTCCATTAGAGTTTGCCTAGCTGAGGACATATTCTGTTGCTCTTCAGAAACAGCTCATGGTAGAATGTGGGAGAGTATCTGTCCTGAGTCATCCTCAATATTGGGCAGAATCTGTGTGACTTTATCTTGATTGTAAGCTTTGTCTTTTTGTGACTCCTGATGTAGTCACTCTGTATCTAGGGTTTTGATGTTTGGGGCAGTGAGTGATTTTCTATCCTTTTCCATGTAGGGTCAGAACTTGATTATTGACTTTTGATTAAATTCTTTTTCTTCTTTAATTACAGGGAACACATTTTCAATTATTTATTTCATGTGAATCAAGTCCACTCATCCACCCTCTACCATGCAAGCACATGCATGCAGAGTGAGTCCTGGTAGACCAGGCTAGCATTGAACTGACAGATTTATGCCTGCCTCTGCCACCCGAGTGTTGGGATTAAAGGCATGTGCCACCACTGCGTGGATGATGCTTTCTTTTCTTTTTTTAATTGTTTATGTTGAACTATATATTTTTCTCTGCTCCTCTACCTTCCTCCCTGCTCCCCTTCAACCCTTTCCCATAATCCCCATGCTTCCAATTTACTCAGGAGATCTTGTCTTTTTCTACTGCCCATGTAGATTAGATCCATGTATGTCTCTCTTAGGGTCCTCTTTGTTGTCTAGGTTATCTGGGTTTGTGAATTGTAGGCTGTGTTTTCTTTGCTTAACTTTTAGAAAGTGGTCTTCTGTGTCCATGCATTGAAGGCTACTTTCCACTTTCTCTTCTATCAGGTTCAGTGTGGCTGGATTTATGTTGAGGTCTTTGATCCATTTGGACTTAAGTTTTATGCATGGGGATATATGTGGATCTATTTGCATTCTTTTACATGTTGACATTCATTTATGCCAGTATCATTTGTTGAAGATGCTTTCTTTTTTCCATTGTATAATTTTAGCTTCTTTTCCAAAAATCAGTTGCTCATAGGTATGTGAATTAATATCTGTGTCTATGATTCAATTCCATTGATCCACCTGTCTGTTTTTATGCTAATACCAAGCTGTTTTCATTACTGCGCTCTATAATAAAGCTTGATGTCAGAGATGGTAATCCCTCCAGAAGTTCCATTATTGTAAAGCATTGTTTTGGCTAATCTGAGTTTTTTTTGATTTTCCATATGAAGTTAAGTATTGTTCTTTCGAGGTCTATGAAGAATTTTATTAGGATTTTGATGGACATTTCATTGAATATGTACGTTGCTTTTGACAGAGTTGCCATTTTTATTACCTACTCAATAGCATGGAAGATATTTCATTTTCCATTTTTTAATATCTTCCTCAGTTTCTTTCCTCAAAGGCTTAAAGTTGTTGTTATACAGTTCTCTCACTTCTTTGATTAGTGTTACCCCAAGATCTTTTATGTCATTTGTTTTTATTGTAAATGGTGATGTTTTTCTGATTTCTTTCTCAGCCCCTTTACCATTTGTGTATAGTAGGGTTACTGATTTTTTTTGCATTGATCTTGTAGCCTGTCATATTACTAAGGTTGTTTATCAGCTGTGGGAGTTCCCTTGTAGAATTTTTATGGTTACTTATGTATACTATCATATCATCTGCAAATAGCTACAGTTTGACTTTTCCTTTTCTATTTGTATCCCTTTGATCTCTCTTTATTGTCCTATTGCTCTAACTAGAACTTCAAGAACAATGTTGAATGGATACGGAGAGAGTGGACAGCCTTGTCTTGCTCTTGATTTTAGTGGAATCACTTGGAGTTTTTCTCCATTTAATGACATGTTGGCTATTGGCTTGCTGTTTATTGCTTTTATTATGTTTAGATATGTTCCTTGTATCCATGATCTCTCCAAGACCTTTATCATGAAGGGGTATTGGATTTTGTAGAATGCATTTTCAGCATCTAATGAGATGATCATATGGGTTTTATCCTTAATTTCATTTATAGGATAGATTACATTGATAGATTTATATATATTGAACCATCTCTGCATCTCTGGGATGAGGTCATCTTGATCACTCTGGATGATTGTTTTGATGTGTTCTTTGTTGTAGGGAAAGGAGCAGCTTATTCATCCTGGCTGCCTGGTTAGCTTAGCCCCAAAGTAACCACACAGAAACTGTATCAATTAAAACACCACTTGGCCCATTTGCTCTAGCCTCTTATTGGCTAACTCTCCCATCTTGATTTATCTGATTTCTATCAATCTGTTTATCGCCACATGGCAGCGGCTTACCGGGAAAGATTCAGCATGTCTGACTCTTGCGGCTCCATAGTGGCTCTCTCCCGCTCTGCTTTTTCCCTCCCAACATTCAGTTCTGTTTTCCCATCTACCTAAGTTCTGCCCTATCAAAAGGCCAAGGCAATTTCTTTATTCATTAACCAATGAAGGCAACAACAGAAGGAACTCCTACACCAGTTCTTAGATTCAGTTTGTCAGTATTTTATTGAGTATTTTGCATCAATATTCAAGAGTGAGATTGGCCTGTAATTCTCTTTCTTAGTTGCATCTTCATGTGGTCTGAGTACCAGACCTCATAACTGTCACCTCATAATAAGAGTTTTACAATGTCCCTTCTGTTTCTATTTTGTGGAATAATTTTTAGAGTATTGGTATGAGCTTTTCATTGAAATTCTGGTAGAATTCTGTGGTGAAACTATCTGGCCCTGAGCTTTTTTTTTTTTTTTTGGTTGGGAGATTTATGATGACTAATTCTATTTCTTTAGGGGTAATAGGTCTATTTAAATTGCTTATATGGTATTGATTTTATTTTGGCATATGGTATTTTTCCAGACAATTGTCAATTTCCTGTAAATTTTCCAATTTGGGGGAGTACAGGTTTTACACTCTCTTTTGTCTCTCCTAACCCTCTCAAATACCAGTCTTCTATATTTACCAATTTTTACATTCTTTTTTTTCCTAGTGCAAGTACTTTATCATCATTACCATGATATTATTATCATTAGATTTTTATGACTCACATGAATCTGGTTTGAACTCATTACAATAGCATATTCCTCAGTGGCCCAGCACTTACAGGTATTTCTTACTGGAATAGAAATCGCAGGAGGACTCAGTCTGTGTTTGAAACTACTGATAAGAATGAACAGTATTATAAACTTTCCCTTTCCTTCTGAATGCAGAAGCAGCTTAAAATGATCAACATTTACTTATATTTTCTTTGTCTGCTTCCACATTTCCTAAAAGCATGCAGCATTTTAACTTTATTCACATCTCTACTCATGAAATATTAAATCCAAGAAAATATTATTTTTCTATTTTTCAAAGTAGATTATAAATTAAAGGATAATATTATACTCAAGTATTGTAATATCAAATAGCTAAATTTAAAATTTTTACCACAAACAACTTATACTTGACTATCTTAGCAATATTATGAATAATTAATTTATATTACATTACTCTACTGTTTTTTTTTTACCTTGTATGTTAGTACGAATTTCTGTGGTCAATTTCCTTTATGTTTACATAAAGAATCAATTTTTACATTCTTGTACTTTTTTTTTGTTCTGTACCTCTGTTCTGAGAGCCATCTGAGCAAGTGTTTAGCATCAGCCACGGGACTGCAATGTGTTCACCAACGGGTACACACTGAACAAAAAAACTATGCACTTCCTAAAATCTGTCAGTAACCAATAGTTCAGGCAGAATGGGTATGGTCCAAGAGCCCGCACCATCTATAATTGGTTGTTGAAAGTCTTATACAGAGTCAGAGCAAGTGAGCACAGATGTTCTAAGTTCATGTTTGTAATAGCTGTGCTATTCCCAGAAGATAGAATTGCACAACTATCTTCCATGTTTTGTAATACTTCTTGTAATATTTGTTGTAATACTGGTTCTTGTAATATTTTTGCTCTTCTTCCCATGGTGTTTCTTGTTGTGCTATAAATGTGGACTCTTGACAAAATGGAAAGCTGACTGGATATTAGGGAAAAACTTCTCATAGTGCACTAACTTTTTGTATTAAGTCTACACTTCCGTACCATGGTACTGGTGATTAAATGCATTTATTGCTATCCCAGGTTGCTGTTTTCTAACTGTAGACCAGGAACCACTCCAGGACAGTACAGATAGTGCATAGGTAGTATTGACTGATCCTAGAGATGCCAAGCAAGTTCTTTGGCAGAGAGTGGTCAGAGACTCCTCCCTAAACCCATTCTAAGGACTGAGCCAAGCTTTGTGATTCCCTGGGGAACTCAAGTGACAATCTTTGCTGAGAGGATAAAGGGTCCTAGTAGTACCATCTCTGTTAAGATGGAAGCCCTGATCTGTAGTGCAGACAGACCCCGTTGAAACCCAGAAGCAGTGCTGCTTTTACATTCCAATTTTTTAATGGCACAAGGTAGGGAGCTATCTCTGTGACTATCAGACCATTGCTTCCTGTTCTGTTTTTAGTAATTTGTTGAACCTGAAAGTGATAGGTGAGAGAATATCCATTGTTTCCACTCCTAGAATTTGGCTTCAGAAAAGGGGTCTTCTCTTAGGAGTGTTCACTATCACAGCCCAACACTAGTTCACAGTGCATAAGGTGAATGTTCACTTAACACACTGTCTCCTTTCTTCTTAGGGGTCTATTACGGAGAACCCAGAACATCAACCCTATCCAGCTTTGCTGTGACCTCAAGAGTGGATGTGACTTTCCAGTGTATCTCACTTCAGGGACAAGACACATTCATCAAGACCAAAGAAAGAAAACAGGAACTGTCCTTGAACCTGAGCTCACAGTATTTATACACAAAGCAACCCAGGGGACTATTCCCTGCAGGCCTTGTGATCCTCAGCCAAATGTTATGGGTAATAGAGAAGCAACCCAGAGGTATGATCAGAACCCAGTGATGTCCTGGAGCTCTGGCATCAGATGAGGAGGCAAAAACCCTTCTTTAAATAATGGTAAGAAATGCAAGGAAGGGAGCTACTGCCTTATGTCAGAGAAGAAGTGGTGGAAACTGTTGTTCTAGGTATCAACCTACCAGGAGACAAATCACTGATGGATGAATCTCAGAGATGCGAGGCCCCAAGACCACAGGCTGCAGAATGTCTTTTGCTTCTGCTGTGCCTTTACATGTTTGCTGCAATTATTTTCTTTAGTATGTGGCATGGTGCCAATGGGTGTGGGGAGATCCCCACTGCTTGTAATGTAGTGTGTTTATCTCATGGAAACATCCCTTTCCACTGGCCATTTTTACCTCTGGGTTATTATGAAGATGATTTCTTCCTAAACTGTACTGTCTAATTGATAATAATGATGTTAGTTTAAATAAAGTTTTTATGGTGATAAATAAAACAAGGAAGTGTCACATAGCTAGAACACCTAAGTTTCTATTAAGGAACCATATAGGCTGTGGTTTAGGTTAATGATTAAGAAAAACAATTGAGTACCATAGTCCAGCTAGTTTAAATTCTGTTAATCTTAATGATGGGAGATGCATTTACAGATTTTGGAGTGCATCACAACCCAAACAAGGCTTTGAAAAAATACTTAAGGTTAGACTAATATATTTTTGTCAAAAAGCTTTGAGATGAAAAACCCAAGAAGACAATCTAAAGTTTTAGGGAGGCACATAGTTGAACGAGGATCTCATTAAGGACAGATAACAAATACAAAGCAGTCTAATTATTACTAAATGATGTACTTTCATTGCTAGGTTTGGTCAAAGGTGATGATTAATTCCTTATAACCATTTTTACCTCCAATCTCCTGATATAAAAAAATTATTGATGAATGGATGTGTACCCTAAAGATTTAAAGCAGAGCTGGCTAATTTTCTTTTCATGTATAAAAATCTAGATTTATAGTTACTTTAAGATTCCTCATAAGATTACTGTTAAGTTGGGAGCATAACCCCAGCCCTCAGCATCCATCCCAGCCCCCTGGCCTGGGAGTTGCATTGGTTTGGACTCCAAATCCCAACATATCATGTCCTAACCCCTCTCCTGGGGAGGGCCAGAACCTCTTCCACAGGGCTCCCAGAGGAGAAACCTGTGGTTCTGGGTTTGCATGTGCTTCCCCCTTTTCTGTCTCCCTGCTATGTACTCGACCACCCGAGAGTGCTGTATTTAATAAAACGATGGAGATTTTAATTTGGTTTGATCTAACCTAATTGAATTTCTTTGTGCTGTTGGAGCCACTCATTTTAGGATATTTTCTAACAATTACATTTGAAGACAAATAGTTGAGATTGTTCTTTTCTTTGTAGCTGCAAAGTGCAGCCTGCCAGTAAAAGAATATCTTGCTTCCATATTCACTATTAATCTACAAAAAGTTGCTTGGTTATAAATGTGGTTTGGTTCTTGAGATAATTTGTTTTTCAAATGTAATATGTAAAATGTTCAATCATGTAAGGGATATAGAAAATATGCTGCTTTTTAGTTGCATTCATTGTACCATCCACTAGAAAAATAGAATGTAACCATATTGTAATTTTTATATTGCTGGGAATATTTTGGTGGGGTATATTTTGCTTAAAGGGAATGAATAAAGATAGAGTTAAAATGAACTAGAAGGAAAACATCAAGAATGAGAGAGATAGAAGGAAAACTTCTAGAATGAGAGCATTAGAAGGAATATATCAAGAAGAGAGAGTTAGAAAGAATTAGAAGAAAAACATAAAAAATGAGGGAATATAGAAGAAAAAAAGATAGAGCTAGGAGGAGTTTGAAGAAAAACATTAAGAGTAAAGATAGAGTTAGAAGGGAAACATCAAGAAGGATAGAAATAAATCACCAGGAAAACAACGAATGCAAAAGAAAAATAAAAAAAAGTTCCCAAGAAAACCATTAAGAGAGTGTATGTGTCTGTTACCTAACCCACTGATTCTGCAGTGAGTCTGTACCTGCGGGACACAGCAATTTCAGGGACCCAAAGAGAATATCAACATGTTTTGAGTAGATTGCAGGGCCAATGAAGAAGAATGAGTACAGGCCAGTCTATTATTACCCAAGTTTTTAGTAGAGCTCACTCTCAGTGTGGCCCCATCCTATAGTATCCCCTGGTGAAGATGAAGTGTCTGAATGTGTTAACCAGGAAGCCTTGTGGACAGTGTTCTTACACAGACAGTGAAGTAGCTTAGCACCTCCTACCAGGTAAGATCCAGTATTATAGCCCAGTAGTATCAGCAAGAATTCTCCGTGAGTTCTATGACCTCAGCATTTAGAGTGACATATAGAAGCCAAGTCTGTGTTGTTTTGCTCTCTTTGTGCAAGGTGACAGCCAAGAATGCCTCCTTCTTCCTTCTTTGAGCATCTCCCCCACCTGAATAAGGAGGACTTTATGAATGTGGTCTTTAAAGGATCTTTTATTGCTGACTTTTGGAAATTCTGGATTTACCAGATCCTAGACCATGACAGTCCCTAGTCCTCTATGTCTAGTCCCACATCGCTTATGACATGTTACAAATATGGTAAGAGAAGGACTATTGGGTTTATGCAATGACCTTTGGGTCTGAGCTAATTATGAGGAAAGTATATTGTGGAACAAGGGAATATATGAAATCCCAGCAATTCAGAATCTAGTCATTCATAGATTCCCCCCAAATCTTTTGACTCTTTTGCTGAGAGCTACCAATCTATCAAACTCTATAGGATACTACCTTCTACTTTAATCAGCCCCTCCTAGGCTCTATGTGAGAATCATTTGGAGAATAGGCTTTGTCAGCTAAGTGCAGTTCCTATCTTGTGTTTGACCTAGGAAGATTCTGGGGCTGATTGTGAAGGGATGCAACTGCATCCATTAGAGATAAGAAACAGGGACTCTCCCTGAGCAGCAAGTGTTTCCTTTTTTTGAGAGACTCTGAGGATGAAGCCCCTTACTTACAGCTGGGTTGTCCTTGAATTATTCCAAGTAGGGAGTGAGATTGCTGTGTTCACAGAAAAATCTGATAATTTAGGAAACTCCTGCCTTTAGTAGTCATACCCCTTTAGAGAGAAGCATTCCAGTTTCTTGGGATTCATGCACATGGCCCTCCTGAACTCACACTGGCCTCCATTCTCAGTGCACATTGAGAGGGGTAGTACTGTGTCTCTGTTCACTGCAGTGACTCTGAGCATGACTACCTGGAAAGTCTACAACAAATCAATTTGTTGCCACTCTGAATTTCCTGGACATGTTACAATGCTTTCTTGTAGAATTTGTTTAAGTCACATGGATTATTTCATCCAAAAAGAATAAAAATCTTTTACTATTTTAGAAGTCTTGATCACATTTGTATGTGGTGTATCTTCAGCCTGTATCTTCACCAAAGCATTTTAAAGACCAGTAAGATGGCTAGTTATCATAAGATGCCAACTATTGAACAATTGGACACATTGAAGAAATGAAAGACACACATGCAGAGGTTCTGAGAGAGAAGGAACAACCACCTCTCTTACACTGGGATATTTGAGCCTCCTCACATCAGGGAAGAAAACACTCAGGTCAGTAGGTTCTAATTGTGACAGCATCTGGAGTTACCTTTGCCTTCACAATGTATATATTAGGTGGGTCAACATAGGCACATTTCTTTAACAGTATCACTGTTCAGAGGGTGCAGTGATATTCCCTAGCTTTTCATTGTCCCAGGAAAGTAATTATGATAGGTACAGTTATTTTAGTGATAGAAGGGTCATATTTCTCTGCCTGCCTGTCTCACTCTGTGTGTATCACTGTCTGTCTCTAGAGTCCTTCTTAGTGTCTGATTTTCTCTCCCTCCCTTCCTCCTTCCCTCCCTCCCTCCTACCCCTGCTCTCGTGTATGTGTATGTATAAGATGTAGTTTCTGTCCTCTATTGAATTTGCAATGTGGGAAGAATGACTTTGCTGGGAAGAGTTTATCTCAGATTCTGTGATACTTCAGGAAGAAGAGCCCTTAGGAAGAATTAAGCATGGAGGCAGGTAGGGACCAGAGTAGAATGATAGAAGAGGGACTGGAGTGTATGGAGAAATGGATGTAGTGGGACAGGAGTCAATGTGTTCAAGTGTACTTCCCACTTTCTCTTCTATGAGATTCAGTGTGGCTGGCTTTATGTTGAAGCCTTTGATCCATTTTCACTTGAGGTTTTTGCATGGTGATACATATGGATTCATTTTCATTCTTCTACATGTTGACATCCAGTTATGCCAACCACATTTTTTCAATATGCTTTATTTTTCCATTTTATATTTTTTGCTTCTTTGTCAAAAATCAGGTGTTCACAGGTGTGTGGATTAATATCCAGGTCTTCTATTTGGTTACATTGGTCCTCCTGTCTGTTCTTATACAAATACCAGACTGTTTTCAGTGCTGTAGCTCTGTAGTAGAGTCACATATAATTTGAATAATGAAGATTCAATGTGTAGGGAAAAGTCATGCAGAATGTTTTGCAGTTAAGGCTCCCAAAATGTGTGAAATGTGTGTGTGTGTGTGTGTGTGTGTGTGTGTGTGTATAACAGTATA
Source organism: Microtus obscurus (assembly GCA_963919715.1). Classification (NCBI taxonomy): domain Eukaryota; kingdom Metazoa; phylum Chordata; class Mammalia; order Rodentia; family Cricetidae; genus Microtus; species Microtus obscurus. Next base: position 3,567,346 of record CAWTZC010001519.1, on the reverse strand, counting down.
GACAGTAGAAGACAAGTCACTAGACTTTTACCTAATAGTTCCCTCAATAATATGGCTATATCACACTAAGCATAGATCCCAATACTGACATATGTAACCCTTAATTTTTTATCTTTACAAATAATAGTTTTGAAACAAAAAGTTCAGGCTATAGTGGGAGGAGAGAGTAATTCAGGTCTCCAACCATGTTAGCAGACACAAGCCTCAATAGTGGAGTCTCTGAAGGACCTCTCCCCAGCCCTTCTCTTGTTCAGATAAGCATACCAAGGGCATGCAGAAGACATTTTTTGCTGCCTCATGAAAGAATGCGGAACTCATACAGTCTCATTTCCTCTATTTCACCATGTAGGGATAGGTTTCAGACTTTGCAAAGCAATAGGTTTTGATTGAGACTGCTGGATTTAATTTTGCTTAATTTGACCATTGTTATGTTCAGGTGTTCATTATAAATTGTGTCTGGTAGGGTTGAACTATGAATGTGGACCTGTTTTGAAGAGAAGGAGAGTATAGCAAGATTTGTTCTTAAGATGGCAAGGTTTCATCCTACATTGAAGACTCTGTGAGTCATGGATGCACTGAGAGTAAGTGTCTGTGAGTACTGCTGAGTGGAGGGCAATGAGCAGAGGTTGTCACTGGGGAATGGCTTTTGATTAGTATCCTATATCTGTGTATGGCCTCCCCAAGCTGCTCTTTTGGACTACCTGAAACCTTTTGGATTCCATTAGCAGAAACTGTAGTAATCATTCCTAGAAGAATTTTTGTTGTACTCTGCCATCATAAGGGTGAATATCCATCTGACTGAATCACTGCATTCCGATCCTAGTCAATAATTGTAAATGGATAATGCTGAGATACTCTTTCAGCTCAAAAAAGTCTGGATCACCTCACCTGGGACCATGAGTTTCACAGGGGCATTGGCACATTACTGAAAATATAGAGAAGAGTTGAAGTGTCCATAGAACCTCTAGGTGCCCCTGAGAATGGAGGACCAAGAACTCACGAAGAATACTAGAACTATGCCCCATGATCTAGAAGAAGGAATGGTATGGGATTCCCCTCTGTATGCTGTGAATACCATTGGTTAATAAAAAAAAAACTTTCTTAGTCCTGTGCAGGGAATAGAGGTAGGCAGGGAAAACTAAACTGAATCCTGGGAGTCCCCTCTGTGTGCTGTGATTACCATTAATAAATAAAGAAACTGCCTTGGCCTGTTGATAGAACAGAACCTAGGTAGGTGGGGAAAACTTGACTGAATGCTGGAAGAAGGCAGAATTGGGGCAACGTCATGGACCCACCAGAGTCAAACATGCCGAATCTTTGCCGGTAAGCCACTGCCACATGGCAATATACAGATTTCTAGAAATGGGTTAAATTAATATAAAAATTAGCCAATAAGAAGCTAGAGCTAATGGACCAAGCAGTGTTTTAATTAATACAATTTCTGTGTGATTATTTCAGTTCTGGGCAGCTGGGACAAACAAGTAGCCCCTCTTTCTACAGGGCTATGGCCTAGAGAACAGAGCTCTTCAACAGGGAATTCACACAGTCACCTCTCCAGGAGCAGTCTGGGCCAAATCTCCTGTGGTCACGGATGTGGTGGGGAATGGTTGCATTTGGAGAGGATGCTCCTGGGTCTCTGAATTTTGGTACATGGGATTTGCCTACTGGTTTTATGTCCCAGGGCCTAGAGACACTCACTTCTCCAGGGGCAGTCTGGTTGCTACTGATATTTAGTTACAGATTTTTAGTCTATCCCTAGAAGGGAACAAAATTTCCACCCATCTTAATGATGGAATGAGCCAGGGATTGGGGTATATAAGCATATGGAAAATAAATGTGGGCGAATTTGGTATTCACTGGATTGCCCTCCAGGCTCTAAAAAAAAAAAAAGAACAATTTTAGTGTATCTGATGACCACATCTGACCTCCACAGACACCAGTATAGACACTCATTCAGAAAACCACCTGAATGACCCTCACCCGCAGGGGGCAGGCCCAAGAGGGAGAATGTAACATGGAGGGTCCTGTTTGTTGTGTTTTCTGTCCTCCCACCAGGTCCCCCAGCCATTTAGTCCCAGAGAAAAATCACACATAGGTCTCCATAAATTATAAGCTGATTGGCCCATTAGCTCTAGCCTCTCACTGGCTAACTCTCACATCTTGATTAACCCATTTTTTTCTGATCTATGCTAGCCATGTAGCTCAATATCTTTTTTCAATGAGGCAGATCACATCCTGCTGCTTCTGTGATCTGGGCAGGAGTGGGAAGAATCAACTTCCTCCTTCCTAGAATTCTCCTGTTCTCATTACATCATTCCTACTTCCTGTTTGGTTTTCCCACCTATGTTTTCTGCCTGGCCAATCAGCGTTTATTTATAACATGATTGACAGAATACAGACAATTCTCCCACACCAGGAGAAGCCCCACGACCCAATTAACCAGACCAGCAGATGCAAGAAGCAAGAGGGTTCATTAACGATCACGTAACCGGATGTCTCTAGTCTCTGAAGAGGCAGAGCACACCCCGAACAGCAATTCCAGCAACTTTTTATAGGCAAAAACCACAACATTCGAGCAAGGAACTCAGGACCGCGAGGGGTGCACCCACACACTGAGACAATGGGGATGTTCTATTGGGAACTCACCAAGGCCAGCTGGCCTGGGTCTGAAAAAGCCTGGGTTAAAACCGGCCTCGCTGAACATAGCGGACAATGAGGACTACTGAGACCTCAAGAACAATGGCAATGGGTTCTTGATCCTACTGCACCTATTGGCTTTGTGGGAGCCTAGGCAGTTTGGATGCTCACCATACTAGACCTGGATGGAGGTGGGTGGTCCTTGGACTTCCCACAGGGCAGGGAACCCTGATTGCTCTTTGGGCTGATGAGGGAGGGGGATTTGATTGGGGAGGGGGAGGGAAGGGGAGGTGGCGGTGGGGAAGAGACAGAAATCTTTAATAAATAATAATAATAATAATAAAAAAAATAATAAAAGACCTAACAAAAAAGAAAAAAAAATAAAATAATGGGTATAAGGTACAGAATGATTAGATACAACATTTAGTATTTTGGGTCAGTTTTAGGCCATAATTGTTTGTTCCTTCTATTTCCCAGAAATACCACAAAACCCCCAAACCCTGTCCTGGACAGTCCCCAATCACTATCATGGGTGCTAGGTGTTTTTTGGCAGGCGAGTGGGTCAGGGTACTGTGGTCAGGGTGCAAGTGGCAGATAGGGCTGTTTTGCAGGTTTTGCAAGTTTTGTACTTTTCCACTGCTGATTGTCATCCACCTAGGGCATATGCTTAAAGCAGTTGCAAGCAGGCTTTTTTTTTTTGAGTTGGGGTCTTACACACCAGTATATACAATATGAATAAATTAATCTTTAAATAACTTTGTTAACAAATTCCTTAGAGATGTTGCAAGCATTTCAGTTCTAAAGGGAAAGGTATCCTGACAGTTTCAAATCAGGGAATACCTACAGCTCTGAAGGGTGGGTATCTTGGATACCTACAGCTCTGAAGCAAAGGTATCCAGGATAGCTACAGCTCAGAAGAGAAAGACATCCTAATGGTCAGAAGTCAGGCGATACCTTTAGATGTGTTCCAGTGCTGTAGTAAACTAGCAATCCTGCTCCCCTCTGAGGAATAGCTGTTACAGCTGGGCTCTGCTCCACTCTGCTTAGAGAGTTGCCCAGCAGAGATGTTCATTGCTTCTCTGCTCTGTTTCACTTAGGGAGGTTCCCAAAAATGATGCTTGTTGCTTTTCTGCTCTGGCCAAAGTTGTACTTCTCTGCTTCACTCTACTAAGGGGGAAACCCCTGCAGATATGTCACAGTATACTCCTCTTCCTGTGAAAATTGTTACTTTTCTATTCTGCCTCAAAGGGAGTTTCTCAGCAGAGATGCCCATTGCTTCTGTGCTCTGCTCCACTCCAGCACAAGGTTTTCAGCCAAAACTCATTCAGGAGATTTATTGGATGGGAGAAATCCAGGAAAGTTCTCGCCTCTTCCCAGGATGGAAAAGAGCCTATTTGTTCATGATGGATTTTTTTTTGTGTTCTTGGATTTGGTATACCAGTATTTTAGTTAGTATTTTTGCATCAATGTTTATGAGTGAGATTGGTCTGTAATTCTCTTTCTTAGTTGCATCTTTATGTTGTTTGAGTATCAGGTAACTGTAGCCTCATGAAAGGAGTTTGTCAGTGTTAATTCTGTTTCTAATGGATGGAACAATTTGAGAAGTATTAGTATTAGCCATTCTTTGAAATTATGGTAGAATTCTGCACTGAAACCATCTGGTCCTGGGCTTTTTTTTTCATTGGGAGACTTTTGATGACTGCTTCTATTTCTATAGGAGTTACAGTGATATTTAAGTTATTTATCTGGTCTTTAATTTTGGTATGTGGTACCTATATACAAAATTGTCCATTCCTTTTACATTTTCCAATTTTGTGGAGTACAGGTTTTTGAACTATGACCTGATGAATTTTCTGAATTTTCTCAGTGTCTGTTGTTATGTCTCCCTTTTCATTTCTGATTTTATCTATTTGGATATTCTCTCCCTGCCTTTTGAGTAGTTTGGATAGGTGTTTGGGTATATTGTTGATCCTCTTGAAGAATCAACTCTTTATTTCACTGATTCTTTGTATTGTTCTCATTGTTTCTATTCTATGGATTTCGGCCCTCAATTTGATTATTTCCTGTTATCTACTCCTGAGTGAGCTTTCTTCTTTTTGTTTTGGAGCTTTCAGGTATGTTGTTAAGTTGCTGTTGTAAGAGTCCTCCATGTCTTTTATGTGGACACTTAATGCTATGAACTTTCCCCTTAACACTGCTTTCATAGTTTCCCATGAGTTTGGGTTGTTCATAAATTGTTGGAAGTCTTTAATTTCTTTCTTATTTCTCCCTGACCCAGTGGCGATTTAGCTGAGCATTGTTTAATTCCCATGTGTTTGTAGGCTTCCTACAATTAGTGTTGTCCGTTAAGTCCATTTACTAGCCATGTCCCTCCCCCAAACCCGCCTATCCTCCTGCAACCTCGGTGGAACTCTGAAACACAGCTGGCTCCAATACTGAGGGGACTTAAGAGGTGAGTGAACAGTCATGAAGGAGAACACCCCACTCTCCTCCACAGTGGGTCAAAACCTTGGCCCCCTCCTCCAACTCCCTCAGCTTTTCCAGCTAGCCAGCAGGAGAGTTTTCTGTGGGTAGGCTTCCCCAAAACCTGAGCCCATCCACCTGACCCTCCAAATTACTAGCCCCACCCTGCCTAAGAGCTGAGAGCTTGCTACAGTACTGAGGGGACCAAGAGCTTGCTACAACACTGAAGGGACCAAGAGAGAGGACCAAGATAGTGAATCAGGAGAGAAGACCAAGAGAGTAGGCTTATAGAGACCTCAGAGGCTTCCTGAGACACAGACATTGACAGCATAGAGCATTCCTGGAGGCCATTCAGCACTCCAGGGATCACTCTGCAGTCCCGCAGGTCATTTGGGCCTGCTTCTATAGAGTTTTCTAGCTTGGTCCTGCTCCTGTGGAGGTAGCTGTTTCAGGCCTGATTCCATGAAGTTCACTTGCTTGGGCCTGCTCCTGTGGAGGTGGTTGCTCAGGCTTGCTATAGAGGAAGTCGCTGACTTGGGCCTGTTTCTGTGGATATCCATAGTCAGGGCCTGCTACCGTGGAGGTTGCTGGCTTGGCCTGTTCCCACAGATATTCCTAGCTCAGGCCTTCTCCCAAGGAGGTCCCTGGTTTGGGCCTGGTCCCACAGAGGTGTCTGACTCAGGTCTGCTCCCTCAGTGGTCGCTCCCCTGTACCTGCTTCTGTGGAGGTCACTGACTCCTTTTATCACATTTTAAAAAGATTAATTTATTTCATATTATGTGTACTACTGTTTTGTCTCAGTGTGTGTCTGTCCTGGTGACTGTGAAGGCCGGATGTGGGCAACAGATCCACTGGAATCATTCTTATATTCAGTTGTTCCACACACAGATGTGGTAAATTCCTAGAAACACTGTATAGCCCCTAGTCACAGGTGAGGAAGTCCTAACCCTGGGCCTATTATTTCCAGTCCTGAAGGTGTTTCCAATAGCCATGTACTGAGGAGAGCCGCGGATGGAATATTAGTGAATGGAGCTGTGTTCTCTTTTGTCAGTGTGAGTTAAGGAGAAACCCGAATCTGAGGATGTGAGAGGGCAGATGTAGGGTAAGAATAAACCCACTGCCTGCATTCAGAAAAGGTTTATTCCAAGAGGAATTCATCAATATTGTCCAAGAAGAGATCTGTCCTAGTACCTTTGAGATACTGACAGAGAAACTTGTATCTCTGTAATCTCTGAACAAAAGATTAGACTAGAGTCCCTCTCCTTAAGCTCTGTGAGCAGCTGGGGGTGCACACAACTCTCTCTCTCTCTCCCCCCCCTTTCTGCCCCCAGTGAGATGCCAAACATTCTGTAATAGAAGAAGTGTCCAACAGGTTTATTTAGAAATATAGACTTGACATGGGTAAAACGCTCCAGAGGTGATGACCATAATGAGAGCTGGAATGCTTCAGTGCAAAAGTTTGAACAGGAGAGTGACAGGAGGTGATAAGAGACACAGAAATGCAAGTCCTCAGAGGCAGACCATGGCGAGATTTCATATAGCTCTCTACAAATCCTTCTGTGTCAGTGCAGCCAGGCCTCATGGTCTCCTTAGCAGAGGACAGGACCCTACTCATTCCATCATGAAGATGCATGGAAAATCTCTTCCTGTCTAGGGAAAGACTAAACATCCTGAACAAAGGATTAGCAGGGACACATCTTGGCATACTGATGGAATTATAGATATGATCAGCATGAGTATACTCCAGATATCAAGCTTCAATTAAACATATAAATATACAAACTCATGTATGTGTGTATACATATGTGGTGGGGTATGGGTATATATGCTTCATTCACAGGGAATAAATATGGAAAATGTGTTACCATGTTATTGAAGAAGAAACAGAGTTGGATCAAAAGTCAGTAACCAAGATCTGGATCTACTTGAAAAGATAGAAAATTACTCACTGCCACAAACAACAAAACACTAGATATGGTATGGTTGAAGCAGGAGTCATACAAATACAGAACCTGTACTCAAGATCCTTCCTCTGAGTTTCTGCCCAGCACTGAAGAAGATTCAAGGCAGATTCTTCTACATGCTGCCATGAATTGTTTGTGAAAAGCAACAGGAGACATCCTCTACAGGACAAACTTTGAAGGACACGTAGGTTTAAAGAACTAACCCAGAAGAGTCCAGTAATTGCAATGTGCTCAGTAATTGTAGTGCATGTGGGGTGCTAGGGATAGAAGCCATGGGACACGGTTGGAGAAGAACCATGACCCTACATCCTTGGGAGTTCATATCCATCAGCAAATGTGATGCTTCTGATGGAACTCTACAGCAATGTCAGAGAGGACTGATGAGATGCCATGTGTGGCTGTCAGTCATCTGAGGCAAGGTCATCATATATAGCTCATCCAACCATGCCAAGTGCTGGTGTTCAGTTTTTCCCTGTTCTTTGGAAAAACCCGGGTCACACTAGGATGAATTTTGACTTTTGCTGTGGAAGAGGAATCTGCTTCTGGTGAACTGACTAGCTTTTGTTTCATAAAAGTTTTTACTTTGGCCGGGCAGTGGTGGCACACTTCTATTTTTTTAACTTTTTTATTAAAATTTATTTATTTATTAAAAATTTCCACCTCCTCCCATTTCCCTCCCACTCTCCTCCATCCCCCTCCCTCTCACTCTCCCTCTCCAGTCCTAAGAGAAGTCAGGGTGCCCTGCCCTGTGGGAAGTCTAAGGCCCTCCCCCCTCGATCCAGGTCTAGGAAGGTGTGCATCCAAAGAGACTAGGCACCCCCAAAGCCAGTACATGTAGTAGAATCAAAACCCAGTGCCATTATCATTTGCTTTTCAGTCAGTCTTCATTGTCAGCCACATTCAGAGAGTTTGGTCTGATCACATGCTCGTTCAGTCCCAGTCCAGATGGCCTTGGTGAGCTCCCATTAGGTCAGTCCCACCATCTCAGTGGGTAGACGTACCCCTCACAGTCCTGACTTCCTTTCTCATGTTCTCCCTCCTTCTTATCTTCATCTGGACCTTGGGAGCTCAGTCCAGTGCTCCAATGTGGTTCTCTGCTCTATTTCCGTCCATCACTGGATGAAGGTTCTATGGTGTTATGCAAGATATTCGTCAGTGTGGCTATGGGAGAAGGCCAGTTCAGGTACCCTCTCCTCTGTTTCCCAAGGACCTAGCTGGGGACATCTCCTTGGACACCTGGGAAATGCTCTAGAGCCAAGTCACTTGTCAACCCAAAAATGGCTTTCTTAATTAAGATATCTTCTTCCCTGTTCCCATATCCACCCTTCCTCCATCTCAACCATCCCATTCCTCCAAGCTCTCTCCAATCTTCCCCTTCTCCCTTCTCTCTCCCCATCTCCCCTTCCCCCATTCCACCCTCATCCCCATGCTCCCCACTTTTGCCTGGCAATCATGTCTACTTCCAATATCCAGGAGAATAAATATATGTTTTTCCTTGGGTTCACCTTCTTATTTAGCTTCTCTAGGATTTAGAATTATAGGCTCAATGTTCTTTGTTTATGGCTAGAATCCACTTATGAGTGATTACATACCATATTCATCTTTTTGGGTCTGGGTTATCTCACTCAGCAAAATGTGTTTTCTATTTTCATCCATTTGCATGCAAAATTCAAAATGTCACTGTTTTTTTTTTTTTACTGCTGAGTAGAACTCTAATGTGCCACACTTTCTTTATCCATTCTTCTATTGAGGGGCACCTAGGTTCTGGCTATTACAAATAGTGCTGCTGTGAACATAGTTAAACAAATGCTTTTGTAGTATGATTGGGCATCTCTTGAGTATATTCTTGCTGAATCCTAAGGTAGGTTGACTTTCAGTTTCCTGAGAAACTGCCACACTGATTTCCAAAGTGGTTTCACAAGTTTGCATTCCCACCAACAATGGATGAGTGTTCCCCTTAATCTACATCCTCTCCAGCATAGGCTATCATTGGTGCTTTTGACTTTAGCCATTCTGACAGGTGTAAGATGGTATCTCAAAGGTATTTTGATTTGCATTTCCCTGATTTCTTCTGTTGAGAATTCTCTGTTCAGATCATTTTTTAAATTGTGTTAATTAGAGTTTTAATGTCTAGTTTCTTGAGTTCTTTATTTACTTTGGAGATCAGACCTTTGTCTGATGCTGGGTTGGTGCAGATCTTCTCCCATTCAGTAGGCTGCCTTTTGGTCTTAATGACAGTGTCCTTTGCTTTACAGAAGCTTCTCAGTTTCAGGAGGTCCCATTCATTCATTGTTGCTCTTATTGTCTGTGCTACTGGGGTTCTATGTAGGAAGTAGTCTCCTGTGCCCATGTGTTACAGACTACTTCCCACTTTCTCTTCTATCAGGTTCAGTATGTTCAGATTAATATTGAGGTCTTTAACCCACTAGGACTTGAGTTTTGTGCATGGTGATAGATATGGATCAATTTTCATTCTTTTACAGGTTGACATCCAGTTATGCCAGCACCATTTGTTAAAGATGCTTTCTTTCTTCCACTGTATAATTTTAGCTCCTTTGTTGAAAATCAAGTGTTCATAGGTTTGTGGATTCATATCTGGGTCTTCAATTCAATTCCATTGGTCAACATTTCTGTTTTTATGCCAATACCAGGCTGTTTTCATTACTTTAGGTCTGGAATAGAGTTTGAAGTCAGGGATGGAATTGCCTCCAGAAGTACTTTTATTGTATAGGATTGTTTTGGTTATCCTGGGTTTTTTGTTTTTCCATATAAAGTTGATTATTGTTCTCTCAAGGTCTGTGAAGAATTTTGATGGGACTTTGATGGAGATGGCATTGAATCTATAGATTGCTTTTGGTAGAATTGTGTGGCATACTTTTAAGCCCAGCATGTGGGAAGCAGAGGCAAGATCTGTGAGTTCGAGGCCAGCCTCATATACAAGAGCTTGACTGAGGACAGACTCCAAAGGTACAGGGAAACCCCATCTCATAAAGCCAAAAGAAAAAATTATTTTTATTTTTTAAATTTCTTTTATTTTTTTAAAATTTTTATACTGTTTAAACCTTAGCAAGTTAATTTCCACATACCAAAACCTTTTATCTGAATCTCCCCAAAAGAGACAAATGCCAAAGAAATTCTCATACCAGGATACCTCTAATTTCTGATTTTTTCATAGTTTTGCATTGGTTTGAACCTTTCAGAAAGAACCCAGATAAGATTTACACACTTCAAACAGAGTGTAATGAACACAAAAGGTAACATTCCCAAAAGGTAGATCAAAGCCAAGGGGTTAACCCTTGGGTATACAAGCAAGCTGCAATGCTCTACAGGAACACTGTACACATCCAGCTGAGGGCAGCACCTCTTTAGCTGACAATGATGCCTGTGGGAGGGAGCTGTGAGCTCACAGCACTCAGCAAAACTCTAACTGGTTCGAATGTCATGATCCATCATTTAAATCAGGTCAGGAACAACAGCTGCTCAAGAAATCAATAGGAAGGAGACAGTATAGCCATGTGATATGCTTGGCATGAGAACTCACAAGGGTGAAAAGGAAGCAGGGGCTGGGATAGAATTGGATAAAATGAAATATTTAGTACATGCACCTGATGTGGGAGCTTTATAGCAAATATGTTTTCATTATTTATTGAAGATTATTACATGCATAAAATACTTGATCATGTTCACCACATACTCCAGAAGATTTTTTCCTTCCTTTTATGAGATATTGTCTGATATAGTTCAGGCTGACCCAAAGCTCATTGCATTATCAGAATTTCTTAAAATCCTGATACTCTTACCCCTGAATGCTGAAGTCCAAGACTTGAGTCACAACATCAAATGTATGCAGTACTGGGGATTAAACCCAGACATCTAAGACTGTCACACAAGGACTCTATGAACTGAGCATTTTTCTGATTTAGCAAAGGACATACATAGATAAATTTATAGATGGTAATTATTCATATTAGCATTTATACAAAGAGGATGACTGAACTCCACTTAAAGCCTGAGAAAGCTTGGGAAAGAGTAAAGCATATTTTCTTGGAAGCAGCAATTTCTTGGGTCCGCTCTGCTTGCTAGAGGCAAGCAAGTGCTCTCATCTAAGAGAAGCTTCCTGACTCAGCTTTAGCTGCAAAACCCTGCAGCTCTTAAGAGGTCCTGCCATAAAACACTTAAATGGTGTTGATAAAAGCCGACTGAATGCTTGTTTGTTTTCAGCTGTAGCAGGAAAAAAGCTGCGCTGTTTAAAAATGCCGGCTTTCTGGGTAGTCCTGCCATGGCAAACTCTGACTGTTTGAGGCAGGAGGGCCAACTACAGAGAGCGGACTTGAGTGTTGTCTGTTGCGGCTGGCTTGCAGGTAAGGACCTTGAAACGCCATAGAGTTGTGGTGATAAACATGGCTAAAGCCGGTAGCTCCACCATGAGGCTGGAAAGTTAAGAAATGGGCTGGATCCAGCCGTCAAAGCCACGGCTTTAGTCCTACTGATATTGCTTGGTAAATTAAAGATTCATGTGGTCAAAAAAGAGACATATATAGTAAAAGAAAGATTCAAAGAAAAAAGAAAACGTTTAAATGATTTACAGTGTGTTAAATATATGTGCAGGCTAAAAGTTGAAGTTCTTAAAGTAAAAAACAAAAAAAAGGAAGAGAGTTGTTGGGTGTGGTAATACACACCTTTAATCCCAACACTTGGGAGGCAGAGGGAGATTGACCTCTGTGACTTCTAGGTGTGGTAGCACGCGCCTTTAAACCCAATGCTTGGGAGGCAGAGACTGGCAGATCTCTGAGAGTTCAAGGACAGCCTGGTCCACAGAATTATTCCAGGTCAAAGATACAGAGAACCTGTCTCAAACAGAAAAAAATAAAAGTAAAAATAAAATAGAGGTCAAAATAAAGTGCGCAAAGATGGAAAATACACAGAGAATTTTGCTACTGTATGCTATTATGCTCTGTTTGAATTGTTTGAATGCTGAGGAAGGAGCAACAGCTGTTAAAAGATATTCGTTTATAAATGATGCTGAACTAATCCAAAATAGATATTTTGAAAATACCTTGACTTCAGACTTTGGATCTAAGGATATGATACTTTGGAAAAGAGATTCTTCTTTTGTTTTCACAGACTATGACACCCTGTGGATTGCTTCCATCCCAATATGGCATGATAGACCACGCCCTCCTGAAAGGTTGCTGTGAACACCCTCAAAAAATTACTTCACTCAATTGACAACTGACATGAACCTAGCACACAGGTTATACCCTGAAATATCTGATTAACAGCACCCCATACAGCAGGAAGCAGTTTGGAGAGAAATAACTGTGCCCATACTCCCAATTATTGTTTATAAATGTTCTTTTACATTTAAAAGGGGATGTGATATAGATATGAATAATTTGCATTGATATGGATTTTGCTTTAGTGATTTAAATTTAAGGTTAATTTTGTTATATGTATATATATTTCTTATATTAAGGTATTGTGATTGTATAGTTCATTTAAAAATGTAATGTATATAGGTTGTTAATGGATAGTCATCTATAATAGTTAAGTTTGTAGTCATGTTAGATTTTCTAGATGTACATAGATATATTTTAGATAGACATTCTTCATATCTTTCAAAGACTATAGAATATGGCATTTTAAATGTTTTAATAACTTAGGGTTTTTCATGACAATGAGACACGTCTGGTCCTGGCAGCACCAATCTACTTCAAGAAGAAGATGGGCATCGAAGAGGATCCTTATGGAGTTTGATAGCCATTTGGGGAAGAAAACTGCTCTTGCCTGGACTATTGCATAAACTGGACACAGAGAACCCTCAGAGAGAGGACTACTGAACTTGCCTAAAGGTGAGATGATCTTTCGGGGTTCCTGATTCATAAAAGAGTGTGCAAGACATTCTTCAGGACAAGCAGATAGTGACCGCCTTTGAAATTTCCTGCTTCATGGAAATGTCTGCTGGAAACTAAGGGCCTGTAGGCTGAAGATGGATGCCCCAACAGTACAGAGGAACTTTGGATGACTGTCCAGGCAGCAAAATGTCTCTGTCATTTCTAGAGTTTTAAAAGTTGCTTATTTCTTGTTTACTTAGGTAATATTATATCCTTCTGGAGTTGTTGATGCAGTTGAAGAATAGATAGATAGTTATAGTTGTTTTCCTTTGCTTTGATAAAAGATAAAATAGATATAAATATTGTAACTGTAATTCTTGCTTTATAACTGTTTTGTTATGTGTAATTTTGCTATGTTAAAGTTAAAGCCTTTTTTTTAAACAGAAATAGGGGAAATGATGTGGGAGTGTCATACATCAATCTGTTGATTTAATTGGTTAATTAAAAATAAAGAAACTGCTTGGCCCTCATAGGTTAAAACATAGGTGGGAGGAGTAAACAGAACAGAATGCTGGGAGGAAGAGGAAGTGAGCTCAGAAATCATGCAGCTCCTCTCAGAGCAAGACGGGATAAAGCAAGCTGCCAGGTCAGACATGCTGAATCTTTCCTGGTAAGACCGGTGCTACACAGTTTATTAGAGATGGGTTGATTGGGATATCAGAATAGCCAGTAAGGGCTAGAGCTAATGGGCCAAGCAGTGTTTAAAAGAATACAGTTTGTGTGTTGTTATTTCGGGTAAAGCTAGCCAGTGGCGGGAGCTGGGTGGCAGAATACAACCCGCAGCTCCTTCAACAGGAGAGTTTAATAAACATAGTTTATTTCCCTTTACTTTTGGTACTAGGGACTGATGGCGGACCTCCAGGATTCTACTCCTGAGCCACACTCCACCCTTGAGCCACAGCCACTTTCTCTTGCAATTTTCAATTTCTGATCTTCCTTTAAATTTATTTCACATACTGAATTTTTATATATTTAATTATTTTTGATTTTGATTAGAAACAGGCTCTCTCAGTGGAGCCATGGCGTCCTGGAGCTGGTTATGTAAGGCAGGTTGGTCTGGATCTCACAAAATTCTCATGCCCCTGCTTTCCATTTAACTTAAAATGTGGGCCACCACACCTGGCTATGGGTTTGTTTATTTATTTATTTATTTTTATTTTTTGCCTTAGCAGGAGGACAAAGGAAAGTGATGATGCTAAGATTTAGCTACTGACAAGGATCAGTGTTTAAGGAAATAAGTGTAAATAAATAAGTATAATTTAAAATTGTCACAAAGGGTACACACATCATAAAAGAACATCCAAATAGAGATGGACATTTGGAACCCAACACTTGAGACTATGAGGAAGGGGATTGTAAATTTTATTCCACACAGATAAACACTGCAAGACCCTTCACAAAAACCTTCAAACATGAAAAAGTATTTCACATAAAAAATGTGAAAGGAATAATGCAAACCCACATATAAATTTGTATTTCTTGTATGTAGTATTCATATATGTCTGATAATTTGTCAGTTCCATGTGGAACTGGCAAAAATGAGGACAGATAAAACAGACACTGACAGGATTGTTGAAACGTCATCCATAACAGAAGTGATTGCAGAGTTACTATCTGACCTAGTCACAGCCTGGAGGAAGACAGAGCCTGGTGCCTGAAGAGGGCAGTTCCACTTCCTGTGGGGCTGCACCAGTACAGCCATGTCATGTGGAGTGCCTGCACAGGAGGCCACACCCTGTGTTTCCTGTCTCTCCAGGCAGTCTCTTATACCTCTGCCCATGAACATAGTTGCAGCTTCCAGGAAAGGATGCCATGATCTTCACGTTCCCAGCCCTGCTCTGTGTGGGTGAGATGTGGAGACGGGGAGGGGATACTGTGATCTGGGATTGATGCTATCCCACAGTTCAGCACTGGCCCATCAGGAAACAGCACAGTCTCAGGAGGTCCAGCAGAGGGGAGGACCTGCTCAAGCTTCAAACCTCTCACAGGGAACTCTCTTCCAGGACTGACTCTGGGCCTCTGGACCCCAGTGCTGGCAGGTGAGTGGTTGCAGATATAATGACCTTCACTTTCCATCATTTTAGAAGCCATGCCTGGGCAGGGAGGCTGAAAAACAATAGATGTGTGCTAAACCAGGGGGCGGCTGTATGTTTGGGTTGGAGCCTGTAATCTGAGGATGGCTGTCCTTGGTCTTAGCTGCTCATTTTCATGCAGGAACATTCCCTAAACCTATCCTCAGAGTACATCCAGACACCGTGGTCTCTGAGAAGACTACAGTGACCATCTTGTGTAATGGTACCATGGGAGCCAAAGAGTACAGTCTCTATAAAGAAGTAGACCTACGTCTACTGCGAACAAAGATTCCACAGAACCCTAAGAATCAGGCTGAATTCTCAATCTCAAAAGTACATAGTCGTCATGCAGGGCGATATCGCTGTCGCTATTGGACCTATGACGGACAGTCCCAGTACAGTGACTCCCTGGAGCTTGTGGTGACAGGTGAGAGGACACACGGGGTTCCCAGCCTCACGCTTGACTGTCAAGAAGTGCGTCTGTTCACAGGAAAGCCCCTTCATGCCATAGAAGATAATGAGCTATTGAGGGAATTTAACTGATCCTTCCTTCCCTCCTAGGAGTCTACAGTAAACCCAGCCTGTCAGCCCTGCCCAGTCCTGTGGTGACTGAAGGAGGGAATGTCACCCTCCAGTGTGCCTCAAGTCAGCAATATCACAGGTTACTTCTGACTAACAAAGGATCACAGAAACAGTCCTTTACTAGTGACCCACAGTATAATCAATCTACTGGACAGTTCCAGGCTCAATTCTCTGTGGGTCCTGTGACCTCCAGTCAAAGATGGACATTCATGTGCTACAGCTATCACAGCTACAGCCCACAGGTGTGGTCAGAACCTAGTGAACCCCTGGAACTCCTGGTCTCAGGTAAGGAAACCCAGATTTTCCATTTAATGATATTGAAATTATACAGGTGTTCAGGGAGGACTTGGTGCGTGGTGTGTGTGAGGAGCCAGGGCTTCTGAGCCCATTGACACAAAGCACATGAGACAGTGGAGAAAAGATATAGAGTCCAAGGCAGAGAGTAGCAGGAGGTACAGGCCAGAAATGAATCTTCATGGAGCCTTCTGTTATTCTGGATCATATCAAATAGCATCCACAAGAGTTCAGGAAAACCTAAAGAAGACTGAGAGGAAGGATTGTAGGAGCAGAACTACTCAGGACACCAGAAGAACATGAACCACAGAATCAACTAAGCAGGAGTCATAAGGGCTCACAGAGACTGAGGCAACAAACTCAGAGCCTGCATTGGTCTGCTCTAGGCCCTCTGCACACATGCTGTGGTTGTTTACCTTGTTTTGTTTTGCTTTTTTTTTAATGTTCGCTGTGTAGTTCTGACTGTTCTGGACCTTACTCTGTATACCAGGTTGGCCTTGACCTCACGGAGATGGGCCTGTGTCTACCTCGTAGTGTTGGAAATAAAGGCCTGCACCACTACTGCCTGGTTAGCTTAGGCTTTTTGTTAGAACCGTAAAAGTTGGAGGGAGGAAGTCTCTGAATTTTTCATGCATGCGGCATCTTTTTTCTCCTGCTGAATTGCCTTGGTCAGTGTTAAAATGCGGGTGTGTGCCTAGTTATTGTATGCTGTTATGCCATATTCAGCTAATATCACTGGGAAGTCTGCTCTTTTCTGAAGAGAAACAGAAGGGCACTGTTCTGGGGAAATGGGAGGATTATGGAGAGGCTGCTATCGGGATGTATTGTATGACATAAGAATAAATTTAAAAGAAAACAAAGTGCCATCTGCAAGTGAGACTTTCTCTGTGCCACTTCAGGCAGGACCAACTCCTTCTCTACTACTTCCTTGCAGGGAACCTCCACAAACCCATCATCAAGGCTGAGCCAGGATCCATTGTAGCCTCAGGAATACTCATGACCATCTGGTGTCAGGGGAACCTGGATGCAGAAATCTCTGTTTTGCGTAAAGAGGGAAGTCAAAAACCCTTGGACATGCAAACCCCAGAGAAGACTGAGAACAAAATCAAGTTCTCCATCCCTTCTGTGACACGTCTCCATGCAGGGCAATATCACTGTTACTGTTATAGTTCAGCTGGCTGGACAGAACGCAGTGACACCCTGGAACTGGTGGTGACAGGTGAGGGGACAGTCAAGGTCTCAGCCCCAGGCTCTGCTCTCAGGAGTATTCCCCTCCCACAGACTAGCCCTTAAGAACACAGTGGCTATGTGAGCACATGTATCAATTTGCCATCTTCTGTCCTAGGAATCCACAACAGTAAACCCAGGCTGTCAGCCCTGCCCAGCCCTGTGGTGATCTCAGGAGGGAACATGACTCTCCAGTGTATCTCAGGGGAGAGATATGACAAGTTCATTCTCACCAAGGAAGATCAGAAGTTCCTCAGCTCTGTGGACTCACAGTATATACACAGTAAAATGCAATACCAAGCCTTGTTATCTACAGATCATGTAACAACAGACCACAAAGGAAGATTCAGATGTTATGGTTACTACAAGCAGACCCCACAGCTGTGGTCAGTACCCAGTGACACCCTGGAAATACACATCTCTGGTGAGTCACTTCCATCATTGACCAATCATATTTGACACCCTATGCCCTTTGCCAGGAAGTGTCCCACTGTGTAGCTGCAAATAAAAGTGAAAAGGAAGAATTTGGTTGATGAACCAGATTCCCAGTCCTCGGCTAAGCAGTCACTTTTGCAGGGCAGGATGGGAGGAGACAAGTGTTTGGTAACAACCATCTCCTCAATCACTAGCTTATCACCTTCCCTCTAGGCCTATCCAAGAAGCCATCCTTGCTGATCACCAAGGCCATATTCTGGACCCTGGAAAGAGCTTCACCCTGAAGTGTTGCTCTGACATCAGCTATGACAGGTTTATTATGAACAAGATGGGGTAACTGATTTCACCCAACACTATGCCATAAGGCCCACTTCACACTGGGCTCTGTGAGCAAGCCTTCTGGAGGCCAGCACAGATGCTATGGTGCACACAACAATGTTGTGGGAGACCACTTGCTTGTTTCCGGCTACTTAGACCCAAAATAATAACACAGCAATTTTGTTATTTGCAATCCTCTTTGGTCAATTACTTAAACATATTTTTAGCTAGCTCTTATATCCTAAACTAATCCACCCCCTTTAGTCCATGCATCACAATGAGGTTGTGGAATATTGTCAAAGTTTTGGCAGGCTCCATTTGAGGCATCTGTCACTGGTTGAGGCTACGTGACTTCTCTCTTGCTCTGCCTACTCTCTCTAAATATATCTCTTCCAGTCTGCCTATATTCTATTAAGCCATTGGAGGAAAGCAGCTTCTTTATTAACCAATAAAAGGCACACATATGCAGAAGGACTTTCCACATCACTCCACTGATGTCCTCTTTTCTCTGTCACTTCAGCTTGTGAGGGAAGGAGGCAAGTAGATTCCAATAGAGACCACAGAACCCAAGACTTAGAGGTTGAGGTACAGAATGTGGTGTTGAGAGACAGATGTTCTGACTCAGTTTAGTGACTCAGGATCGATGTCTGTAATGTAAGGATAATTTATTCTATTCTGAATTTTTTGTTTTCACTGGTGTTCCAGTGTTGCTGAAGGAAGTAATAAGAAAAATACAGGGAACCCAACTGTGACAAGGAAAAAATATACATTCCAGAACTTCATTAGATTATAGAATGAGAATGATATCGGTATTTACATTAAATGAGAAAGAAGGACAAAGAAAGAACCCTCACATCATATGCCTATATCATACTCTTCTTCTGTTGACAAGATCATTGAAAATTATTAGCCCATCCAAGAACATGCCCAAACCCAAGACAGTTGAATAAAGAGAATTCAAACTCAAATGACTGAGAGTATAATGAATGTAGGACATTCATTTATCTTGGGGACATTTAGGTATCTTGGGATCATCTAGTTTTCTTGAAGAAATTTTGACCATCACTAAACTCTGTAACTTCTTTGTCTACAACACAGCCTCCAAGAAACAAGATCACACAGTGGAGAATCTCATCAGGATGGGATTTGCTGTCATGGTCCTCATAGTCCTTGGGATTCTGGTCTTTGATGCTTGGGGCAGCCAGAACCTGGCCTCATGGTCTCCTTAGGAGAGGCCAGACCCTACTCATTCCATCATGAAGATGCATGGAAAATCTCTTGTTGTCTAGGGAAAGACTAAACATCCTGAACCAATTGTTAGCAGGAAACACATCTTTGCATATGGATGGAATGATAGACATGATCAGCATGAGCATACTCCAGAATTCAAGGTTCAATTAAAGATATAAATCTACAAACTTGTGTATGTGTGTGTATATATGTGGTAGTGTATGGGTATATATGCTTCATTCCCAGGGAATAAATAATTAGAATTGTAATTGAAGAAGAAACAGAATTGAATCAAAAGTCTATAACCAAGATCTGCACCTACTTGTAAAGATAGAAAATTACTCACTGCCACAAACAGCAAAATACTAGATATGGTATGGTTGAAGCAGGAGTCATACAAACACAGAACCTGTACTCAAGATCCTGCATCTTAGTGTCTGCCCAGCACTGAAGAAGATTCAAGGCAGAGATTCTTCAACATGCTGCCATGAGTTGTTTGTGAATAGCAACAGGAGCCATCCTCCTCTGGGCAAACTCTGAAGGAAACACAGGTTTAAAGAACTAACCCAGAAGAGTCCAGTAATTGTAATGTGGTCAGTAATTATAGTGCATGTGGGGTTCTAGGAATAGAAGCCATGGGGCACGGTTGGAGAAGAACCATGACCCTACATCCTTGGGAGTTCATATCAACCAACATATGTGATGCTTTTGGTAGAATTCTACATCTAACCCATCAGGGTCAGAGAGGACTGAAAAGATGCTATGTGTGTCTGTCAGTCATCTGAGGCAATGTCATCATATGTAGCTCATCCAACTATGTCAGTCCTGTTCAGTTTTTCCCTATTCCTTGGAAAAACCCGGGTCACACTAGGATGGATGTTGACTTTTGCTGTGGAAAAGGAATCTGCTTCTGGTGACCTGACTAGCTTTTGTTTCATAAAAGTTTTTTATTTTGGCTGGGTGGTGATGGCACATGCCTTTACTCCGTCCCAGCACTTTGGAGGCAGAGGTAGGCAGATCTGTGTGTTCAAGGCCAGCCTTTTCTATAGGAGCTAGTCCTAGGACAGGCTCCAAAGCTACAAAGAAAGCTTGTCTCAAAAAAAATATATTTTTATTTTTTAAAATTTTTATTTTTTTAATTTTTAAACTGTGTACACTTTAACAAGTTAATTTCCACCTACCAAAACATCTTATCCTAATCTCCCCAAAAGGAACAATTGCCAAAGCATTCTTGTACCAAGATGCTTCTATTCTCTGATTTCTGCATTGTTTTGCATTGGTTTGACCCTTTCAGGAAGAACTCAAATAAGATTTACACACTTCAAGCAGAGCTTAGTGAACACAAAAGGTAACTATCTCAAAAAGTAGATTAAAGCCAAAGGGTTAACACCTGGGTATACAAGCCAGCTGCAATACTCTGCAGGAATTCTGCACACATCCAGCAGAGGGCAGCACCACTTCTCACTGTCAGGAAGGTCTGTAGGAGGGAGGTGTGAATGAGCTCACAGCACTCAGCAAAACCCCAACTGGTTCAAATGGCATGATCCATCACTTAATCAGGTCAAGAACAACAGTTGCCAAAGAATTCAATAGGAAGGAGACAGTATAGCTGTATGACATGCTTGGCCTGAGAACTCACATGGGTGAAAAGAAGCAGGGGCTGAAATGGAAACATCCCCTTAGTAATGAGTGAGATGAAATACTTGGTACAAACACCTAATGAGGGAGATTTACAGTAAAAATATTTTCATTATTTATTGAAGATTATTACATGCATAAAAATATTTGATCATGTTCACCACATACTCCAAAAGAATTTTTCTTTCCTTTTATGAGATATTGCCTGATATAGTTCAGGCTGACCCAAAACTCATTGCATAATAAAAATTTCCCGAAAATCCCAAAACTCTTACATCTACCTCCTGAATGCTGAAGTCCAAGACTTGAGTCACAACATCAAATGTGTGCAGTATTGGGGATTAAACCCAGACATTTAAGATTGTCACACAAAAACTCTATGAACTGAGTATTTTTTCTGATTTAGCAAAGGACATACATAGACAGACTTACAAGATGGCAATTATTCATATTAACATTTATGCAAACAGGAAATTAAGGATGTCTTTTAGGCTCTGTAACTAAAGGGGGAAATATTCAGTGACCTTTATCTCATTCTCCATGTGACAAACAGAACTTGTGTGTGCCTGACACAATCTTTGAGGTGATGATAAGTAAGAGAATTGTGCCCATGTGACAGATTCCTGACATGGAATGGTTACTGAAGAGAATGTGGAAAAACTGTAAGATCCACAGGTGGTAGATGATGTCAATAAGCAATTTTCTGGACACTGAAGAATAGTGGATCATCTGAGTTCAGAGTGATTGTAAGGATATCTACAAGCCCAATGTAAGTTCAATGCACAACAAATCCTGCATGTGGATGGGAGATGGGCACAAAGTCCCATCCACAGATGAAGAGCTATTGGCATTGATGCTTACTGGGAGAGGGAAGCCAGTTATCTTTAATGGTGTGGGCCCTGGAACTATGCCCAAGATTAAGAGAAGCACAAATGAACTGCATGGGAGGAGGAGAACAAAGTTGGGTGCATAACACAGGAAAGTGGATTTTCAACCATTAGCAAGACCCAGAAGGAATAAAAGCAAAACAAGTCGGTGAGGAAGGATCCAATCAGAGAGGGTGAGGAGCAAGGGGAAGGGTGGAGGGTGGACTCATCCAAGACACAATGCATACTGATATGACATTTTCAAACAAGTGAAAAACTAAACCCATGGCCAATGTGGTGGCCCACATCTTTAATCTAAATGGAAAGCAGGGGCAGGAGAATTTTTGTGAGTTCCAGATCAGCCTGTCTTACATAACTAACTCCAGGAAACAATGGCTCCACCGAGAGAGCCTGTTTCTAATCAACATCAGTAATAATTAAACATGTAAGCATAAGAAAAATTTAGCATGTGAAATAAATTAAAAGTAAGATCAGAAATTGAAAATTGCAGGAGAAAGTGGTTGTGGCTCAAGGGTGGAGTGTGACTCTGGAGAAGTAGAATCCTGGAGGCCCCGCCATCTGTCCCTAGCACTAAAAGTGAAGGGAAATAAACTACTTTTATTGAGCTCTCTTTTTCACCTAGGTGGTGGAACAGACACCAAGATGGAGGTCTTTGGCAAGTTGGCAAGCCCTGAAGGGCAAGACTATGACTCTCGAGGTCCAACTCAGTGACTCCATGAGCAGTGTTAAGACTGAGAACCAAGATCACTCCTGACGATCAGTGGTTGGGATTTGTGGCCAGCAGATAGAGAGTGACTGCACCCTGACCAAAGTCCAGAAAGATTTCCACCCTTCACCCAGGGCTGCACATGTGTGATAATAGAGCCACCCCCTTTGCCAGTTTCTCTAGAAGTAAAACTATGACAAGGCCATGCACTGCTCTGTAGAAGGAGGAGCTTCTTGTTCATCTAGGTCGCCCAGAACTGAAATAATCACATAGAAATTGTATTAATTCAATCACTGCTTGTCCCATTAGCTCTAGCTTCTCATTGGCTAACTTTTACAACTTGATTTCGCCCATTTATATTAACCTATATCACCACGAAGTTGGTCTACTAGTAAACTTCCAGCATGTCCTCTCCGGTGGCAGATCCCTGGCATCCCATGACCTCATCTTTTTATGTCATAGCATTCACTCCAGTCCCTCCGCTTACCTAAGTTCTGCCCTAACAAAAGTCCAAGGCAGTTTCTTTATTCGTTAATGTTAATCACAGTACACAGAGGAGATTCCCACATCACTGTTGCCCACAAGGTCTCCCCACACCTGAACCTGTGTGCAGGCGAACGCTTCCAGACCAACAACCTGTATACCAAGATAATCAAAGAATGCTTGGACCTTGGTTGACCCAGGACACCTGGACCCAGCACAATTTTTTTTTCATTTTTGCCTGAGCAGAAGGACAAAGGAAAGTGATGATGCTAAGACTGAGCTACTGACAAGGATCACTGTATAAGTGCTGCTGCCAACCTTCAATCCTGACTCGGATCCACATTGCACAAGGAGAAAACTGCATCTTTAGCTGTCCTCTGACCTCCAAGCAGTACTGGGGCACATGTAAATATACACACATGAAGAAAAAGTGGGTAATATATTATTATTATTAACTATGTGTAATTTAAAGAAATAAGTGTAAATAAAAAGTATCATTTAAAATTGTAACAAAAAGTACACATATCATAAAAATAATCCAAATATGGATGAATATTTGGAATTCAACACTTGAGAAAATGAGGAAGGGGATTATAAATTTTATTCTATGCAGATATACACAGTAAGTTCTTTCACAGAAACCTTCAAACATGAAAAAGTATTTCACATAAAAATGTGAAAAGGAATAATGAAAACCAAAAGGTGAATTTGTATTTCTTATATGTAATATTAATAATTATCTAATAATTTGTCAGTTCCATGTGGAACTGGCAAAGATGAGGAGATATGAAACAGACACTGACAGGATTGTTGAAATGTCATGCATAAAAGAATTCATTGCAGAGTCTGACCTAGTCACAGCCTGGAAAAGACAGAGCATGATGCATGAAGAGGGCAGCTCCCCTTCCTGTGGGGCTGCACCAGTTCAACCATGTTATGCAGAGTGCCTGCCCACAGAGGCCACACCCCGTGTTTCCTGTCTATCCAGGTAGTGTCTATACCTCTGCCCATGAACACAGTTGCAGCTTCCAGGAAAAGAAGCCATGACCTTCACATTCACAGCCCTGCTCTGTGTGGGTGAGATGTGGAGACGGGGAGGGGATACTGTGGTCTGGGATTGATGCTGCCCCACAGCCCATCACTAGCCCATCAGGAAACAACACAGTCTCAGGAGTTCCTGCAGAGGGGAGGACCTGCTCAAGCTTCAGGGACAAACCTCTCACAGGGAACTCTCTTCCAGGACTTATGCTGAGCCTTAGGACCCCAGTGCTGGCAGGTGAGTGGCTGCAGATGTCATGACCTTCACTTCCCATTATTCCCAGAAGCCGTGCCTGGGCAGGGAGGCTGGAAAACATCAGATGTGTGCTAAACCTGGGGACGGCTGGATGGTTGGGGTGGGAGCCTGCAATCTGAGGTTGGCTGTCCTTGGTTTTAGCTGGTCTTTTCCATGCAGGAACCCGCCCTAAACCTATCCTCAAGGTACAGCCAGACTCCGTGGTCTCTGAGAATACTACAGTGACCTTCTTGTGTAAGGGGACCACGGGAGCTGAAGAGTACAGGCTCTATAATGAGGTAGACTTACAGGTAAAGTATGCAGAGATTCGGAAGAATGCAGAGAAATTCTCAATCTCAAAAGTGTACCGTCGACATGCAGGACAATATTTCTGTTGCTATTGGACCAATGATGGATGGTCAGAGAACAGTGACCCTGTTGAGCTTGTGGTGACAGGTGAGAGGACACACGGGGTTCCCAGCCTCACGCTTGACTGTCAAGAAATGCGTCTGTTCACAGGAAAGCCCCTTCACTCCATAGAAGATAATGAGCTATTGAGGGAATTTCACTGATCCTTCCTTCCCTCCTAGGAGTCTACAGTAAACCCAGCCTGTCAGCCCTGCCCAGCCCTGTGGTGACTGAAGGAGGGAATGTCACCCTCCAGTGTGCCTCAAGTCAGCAATATCACAGGTTACTTCTGACTAACAAAGGATCACAGAAACAGTCCTTTACTAGTGACCCACAGTATAATCAATCTACTGGACAGTTCCAGGCTCAATTCTCTGTGGGTCCTGTGACCTCCAGTCAAAGATGGACATTCATGTGCTACAGCTATCACACTACAGCCCACAGGTGTGGTCAGAACCTAGTGAACCCCTGGAGCTCATGGTCTCAGGTAAGGAAACCCAGATTTTCCATTTAATGATATGGAAATTATACAGGTGTTCAGGGAGGACTTGGTGCGTGGTGTGTGTGAGGAGCCAGGGCTTCTGAGCCCATTGACACAAAGCACATGAGAAAGTGGAGAAAAGATACAGAGTCCAAGGCAGAGAGTAGCAGGAGGTACAGGCCAGAAATGAATCTTCATGGAGCCTTCTGTTATTCTGGATCATATCAAATAGCATCCACAAGAGTTCAGGAAAACCTACAGAAGACTGAGAGGAAGGATTGTAGGAGCAGAACTACTCAGGACACCAGAAGAACATGAACCACAGAATCAACTAAGCAGGAGTCATAAGGGCTCACAGAGACTGAGGCAACAAACTCAGAGCCCTATTGATCTGCTCTAGGCCCTCTGCACACATGCTGTGGTTCTTTACCTTGTTTTGTTTTGCTCTTTTTTTAATGTTCGCTGTGTAGTTCTGACTGTTCTGGACCTTACTCTGTATACCAGGTTGGCCTTGACCTCACGGAGATGGGCCTGTGTCTACCTCGTAGTGCTGGGAATAAAGGCCTGCACCACTACTGCCTGGTTAGCTTAGGGTCTTTGTTAGAACCGTAAAAGTTGGAGGGAGGAAGTCTCTGACTTTTTTCATGCATGCGGCATCTTTTTCTCCTACTGGATTGCCTTGGTCAGTGTTAAAATGCGGGTGTGTGCCTAGTTATTGTATGCTGTTACGCCATATTTGGCTAATATCACTGGGAAGTCTGCTCTTTTCTGAAGAGAAACAGAAGGGCACTGTTCTGGGGTAGTGGGAGGAGATATGGGGAGGCTGCTATCGGGATGTATTGTATGACATAAGAATAAATTTAAAAGAAAACAAAGTGCCATCTGCAAGTGAGACTTTCTCTGTGCCACTTCAGGCAGGACCAACACCTTCTCTCCTACTTCTTTGCAGGGATGCTCCACAAACCCATCATCAAGGCTGAGCCAGGATCCATTGTAGCCTCAGGAATACTCATGACCATCTGGTGTCAGGGGAACCTGGATGCAGAAATCTATGTTTTGCATAAAGAGGGAAGTCAAAAACCCTTGGACATGCAAACCCCAGAGAAGCCTGAGAACAAAATCAAGTTCTCCATCCCTTCTGTTACACGTCTACATGCAGGGCAATATCACTGTTACTGTTACAGTTCAGCTGGCTGGACAGAACGCAGTGACACCCTGGAACTGGTAGTGACAGGTGAGTGGACAGTCAGGGTCTCAGCCCCAGGCTCTGTTTTCAGGAGTATTCCCTTCCCACAGACTAGCCCTTAAGAACACAGTAACTGTGTGAGCACATGTATCAGTTTGCCGTCTTCTGTCCTAGGAATCCACAACAGTAAACCCAGGCTGTCAGCCCTGCCCAACCGTTTGTTGACCTTAGGAGAAAACTTGACTTTTCAGTGTATCTCAGAGGAGAGATATGACAAGTTCATTCTCACCAAGGAAGATCAGAAGTTCTTCAGCTCTGTGGACTCACAGTATATCCACAGTAAAATGCAGTACCAAGCCTTGTTATCTACAGATCATGTAACAACAGACCACAAAGGAAGATTCAGATGTTATGGTTACTACAAGCAGACCCCACAGCTGTGGTCAGTACCCAGTGACACCCTGGAAATACACATCTCTGGTGAGTCACTTCCATCATTGACCAATCATATTTGACACCCTATTCCCTATGCCAGGAAGTGTCCCACTGTGTAGCTGCAAATAAAAGTGAAAAGAAATAATTTGGTTGATGAACCAGATTCCCAGTCCTCGGCTCAGCAGTCACTTTTGCAGGGCAGGATGGGAGGAGACAAGTGTTTGGTAACAACCATCTCCTCAATCACTAGCTTATCACCTTCCCTCTAGGCCTATCTAAGAACCCATCCTTGCTGATCACCAAGGCCATATTCTAGACCCTGAAAAGAGCTTCACCCTGCAGTGTTGCTCTGACATCAGCTATGACAGATTTATTATGAACAAGATGGGGTAACTGATTTCACCCAACACTATGCCATAGGGCACACTTCACACTGGGCTCTGTGAAGAAATTTTGACCATCACTAAACTCTGTAACTTCTTTGTCTACAACACAGCCTCAAAGAAACAAGATCACACAGTGGAGAATCTCATCAGGATGGGATTTGCTGTTATGATCCTCATAGTCCTTGGGATTCTGGTATTTGATGCTTGGGGAAGCCAGAACCTGGCCTCATGGTCTCCTTAGGAGAGGCCAGGACCCTACTCATTCCATCATGAAGATGCATGGAAAATCTCTTCCTGTCTAGGGAAAGACCAAACCTCCTGAACTAATTGTTATCAGGGAACACATCTTTGCATATGGATGGAATGATAGACATGATCAGCATGAGCATACTCCAGAATTCAAGGTTCAATTAAACATATAAATCTACAAACTCATGTATGTGTGTGTACATATGTGGTGGTGTATGGGTATATATGCTTCATTCACAGGGAATAAATGATTGGAAATGTAATTTAAGAAGAAACAGAATTGGATCAAAAGTCAATAACCAAGATCTGCACCTACTTGTAAAGATAGAAAATTACTCACTGCCACAAACAGCAAAATACTAGATATGGTATGGTTGAAGCAGGAGTCACACAAACACAGAACCTGTACTCAAGATCCTGCCTCTTAGTGTCTGCCCAGCACTGAAGAAGATTCAAGGCAGAGATTCTTCTACATGCTGCCATGAGTTGTTTATGAATAGCAACAGGAGCCATCCTCCGCTGGGCAAACTCTGAAGGAAACATAAGTTTAAAGAACTAACCCAGAAGAGTCCAGTAATTGTAATGTGCTCAGTAATTGTAGTGCATGTGGGGTGCTAGGGATAGAAGCCATGGGGCACGGTTGGAGAAGAACCATGACCCTACATCCTTGGGAGTTCATATTCACCAACAAATGTGATGCTTTTGGTAGAATTCTACATCTAACCCATCAGTGTCAGAGAGGATTGAAGAGATGCTATGTGTGTCTGTCAGTCATCTGAGGCAATGTCATCATATGTAGCTCATCCAACTAAGTCAGTCCTGTTGTTCAGTTTTTGTTGTTCAGTTTTTCCCTATTTTTTGGAAAAACCTGGGTCACACTAGGATGAATTTTGACTTTTGCTGTGGAAGAGGAATCTGCTTCTGGTGAACTGACTAGCTTTTGTTTCATAAAAGTTTTTTTTATTTTGGCTGGGTGGTGGTGGCACATGCCTTTACTCCCTCCCAGCACTTAGAAGGCAGAAGCTGGCAGATCTGTGTGTTTGAGGCCAGCCTAGTCTATAAGAGCTAGTCCTAGGACAGGATCCAAAGCTACAAAGAAAGCTTGTCTCAAAAAACTAAAAAGAAAAAAAAATATTTTTTTAAATTTTTATTTTTTTTTTTAACTTTTAAACTGTGTACACTTTAACAAGTTAATTTCCACCTACCAAAACATCTTATCCGAATCTCCTCAAAAGAGACAATTGCCAAAGCATTCTTGTACCAAGATGCTTCTATTTTCTGATTTCTGCATTGTTTTGCATTGGTTTGAACCTTTCAGGAAGAACTCAGATAAGATTTACACACTTCAAGCAGAGCTTAGAGAATACGAAAGGTAGCAATCTCCAAAGGTAGATCAAAGCCAAGGGGTTCACACTTGGGTATACAAGCCAGCTGCAATGCTCTGCAGGAACTCTGCACACAACCAGCAGAGGGCAGCACTTTTTCTAGCTGACAATGAAGCCTGTGGGAGGGAAGTGTGAATGAGCTCACAGCACTCAGCAAAACCCTAACTGGTTCAAATGGCATGATCCATCACTTAATCATTCAGGAACAACAGCTGCCAAAGAAATCAATAGGAAGGAGACAATATGGGCATGTGACATGCTTGGCCTGAGAACTCACATGGGTGAAAAGAAGCAGGGGATGGAATGGAAATATCTCCTTAGAAATGAATGAGATGAAATACTTGGTACATACACCTAATGTGGGAGATTTACAGTAAAATATAAATCTCTCCCTCCTGAATGCTGAAGCCCAAGACTTGAGTCACAACATCAAATGTATGCAGGACTGGGGATTAAACCCAGACATCTAAGAATGTCACACAAGGACTCTAGGAACTGAGCATTTTTCTGATTTAACAAAGAACATACATAGACAGACTTACAAGATGGCAATTATTCATATTAACATTTATGTAAACAGGAAATTAAGGGTGTCTTTTAGGCTCTGTAACTAAAGGGGGAAATATTCAGTGACCTTTATCTCATTCTCCATGTGACAAACAGAACTTGTGTGTGCCTGACACAATCTTTGAGGTGATGATAAGTAAGAGAATTGTGCCCATGTGACAGATTCCTGACATGGAATGGTTACTGAAGAGAATGTGGAAAAACTGTAAGATCCACAGGTGGTAGATGATGTCAATCAGCAATTTTCTGGACACTGAAGAATAGTGGATCATCTGAGTTCAGAGTGATTGTAAGGATATCTACAAGCCCAATGTAAGTTCAATGCACAACAAATCCTGCATGTGCATGGGAGATGGGCACAAAGTCCCATTCACAGATGAAGAGCTATTGGCATTGATGCCTACTGGGAGAGGCGAAGCCAGTTATCTTTAATGGTGTGGCCCCTGGAACTATGCCCAAGATTAAGAGAAGCACAAATGAACTGCATGGGAGGAGGAGAACAAAGTTGGATGCATAACATAGGAAAGTGGATTTTCAACCATTAGCAAGACCCAGAAGGAATAAAAGCAAAACAAGTCGGTGAGGAAGGATCCAATTAGAGAGGGTGAGGAGCAAGGGGAAGGGTGGAGGGTGGACTCATCCAAGACACAATGCATACTGATACGACATTTTCAAACAAGCCAAAAATTAAACCCATGGCCACGTGTGGTAGCCCACATCCTTAATCTAAACAGGAAGCAGGGGCAGGAGAATTTCTGTGAGTTCCATACCAGCCTATCCTACATAACCAGCTCAGGACAGCCAGGGCTCTACTGAGAGAGCCTATTTCTAATCAATATCAGTAATGATTAAACATATAAGCATAAGAAAAATTTAGCATGTGAAAAAAATTTAAAGGAAAATCAGAAATTGAAAATTGTGGTTCAAGAGAAGAGTATGACTCAGGAGAAGTAGAATACTGGAGGCCCGCCATCAGTCCCTAGTACCAAAAGTAAAGGGAAATAAACTACTTTTATTGAACTCTCTTTTTCAACTAGGTGGTGGAACAGACACCAAGATGAAGATCTTTGGCAAGTTTGCAAGCCCTGAAGGGCAAGACCATTACCCCTTCTTCAAGTAAGTATAATATATTATTATTTAATATGTGTAGTTAAAAATAAGTGTAAATAAATAAATATAATTTAAAATTGTAATGAAAACTACACACATCATAAAAGAACATTCAAATAGAGATGCACATTTGGAACCCAACACTTGAGATTATGAGGAAGGGGGTTATAAATTTTATTCCATGCAGATGTGCATAGCAAGATCCTTCACAGAAACCTTCAAACATTGAAAAATGTGAACATGAATAATGCAAACCCACATATAAATTTATATTTCTTGTATGCAATATTCATATATGTCTGATAATTTGTCAGTTCCATGTGGAACTGGCAAAGATGAGTACAGATGAAACAGACACTGACAGGATTGTTGCAATGTCATCCATAACAGAACTAATTTCAGAATCTACTCCCCGACCTAGTCACAGCCTGGAGGAAGACAGAGCTTGGTACCTGAAGAGGGGAGTTCCTTTTCCTGTGGGAAATACAACCATGTCATATAGAGTGCCTGCCTCCAGAGGCCACACCCTGTGTTTCCTGTCTCTTCAGATAGTCTCTCTAGCTCTGCGCATGAACACAGTTGCAGCTTCCATGAAGAGGGTGCCATGGCCTTCATGTTCACAGCCCTGCTCTGTGTGGGTGAGATGTGGAGACGGGGAGGGGATATTGTGGTCTGGGATTGATGCTGCCCCACAGCCCAGCACTGGCCCATCAGGAAACAACAGTCTCTGGAGGTCCAGCAGAGGGGAGGACCTGCTCAAGCTTCAGGGACAAACCTCTCACAGGGAACTTTCTTCCAGGACTTACTCAGGACCGCGGTGCTGGCAGGTGAGTGGCTGCAAATGTCATGACCTTCACTTCCCATCATTTCCAGAAGCCATTCCTGGGCAGGGAGGCTGGAAAACAACAGATGTGTGCTAAACCAGGGGGCGGCTGTATGTTTGGGTTGGAGCCTGTAATCTGAGGATGGCTGTCCTTGGTCTTAGCTGCTCATTTCTGTGCAGGATCCCTCCCTAAACCTATCCTCAGAGTACAGCCAGACTCCGTGGTCTCTGAGCATACTACAGTGACCTTCTTGTGTAATGGGACTGCAGGAGCCAAAATGTACTGGCTCTATAAAGAGGTATACCAAGGCCTACAGCTCACAGAGATTCCACAGAACCCTAAGAACCAGGCCGAATTCTCAATCTCAAAAGTACACCGTCTGCATGCAGGGCGATATCGCTGTCACTATAGGACTCATGATGGATGGTCAGAGTACAGTGACTCTCTGGAGCTTGTGGTGACAGGTGAGAGGACACACGGGGTTCCCAGCCTCATGCTTGACTGTCAAGAAGTGCGTCTGTTCACATTAATGCCCCCTTCACTCCATAGAAGATAATGAGTGCTTGAGGAAATTTAACTGATCCTTCCTTCCCTCCTAGGAGTCTACAGTAAACCCAGCCTGTCAGCCCTGCCCAGTCCTGTGGTGACTGAAGGAGGGAATGTCACCCTCCAGTGTGCCTCAAGTCAGCAATATCACAGGTTACTTCTGACTAACAAAGGATCACAGAAACAGTCCTTTACTAGTGACCCACAATATAATCAATCTACTGGAGAGTTCCAGGCTCAATTCTCTGTGGGTCCTGTGACCTCCAGTCAAAGATGGACATTCATGTGCTACAGCTATCACTGGTACAGCCCACAGGTGTGGTCAGAACCTAGTGAACCCCTGGAGCTCCTGGTCTCAGGTGAGGAATCCCAGATTTTTTATTTAATGATATTGAAATTATACAAGTGTTCAGGGAGGACATGGTGTATGAAGTGTGTAAGGAGTCAGGGCTCCTGAGCCCATTGACACAAAACACATTAGACAGTAGGCCCAAGATACAGAGTCCAAGGCAGAGAGTAGCAGGAGGTACAGGCCAGAAATGAATCTTCATGGAGCCTTCTGTTATTCTGGATCAGTTCAAGTAGCATCCACAAGAGTTCAGGAAATCCTACAGAAGACCGTGAGGAAGGATTGTTGGAGCTGAAGTACTCAGGACACCAGAAGAACATGAACCACAGAATCAACTAAGCAGAAATCATGGGCCCACAGAGACAGAATCAACAAACTCAGAGGCGGCATTGCTCTGCTCTAGGCCCTCTGCACACATGCTGTGGTTGTTTACCTTGGGTTTTTTGTTTTGTGTTTTAGAGGTTCGCTGTTGTAGTTCTTCCTCTCCTGGACCTCACTCTGTAGATCAGGTTGGCCTTAACTCATAGATGGGCCTGCCTCTACATCATAGTGCTGGGAAAAGGCCTGCACAATACTTCCCTGTCTAGCTTAGGGTTTTTGTTGGAACTATAATAATTGGAGTGGAAAAGTCTCTAATTCTTTCATGCTTGTGGGATTTTTTTTCTTTTACTGGGTTTCCTTGGTAAGCCTTAATATGAAGGTGTGTGCCTAGTTATTGTATATTATACCATATTTGGTTAATTTCACTGGAAAGCCTGCTCTTATCTGAAAAGAAAGAGAACAGAGTGGATCTGGACGGGGGGAAGGAAATATGGGGAGGCTGCTATCGGAATGTATTGTGTGGCAGAAGAATAAATTTAAAGGAAAACAAAGCCCCATCTGTAAGCATGTCTTTCTCAGTGCCAACTTTCAGACAGACCAACTCCTTCTCTCCTACTTCCTTGCAGGGACCCTCCACAAACCAACCATCAAGGCTCAACCAGGATCTGTTGTAGCCTCAGGTATACTCATGGCCATTTGGTGTCAGGGGAACATGGATGCTGAAGTCTATATTCTGCATAAAGAGGGAAGTCAAAAACCCTTGAACATGCAAATCCCAGAGAAGCCTAAGTACAAAACCAAGTTCTCCATCCCTTCTGTGACACATCTACACGCAGGGCAACATCACTGTTACTGTTACAGCTCAGCTGGCTGGACAGAACGCAGTGACACCCTGGAACTGGTGGTGACTGTTGAGGGGGCAGTCAGGGTCTCAGCCCCAGGCTCTGCTCTCAGGAGTATTCCCCTCCCAAGTCTCACCCTGGAAAGAATTGAAGCTGTAAGAGCCCATGTAACAGTCTGCCTCCTTTTGTCCTAGGAATCCACAACAGCAAACCCAGGCTGTCAGCTCTGCCCAGCCCTGTGGTGATCTCAAGAGGGAACATGACTCTCCAGTGTATCTCAGGGGAGAGATATGACAAGTTCATTCTCACCAAGGAAGATCAGAAGTTCCTCAGCTCTGTGAACTCACAGTATATACCCCATATTATGCAGTACCAAGCCTTGTTCTTTATAGATCGTGTAACAGCAAACCTCACAGGAACATTCATGTGTTATGGTTACTACAAGCAGACCCCACAGCTGTCGTCAGTACCCAGTGACCCCCTGGAAATACACATCTCTGGTGAGTCACTTCCATCACTGACCAATCATATTTGACACCCTAAGCACTTTGCCGTGGAAGTGTCCCACTGTGTAGCTGCAGACAAAGAGTGAAAAAGGAAGAACCTGGTTGATGAACCAGATCCCCACTCCTCAGGAGAAGCCGTGATATGTGCAAGGCAGGATGGGAGGACGTAAGTGTTTGGTAAAAACCATTTCCTCAATCACTAACCTATCACCTTCTCTCTAGGCCTATCCAAGAAGCCTTTCTTGCTGACTCACCAAGGCCATATCCTGGACCCTGAAAATAACCTCACCCTGCAGTGTTGCTCTGACATCAACTATGACATATTTGTTATATCCAAGGTGGGAGTATACTTCACCCAACACTATGGCCATAAGACCCAGGCTGGTCTCTCTTTGGCCAACTTTACACTTGGCTCTGTGAGCAGCTCTACTGGAGGCCAGTACAGATGCTATGGTGCACACAACCTCTCCTCCAGTGACCCCCTGGACATCCTGATCACAGGTGAGGAACTACATAGCTTTGCTTGGATAACTAACCCCTACTAGGACTCTCTCTGGGGAATTAAGGAGGTGATAGCTGGGATGAGGCACAGGCATTTTAATAGGCAATAGAGGCAGAGACAGGGGAGCAGGAGAGTGGCTCAGGGAAAGAGAGTTCTTAGGTGTTCACGAAAGATCCAGGTTATCTGTCAATTCAGAACAATGAAGGCACCCTCTCATCATCTCTCTCTTATATAGGACAGTTTGAGGTCAGTCCTTCCCTCTTAGTGAAGCCTAACTCCCCAGTACACTCTGGAAACAATGTGACCCTGTTGTGTAAGACAGCTGACACAGTGGACACTTTCTTTCTGTCCAAGGAGGGAGCAGCACACCCACCCCAGCAACTAAAACCAAAGTTCCAAGATTGGGAGTTCCAGGCAGAATTCTTCATGAGTGATGTGACCTCTGACCTCTCAGGTACCTACAGGTGCTATGTTTCTGCAGGCTCATCTCTCTACCTGTTGTCATATGCCAGTGCCCCTGTGGAGCTCACGGTTTCAGGTGAAGTGACCCTGAACTGTCGAGGTAACTTAAGATCCAAATGGTAGGAGTGTCCTTGTCTTGAGTGAGATTAAGAGGACAATGGGAAAGAAGGCCCTTTCCCTGTCAGAGAAGTGGATGCTAGCAACAGTCCTTCATGTAATATCCACTCCATCCTCTATTGCAATTTAGGTTTGGAGTAACAGCATGAGGATGTTGGTGGATTACAGGGCAAATGGAGGACAGTAAGCAGAGTCAGGATCCCTGGGTTAACAGCTAACCCTCACCCTCCTCTGTTCTGTTTCCTAGGACCCATTGGATCCTCAACCCCACCACCCTCAAGTTCTATGACAACAGATGGTGAGTATCAGGCACGTCAGTGCAGGGAGTGTGCTCCATCCCCTGGTAGTCTCACTGTCTTACTCCACTGAAGTCCTCATTCTTTGTCACAACAACTGGTTAGAGAAGGAGGCAAAGAGATCCCAATAGACACCCCAGACACCCAAGACTTAGAGGTTGAGATACAGAATGTGGTGTCGAGTGATGAATGTTCTGACTCAGTACAATGCAGTTACTCATGATCACTGCCTGTAATTTCAGAACAATTTACTCTACTCTGAATTTTCTGTTTTCACTGGTGTTTCACAGTGGTGTTGATGGAAATAGGAATAAGAGAGGGAACCCAGCTACGCCAAGACAAAAAAAGATTCATTCCAGAACATTATTAGTTTATAGAATGAGAATGATGGGTATTTACATTAAATGAGGAAGAAGAACTCAGATAAACCCTGAGGTCACATGCCCACATCATACTCTTCTGTTCACAAAATCACTGGAGACTATCAGCCCATCCTATAACATGCCCAAAACCAGGACAGTTGAATAAAGAGAATTCAAACTC
Source organism: Microtus obscurus (assembly GCA_963919715.1). Lineage (NCBI taxonomy): Eukaryota > Metazoa > Chordata > Mammalia > Rodentia > Cricetidae > Microtus > Microtus obscurus. The sequence continues at coordinate 3,531,728 of CAWTZC010001519.1, read as the reverse complement.
AAAGCACTGAAAGCATAGGGGCCAAGTTCTGTCCAGGATATGTAGGGGTCTATTGTGGAGATTCAATTATGTTGGAGACATTTAATTATCTTGGGATCATCTTTGTGAGGGAATTTTCACCATCACTAAACTCTGCAAATTCTTTGTCCACAATACAGCCTCAAAGAAACAAGATCATACAGTGGAGAATCTCATCAGGATGGGGTTTGCTGTCATGGTCCTCATAGTCCTTGGGATTCTGGTCTTTGAGGTTTGGGGCAGCCAGAACCTGGCCTCACGGTGTCCTTAGGAGAGGCCAGGCCCCTACTCATTCCATCATGAAGATGCATGGAAAATCTCTTCCTGTCTAGGGAAAGACTAAAAATCCTGAACTAATTGTTAGAAGGGAACATAGCTTGGCATATGGATGGAATTATAGATACGATCAGCATGAGCATACTCCAGAATTCAAGGTTCAATTAAACATATAAATCTTCAAACTCGTGTGTGTGTTTGTGGTGTACATATGTGGTGGGGTATGTGTATTTGTGCTTTATTCACAGGGAATAAATATGTGAAATGTTATTGAAGAAGAAACAGAGTTGGATCAAAAGTCAGTAACCAAGATCTACCCTTACTTGTAAAGATAGAAAATTACTCACTGCCATAAACAACAAAGCACTAGATATGGTATGCGTGAAGCAAGAGTCATACAAATACAGAACCTCTACTCCAGATCCTGTCTCTGAGTTTCTGCCCAGTACCAAAGAAGATTCAAGGCAGAGATTCTTCTACATGCTGCCATGAGTTGTTTGTGAAAAGCAACAGGAACCATCCTCTGCTGGGCAAACTCTGAAATGATGTGGGAGTGATTTCTTATCAATAAAGAAACTGCCTAAGCCCATTGATAGGCCAACCCTTAGGTGGGTGGAGTAAACAGAACAGAATGCTTGGAGATAGAAGCTGAGTCAGTGAGTCATCATGATTCTTCCGCTTGAGACAGACGCAGGTTAAGATCATTCCTGGTAAGCCAGCTAGTGGGCTACACAGATTATTAGAAATGGGTAGATTAATATTTAAAAGCTAGCCAATAAGAGGCCATAGATAACGGGCCAGGCAGAGGCAGACCGATCTCGGTGAGTTTGAGCCCCGCCTGGTCTATAAGGCTCAAAAGCTACAGAGAAACCCTATCTCAAGAAATCAAAAAGAAAAACAAATTTTAATGTTTATATATTTTAATTTTTATTCTGTTTAAACCTCAGCAAGTTAATTTCCACATACCAAAATCTTTTATCTGAATCTCCCCAAAAGAGACAAATGCCAAAGAAATTCTCATACTAGGATACCTCTATTTTTTGATTTATGCATAGTTTTGCATTGGGTTGAACATTTCAGGAAAAACTCAGATAAGATTTACACAATTCAAACAGAGGGATGTGAACACAAAAGGTAACAATCTCAAAAGGTAGATCAAAGCCAAGGGGTTAACACTGGTTTATTCAAGCCAGCTGCAATGCTCTGCAGGAACTCTGCACACAACCAGCAGAGGGCAGCACTTCTTCTAGCTGACAATGACGCCTGTGGGAGGGAGGTGTGAATGAGTTGACAGCACTCAGCAAAACCCCAACTGGTTCAAATGGCATGACCCATCACTTAAATCAGGTCAGGAACAACAGTTACCAAAGAAATCAATAGGAAGGAGACAGTGTAGCTGTATGACATGCTTAGCATGAGAACTTACAAGGGTGGAAAAAAGCAGAATCTGGGATGGAAATATCTCAGAAATGACTGAGATGAAATACTTGGTACATACCCAATGTGGGAGCTTTAGGGCAAATACATTTTCATTATTGAAGGTTATTACAGGCATAAAATATGATTGATCATGTTCACCACATACTTCAGGGTAATTTTTCTTTCCTTTTATGAGATATTGCCTGATATAGTTCAGGCTGACCCAAAACTCATTACATAATAAGAATATCCTTAAAATCCCGATACTCTTACTTCTACTTTCTGAATGCTGAAGTCCAAGACTTGAGTCACAACATCAAATGTGTGTAGTATTGGGGATTAAACCCAGAAATCTAAGATTGTCACACAAGGACTCTAGGAACTGAGCATTTTTCTGATTTAACAACGGACATACATAGACAGACTTACAAGATGGTAATTATTCATATTAACATTTATGCAAATAGGAAATTAAGGGTGTCTTTTAGGCTCTGTAACTAAAGGGGGAAATATTCAGTGACCTTTATCTCATTCTCCATGTGACAAACAGGACTTGTGTGTGCCTGACACAATCTTTGAGGTGATGATAAGTAAGAGAATTGTGCCCATGTGACAGATTCCTGACATGGAATGGTTACTGAAGAGAATGTGGAAAAACTGTAAGATCCACAGGTGGTAGATGATGTCAATCAGCAATTTTCTGGACACTGAAGAATAGTGGATCATCTGAGTTCAGAGTGATTGTAAGGATATCTACAAGCCCAATGTAAGTTCAATGCACAACAAATCCTGCATGTGCATGGGAGATGGGCACAAAGTCCCATTCACAGATGAAGAGCTATTGGCATTGATGCCTACTGGGAGAGGCGAAGCCAGTTATCTTTAATGGTGTGGCCCCTGGAACTATGCCCAAGATTAAGAGAAGCACAAATGAACTGCATGGGAGCAAGAGAACAGAAAGTTGGGTGTGTAAGACAGGAAAGTGGATTTTCAACCATTAGCAAGACCCAGAAGGAATAAAAGCAAAAACAATCAGTGAGGAAGGATCTAATCAGAGAGGGTGAGGAGGAAGGGGAAGGGTGGAGGGTGGACTCATCCAAGACACAATGCATACTAATATGACATTTTCAAATAAGTGACACAGTAAACACATGGCCATGCGTGGTGGCCCACATCTTTAATCTAAATGGAAAGCAGGGGCAGGAGAATTTCTGTGAGTTGCAGACCAGCCCATCCTACATCACCAGCTCAGGACAACCAGGGCTCCACTGAGAGAGCCTGTTTCTAATCAACATCAATAATAATCAAACATATGAGCATAAGAAAAATTTAACATTTGAAATAAATTTAAAGTAATATCTGAAATTGAAAATTGCAGGAAAAAGCTGCTGTGGCTCAAGGGTTGAGTATGGCTCAGGAGAAGTAGAATATTGGAGGCCCTGGCATCTGTCTCTAGTACCAAAAGTGAAGGGAAATAAACTACGTTTATTGAACTCTTTTTTTAGCTAGGTGGTAGAACAGACACAAAGATTGAAATCTTTGGCAAGTTGGCAAGCCCTTGAAGGGCACGACTGTGACTCCTGAGCTCCAACTCAGTGACTCCATGAAAAGTGTCAAGATTAAGACCAAGATCACTCCTGATGATCGGTGGTTGGGATTTGCTGCCAGCAGATAGAGATTGGCTGTACCCTGACCAACAGCAAAGTCCAAAACGATTCCCACCCTTCACCTAGTGCTGTACATGTGTGATAATAGAGCCACCCCTTTGCCAGTTTCTTTAGAAGTAAAACTATGACAAGGCCATGCCCTGCTAGGTAGAATGATGAGCTTCTTGTTCATCCAGGCCGCCTAGAACTGAAATAATCACACAGAAATTGTATTAATTAAATCACTGCTTGTCCCATTAGCTCTAGCTTCTTATTGGCTAACTCTTACAACTTAATTTCACCCATTTCTATTAATCTATATATCACCACAAAGTTGGTCTGCTAGCAAAGTTCCAGCATGTCCTCTCCGGTGGCAGATCCATTACCTCCCTGACCTCGTCTTTCTCTCACAGCATTCACTCCAGTCCCTCCACCTACCTAAGTTCTGCCCTAACAAAAGGTCAAGGCAGTTTCTTTATTCGTTAATGATAATCACATCACACAGAGGGGACTCCCAGATCACTGCTGCCCACAGGTCTACACACACTTGCACCCATATGCAGCTGAATGCCTCCAGACCAACAACCTGCACACCAAGAAAATCAAAGAATGCTTGGACCTTGGTTCATCCAGGACACCCGGACACAGCACCCTTCTTTATTTCTTGCCTGAGCAGAAGGAAACAGGAAAGTGATGATGCTAAGACTGAGCTACTGACAAGGATCAGTGTATAAGTGCTGCTGCCAGCCTTCATTCCTGACTCGGATCCACATTGCACAAGGAGATAACTGCCCCTGTAGCTGTCCTCTGACCTCCAAATAGTACTGTGGTACATGTAAATATACACGCATGAAGAAAAAGTAAGTATAATATATTATTATTAACTATGTGTAATTTAAAAGGAATAAGTGTAAATAAATAACTATAATTTAAAATTGTAATGAAAAGTGCACACATGATAAAAAAACATCCAAATATATTTGGATATATTTGCACATTTGAAACCAAACACTTGAGACTATGAAGAAGGAGATTATAAATTTTATTCCATTCACATACACATAGAAAGATCCTTCACAGAAATCTTCAAGCATGAAAAAGTATTTCACATAAAAATGTGAAAGGAAAAATGCAAACCCACATGTAAATTTGTATTTTTTGTATGTAATATTCATATATATCTAAGAATTTGTCACCTCCATCTGGAAATGGCAAAGATAAGGACAGATAAAGCAGACACTGACAGGATTGTTGAAACGTCATCCACAAAAGAACTGATTGCAGAGAGTACTACCTGACCAGGTCAAATCATAGAGGAAAACAGAACCTGGTGCATGAAGAGGGAAGTTCCCCTACATGTGGGGCTGCACCAGTACAACAATGTCATGCAGAGTCTCTGCATTGGAGGCCACACCCTGTGTTTCCTGTCTCTCCAGGCAGTCTCTATACCTCTGGCCATGAACACAGTTGCAGCTTCCATGAAGAGATACCATGACCTTCACCTTCACAGTCCTGCTCTGTGTGGGTGAGATGTGGAGAAGGGAGGGGATACTGTGATCTGGGATTGATGCTATCCCAAGTTCAGCACTGGCCCATCAGGAAACAACACAGTCTCAGGAGGTCCTGCAGAGGGGAGGACATGCTCAAGCTTCAGGAGCCAACCTCTCACAAGGAACTCTCTTCCAGGATTTACTCTGGGCCTCAGGACCCCAGTGCTGGCAGGTGAGTGGCTGCAGATGTCCTGACCTGCACTTCCCATCATTCCCAGAAGCCATGCCTGGGCAGGGAGGCTGGAAAACAACAGATGTGTGCTAAACCTGGGGGAGGCTGGATGATTGGGGTTGAGGCCTGCAATCTGAGGATGGCAGTCCTTGGTCCTAGCTGCTTGTTTTCATGCAGGATCCCTCCCTAAACCTATCCTCAGAGTACAGCCAGACTCTTTGGTCTCTGAGAATACTACAGTGACCTTCTTGTGTAAGGGGACCACAGGAGCTGCAGAGTACAGGCTCTATAAAGAGGTATACTGGCTTCCACAGCTCACAGAGATTTCACAGAACTCTAAGAACCAGGCTGAATTCTCAATCTCAAAAGTGTACCGTCGGCACGCAGGGAGATATTGCTGTCTCTATAGGACCCATGATGGATGGTCAGATTGCAGTGACTCTCTGGAGCTTGTGGTGACAGGTGAGAGGACACACGGGGTTCCCAGCATCACGCTTGACTGTCAAGAAGTGGGTTTGTTTACAGAAATGCCCCTTCAAGCGATAGAGGATATTGAGCCCTTGAGGAAATTTCACTGATTCTTCCTTCCCTCCTAGGAGTCTACAGTAAACCCAGTCTGTCAGCCCTGCCCAGCCCTGTGGTGACTGAAGGAGGGAATGTCACCCTCCAGTGTGCCTCAAGTCAGCAATATTACAGGTTACTTCTGACTAACAAAGGATCACAGAAACAGTCCTTTACTAAAGACCTACAGTATAATCAGTCTACTGGACAGTTCCAGGCTCAATTCTCTGTGGGTCCTGTGACCTCCACTCAAAGATGGACATTCATGTGCTACAGCTATCACTGGTACAGCCCACAGGTGTGGTCAGAACCTAGTGAACCCCTGGAGCTCATGGTCTCAGGTGAGGAACCCCATCTTTCCATTTAATGATATGGAAATTATACAGGTGTTCAGAAAAGACTTGGTGTGTGGTGTGTGTGAGGAGCCAGGGTTTCTGAGCCCATTGCCACAAAACACTTGAGACAGTGGGGAAAAAATACATAGTCCAAGGCAGAGAGTAGCAGGAGGTACAGGCCAGAAATGAATCTTCATGGAGCCTTCTGTTATTCTGGATCATATCAAATAGCATCCACAAGAGTTCAGGAAAACCTACAGAAGACAGAGAGGAAGGAATGTAGGAGCTGAAGTACTCAGGACACCAGAAGAACATGAACCACAGAATCAACTAAGCAGGAGTCATAAGGGCTTACAGAGACTGAGGCAACAAACTCAGAGCCTGCATTGGTCTGGTCTAAACCCTCTGCACACATGCTGTGGTTGTTTACCTTGTTTATTTATTTATTTATCTATCTTTTTTTGATGTTCGCTGTGTAGTTCTGACTGTTCTGGACCTTACTCTGTATACCAGGTTGGCCTTGAACTCACAGAGATGGGCCTGCGTCTACTTCCTAGTGCTGGGAATAAAGGCCTGCACCACTACTGCCTGGTTAGCTTAGGGTCTTTGTTAGAACCGTAAAAGTTGGAGGGAGGAAGTCTCTGACTTTTTTCATGCATGCGGCATCTTTTTCTCCTACTGGATTGCCTTGGTCAGCTTTAATATGCGGGTGTGTGCCTAGTTATTGTATGTTGTTACGCCATATTTGGCTAATATCACTGGGAAGTCTGTTCTTTTCTGAAGAGAAACAGAAGGGCACTGTTCTGGGGTAGTGGGAGGAGATATGGGGAGGCTGCTATCGGGATGTATTGTATGACATAAGAATAAATTTAAAAGAGAACAAAGTGCTATTTGCATGTGAGACTTTCTCTGTGCCACTTCAGACAGAACCAACTTTTTTTCTTCTACTTCTTTGCAGGGATGCTCCACAAACCCATCATCAAGGCTGAGCCAGGATCCATTGTAGCCTCAGGAATACTCATGACCATCTGGTGTCAGGGGAACCTGGATGCAGAAATCTATGTTTTGCATAAAGAGGGAAGCCAAAATCCCTTGGACATGCAAATTCCAGAGAAGCCTGAGAACCAAACCAAGTTCTCCATCCCTTCTGTGACACATCTACATGCAGGGCAATATCACTGTTACTGTTACAGCTCAGCTGGCTGGACAGAGCGCAGTGACACCCTGGAACTGGTGGTGACAGGTGAGTGGACAGTCAGGGTCTCAGCCCCAGGCTCTGCTCTCAGGAGTATTCCCCTCCCAAGTCTCACACTGGAAAGCATTGAGGCTGTGTGAGCACATGTATCAGTCTGCCCTATTCTGTCCTAGGAATCCACAACAGTAAACCCAGGCTGTCAGCCCTGCCCAGCTATTTGTTGACCTTAGGAGAAAACATGACTTTCCAGTGTGTCTCAGGGGAGAGATATGACAAGTTCATTCTCACCAAGGAAGATCAGAAGTTCCTCAGCTCTGTGGACTCACAGTATATCCACAGTAAAATGCAGTACCAAGCCTTGTTATCTACAGATCATGTAACAACAGACCACAAAGGAAGATTCAGATGTTATGGTTACTACAAGCAGACCCCACAGCTGTGGTCAGTACCCAGTGACACCCTGGAAATACACATCTCTGGTGAGTCACTTCCATCATTGACCAATCATATTTGACACCCTATGCCCTTTGCCAAGGAAGTGTCTCACTGTGTAGCTGCAAATAAAAGTTAAAAGAAAGAATTTGGTTGATAAACCAGATTCCCAGTCCTCGGCTAAGCAGTCACTTTTGCAGGGCAGGATGGGAGGAGACAAGTATTTGGTAACAACCATCTCCTCAATCACTAGCTTATCATCTTCCCTCTAGGCCTATCCAAGAAGCCATCCTTGCTGATCACCAAGGCCATATTCTGGACCCTGGAAAGAGCTTCACCCTGAAGTGTTGCTCTGACATCAGCTATGACAGATTTATTATGAACAAGATGGGGTAACTGATTTCACCCAACACTATGCCATAAGGCCCACTTCACACTGGGCTCTGTGAGCAAGCCTTCTGGAGGCCAGCACAGATGCTATGGTGCACACAACAATGTTTGGGGAGAGCACTTGTTTTTTTCCGGCTACTTAGACCCAAAATAATAACACAGCAATTTTGTTATTTGCAATGCTCTTTGGTCAATAACTTAAACATATTTTTAGCTAGCTCTTATATCCTTAACTAATCCCCTTTAGTCCCTGCATCACAATGAGGTTGTGGAATATTGTCAAAGTTTTGGCAGGCTCCATTCGAGGCATCTGTCACTGGTGGAGGTTACGTGGCTTCTCTCTTGCTCTGCCTACTCTCTCTAAATATATCTCTTCCAGTCTGCCTATATTCTGTTAAGCCACTGGAGGAAAGCAGCTTCTTTATTAACCAATAAAAGCAACACATACACAGAAGGACTTTCTACACGACTTTTCTATTCTGTTTCCTAGGAACCATTGGAGCTTCGACCCGACCACCCTCAAGGCCAATGACAACAGATGGTGAGTATCAGGCATGTCACTTCAGGGAGTAAGCTCCATCCCCAGGCTGCCTCACTGCCCTTACTCCACTGATGTCCTCTTTTCTCTGTCACTTCAGCTTGTGAGGGAAGGAGGCAAGTAGATTCCAATAGAGATCACAGACACCCAAGACTTAGAGGTTGAGGTACAGAATGTGGTGTTGAGAGATAGATGTCGACTCAGTTTAGTGACTCAGGATCGATGTCTGTAATGTAAGGATAATTTATTCTATTCTGAATTTTTTGTTTTCACTCGCATTCCACATAGGTGGTGAAGGAAATAATAAGAAAAAGACAGGGAACTCAGCTCTGACAAGCAAAAAAAGATACATTCCAGAACTTCATTAGTTTATAGAATGAGAATTATATGGGTATTTATGTTAAATGAGAAAGAAGGACACAGAAAAAACCCTCAGGCCATATGCCTATAACATACTCTTCTTCTGTTGACAAGATCATTGAAAATTATTAGTCTATCCAAGAACATGCCCAAACCCAAGACAGTTGAATAAAGAGAATTCAAACTCAAATTACTGAGAATATAGGGGCCAAGTTTTGTCAAGGAAATGTAGGGGTCCATGGTGGACATTCATTTATCTTGGAGACATTTAGGTATCTTGGGATCATCTAGTTTTCTTGAGGAAATTTTAACCATCACTAAATCCTGTAATTTCTCTGTCCACACACAGCCTCAAAGAAACAAGATCACACACTGGAGAATCTCATCAGGATGGGGTTTGCTGTTGTGGTCTTCATAGTCCTTGGGATTCTGGTCTTTGTGGCTTGGGGCAGCCAGAACCTGGTCTCATGGTGTCCTTAACAGAGGACAGGGCCCTACTCATTCCATCATGAAGATGCATGGAAAATCTTTTCCTGTCTAGACAAACACTAAAAATCCTGAACAAAGTATTAGCAGGGAGCACATCTTGGCATATGAATAGAATTATAGATATGATCAGCATGAGCATACTCCAGAATTCAAACTTCAATTAAACATATAAATATACAACCTCGTTTGTGTGTGTGTTGTGTATGTGTGTGTGTGTGTGTGTGTGTGTGTGTGTGTGTGTGTGGCGTGTGAATGTAAGCAGAGTCAGGATCTCTGGGTTAATATTTAACCCTCGCCCTCCTCTGTTTGGAGAGACTACTTGCTTGTTCCTGTCTACTTAGACCCAAAATAATTACGTAGCAATTTTGTTATTTGTAATACTCTTTGGCCAATAACTTAAACATATTTTTATCTAGCTCTTATATCCTAAACTAATCCACCCCCATTAATCCATGCATCACCATGAGTTCATGGCCTATTGGCAAATTTTTGTCAGGCTTCAGTAGAGGCATCTGTCTCTGGTGGAGGCTACATGGCTTCTCTCTTGCTCTGCCTACTCTCTAAATATAGCTCTTTCAATCTGGCTATATTCTGTTAAGCCATTGGCTGAAAGCAGCTTTTTTATTATCCAATAAAAGAAAAACATACAGAGATAAGGACTTTCCACATCACTCTTCTGTTCTGTTTCCTAGGACTCTTTGGAGCCTCGACCCCACTACCCTCAAGGCCCATGAGAATAGATGGTGGAGTATTAGGCATGTCACTTCAGGGAGTATACTCCATCCCCAGGCTGCCTCATTGCTCTTACTCCACTGAAGTCCTCATTTCTGTCACTTCAGCTAGTTAGGGAAGGAAGCAAATAGATCCCAATAGACACCCCAGAAACCCGAGACTTAGAGGTTGAGGTACAGAATGTGCAGCATGCGGTGTTGAGAGATAGATGTTCTGACTCAGTCTGGTGGATGGGACATGTGTGTGAGGTGGAGAGAAGGGATCCCAAACACTCACCTCCCCATCCTGCCTCTAAGACCTTGACAACAAACCTCTTACCTGCATGAATCTGGCCCCAGAGGGCGAATAAGCACTCTGTTGGGAGGTGGGGTCCTGATGGGAAATAGCTTTTTATGGGCTTGATACATGTATTTGTTGAGATGTTAACTTGGACAAGTCCTTCCCATTCTGTGCTGGCTGCTGTTTCTTTGAATATAAAGGGGAGAGGCCTGCCCGACATGTGCAATTTTTTTTCAGTTCTGGCCTTGAATGGCACCCATACTAATAAAGGAGGCTTCCAGAACCTGATTCTGTAGTGCTTCTGTCCCACAGTGGTGGTGACATGTGCAAGGGTGGGGCCCAGGGCCATGGCAGGGCACTCAGGCTCCTTCCCTCCAGCTCATGAGGCTCAGCTTAGATGGAGAAAAGAGCTAAAAGTCAGAATCTCTAGGTTCATCTCCTAGCTCTGTCACTTCCAGTCAGGTGCTCTGAGGAAGGTGAACTGTGTGGAGGAAAAAGAGACAATTCCTTGTTGAGTGGTTGTGAGGATGGGAGATGATGAGTGCACAGACCCAGCACGGGCCTGGCACACAGTACACATTCCCCACTAATGATGTCACTTGTGCCTCAGGACTGGCTCTGATTGTTGTGTCTGTGGCCCCCCTCCTGGTCCTCATCATCCTCATCTGCCTCCTTCTCAGACGAAGGTATCAGAGAAAATTCAGGAAGAAAGGTGAGTATGATCTGGGTGACCTGGGTCTCATGTGTAGATAAGTTCCCCTGTGAACATCCAAGTAGGGGATCAGGACACCAACCCCAGGGAAATTTCAAACTGGGACTGGGTTGTTTAGAAACACTTGCAGATCTCAGATCGGAAAGAACATGATCTCAGAACCTGTGCAATGTCAGGCATTCTGTGAGCTTTACCTTGTCTTGTTACATTGGCTCACTCACCCATGTTGTAAAGGTCCGTCCGTCCGTCTGTCCCTCCCTTCCTCCTCCCTCCTTCCGTTCCCTCCCTCCCTCATTCTTTCTTTCCTTCCTTCTTTCTTTCTTTTCTTCCTTCCTTCCCTGTAAGTGCCTGGGGGAGAGGCTTCTGCCTCTCCTAGATGAGACTCTGCTCTCTCTTGCAGCCCTGAGAGAGACAGAATTGCAGCTTCCTGCAGGAACTGCAGCACTAACAACCAGAGATGGGGGCCCCCAGAAGAGGTAACTCATAGCCAGAGACCTAGAGCCCCACCTTCTAGACAGACCTTACTGCCAACTGACATCCCCTTGTCTTTCCAGATCCAACCCAGCTGCTGCCACCCAGGAAGAAAGCCTTTGTGAGAGAAAGAGGGTCCCGGGGAGGGAGATGTCTGAAGTCTCAGCACTGCAGGGGTGGTGGACAAGCTCTGGGGTCTTTTCTGTTTGTGTCTGAACTTCACACTATAGACCCAGGTGTATCTAAGCCCTGGTTCTCTGTCCCACCTGGGCAAGGCAGGAAACTAGGGGTCCCTAGACTCTGGTTGGGAGACATTCTGTTTTTTTCTGCCATGACAGATGCTTCAGTAGAGGACATGAAATCTGAGGATGGTGTTGAGCTGGACAGTTCGGTGAGGTCCCTGACTCCATCTGTGTGCTAAGAACTTAGGGCCCAGTTTAGTCCAGGGGGCCATCTTTGTTCCTCCTCTGTTGACCCTCTATACGATCCACAGCTGACTACTCTCTTCTGCAAGCACCTGCCTCCTATGTGCTGTGGCCTCACTTTTTCCTGGTTTTCCCAGAATCATGTGTCTCTTCACGCCTGTCTGCCTTCTGTCTCCTTGGCATCTGTCTGGTTGTCTTCTGAGGGGACATCCCAGAGAGAAAGATCCAAAGAAACATCTAACAACTGCAGGCAGGAACCAAAGGAGCTGGGGCAGAAACATGTGGGGGTTTTGTTTTATGGGTGTGGGTGTTCTACAAACATGAATGTCTCTGCATCACATACCTGCATGATGCTCCCAGAGGCAAAAAAAGAGTGTCAGAGACCCTGGAACCAGAGTTGCAGATGAACGTAGGTCACCATGTGGGTTCTGGGAACCAAACCTGGATCCTCTATAACACAGTCAGTGCTCATAATCACAGAGACATCTATTGCCCCCAAAAACATGTTTTCAGGAAGATGGACTGTGTGCGTACAGCCAAGACAGCAAGGGTTAGAGCGTCAGGGTAAGAGGCCAGAACTATAGGAAGGAAGCCCCAGGATATTCCATCATGGATGCTATCATCTAAATGGGCCACTCTGGCCATGTTGTGGAAATCCGGCCAGAGGAGAGCCCTAGGGGAACAAGGTGATACTATCTGTACCTTACTACTTCCCTGCTACAGAGACCTCCTGAGGAAGACTCCCCAGGAGAGACATATGCCCAGGTGAAACCCTCCAGGCACAGGAGGGCAGAAGCTGTCCTACCTTCTGTCCTGTCAAGAGAAGTCCTGGAAACAAAAGATGGAAACAAAACAGAAGAGGGCAGAGAGATGGACACTCAGGTTGGTCCTGTCCTCCCCAGGCCTTCAGCATCCCCTAAGCCTTCAGCATCCCCTAAGCCTTCAGCATCCCCCAGGCCTTCAGCATCCCCCAAGTGAACCATATACCCTCCTCTCTCTCCCACACCAGGATGCTGAATCCGAGGAACCCAAAGATGTAGTCTATGCCCAGCTGTGTAGCAGGTCGCTCAGACAGGGGACAGCTGTACCTTCCCGCTCCCAGGCAGGGGAAGCCACGGAGGAGGCCAGTGTATATGCTGCTCTGGCAGTCACTCGACCAGGTTCTATTCCCAATGACAAGGAGCAATGACCTCTGCCTTCCAAGAGTCCTAACAGAGACCTCCAGAAATTCTGGGAACCCTTGCAAACCTGACTGTACTATAACTAACATCATACATTCTGGAAATAAAATAGATTTCTTAATAATCAAGTGAAATGAGAAATGAAATAGAAAGAAGGGTTTTACACTGAGTACTAATTTTAATGACATTTCTCATCAAAGCGGTGCTACAAGAAAATGTACAGGCGTGGTTGCACAGATCCATAATCCCAACCGCTGGGAGACTGAGGCAGGAGATTGCCTTTGATTCATGACTATCTTGGGATACCTAGTGAATTTCATGCCAGCCTGGCTACATAGAGATGTTCAAACAACATTAACCACCAAAGGCCAGGTTGGAGGTGTGAACAGGAGATTAAGCAGTCAAGGCCATCTTCACCTATATAGTATAGGAGTTATTGGCCAGCCTGAAACACAGGTGACACTGTTTTAAAATCAATAAATAGGCCAGGCATGGTGGTACATGCCTTCAATCTCAACACTGAGAAGATAGAAACAGGCAGGTCTCTGAGTACAAGTCCAACTGGTCTATAGTGAGTTCTATGTAGCCAGGGCAACATACAGAAACCTTGTCTCAAAGAATAAACAATAAAATAGGGCCAGTGAGATGGCTGAGCAGTAAACGTACTTTTCAAGCCTGATATTCTAAATACAAACAGCAGGAATAGGGAAGGAAGAAAACTGACACCCACGAATTGTTCTCTGACCTCACCTAAGTCTTTGATGTCTTCCCCACACCCAAGAAGTAAATAAAACAATTTAAAAAATAAACTTGGGCATGGTGTGGTAGGCCTGTAATCCCAACAGTGTTGCCTCAAACATGCTATCCTTCTGTTTCCATTCCTGGCATGTACAACCATACATTCATTTTATTTTTGAAAGGTTTATTTATTTTATTTATGTGTACATATATGTATCTGTGTGCTCTTATGCCATGTGTGTATGGGCATAGAGCCAGAGTTATAGGCGTTTGTGAGCTACATGCTGTGGGTGCTGGAGTGAACTCAGGTCCACAGCAAGAGCAGTGCATGCCCTTAACCACAGAGCCATCTTTCCAGCCTCCCTACATTTATTAAGATGTATTAACAGCAGAACACTATGAACAGCTTCATATCAATGTATTAGGAGCTGTCCATGAAATGGACAGATCCCTTGATGTCAATGAAAGTTATTTTATTGTTTACAAAGTCTGGGGGAGGGGAGACTGTGTGCAGTATGTAGAACTAATGAAAAAATGTCACTTAAAAGTCTAAATATTAACAAAACTAAATACAAAATCTGAGTGACTTCCCACACATTGAACACACTGTTACTAGAAAAGTTCCCCTTTGGAAATTCTTTCTGGAAGTTGGTGGTTTTTTCCAAATGTCTGTACATTTGAAATAAAGACATTATAAAACTAGAGAAAGATGAAATATAGACTATCGTAGTTTATCAATCCAGAAAATAATTATTAACAAAACCTGACAAAGGAAGCCTTATTAAGAAAACCTAGGAAGAAAGTTCTTTCACATCAGCCTACAGGTGATCCTTTAAAAAAAATTAATGAACCAGCGACCAGGGAGCCTGCACAGGACTGACCTAGGTCCCCTGCATATATATTACAGTTGGGTAACTTAATCGTCTTACAGTGGGAGCAGGGGCTGACTCTGACTCTCTTGCCTGCTTTTGGACCCCATTCCTCCTACGGGATTGCTTCAACCAGTCTTAATAGAAGAGGAGGTGCCTAGTCTCATTGATAGACTAGGACTGGCTGATATCAAAGGGTGGTCCTCCATTTTCTAAATAGAAACA
Source organism: Microtus obscurus (assembly GCA_963919715.1). Classification (NCBI taxonomy): domain Eukaryota; kingdom Metazoa; phylum Chordata; class Mammalia; order Rodentia; family Cricetidae; genus Microtus; species Microtus obscurus. Next base: position 3,516,715 of record CAWTZC010001519.1, on the reverse strand, counting down.
AAGGATTAGTGAATGGGTGGGGTTCAGGGTTGAGGGTGAGGAGCAGGGAGAAGAGGACAAAGAAGATTGGGATGTAAAAACAAAAAAGAAACAAAAATATGATTCAGCGATTTTTAAAAAGGCATTACAACCACACTGATGGTTTTGTTTTTCTTATCTTTCTTCCTTTTTTTTTGCTTTAATATTGGATTTTTGTTTGTTTTAAATATTGCCTTCCAAGACAGTAAGTAGTGTAAAATTTAAAACTTTCTGGGCATGATGGCACAGTCCTGACATCACAGCTACTTTGGAGGCTGACGCAGGAGGATATAAAATATAAAATCCACTTTAGTTGCAGAGTGAGTTCAAGCCATTCTGGGCAAATTAGATAGATCCAGTCACAAAATAAAGGGTAAAGGGCTGGGGTATAGCACTTGCCTGGTATTCAGAACTCAATGACCAGGTTTCTTTCCTGGTTCTCTGTTATTGTTTTTCTTTCCCTTGTTTAATGTACAACAGATATGATATAACCCAGCTGACCTCAAACTTGCTATTTAATTGCTGCTGAACTTGAGGATGGGAGGGAGTGGAAACTTGGATTAGTGTGTATAATGAAAAACATAGTTGTTTTCTTTTTTTTTTCTTAAAAAAAGAGTAGCACTGCTAGGTCTTGAGATAGACTGATTACCAATTTTTTGAGAAACCGCCATACTGATTTTCAAAGTGGCCGTACAAATTGACATACTCACCAACAGTGGAAGAGTGTTCCCCTTTCACCACATCCTTTCCAATATAGGCTTTTGTCAGTGTTTTTGATCTTAGCAATTCTGAAAAAATGTAAGATGATATCTCAGAGTTGTTTTTATTTGCATTTCCCTGATGACTAAGGATGTTGAACAATACCTTATATCTTTCAACCATTTGAGTCTCTTCTGTTGAAAATTCTCTATTTAAATATGTACTCCATTTTTAACTGGATTATTTGATATTTTGACATTTAGTTTCTTGAGTTCTTTATATATTTTGGAGATCAGCCCTCTGTCAGATGCAGGTTTGATGAATATCTTTACCTATCCTGTAGGCTGTTGTTTTGTCTTATTTACTATGTCCTTTGACTTACAAAAGCTTTTCAGTTTCAGGATGTCCCATTTATTGATTGTTGCTGTCAGTGTTTGTGGTAATGGTGTTATATTTAGGAAACTGTCTCCTGTGCCAGTGTATACATGGCTACCTCCCACTTTCTCTTCTATCCAGTTCAGTGTAACTGGATTTAGGTTGAGGTCTTTGATTCACTTGGATTTGAATTTTGTGCATGGATCTATTTGCCATAATCCACATGTTGACATCCAGTCATCCCAGAACCATTTGTTAAATATGCTTTCTTTTTTCCATTGTATGGTTTTGGCTTCTTTGTCAAAAACCAGGTATTCATAGATGTGTGGCCTATGAGCACAAGAGTTCATTAAGACAGCTTTAGACTTTAGTCCTTGGTTTCTACAAGCAAGGGGCTTTAATATTCCTGACTGGGAGCAGGTAAAAGCTGACCTTCAAAAAACATTAAAAAAATGAGGGCCAAAAGAATTTCTCATAGCAACATTTTTACTATGGTGCTTAGTCAGAGATGCTCTTCTCAGTAATGATGTAAAAGTAAGAGAGCAATTAGAGAATTTGGCCAAAACCTTTGAGCAGATTCAGGATGTAGAATCTGTGAAGTCTATTAAGAGCTCTGAGGAGTGGGGAATTAAAAGTACTAAAAGGGTTATAGAAGAGGAAAACAAAATTTTAGAAAGGGAGATTGCACTGCTAAAAAAGAAGTTAGAAACAGAAGAAAGGAAGGAAGCAAACAGAGATGTCTCCATGAGACCTCCCTGGCAAAATCCATTCCTTGCTGCTTCAAATCCTTGTACTGCTGCTTCTGTCCCTATTGACGTAGAGGTGGAAATCTGAGAGATTCAAGATAGGCCAAATAATCTAAGTAGAGAAAGGCAAATTTGTCCTGTTGTGGAAGTTCTTGATCCACAAGGACAGAGGATCAGGCAGCATAACTCTCTGGCCTTTAAGGACATTAAGCAACTAAGCGAAGCAGCTACAGCCTATGGAACTCATGTCCCCTTCACCATGGCTTTAATGGACTCCATTGTGGAACTTAACCTTACATCCAGTGACTGGATGTAGCTTTGCAGGGCTTGTCTTTCAGGAGGAGATTATTTGTTATGGAGAGGTGAAATGCAGGAAAATTGCACAAATACCTCACTGCATAATACAATTGCAGGTTTCCCCCAATGTAACCTTGACATGTTAACTGGTGCAGGACAGTATGTGGGCTTAGCAGCACAGATTACTTATGACCCTGCTGTTTATGCCCAGATAGCTGTCGTGGATGTTAAAGTGTGGAAACCTTTATTTACCTAACAAAGAGTAGGGGAACAACTGTCTAAGGTCCTTCAAGGACCTTCAGGACCTTATCCTGAGTTTGTTGACTGCCTGTTACAGCATTTTTGGGGATGTGGACACAGCTATGCCTGTCATAAAACAATTGGCCTATGAAAATGCTAACAAATACTGTCAGGAGGCTAGCCCCCCTCATAGAAATAGGAGTTTAAATGACTATATTTGGTTATGCAGTGACATTGACGGCACTCATGTGATGGGACAGGTAATTGTTTCCACACTTAGGGGGAGTCAAGGTGGAGCTAGAACAAGGACTTGTTTTCAGTGAGGGCAATGGGGACATTTCAAAAGAAATTGCTCTGTGGGTAAAAGGACAGTTATTCAGCCCAGGCAAAATCTAGGTGTTTGCCCAAAATGTCAAAAGGGGGCCTATTGGGCTAATGAATGCCACTCTACAACTGACATTCAAGGAAATCCCATTCCTATGTCAGGAAATAGGAGGAGGGGCCTGTCACAGGCCCCCAAAACACAAGTGTACGGGGCCACGAGTGGACTGGCTGCTCCCACCAGATTGGTTTCTCAAAGAAACACCTCACTGCCCACGACCTTGTCCGGGGCACCCCAGGAAGTACAGGACTGGACCTCTGTACTGGGCAATATTGACCCCACAAATGGGTGTGCAGGCCTTGGGGACTGGAGCATATGGAACTATTCTAGAGGGTTCAGTAGGTATAGTCTTAGGTAGGAGTAGTTGAACACTTAAAGGAATTAAAATTTTACCAGGAATTATAAACTGTGATTATACTGGAGAAGTTAAAAATTATGATTAAATCTGAGGTGGGAGTCCTTGTTATCTCTCAAGGATCAAGAATAGCTCAAGTAGTGCTTTTACCCATGTTTCACTCTACTAACTCAGTCCTATGGCAATAATTGGGGAATGAGAGGTTTGACTCCACTGGACTACCTGGAACTTTTTGGGTTTCTAGTTTAGAGAACCACCCTACACTTACATTAACAATTAATGGGAAAAACTTCCAAGATCATCCAGATACAGGGGCTGATTCTTTTGCTAAAAAACATTGGCCTACAGCCTGGTCCCTACAACTGGCCTCTATGGCATTATGGGTGGGGGGGCGGGTAAGAATGGCCAGTTCTCCAGAGTGCAGTGCCCAATATTTAGATAGGAAGGATGAGGAAGGTCATAAGGGCATTTTTAGACCATTTTTCCTGGAATACCTTCCTCTCAGTTTGTGAGGAAGAGATATTTTGCAAGCTATGGGAGCAGTTCTTCTGACCATTAAACCTGTGCCGTGTATGTTAACAGACCAGGACTTTGTCCATGGGTGGGGGGTTGGGCAAGATCTGCAGGGAGACCCACAAATTTTAGCGGACGTGAAAATAATACAATAGTCACCTGGACAGCATGCAGGTTTGGGAAATTTTTCTTAGGTGCCATTGCAGAGCAGCGCAGAAAACATTCCAATAAAATGGAAAACTGAAAAACCTGTCACGGATAGAGCAATGGGAATTAAGAGTCCATGGGGAGGCAGTAATGCACTCAGCCCAAAATATGGAAAAGACTCCAATCATAACTCAAAGGCCCAGCAACTGACTGGAGCTGGGCGAATGTGCTAACAGAAGTATCTACAACTGAGGAATTTTCCAAATTCCTGTGATAATATTTTGGGTGGTATCCAAAGACACAGCTGGGTTTACCTGTGCTAAAACTGTTAGATAAGAAATAGGGTGACACAGGGCTATCCAATCCCACTGGCATCAGAGACAGGAGGATTCTTTACCAGTGTCCATCTGGTCTCTTGGTTCTGTCCTGTCCTCAGGCTCCTGGACAGGAAAATCCACAGTATGCACCAGGCACTCAGATACCCATACTGGACTATCAGCACCCTGCAGGAAAACACAAACAGCCCCTCTCCACCACACCAGTGTGGGATCTGGATCACACCAAGTGCCATCTGCTAGATTCTTCCATTTGACCATATTTCTTCCATGAGGCATCTTGGAAGTAACTGGCTGCCAATGCTGGTCGGCAGTGGTATGAGATTGAGCATCAACAGTCAAAAAATTTAAAATGTATAAAATAAAAGATAAATGGTCTATGGGTGTGGAACCATATTCCCTCTTCCTGTTTTATGCAAATAGTCTTTGAGCATACAATGGCTGTCATTGTGGCTACCGGGAATAAAACTATGTGTTACTATAACCTGGTTTGTAAGGCTGACCAGTGGGACTTTTTTTACTCTCAGATCTTCAGGTAGCCTTTATTTATTAAAATACAATTGAAATGCAAGTACATTTCCCCCTTTCGTCTAAAATCAAAAGGCTATAACTAATATAAGAAAACTATGTACAATAAGTAAAATGACTATATACAATATGTACAGTCAACGATACATCAACAATATCTAGTCCATTTGCATTTGACAAGTTCAGAGAAAATATTTCATATCTATTCTATCTTGATGAGTCCAAAGTCTTACACCTAATTTACCTTCTATCATAGCTGTTTTCTGTGTCTGGTAAACTATAACTATAGTTATCAAATTTTCAACGCCCTCAGAGACCTGAGAGAAGGGAATAATATTAACTGAGTAAGCAGGAAGTGCAAGCAAGTGACTTTCAAAATGACAGAAACAGCTGGCTACCTGGAAAGTCACCCAAGGTTCCTTTGCAACATTAGGGTATCCATCTTTGGCCTACAGGCCTAGCATATTTGACAGACTTTTCTGTGAAGCAGGATATTTTGTGTCTTGCTTGTATAATTAACACAACATAATGTCAGTTGAGGCAGGGGCATTTTCTTGACCAATGGCTTACTTTTGCCACAAAAAAGTTAACTCCATGTTGAGTTTCTTCAATTCCCATCATCTTCTCTGAAGTAGATTGGTGCTGCCAGGAGCAGACTCGTCTCATTGTCATAAAAAAGAAGAGGAACCTAGGTTATTAAAACATCTTAAATGCCATATTCTGTAGATTTCTGAAAAGTTCAAAAATGACCTATCTATCTAAATTATATCTTTATTTGACCTTGAAAGCATACCTAATGTGACTATAAGTTTGATTATACTAGGTAATTAACTACTAACCTATATTATTATCCTAAACAATTGATAATTTTCAAAGGCTAGAGATTTATATTACATTGTTAAATGAGCTGTAAAAATACAATACCTTGAACAAGATTAGAAATGTATGTATATTTTTTAACAAAATAAACCTCAAATTTGTATTTATATACAAAATTTGCATACAATATACAAAAGTAAAATCAATGTAAAATATTTAAAACTAATAGTTACTTTTAAAAAGTAAATTCAATATTCTACCTTTTTATCTTATCATATCTATATCCCCCTTTTTCTTTTCCTTTCCTTTCTCCCTTCCTTCCTTCCTTCCTTCCTTCCTTCCTTCCTTCCTTCCTTCCTTCCTTCCTTCCTTCCTTCCTTCCTTCCTTCCTTATTTTCTTATTTTTTCAAGACAGGGTTTCTCAGTAAGTATGGAGCCTGTTGTGGAACTCCCTTTGTAGACCAGGCTGACCGTGAACTCAAAGAGATTCGCTTGCCTCTGCCTCCGAAGTGTTGCATCCCCCACTTTTTAAAACAAGAACCTTGAATCTAATTTCCCTTGTTTAGCTTTTTTTCCTGACCATTATCCATAATAACTTGTAACAAACACATTAAACAAAAATATACATCCATAATCCATTTTTTGGGGGGGAATGTAGGCATAGTTTTTTGGGCTACTTTCTGCTGATTGAGGGTACTGATAATCTTATGTGGACCCAAAGAAAATTTAGGGTTATAGTCAAGTCTATGATGCTGGGTCATCTCATCTGGCAGTCTTGAAAGCTGTTCTTGATCTAGAACTCAGAGGAAACTGCAACAGATGTGCTCTGAAACATTGGAACGTCTGGGGTCATCTGTTCCCATTGGAGATTTTTCAGGAGATCTTCCTTGATCAAATCTTTTCTTTCTTTCTTTCTTTCTTTCTTTCTTTCTTTCTTTCTTTCTTTCTTTCTTTCTTTCTTTCTTATTATTACTTAAAAAATATCATCCAAATTCCCACTCCCTCCCCTCTTCCTAGTCCCCTCCCTCTCCTTCCACAAACCCTCCCCCACCCCTCCAACCCTAAGGGAGTGCCATGCACCCCACCTTGCAGAAAGTCCAAGGCCCTCCCTACTACATCTAGGTTGAGCAAGATTTACATCCAAAGAGAATAGGATCCCATGAAGCTGGTATATGCAGTAGAGACACATCCCAGTGTCACTATCAGTGGCCCCGCCTGTCAACTCCCTTCAGAGGGGCTTGGTTGTTTCCATGCTTGTTCACTCCCAGTCCAGTTGGAGTTGGTGAGCTACCATTAGCTCAAGCAAACTGTTTCAGTCTGAATACAGGGTAAGGTCAGTTCAGACACCCTCTCCTTTATTGCTTAGGATCTCAGTTGGGTTCATCTCTGTGGGTTCTTGGGCATTTTCTAGAGCCAATTTTCTTGCTAACTCCATAATGGCTCCCTCAATCAAAACCCTTATGTTTCGTAACCCAGAATGAATCCACAGCCTCTCACTTCCCTCGGAAAGAAAAGCAAAACCTCATCTCCAAAATAACATATCTTTTGACTTAATTTTGAAGCCAAGACATTTTCAAAATATGTAAATTAGATTAATCCAGCAACATTTATAATCAAAAGTCTTTTTAGCAGCTGTTGCTTCTTTCTCTTCAGCAAATAATTCAAAGACATCACAATAATATGTAGTATCATAAAAAGCAGATGTGTACTTTCCATCTTTACATGGAAGCTAAACTGTGGCAGATGGAAGCTGGGAGAGCTAGTTTTTCTCCTGAACCAAGGTCAATAGGTTTTGGTTCCAATTTCTCAAGATGGAATTCTAATTCCAGCTCTGTCTTGGGATGGTGGCTAGAAAGCCTCAGGCAAATGGCTTTTTCATAAATATGTGCCCCCAAAAGTTGGGCACCAAGTATAGCACTATTAAAAAAAACTCAGGGTCAGAATCCTAAAAGCAAAATAGCTGGCCACTGGCTCTAATCTTGACATCAGTCTGAAATGGTGATCCTGCCTCCAGTAATCTCAGAATGAAACTATGCGTCTGAAAGCTATCTTCCACCATTTTATATTCCTCTCTGGGGCTGGGATTAAAGGCATGCACCACTGGATTTAAAGGTGTATGCCATTGTGGTTACTGGATTAAAGGTGTGTACTATTGTGGTTACTGGGATGAAAGGTGTGTGTTATCATAACCTGGTCTGTAAGGCTGACCAGTGGGACTGTTTTACTCTCAGATCTTCAGGCTTTCTTTATTTATTAAAATATAATAGAAATTCCACTACAATGGGAGATATTTTCCTTTTCTGATATATTTTTCAATTTCTCCCTTGAAACACTTAAAGTTCTTGTCATTCAGGTCTTTCACTTGTTTGGTTAGAGTTACACCAAAATATTTTATATTATCTGTGTCTATTGTAAAGAGTGATGTTTTCTTTCTCAGCCTGTTCATCATTTGTATATAGGAAGGCTACTGATTTTTTTTGAGTTGATCTTGTAACCTGCCATATTACTGAAGATATTTATCAGCTATAGGAATTCCTTGGTAGAGTTTTTGGGTTCATTTATGTATACTATTATATAATCTGCAAATAGCGAAAGTTTGACTTCTTCCTTTCCAATTTGAATCTGATTGATCTCCTTTTGTTGTCTTATTGTTCTAGCAAGAACTTGAAGAACTATGTGGACTATATATGGAGATAGTGGAGAGCCTTGTCGTGCTTCTGATTTTAGTGGAATCACTTTGAGATTCTCTCCATTTAATTTGATGTTGGCTGTCAGCTTGCAGTATATTGCTTTTATTATGTTTATATATGTTCCTTGTATCTCTGATCTCTCCAAGACCTTTATCATGAAGTTGTGTTAGATTTTGTCAAAGGTTTTTTTCTATATCTAATGAGATGATTATGTGGTATTATTCTTTCAGTTTGTTTATATGGTATATTACCTTGACAGATTTTTATATCTTGAACTATCCCTGAATCTCTGGGATGAAGTCTACTTGATCATGGTGTACGATTTTTTGATATGTTCTTTGGTTCAATTTGCCAGTATGTAATTGAGTATTTCTGCATCATTGTTCATGAGGGGGATTGGCCCTGTAATTTTCTTTCTTAGTTTTGTGTTTGTGTGATTTGTGTATCAGGGTAACTGTAGCCCAATAAAAAGGAATTTGGCATTTTTCTTCTGATTCTATTGTTTGGAACAGTTTGAGGATTATTTATATTAGTTATTCATTGAAATTCTAGTAGAATTATTTTGTATTGAAAACATCTGGTTGTAGCCCTTTTTTTTTTTGTTGGAAGACTTTTAATGACTGTTTCTATTTCCTTAGCGGTTATAGGGCTATTTAAGTTGTTTATCTGGTCTTGATTTTGGTGTGTGGTGCCTATCTAGAAAATTGTTCATTCCTTTTACATTTTCCATTTTTGTAGAGTACAGGTTTTTGAAGTATGACCTGATGATTTTCTGGATTTTCTCAGTGTCTGCTGTTATGTCTTCCTTTTCATTTCTGATTTTGTCAATTTAGATATTCTCTCTCTGCCTTTTGGGTATTTTGAATAAGGGTTTGTGTATATTGTTAACCCTCCCAAATATCCAATTCTTTGTTTATATTTTATTGATTCCAGATCCAAGTTGGATTATTTGCTGCCATCGACTCTTCCTGGGTGAGTTTATGTCTTTTATTCCAGAGGTTTCAGGTGTGCTGTTAAGTCATTATTGTGAGAGTTCCCCAAATTCTTCATGTAGGCATGCATTTTACAGCTTGTCATGCCTCAGTCTGAGACATCAGGAGAGGAACTCAAGCCAGGAACCTGGAGGCAGAGAGTGAAGCAGGGACCATAAAGGAATGCTGCATAATGACTCTCTTTTCGTCACCTGTTCAGTCTTCTTATACAACTCAGAACCACCTGCCCAATGTCGGCACCACCCACAGCTGGGAGCTGTGTCCTCCCACATCAATCATCATTCAGACAATTACCTGACTGGCATTTCTACATGCCAGCATGGTGTTGAAATTTTCCTTAACTGATATCCCCTCTTCCCAAATGACTCTAGCTTGTGTCAGGTTGACATAAAACTAACAACACAGGAAGTAATGAATAAAGTGCTTTTCATTCCTCAACAAAATACTGGCAAACCAAATCCAAGAGCACATTAGAAAAATTATCCATTCTGATCAAGTAGGCTTCATCCCAGAGATGCAGGGCTGGTTCAACATACGAAAATCTATCAATGTAATCCACCATATAAATAAGCTGAAAGAAAAAAAACCATATGATCATTTCATTAGATGCTGAAAAAGCTTTTGACAAAATTCAACATCCCTTTATGATAAAAGTCTTGGAGAGATTAGGGATACAAGGGTCATACCTAAATATAATAAAAGCTATATACAGCAAGCCGACAGCTAACATCAAATTACACGGAGAGAAACTCAAAGCCATACCACTGAACTCAGGAACACGACAAGGCTGTCCACTCTCCCCATACCTCTTCAATATAGTGCTTGAAGTTCTAGCAATAGCAATAAGACAACATAAGGGGATAAAGGGGATTCCGAATTGGAAAAGAAGAAGTTAAACTTTCGTTATTTGCAGATGATATGATAGTATACATAAGCGACCCCCAAAACTCCACCAAAGAACTCCTACAGCTGATAAATATTTTTAGTAATGTGGCAGGATACAAGATCAACTCCAAAAAATCAGTCGCCCTCTTATACACAAAGGATATGGAAGCAGAGAGGGAAATCAGAGAAGCTTCACCTTTCACAATAGCCACAAACAGCATAAAATATCTTGGGGTAACTCTAACCAAGGAAGTGAAAGATCTATTTGATAAGAACTTTAAGTCTTTGAAGAAAGAAATTGAAGAGGATACCAGAAAATGGAAGGATCTCACTTGCTCTTGGATTGTGAGGATCAACATAGTAAAAATGGCAATTCTACCAAAGGCAATTTATAGATTCAATGCAATTCCCATCAAGGTCCCATCAAAATTCTTCACAGATCTTGAGAGGACAATAATAATTTTATATGGAAAAACAAAAAACCCAGGATAGCCAAAACAATCCTATACAATAAAGGAACTTCTGGAGGCATTACCATCCCTGACCTCAAACTCTATTACAGAGCTACAGTAATGAAAACAGTGTGGTATTGGCATAAAAACAGAGAAGTCAACCAATGGAATCGGATAGAAGACCCGGATTTTAACCCACAAACCTATGAACACCTCATTTTCGATAAAGGTGCTAAAAGTATACAATGGAAGAAAGAAAGCATCTTCAACAAATGGTGCTGGCACAACTGGATGTCAACCTGTAGAAGAATGAAAATAGACCCATATCCATCTCCATGCACAAAACTTAAGTCCAAATGGATCAAAGACCTCAATATCAATCTGAACACACTGAACCTGATAGAAGAGAAAATGGGAAGTACCCTACAACAGATGGGCACAGGAGATCGCTTCCTATGTATAACCCTAGCAGCACAGACATTAAGGGCAACATTGAATAGATGGGACCTACTAAAGCTGAGAAGCTTCTGTAAAGCAAAGAACACTGTTACTAAGACAAAAAAGGCAACGTACTGACTGGGAGAAGATCTTCACCAACCCCGCAACAGACAAAGGCCTGATCTCTAAAATATATAGAGAACTGAAGAAACTAGACTTTAAAATGCTAATTAACCCAATTAAAAAATGGGGCACTGAGCTGAAGAGAGAATTCTCAACAGAAGAAGTTCAAATGGCCAAAAGACACTTAAGGTCATGCTCAACCTCCTTAGTGATCAGGGAAATGCAAATCAAAACAACATTGAGATATCATCTTACACCTGTCAGAATGGCTAAAATCAAAAACACCAATGATAGCCTTTGCTGGAGAGGCTGTGGAGGAAGGGGTACCCTCATCCATTGCTGATGGGAATGCAATCTTGTGCAACCACTTTGGAAATCAGTGTGGCGTTTTCTCAGGAAATTCGGGATCAACCTACCCCTGGACCCAGCAATACCACTCTTGGGAATATACCCAAGAGATGCCCTATCATATGACAAAAGCATTTGTTCAACTATGCTCATAGCAGTATTATTTGTAATAGCCAGAACCTGGAAACAACCTAGATGCCCTTCAATGGAAGAATGGATGAAGAAAGTGTGGAATATATACACATTAGAATACTACTCACCGGTAAAAAACAATGACTTCTCGAATTTTGCATGCAAATGGATGGAAATAGAAAACACTATCCTGAGTGAGGTAACCCAGAGCCAAAAGGATGAACTTGGGTTGTACTCACTCATAATTGGTTTTTAGCCATAAATAAAAGTCATGGAGTGGATACCTGGTGAACCTAAAGAAACTAAATAAGAAGGTGAACCCAAGGAAATACATATAGTTATCCTCATGGCTATGGGAAGTAGACAAAATTGCCAGGGAGAAAATTGGGATCTTGGGGGTGGGGTGGGATAGGGGTAAAGGGGGATGGGGGAGAGAAAAATGAGAAGGGGAGGATTCAGGGAACTTAGGAAAACAGGATGATTGGGATAAAGAAAGGTAAGACAGGGGAGCACGGAGGCACAATTCTCAGTCAAGCGAGCCCCCTTAAGGTGGGCAAGAGACTTGAACCTAGAGGGCTCCCAGGGGCCCAAGGCGATGTCCCCAGTTAGTTTGTTGGGCAGCTGACGATAGTGAACCGGAAATGACACTATCCTATAGCCATACTGATGAATATCTTGTTTATCACCATAGAACCTTCATCTGGTGATGGATGGAGATAGAGACAGAGACCCACACTGGAGCACTGGACTGAGCTCCCAAGGTCCCAATGAGGAGCGGAAGGAGGGAGAACATGAGCAAGGATGCCAGGACCACGAGGGGTGCACCCACCCACTGAGACAGTGAGGCTGACCTATTGGGAGCTCGCCAAGGCCAGCTGGACTGTGACTGAAAAAGCATGGGATAAAACTGGACTCTCTGAGCATGGCGACCAATGAAGGCTGCTGAGAAGCCAAGGACAATGGCACGGGTTTTTTTTTTTTTTTTTTTTTTTTTAATTGAGAAAAGGGAAAAAAATTCCCGCCTCCCTCCCAGCCTCCCACTTCCCTCCCCCCTCCTCTCACCGCTCTCCCCCTCCCCCATCCTTCTCCCCCTCCCTCTCCAGTCCAAAGAGCAGTCAGGGTTCCCCTGCCCTACGGAAAGTCCCAGGGAGCCTAGCCAATTTGGATGTTCACCTTCCTAGACATGTACGGAGTGGGGAGGACCTTGGACTTTCCATAGGGCAGGGAACCCTGACTGCTCTTTGGACTGGAGAGGGAGGGGAGAGGAGTGGGGGAGGGGGGAGAGGAGTGGGGGAGGGGGAGAAGGGTGGGGAGGAGGGGGAGGGAAATGGGAGGCTGGGAGGAGACGGAAACTTTTTTTTTTTTACTTTTCTCAATTAAAAAAAACAAGTGCTCTTCATTTTTATGAAAGATCCAGGTAACACTGACTAGGTTCCTCCCACAATAGTTAAAATTCTACCTGGAGGGAAATGACAGCATGATGGTCAGAGACTTGGCTTCATCAAAATGCAGACAGGAATCTGAATCTGGGAAGGCCTAATTAAGAAGAAGAAAAAGGGTTTACAATGTTCCTACAAAGGCTAAGGGATCATATAAAAAAGTACTTGGGATTAGACATTAGTAAAGGGATGCTTAAATCACTCTTTGCAACTAACAATGACCAGACATACAAAAAACATTTCAAAGCATTGAGTGACAAAGGGGCAAGAATCTGAAAATACTGTTGAGAGAGGCTCAAAATATCTATGTAAGAAGAAACAAAGGAAAATGGAGGCAAAAGGCTAAATGTTAATTTGGATAAACCAGACTAATGAAAGTGGACAAGGATCTGGAAAATCAAGGTGCAAATGTACAGAAAGCAAATACTATCGAGGCAGGGAAAGAGTTTTCCCATCTTAATATTAGAGCAGAAACTGCATTCCTCATGACTTTTGATGAAGAGTAAGAGACAGTGAGTGATGTCTTTTGTCATCTAAAACTGAAATCGCATGGTTAACTGTAGAGCTGTTTGACTCTGTGCTTTCCTTCCTGTCTTTTTTCTTTGGTGGACGGTTCCCTCACATCACAATAATTTTGACAATGTCCCACATGTCTTCTTACAATGTAGGTTTTTCTAACCACAGGGAGGGAAAAAATAGAGATGTGACATTGCAAGTGGAAAAAAATTACTTTGGCGTTACTATAAAACAGGCTTGTTTTGGGAGGGGCCCTGGGGGAGTAAAGAGGGCTCTTTGTCCTTACAGGAGGACTCAGATTAAACTCACAGACCCTAAGTGGTGGTTCACAAGTATCCATACCTCCAGTTCTAGAAGATCTGCTGTCCTCTTCTGCATGTATGTACAAGCAGGTAAGTGTCTCACAAATAAAATACAATGAATAAATCCAAGTCTGTGTGTATCTTGTGGATTCCAGTTTACTATCTTTTGGGATTTATGAGTATTCAAACGAGTGAGTCTCTGATTCTTGTGCCTTCTTTTTGGCTCTTTTCCTTCTCTTGGTTTTTCCATCCAACTTTGATGTGGTAGTTTTTCTTCTAATCAAATTGTATTTTATTTCATTATATTTTGATATTATCTGTTAGAATTCTTTTTTTAAATTTATTTATTAAAAATTTCCACCTCCTCCCATCCTCCCATTAGCCTCCCCTTCCTCTCTCCCCTCCCCCTCACTTTCTAATCCTAGGAGAAGTCAGGGTACCCTGCCCTGTGGAAGATCCAAGGCCCTCCCACCTCCATCCATGTCTAGGAAGGTGTGCATCCAAACAGATTAGGCTCCTAAAAAACCAGTACATGCAGTAGAATCAAAACTCGGTGTCATTATCATTGGCATCTCAGTCAGCCCTCATTGTCAGCCACATTCAGAGAGTTCGGTCTGATCACATGCTTGTTCAGTCCCAGTCCAACTGGCCTTGGTGAGCTTCCATTAGGTCAGTCCCACTGTCTCCATGGGTGGATGCACTCCATGTGATCCTGACTTCTTTTTTTCATATTCTCCCTCCTTCTGCTCTTTATCTGGGCCTTGGGAGCTCAGTCCAGTGCTCCAATGTGTGTCTCTGTCTCTATCTCCATCCATTGCCAGATGAAGGTTCTATGGTGATATGCAAGATATTCATCAGTGTGGCTATGGGAGAAGGCCAGTTCAGGCACCCTCTCCTCTGCTGCCCAAAGACTTACCTGAGAAAATCCCCTTGGACACCTGGGAACGCTCTAGAGACAAGTCTCTTGTCAACCCTAAAATGGCTCCCTTAATTAAGATACCTTCTTCCCTGTTCCCATATCCACTCTTCCTCCATCTCAACTATCCCATTTCCCCAAGCTCTCCCCAATCTTCCCCTTCTCTCTTCTCTCTCCCCATCTCCCCTTCCCCTAAACCCACCCCACCCCATGCTCTAAACTTTTGCCCCTGTGATCTTGTCCACTTCCAATATCCAGGAAGATAAATATATGGTTTTTTTTTTTTGGATTCATCTTCTTATTTAGTTTCTCTAGGGTCATGAACTATAGGCTCAATGTCCTTTGTTTATGGCTAGAATCCACTTATGAGTGTGTGCATACCATATTCCTCTTTTGGGGTCTGGGTTATCTCATTCAGTAAAGTGTTTTCTATTTTCATCCATTTGCATGCAAAATTCAAAATGTCATTGTTTTTTACTGCTGAGTAAAACTCTAAAGTGTGTATGTGCCACACCTTCTTTATCCATTCTTCTATTGAGGGGCATCTACGTTGTTTCCAGGTTCTGGCTATTACAAATAGTGCTGCTATGAACATAGTTGAACAAATGCTTTTGTAGTATGATTGAGCATCTCTTGGTTATATTCCCAAGAGTGGAATTGTGAGATCCTGAGGTAGGTTGACTCCCAGTTTTCTGAGAAACTGCCACACTGATTTCCAAAGTGGTTGCACAAGTTCACATTCCCACCAACAATGGACGAGTGTTCCCCTTACTCCATATCCTCTCCAGCATAGGCTATCATTGGTGTTTTTGATTTTAGCCATTCTGACAGGTGTAAGATTGTATCTTAAAGTTGTTTTGATTTGCATTTCCCTGATCGCTAAGGAGGTTGAGCATGACCTTATTTGTTAGAATTCTATTCTTTTATAATAAGATAGAGAAAAGAAGCACCAAAGTTAGCATATCGGATGATGAGAAAACAGAGATATGCATTAAATTCTGAAGAAGGTAACAGAATCTCCTCTCTTCACAATTCTCAGCTTTGTACTTGAAGCCTTAGCTAATACATAAGCAAAAGTAAAGTAAAGGAGCATTTCATTAAAGCTAAAATGAGAGAGAGAGAGAGAAATAAATACTACTATCATTGGTTGAAGATTACATGGTTGTCTATGTAGAAATTCTGAATCATTGTATGATAAGCCATCCTAGCAAAGAGAATTCTGGGATGATTGGATATGCTAGCTAATTCCTTTTGCAGATATGAGAAAGAAACAGTGGGAAATGAAATGAAAAGCACTTCTATTTAATGCATCATTCTACACCCTCACTCCTGTGATGTTACATTGCTGTTGTAAAGGTGTCTTTGATGACAATATTTACAGTGGTCAGGAAATGTCACAAATCAGGACTTTGTATTAGAAAACACCTTCAAAGTCCTGCCCACATTAATTTGCCAGGTTATCCTGTCCCACCAGTGTGGTAAATTTGACTTCATATTTCAAGAGGAGCTCCATGAAGAATGTGTTGAAGACTGAAAGGTTGGAGGGTCATGGAAAGAGTTTTGGGCAACATAGGAAGAGTAACCTTGAATTCTGGTCTCTGACTTTACTCATCATTTTTGTTATTGAGGTATTCTTCTTGTTTCTAGTCCAACAGACAGAGCCTCCTGCCATGGAGAATGTAGCAGTGTATAAAAAATGGAAAATGACACATGAGAGGGAGGGGGACTAGAAATGTACAGAAATGAGGATACAAGGCAAACACATGGAACAGCATATTCCCTCACTATATTTATTCAGAAAAAAGTCAGTTCAGTCAGCACATGCCTCCAGTATATGGAGGAATATACATTTATTTGCTGAGGAGGAGTCTCATCAAAACATAAGCAAAACACCCAAAACACATTTGCTCCCTGGATAATCTCTCACAACAATTCTTCAAAGTAAGAAATGGATTTTTCCCCAGAAAACTTGGATTATCAGATTTATTTCCCAGACTCTGGGACCTTGAAATATATACTTCCTTTTCTTCTGGTTACTTCCCAGCTGCACATTGGCTCTGTCTCTGGATGCACCAAGCCTCAAAGACCAGAATCCCAAGGACTATGAAGATCATGAGAGCAAATCCCATCCTGATGAGATTCTCCACTGTGTGGTCCTGTTTCTCTGAGGCTGTGATTATGGATAAAGAAGTTACAGAAGTTAGTGATGGTGAAAATTCCTTCAAGATAACTAAAAGTCCCCAAGATAACTAAATGTTTCCAGATAACTGATTGTCCACCCAGGGCACCTACATTCCCTGGACAAAACTTGAGCCCTATGTTTGCAGTGCTTTGAGTCTGAAATCTCTTTATTCAATTGTCTTGAGTTTGGGCATGTTAGGATGGACTGGTAGTTTCAGCTGATCCTGAGAACAGAAGAAGCATATAATGTGGGTGTGCCTAAGAGACCCGAGGGTTTCTTTTGTGTGCCACTTTCTCACTTAATATAAATACCCATCATTTTCATCATATAAACTAATGAAGTTCTGGAATGAATATTTCACTTGGTATAGCTGGGCTCTCTTATTAGTTTCTTCAATGTCACTGTAAAGCACCAGAGAAAACAGGAAATTCAGAGTAGAATACATTGTCAAGATATTACTGACATCGATTCTGAGTCACTGCTCTGAACAGCCACAGGATCATTCTGAATATGGTGTCTTTGGTGAATTCAGCAATGACTGTCTGGGCATACATCATCAATATGAGATGATTTCCCAAATGTGTGTTTTTGCTTAATGTGTGTTTGTTTGATTGCCATACTTAGATACTCCCATTTCTCCTTTGGTCTGAATATTACCCTGATCTCTTCTGAGTACCAGGGACCAGTAGTGGGTGGGTGAGGTGAAACTTCCTTATAATTTCAGAGAGTTTCTGCTAAGGTTGAAAACCTGTCTTTTGTTACTAAATTTACCCAGATGTTCCTTCCCACATCAGACCAAGAAATTTCTCGATTCCCAGCTCATCTAGAAGTACATTTTTCTGATACATATGCATCACCATCTGTTTTTTCACATATTATATGAGTAATGGAGGACCAAGATATAGAGAAGAGTCATGAAGAGGGTTTTGCAGTCCTGGCTCTCAAAAGGTGTAATGATGGTGGTGGTGTGTTTGTGTATGTGAGTGTGTGTGTGAACCATGAAAGAGTACATTATAGTCACTAGGTCTTAACGTAACAGTGTTCCCATGGCATGGCTGTCCGACGCTAAGCATAGGTCCCAAGACTGACATATCTAATCCTTACTTTTGTCATGTTTCAAATAGCCATTATCAAGACAAACGGGACAGGCTACAGTGTGAATAGAGGGTGGTGCAGGTCTCCCACCACTTTAGGAGACCCAAAGGTCCATGGTGGAGAGTTCCTGCAGGTCCTATCCCCAAATCTTCTCTTGTTTAGATAGCACACTGAGGGCAGGCAGAAGACATTCTTAGCTGCCAGCTCACAAAATAAGGTGAACCCATCCAGTCTCATTTTCTCTATTTCATTCTGAAGTGAAATGTCACAGACTTCACAAACAATAGAATTTGACCGAGACTGCTGGATTTTGTTTTTGCTTAATATGATCATAGTTATGTTCAGACTCTCCTGAAGCATTCTGTGTTGTAGGATTGAGCTATGGATTTGGATCTGTTTTGAGAAGAAGGAAAATATGGCAGGATTTTTACTTATTACAGCAAGGCTTCCTCCTCCCCTGGAGACACTGTGGGCCATGGATGCTCATCCAGTATGGGGCTATAAATACTGGTAAGTGTCGGGTGATGAGTAGAGGTTGTCACTGAGGCCTGGTTTCTGCTTAGTTGCGTATATCTGTCTGTGACTTCTCCGAGATGCTCTTTCAGACTTCCTGAATCCTTCTCAGTTTCTTTAGCAGGGTCTGTCGTGAGCATTCCTGGAAATATCCATGTTGGACTCGACCATCATGAGAGTTAATATCCATCTGGTTGCCTCTCTGCATCTTTTGTTACTCAATCCTAGTCAATAATTGCTGTAAATGGAGGATGCTTAGACACCCTCCCCCATCATCTCTTAAGGATCTGGATTAGCTCATCTGGACCATGAGTTTCACAATGGTACTGTCACATAACAACAGATACATAGATGAGTTGAGGTATCCATTCATTGATAGGAATCCCTGATATTGGAGGTCACAGAATGCATTGGAGAAAACCACAACTATGCCCTACGAGCTAGGAAGAATGAGGCTGAATGCTCTGCCATGGCCCTGTGCCTCATGCTTGCACATGCCACTTGCACTGTGGGACAGATCCACAGAGAACCAAGTTATAGAGGAGTATTTTGTCAGGAGAAGTCACAGCCATGGCCAGCACTGAAAGAAACTTCAAGGTCTGGGCCACACTCCCCATTCTCATCACTTTTGGAACTTTATTTTACATATCAATCAGTTTCTCCTCCTACTTCTTTTCCTGTTCCCTCCCCAACCTCTCTTCTGTTCTGCTCCCACACCCCCATCCCCTGCTCCTTCATTTCCATTCATATGGGGTAAGGACTCCCATGCAAACTGACAAAGCTTGACATATCACATTGAGGCAGGACCAAACTCCTCCTACCCCAGCCTCAGGGCTGAACAGGGCACCCCGCCATTGGGAATAGTTTCCAAAGAGCCAGCTCTTGCATCATGGTTAGCAGCAGTCCAGAAACAGGAAGATTTGTCTAAGTCAGCATCTCTAAAAGCAGCTGTTTCAAACACATAACCAGCTATTTTGTATTAAAACCCCACATTACAATGGGGTCTTTACATACCCTTCTGGGGCCTGACTCCATATAGCTGAGAAAGGTGATCTCATGACTTAGTGGCTGGAAGAGGAGGTGAGTATCTGGGTCTCCTGTTCTACTTATCTTTGTGAACTACAATGAGACTAACCATCTCTCTGAATGCCACCTTCTGCAGCACAAATTAAATCCTGGGCTTCTGGTGGCTCTGTTAGGGTCTCTGTTTGCCTCTCAAACTCACAAGCTGAAGTGACAGAGAAATGACTTTTCTGAGCTAAGAGCTGGCAGATTACCTGGGGATGGAGCATACTCCCTGTACTGAGGTGCCTGATACTCACCAGCTGTTTGTATGGGTCTTAGAGGTGGCAGACTGTAGGCTCTAATGGGATCTAGGAAAAAGAACAGGAGGACAGTGAGGTTTAGATGCTAACCCAGGGATCTGCCTGTGCTCATTCCTCTACTTCTCCCTTGTAACCTCCCCAAGATCTTTATGCTGTCTATTCCAAACCCAGATTGCAACAGAAAATGGAATGGACATTATTTGAAGGACTGCTGCTGGCATTCACCTTCTGACTGACCCTTTCTGGTGTCCCCTTACTCCCACCCAAGACAAGGGCTTTCCTAGGGTTTGGTTTGAAAATCACCCTGAGAGTTCTGGGTCACTTCACCTGAGACAGTGAGCTCCACAGGGGCACTGGCATATGACAACAGGTAAAGAGAAGAGTCTTCAGAAGCATAGCACCTGTAGGTGCCCGAGAAGTCAGAGGTCACAGCACTCATGAAGAATTCTGCCTGGAACTCCCAAACTTGGAACGTTGCTTTTAATTGCTGGGATTGGTGGGCTGCTCCCTCCTTGGACAGAATGAAAGTGTCTACTTTGTATGATGATTGGCACAGCAGGGTCACATTGTCTCCTGAGTGTATTGTGGAGTTAGGCTTCGCTGAGAGGGAAGGCTTGACAGGAAACTGCCCTAAAGAGAAGGGAGTTGATGAGAGACTGCCTTCAGTGTTCTGAGCTGATACCTCACCTGGGTCTATCATGAACATCTTGGATTCTCTTCTTTGTCTGAGCCCCTCTCCTACTCCCTTGTCTCTGCATCTGTTCCTGAATAAGATTCCTGTCCTTCACCCCAGCCCTCACATCCTTAACTCCCCCATGAGAATTTATGTAGAGTTTAGGTACCCAAGGGAATCTGTTTAGTTCCTTACCTGTGATCAGGATGTCCAGAGGGTCACTGGAGGCTGACCACTCAGAGGAGAGGTTGTGTTTACCATAGCATCTGTATTGGCCTCTGGTAGAGTTACTCACAAGGCCCAATGTGAAGTTGGCCAAGGAAAGACCAGCCTGGGTCCCCTGGCCATCACGCTGGATGAAGTCAGCTCCCCCCAATTTGTACAGGGCAAATCTGTCATATTTGATGTTAGAGCAACACTGTAGGGTGAGGCTCTTTCCAGGATCCAGGATATGGCCTTGGTGAGTCAGTAGGGAGGGCTTCTTAGACAGGCCTAGAGGGAAGGTGACAGGCTAGTAATTGGGGAGCTGGTTTTTACCAAGCACTTTCCTCTCCCCTCCTTCCCTGCACATGTCACTACTTCTACCCAGGAGTGGGGCTTTGGCTTAGCAACCAGGTTCTTTCTATTTCACTTTGGACACTTCCAGGGCTAAGGTCTTAGGGTATCAAAAAAAAAGATTGATCAAGATGGGGACGACTCACCAGAGATGTGTATTTTCAGGGGTTCACTGGGTACTGACCATAACTGTACAGTAATCTTGTAGAAACCATAACATCTGAATGTCCCTCTGTGGTCTGGTGTTACATGATCTATAGAGAACAAAGCTTGGTATTGCCTAATACTGTGTATATATTGTGAGTCCGAGGAACTGAGGAACTTCTGATCTTCCTTTGTGAGAATGAACTTGTCATATCTCTCCCTTGAGACACATTGGAGAGTCATGTTCCCTCCTGAGGACACCACAGGGCTGGGCAGGGCTGTCAGGCGGGATTTAATGTTGTAGATTCCTAGGACAGAAGGAGGCAGACTGTTACACGGACTCACACAGTCACAATGTTCTGTAAGCCTAGGCTATGGGAGGGGAATACTCCTGAGAGCAGAGCCTGGGGCTGAGACCCTGCCTGTCCCCTCACCTGTCACTACCAGTTCCAGAGTATCACTGCGCTCTGACCAGCCTTCCAAACTGTAAGAATAACAGTGATACTGTCCTGCAAGTTGATATGTGACATTAGAAATGGAGAACTTGGCCTTGTTCTCAGGTTTCTGAGGTATTTGTGTGCCCCAGGGTTTTTGGCTTCCATCTTTATGCAGAACATAGATTTCTGCATCCAGTGTCCCCTGACACCAGATGTCCATGGGACTTCCTGAGGTGATCACAGATCCTGGCTCAGCCTTGATGGTGGGTTTGTGGAGGGTCCCTGTAAGAAAGTAGGAAAGAAGGAGGTGGTTCTGTCTGAGAGTGACACAGAGAAAGGCATACTTGCAGATGACACTTTTTTCTTTTAAATTTATTCTTCTGTCATACAGTACACACTGACAGCAGCATCCCCACCTGTCCTCTCTCCTAGATCCTCTGCTCTTCTGTTTTGCTTCAGAAAAGAGCAGACTTCCCAGTGATAGTAACAAAACAAGAAATAACAGCATGCAATAAGACAAGTCACACACTGCACATTAAGGTGGACAATGCAGCCTAGTAGGAGGAAAAAGATCCCATGTGCAAGCAGAAGAGTCAGAGACTTCCCCAGTTCAATTGTTTTGAGTTTAACAAATACCCTAAACTAGTCAGCCAGTGGTGGTGCACACCTTTCATCCCTGGACTTGGGAGGCAGTTGCAGGTAGATCTCTGTGAGTTCAAGGCCAGCCTAGTCTACTGAGTGATGTCCAAGACCTTAGACAGGGCTACCCAGTGGCTCTCTAGAAAACAAAACAAAACAAAAGAGAACCCAAGGCGAACAGCTATAGCATGTGTGCAGAGGGTCTAGAGCAGAGTCATGCACACTGTTTCGTTGCTGTTTCAATGTCTGTGAGCCCTCATAACCCCTTTAGTTGATTGTGTGGGCCATGTTCTCCTGGTGTCGTGAGTGCACTGGCTCCTACAACCCTTCCTTCCTCTCTTCTGTGGGCTTCTCTGACCTCTTGTAAACAGTACAGGGACTGATCCAGAGTAACAGCAGGCACCATGAAGATTCTTCTCTGTCCTGGACCTCCTGGATTTTGCTGCCACTGTCTGTTTTGTCTGTCATGGATTCTGTATCTTGTGTCCTGCTGCCTTCCATGCTCTGTGTCAATGGGCTCAAGATCCCAGACTCCTCAATTCACCACACACCAAGACATCCCTGAGAACCTATATAATTTCAACATCATCCTAGGGGAGAACCTGGGATTCCTTACCTGAAAACAGGAGCTCCAGGGGCTCACTAGGTTCTGACCACAGCAATGGGCTGTTCTTGTTAAAGTTGTAGCATCTGAATGTCCACCTTTGGCTGGAGGTCACAGGACCCACAGAGAACATTGCCTGGTACTGCTGAGTAGAGTGGTTATACTTTGAATCCAGCATCCAGGAGAGCTTCTGTGGTCCTTCCTTAGTCAGAACAAACCTGTCATATTGCCTCCCTGAGATACACTGGAAGGTGAGTAGGCTTCCTTCACTCACCACAGGGCTGGGCTGGACTGACAGACTGGGTTTCCCGTAGATTCCTAGGAGAGAAGGAGGATTCAGTTACATGTCTTTAGGACTTCATTATCCTTTAGGACTGTGAGTGGGGGCTCATCCCTGTGCACACAACCATTTCTTGACAGTCAATCCTGAGTCTGGAGGCACCGAGTTTCCTCTTACCTGTCACCACCAGCTCCAAGGAATCACTGTACTCTGACCATCCATGACGGGTCCAGTATTGACAGCTGTATCTCCCTGCTTCTTCAGGGCCTATTTTTGAGATTGAGAATTCTGTCTTGCCCCTAGGATTCTGTGGAATCCCTGTGGTCTTTAAATATTTGTATCCATCTTTATATAGGTAGTACTCTTTGACTTCTGTTGTACCCTCACACAAGAAGGTTACTTTAGTCTGCTTGTAGACCACAGAGTCTGGCTGTATTCTGAGAATAGGCTTAGGGAAGGCCCCTGCAAGGAAATGAACAAGTAACATCCAGAACATCCACCCTCAGATTTCAGCCTCCATCCCTAACCCTCAGCCATCACCAGGACCAGGACACGTGTGTTTTTTTCATCCTCACTGTCAAGGCATGGTTCCAGGAATGATGAAAAGTGAATACCACAACATCTACAGACACTCACTCACCTGCCAGCACTGGGATCCGGAGACCCAGAGTAAGTCCTGGAAAAGAGTTCCCTGTGAGAGGTTTGTCCCTGAAACTTGGGCAGCTCCTTCCCACTGAAGAACCTCCTGAGACCCTGGGGTTTCCTGATGGGCCAGTGCTGGGCTGTGGGGCATCAATCCCAGAACACACTATCTGCTCCCCATCTCCACATCTCACCTATACAGAGCAGGGCTTTGAAGGTGAAGGTCATGGCATCTCCTCCTGGAAGCTGCAAGTCTGTTTATGGGCAGAGTTTGGAGGAACAGGAGGCAGAGGGTGTGGATTCTGAAGGCAAGCACTCTTCCTGATATGGTTGTGTTTCAGCAGTCACACAGGAAGGAGAACTGTCCTCCTTAGGCAGCAGGCTCTGACTTCCCCACGGCTGTGACTAGGTCAGGCTATAGACTCTTCCGTCAATATTAGATGGATAACATTTCCATAACTTCGTCAGGGTCTGTCTCATTTGTCCTCATCTTTGTCAGGGCCAGGTGACAGCAACCGTGCATGTTTGTTACACATAAGAAACAGAAATTTTCATGTGAGTTTTCTTTATTCCTTTTCACATTTTATGTGAATTACTTCTTCATATTAAAAATATTTGAAGACTTGTATGAAGAGTCTCACTCTGTACATTTGCATGACATAATATTTATAGTCCCTGCGGCAGCGACCTCCACAGGAGCAGGTAAAAAGGAGTGACGGCAAAGGGAACAGGCCTGAGCCAGTGACCTCTGCCATAACAGGCCCTTGAACGTGATCTCTATAGGAGCAGGTATGAGGGAGAGACCCCCAAGGAAGGAGGCCTGAGCCAGAGTCCTCTGTGGGACTGGGTACAAGCTAGAGACCTGTGACCTCTGCCAAAGCAGACCCAACCCACAGACATCTGTGGGAACAGACCTGAATTAGTGACCTGTGCTGGAGCAGGCCAAGCCAGTAACCTCAGTGAGAGAAGCCCCAAGCAAGTGACATCCTTGGGAGCAGGCCTGATTGACCCCCAGTATTGCAGAGCTACTCCCGGGAGCACCAAGTGAACTCTGGGAACACTCAATGACCTCTGGTGTGACAAACTATGACCCTGACTGTACCATGAGGAGCCAATCTGAGCCTTTGATCTCCTGGCCCCTGGAAGATTGATCACCAGAGGCATAGCCCCAACTACATCAATCAGAGGAAAAGATGAATAGATAAGGTAAGAACAGATTCAACACTACAAAAGGCAACACGATACCAACAAAAACTAGTGACTCTGCAATAGGAAGACTTGAATGACCTAAAAACTAACTCTTTAGAAGAATGTTTGAGGGCCTTAAAAAGGGAATGAAAAATTCCCTCAAAGAAATGAAGGAAAAGACAAAAAATTGTAAAAAATCAACAAAACCCTTTAAAAAAAGAACAAGAAAAATCAATCAAACAGATTAAAAAATAATTTAAGACTTGAAAATTGAAATAGAGGTAGTAAAAATAAACAAACCACAAACTGAGGGAAATCGGGAAACAGCTATTATGATAAAGCAATCAGGAACTTGGCCTCCTTTGTTGGCTTTTGTGGAGACCCACAGATTTGGGCAAAACATTACCATACCCAACCTCTCTCTCTCTCTCTTAAGGACTTTATCCTTTTTCTTTTCTCTCTCAAACCTACATATATTTTTAAGCACACTGTAATCCATTTAGAGGTTTTGTTTTTTCATCTGAATCAATTTTTACTGTATATCTTTCTTTTTCTAACAACCGGAGTCTTTAATTTGCTAAGCAATATGGCTAGAATTAAAGTTGTAATTTTGATGGCTGGATCCACCCCATTCTTTAGCTTTTTGAGAGTCTAGTTTCATGGTGGAAGTATTGGTGGGAACCATGTTTATTGCCACAACTCTATGGAGTTACAAGGTCCCTGCCACCACCAAGAAGCATGCTGTTGACTATTCATAAACACCATTTAAGTGTTTTGTCGTGCGACCTCTTAAAAGGGCTGCAATGTTTTTGCAGCTAAAGCTGAGTCAGAAAATATCTTTTAAATGAGACATGTGGGATTCCCATCTGTATGCTGTGATTACAATTGATCAATGAAGAACCTGCTTTGAGCTTATAACAGGGCAGAACAGAGGTAGGCATGGAAAACTAAACTGAAATCTGGGAGAATGAAGGCAGAGTCAGGGAGATGCCATGTAGCCACCAGAAGGAAAGACGTGATGTGCCACCTGGAACCTTGCTGGTAGGCCATGAGCCTCATGGTAAAATATAAAATAATGGAAATTGGATAATTCTAGATGTAAGAGCTAGCTAACAATACACTTAAGCTATTGGCCAAACAGTATTGCAAATAGTATAGTTTCTGTGTGATTATTTTGGAAGTCTTGGTGGCCAGAAAATGAACAAGGTACCTCCAACTACAAATTGGCACTCTAACTGTGCTATCTAAATCCACATGAAACCTGAGAGGGCTTGGAGAGAAATTCTAGACACTAAGACACAAAGTTTAGCAGCATTTTCTCAGGTGGGCTCTGTTTGCTAGAAGCAAACAGATGCACAATTCTTTTTAAGAGAAAACTTACTGACTCAGCGGCAGCAGCAAAAACTGTGTAGTTCCTTTAATAAGGTTTCCTGGTTTGCCTGCACAAATGTCTCTGACTCTTTTGGGAGTTCTGGATATGGAGCATTTAAACATGGTCTGTGAGCAGACTGTTACAAGGTGCTTAATGGCAACATAGACCTGCTCTGTGTCTAAAAATGGGGCAATGTACATGGCTCTCAGAGACAGCGAGCATGCCTCCACCATGGTGGACTGGGTAGAACAAGTAGGCAGGGCCATATTGGCCCTAGCCATGTCCACTTAGCCTTAAAAAAAATATGGTGCCTCTATTCAGAGAATAATAACAGATACACAATAAAAAGAATTCAGATAAAAAAGACCTCTAAGTGAGTCACAGTGTTGGATAAATGTCTTCAGGCTTGGGAGAGAGAAAAACAAATTATAGAGAGGTATAAAAAGAAGCAAATTATTTTTATAAAACAATAAAACAAAGTCTTTAAATAGACAGAGTAAGACAGTCATAGGTTAAGGGAATAAAGAAAAATAAGCCATTTAAGGATAGAAAATCTATAGAAAGTCTGGATTATGTATATAATTGTTTTCTTTGAAATTTTAACTGTAAATTATGTAAGTACAGAGAGCTATTTCATTGAACAGGCTGCTAAGATAAACCAACATAAAGGTATCTTGACTTCAGAATTCGGGTCTAAAGACATACTGCTTTGGAAAAGAAGTTCTGTTTATTTTCCACAGAGGATAAGAACCTGTGGATTTCTTCCAGACTAATATGGTTTGATAGACTAAGACTCCCTGAAAGGTCACCAGGAACACCCCCTAAAATACTTCACCCAACAAAAAGCAGGAAGCAATTTGGAGAGAACAATGCCCAAATTCCCCAAATATTGTTTATAAATGTTTGTTTACATTTAAAGGGGCATATGCTATAGATATTTGCAGAGGTATGAGTCTTGGCTTGTGGATACAAATTTATTCAACAGTATGACCCATTTATAGGTCTTTTATGTCTGAATCTGTCCTACTGTGGATCTGTAATTCTTTACTGTCCAGGAACACTTCTTAAAATGCTAAGAGCTTCTTAAAAACTTAAGCTGTGCCATTGCTTGGGTAATAGGTCTGTGCCTGCTTGCCCTACCCAGTCCAGCATGGCGGAGCTATGCTGAACCATGCATACCACCACACTTCCAGGCACACAGCGAGTCCATGTTGCCATCAAGCAAGCCATCACTCTTTATTCACAAACTGCATCCAAATGCTTGGTCTCCTGAAAGAGCCAGAGGTCGCATTAGCAGTGTAGCCCAGAAAGTCGGTATTTTAAAACCACCACTTTTTTCCTGCTGTGGCTGCTGAGTCAGGAAAAATCGCTCTTAAAGGAGCTATGGTGCGCCACCAGCAAACAGCAAAAAGCTGTGTTAAACTCTCTATTTTTTCCTTCTAGAATGTCTTTTTCAAGCCCTCTCAAGTTTTACGTGGATTTAGTTGACCATGTTAAAATGCCAAATGTTGTTGGAGAGGCTGCTTGTTCATCCCAGCTGCCTGGCTAGCTTAAACCCAAAATAACCACACAGAAATTGTATTAATTAAAATACTGTTTGGCCCATTTGCTCTAGCTTTTTATTGGCTAACTCTCACATCTTGATTTAACCTATTTCTATTAATCTGTGCTGCTGTGGCTTAGCAGCAAGATTCTAACTGGCGTCTGTCTCAGATGAAGGATCCATGGCTTCTCCATGACTCTGCTTTCCTCCTCCCAGCATTCAATTCTGTTTTCCCTGCCTACCTAAGTTCTGCCCTATCAAAAGGCCAAGGAAGTTTCTTTTTTTCTTTTTTTAACTTTCTTTTTTTAAAAAAAAAATTCCATTTAAAATTTACACTTCCTCCCCTCCTCTCATTCTTCTCCTGCTCCCCCATTCACTTTTCTCCCTCCTTCTCCCTCCTTAAGAGAGGGCAGAAAACCCTGCCCTGTGGGAAGTCCAAGGCCCTCCCCACTACATCCAGGCCTAGGAAGCTTTGCATCCAAATAGACTAGGGTCCCAAAAAGTAAGTACATTCAGTAGAAACAAGTCCCAGTGTCTTTATCAATGGCTTCTCAGTCAGACCCCATTGTCAGCCACAATCAGAGAGTCCAGTCTGATCACATGCTCATTCAGTACCGGTCCAGCTGGATTTGGTGAGCTCCCATTAGAACAGGCACATTGTCTCAGTGGGTGGACCAAGCCCTCATAGTCCTGCCTTCCTTGCTCGTCTTCTCCCCCTTCTGTTCTTCAACTGGACCTTGGGAGCTCAGTCCATTGCTCTGATGAGGGTCTCTGTCTCTATCTCCATCCATCACTGGATGAAGATTCTATGGTGATATTCAAGATAATCATCTGTGTGATAGTGGGGCAAGGACAGGAGGAAAAAGAAATAAAAGACCTGGACTGTAAAAAAAAAGGAACAGGGAAGAAGATATCTACATTAAGGGAGCCATTTTAGGGTTGGCAAGAGATTTGGCTCTAGAGGGGATTGCAGGTGTCCATGGGGATGTCCCCAGCTAGGTCCTTGGGGAGCAGAGTAGAGGGTGCCTGAACTGTCCAAGGCAGTTTCTTTACTCATTAACCAATAAAAGCAAGACATGAACAGAAGAACCTCCTACATCACCCATGCTCTCTTGATTAGCCACTGAAAGCATGGTACATACACTTAAGTCCATGCCAGAGAGTGATTGATAAGACCTTCTGGTTCCTTCCCGGGACTGAACAGGACCTATTTGCAAAGGTGAAAATGATGGGCAAAAGGACAATGGCACCGGGTTTTGATCCTACTGCATGGACTGGCTTTGTGGGAGCCTAACCAATCTGGATGCTCACCTTCCTAGACCTGGATGGAGCGGGGAGGACATTGAACTTCCCATGGGGCAGGGAACCCTGACTGCTCTCTGGACTGGTGAGGGAGGGGGAGAGGAGTGGGGGGAGGGGAAGAGGAGTGGGGGAAGGGGAGAGGAGTGGGAGGAGCGAGAAAGGAGTAGGGGAAGGGGGAAGGAAATGAAAGGTTAGGAGGAGGCGGATTTTTTTTTTCAATAAAATAAATAAATAAATAATAAAAAAGAATTAAAAAAAGAAAATGATGGGCAAATTAGTGATAGATTTCTATACAACAGGGAGCTAAATAGAAGAGGAAGTTAGGTGTCTCTATTTGTGGAAGTCAAGTGAGTCAACAATTGAGGCTGAAGACGGGTATGGTTTAGCCCTGATCAGAGTGTAAGACACTTTTTCTCTTTCTTTTTTTTTTTTTTTGGATTTTTTTTTATTTATTTTGTATGCAGTTAGCCAGAAGAGGGCACCAGACCTCAATACAGATGGTTGTGGACCACCATGTGGTTGCTGGGAATTGAACTCAGGACCTTTGGAAGAACAGGCAATGCTCTTAACCGCTGAGCCATCTCTCCAGCCCTTTTTTTTTTTTTTTTTTGATTTTTGAGACAGGGTTTCTTTGTGTAGCTTTGGTGCCTGTCCTGGCACTAGATCTTGTAGACCAGGCTGACTTCGAACTCAGAGAGGTCTGTTTGTCTCTGCCTCCTGAGTGTTGGAATTACAGGTCACCACTGTCCAGCCTGTAAGACACTCTTATTCATGCTTTCCCATCAAGAAAGGCCATCAGCCATTCTGAAAAGTAAAACACTCACTTGTGGTGCTACTCCATCTCAGTCTTGTGCAGTGGATAACGATCTGTGCTTTCATCTTTAAATAAAGGAAATGTTTAGGTAAAGCAACATTTGACATTGTTGCTGATCTATTGACCTAACTGTTACTGAAATCTGATGTTAGAAGGAACCTTTTGCACTAAATTGTGATATATCTCCAGTAGCAATCTGAGCACAATGTGTCCATCATTGTAGGAAGGTGTATGTGGATTTCCTATGTGCCTCTAGTAAGGACCCTAGCTCATTAATATATATTAATTAGTTGTGTCAACATAAGCACATTTCTTAGCCAATATCACTGTTCAGAGTGTGAAGTGGTATTCTCTAGCTTTTCATTGTCCCAGGAAAGCAAGTGTGAGACTTACAGGTATTTTAGTGATAGAAGGGTCATATTTTCTCTCTCTTTGTATGTTTTTGTATGTGTCTCACTGTCTATCTCTATAGTTCTTCTCAGCCTCGTTTTCTTTGTCTTTCTCTCTCTAACTCTGTGCGTATATGATGCCACTCATGTCCTCTATTGAATTTGCAACGTGGGAAGAGTAGGTTTGCTGGGGAGAGCTTAGCTCTTCTGACTGTCAATATGAGGAAAGGATTCTGAGAAGAAGGGCCCTTAGTAAGAATTCAGCATGGAGGAAGGTAGGGACCTGAGTAGAATGAGAGAAAAGGAACTGAAGTATAGGGAAAAATGGATGTAGTGGTGATGGGAGGCTCTAGTGCTGGAGAATGTGGATGAATCAAGAATATACACAGATATTTGAGTCTTCACTGCATTGTGCTGCATAATGTCCCAGGGAGAGTGACAGAAGCAGCTCGTGTTGGGAATGCTTGTGCTTAGCATCAGAATGATAATGGAAGGATAGAGAAGCTGAATAAAACTCTTCACCATTGAGATTGATTGCAGTATCAACCATAGCCACTATGGGTAGTACATGGAAGTTTAGAAACAGTTATGTAAGCCTTAGGTGACTCACTGGGGAAACTGACTTTCTTGCTTGCCTGGGCTTGTGGTTTGTTATTGGCAATTTCTTTGTTCCCCTGACTTCTTCATTTCTGTCACAAGAAGCCCCTCCTACTCCCATCTCTGCTTCCAAACCCCCATAGTATATTTTCCCTCTTTGCTTTTCTATTGGAAACAGTTCCTGGTATGACATTGCAGATTCTGTGTCGGTGCTCTCAGCACTAATGCTCAGGTGATAAAAAGTATCTGACTGCTATATAAGGAACAAGAATATCATTTGCCAACTTTCAAATTGAACCTGGTAAGAATCTCTGTCCTTCCTTGGTATACAAGGATGGTAATACCTTTTCCTTCAGGGTTAGTGTGTGAATCAACTAGTGCAGTAACATGGGTGGGTTTATATAAGGATTATTATTCCTGAAAATTTGAATTGGGTTGGGAGAGTGCATTGGTTAGTTTTCATCATCTTTATGTAGTCAAAAGTCACTTTGCAAATAGGTAACCTCAACTGAGAATATTCTTTGATCAGATTACACTGTAGTCATGTCTGTGTGGGCACTTTCTTGATTAATGATGTTAAGAGACATCAGAACCTGATGCTCCTTCTCTCATAGGACAATACATGAAACATAGTCTGGGATTCTTGACATGATCACATCCATTCCATCATTTAGCAGGTAGTTTGCTGACTTAGGTACAGAAGGAGAGTCTATAATTTTATAGATATTAGGAATCTCTTCTGGATACATCCATTCATTTCCCTTCGGACTCAGTTTAATTTTGCTCATTCCTCCTTTTTCCACTTCAGGCAGAAGTGTCTGGAGTGTTAAGAAGTTTTGGTTATGGCTAAAGTTAGGGCGAATATTTGTTCCCTGAGTCAGAGGTAATAGATTCTGTTCATTTTGCAATTAGCAACGTGTTTCCTTAACCATGTTTCATGACTTCCTGTGATCTATTGCTGTGCACAGAGTATAAAAGACCATAGACCATCTTGGATTAGTGGTGTCATGTGGCCCCTTGTGCCCTTTACAATTCCCTCCAATGTAGTAACTATCAGAACATCAATTTCTTGAGTTCATTCTAGACATCATGGAGCAGAACCAGGACATATCTTTTCCCTCTATGGGCCTGCCAGATTTAGATGAAAGCATGACAGAACCAGGTAACATTTTTCGATAGGGACAGAGTAAGGTGCTATACCAATGGTGTAGACAAGTGTAATTAGTATCCTATGTCCTGCTCAGCTGCTAGTTTTGGTGGTATATTCCTTTGAATCCAGAAGCTTGGAGGTAGGGGAGGTGAGTTTAAGATCAAGCAGGTCTTAATAATGAGTTATGGGATAACCAGGGCATTGTAGAGAGTCCTTGTCTGAAAAAAAAAATAACCCAAAGAAACAAAAAAGAAACCCAAAGAAAAATAAAACAAAAAGATCTGCTCAGGGAGAGGGACCATTGAGTACACCCTACCAAAATAACTAGATACTCAGGTCTGGAGAATGGAACATGTAACCTAAGTCATGCTCCAAGGGCAGCGTTACCTAATTGCAAATCAAGACAAAATAATTAGATAAAACAAATTGTAGGCTAAAACCTCCCATGAACATAGCTGCAAAGTGTAAAAAAAATGTCATTTGTGCACCATGGAAAGACAGTCCTGAAGAACATGTATTCTACGACTTTATATTCATGAGAGTCTGTTAAGTATTCTATAATGCTTACAACATGGTAAACATTTACTAAACATGAATTTTGGACCACATTCTACTATTAGTCATGAGAATGCATTACAAAATGAAAAAATACCTCTTGAAAAATTAGAACTAACCAAGTCATGAAAATCCTATTCAACATTGAAAATAATATATTTTGATGATAATAACAAGATTAAAATTGAAAACATACATAATGGAGACTATTTTTGATAAAGAGTTAGCATTTTTCAATGTCCCACAGCCATTCATTATAGACACTCGAAGGAAACTAGGAACAGAGAACCTCCCAATTCAGAATTATTTCATGTACCCCAAACACCAAATTTAGCATCATACTTGGTTATGAGAAAGCAGAAATTTTGCATTAAATTCTGAAGAAGGTAACAGAATCTCCTCTCTTCACACAATCTCAGCTTTGTACTTGAAGACTTAGCTAAAACATAAACAAAAGTAAAATAAAAAAACCATTTCATTAAAGATAAATGAGAGAGAGAAATAAATACTATTATCATTGTTTGAAGATAACATGACCGTCTATGTAGAAATTCTAAATCATTGTTTGATAAGTCATTCTAGCAAGGAGATTCTGGAATGACTGTTATACTAGCCAATTACTTTAGCATATATGAGAAATAAGCAGTGGAAAATGAATTGAAAAACACATACATTTCATGAATCATTTCACACCCTCACACCTGTGATGTTACACTGTTCTTGTGAAGATGTCTTGATGGGGATATTTACAGTGGTCAGAAAATGTCACAGATCAGGACTTTGTGTTAGGAAACGCCTTCAAAGTCCTGCCCACACTAATTTGCCAGATTGTCCTTATTCTTTCAGTGTGGTATCATTGCCTTTCAGGAGAAACTCCAAGAAAAAAATATATTGAAGACTGAAAGGTTGGAGGGTCGTGGAAAGAGATTTGGGGAATCATAAGCAAAGTGACTATAAATTCTAATTTCTGATTTTACACGTCATTTTTGTTATTAAGGAACCTTCCTTGTTTCTAGTTCAACAGAGAGACCCTATAGCCATAAAGAATGTGGCAATGTATAAATGAAAAATGATACATGAGAGGGAAAGGAAGAAAAATGTACAGATATGAGTATCCAAGCCAGACAGATGGGACAGCATATTTCCTACTTTGAATATCCAGAAAAGAGTCAGTTCAGTCAGCAAATGTCCACAGAAAGTGGAGGGATGTACATTCATTTGCTGAGGAATAATCTCATCACAACACTCACACCTTCTTCTGTACCCAAAACATATTTGCTCCCTGTAGACTCTGTCACAACACTTCCTCAATGTGAGAACTGGATTTTTTCTCATTTCATTTTTAAATTGTTTTTATTGCACTATATATTCTTCTCTGCTCCTCTTCCTTCATCTCCTCTCCCCTCCAACCTTCCCAATGACCCCCATACTCACAATTTACTCAGAAGATCTTGTCTTTTTCGCCTTCATATGAAGATCCAAGTATGTTTCTCTTAGGGTCCTCTTTGTTATCTAGGTTCTCTGGAGTTGGACTGTAAGCAGTTTTTTTAAATTGCTTTATGTCTCAAAGCCACTTATGAGTGAGTTCATATTATATTTATCTTTCTGGGTCTGGGTTACCTCACTCAGGATTTTTTTCTTCTAGATCCATTCATTTGTCTGCAAATTTCACACACTGAACCTCAAAGAAGAGAATGTGGGAAGTATACTTGAAAGCATTGGCAGAGGAGACCACTTCCTAAATTTAACCTCAGTAGCACAGACACTGACAGAAACAATTAATAAATTAATAAACAATAAATTGAAACTGAGAAGCTTCTGTAAAGCAAAGGACATGGTTAACAAGACAAAACAGCAGTCTAAAAAATGGGAAAAGATCTTAACCAACCCTACATCAGACAAAGGACTGATATTCAAAATATACAAAGAAGTCAAGAAACTGGTTATCAAAAGAACAAATAATCCAATAAAAAATGGTGTACAGACCTAAACAGCAAACTCTCAACAGATGAATCTCAAACGGGCAAAAGTCATTTAAGGAAATGCTCAACATCCTTAGACATCAGAGCAATCCAAATCAAAACAACTCTGAGATTTCATCTTACACCTGTAAGAATGTCCAAGACCAAAAATAGTAATGACAACTTATGCTGGAGAGGATGTGGGGTAAAGGGAACACTCCTCCCTTGATGGTGGGAGTGCAAACTTGTACAGATGCTTTGGAAATCAGTACTTTGGTTTCTCAGAAAGCTGAGAATAATCTACTTCAAGACCCAGTAATACCACTTTCAGGTATATACCCAAAGGATGCTCATTTATACCACAAGGACATTCTCGACTATGTTCATAGTAGCATTATTCATAATAGTCAGGACCTGGAAGCAACGCAGATACCCCTCAATGGAAAAATGGATAACAAAAATGTGCCACATTTACACAATGTAGTACTACTCAGTGGTAAGAAATGGATTTCTTCCTTTGTTGTTTTTACAGAAAACATGGATCATAAGATTTGTTTCCCATGCTCTGAAATCTTGAAATATGCACTTCTTTTTCTTCTGATTACATCTTAGCAGCATGTTAACTCTGTCTCTGGTTGCCCCAAGCCTTAAAGACCAGAAACCCAAGGACTATGAGGATCATGACAGCAAACCCCATCCTGATGACATTCTCCACTGTGTGATCCTGGTTTTCTGAGGCTGTAGTTGTAGAAAAAATTTGCAGAGATTAGTGATGGTCAAAATTCCCTCAAGAGAACTTAATGTTCCCAAAATAAATGAATTTCTATCCAGAGTCCCTACCTTCCCTGGACAGAATTTGGCCCCTGTTTCTAGGGTTTTCAGTTTTAAATCTTTCACCTGTCTTGGGTTTTGACATGTTCTAGACTGCACTAATAGTCTCAGCTGATCCTGAGAACAGAAGAGTATGATGTGGGTGTGCTTAAGAGAGCTGAGGGTTTCTTTTGAGTTCCACTTTTTAATTTAATGTAAATATCCATCATTCTCATTCTATAAACTAATGAATTTCTGAAATGAATCTTTCCCTTGACATAGTTGCATTCCCTCTTATTCTTATTAGTTCCTTCACTGTCCCTGTGAAAACAGAGTAGAATACATTGTTAAGACATCACTGGTATCGATCCTGAGTCACTGCACCAAGCAGCCCCAGGACCATTCTGAGTGTGCTGTCTCTGGTGAACTCAACAGAGATTATCTGACATACATCCTCAGTTTTGGATGATTTCCCAAATGTATGTTTTTGTTGAGTGTTTGTTATTGTTATACTTAGATGCTCCCATCTCTCCTTTGATCTGAATATTACTCTGATCTCTTATGAGTACCCAGGGACCTTATAGGGTTGAGTGAGAAGAAACTTCCTTATAATCTCAAATATTAGATATGGTTTCTTCTAAGGTTGATAACCTGTGTCTTGTTGTTAAAGTTCCTGAGGTGTTCATCCCCACATCAGACCAAGAAATTACAAATAGGAGCACATCCTTTTGGTGTATATTGATCACCTTGTGTTTTTCATATTTTTTGAGTAATGTAGAATCAAGGTGTAGAGAAGAATTATGTAGACTGCTTTGCAGTCCTGGATCTCAAAAGTGTGATGTGATGTGACATGATTGTGTGTGTGTGTGTGTGTGTGTGTGTGAACTAGGAAAGAGTATACATGGCAAGTCACTAAGTTTACAGGATTACATGACTGTCTCACACTAAGCATAGCTTTCAAGACTGACATTTCTAATCCTAACATTTGTAATATTTGTAAGTAGTAGATATTAAGATAAATGGGACTGGCTGCAGCATGAGGAGAGAGTGGTACAGATCTCCCACCACTTTAGGAGACTCCAGGGTCCGTGGTGGAGGGGCCATGCATGTCCTAACCCCAAAGCTTCTCTTGGTCAGATCAACACACCAAGGGCATGTGGGAGATATTCTTAGCTGTCAACCTTCAAAGAATGTAGAGCCCATACAGTCTCAGGACCCCTATTTCATCATGTAGGGAAAAGCTGTAGATTTTACAAAGCAATAGGTTGTGACTGAGACTGCTGGATTTTATTTTGCTTAATATGATAATTGCTATGTTCGGGTGCTCATTATGAATTCTTTCGGGTAGGGTTGAGCTGGAGATGTGAATCTGTTTTGGTAGAATGAGTATATAGCAAGGCAAGATTAATGCTTATTACAAGAAGACTACCTCTACCTCTTCCTCTGGAGACTCTGAGCCATGGATGCATTGAGAGTAAGGGTTATAAATACTGATAAGTGGTGAGTGATGAGCAAAGGTCAGCACTGTGGGCTGGTTTCTGCTTAGTATCCTACATCTGTCTGTGGCCTCTCAAGATGCTCCTTTAGACTGCCTGAAACCTGGATTCCATTAGAAAGGACTGTAATAAGAATTCCTAGAAATATCCATGTGGTCCTCTACCATTATGATGATAAATACCAATCTGGCTGACCCTCTACATCATATGTAACCCAATCCTAGCCAACAATTGCTCCACATGGAGGATGCTGAGATACCCCTTCAGTTCAGAAAAATCTGGATCACCTCACCTGGGACCATGAGTTTCACAGGAGCACTGGCAAAATACAGCATATATAGACATGCATTGAGGTATTCAGAGAACCTCTAGATTCTCCTGAGAGTAGAGGTCACAGAACTCATGGAGAATACTAGAACTATGTCCCATGATCTAGAAGAAGGAGTCTGAATGCCCTGATAAAGCCCAGTGCCTCACTCTTGCACAAATTACAACCACTAGGGGACTATGGGACAGATCCACTGCAGAGTCTGGAGGATTCTTTTGTAATGAGAAGTAACAGCCAAGGCCAGTACTGAAAGAAACTTAAAGTATGGGCCACACTTATTCCTTTTTTATGCAAAGAAGTAGCTATCCAGAAAAAGAAGAATATTTCAATTCTGTATCTTCAGAAGCAGTTATTTCAATCCCATAACTTGCTATTGTCCACTAGTGTCCCATATTCCAACAATTTTGTAGCCTTCTGGGGCCTGACTTCATGCAGTGGAGAAGTTTGTTCTCAGAACCATATTGTCAGGATGGGAAGATGAATGTCTGGGTTACCTGTTCTCCTAATTATCTGCCTGGACCTAAACATATTTCTCTGGATTCCACCTTCTGTAGCACAAACTAAATCCTGAGCCTCTGGGGTCTCTGTTGTAAACTCACAAGTTGAAGTGACAGAGAAATGAAGATTTTTCTGGGCTAGGTGCCTGGTACTCACCAGCTGTTGGCTTGGGCCTTGAGGGTGGAAGGTTGGAGGGTCGAATGGATCCTAGGAAAAAGAACAAGAGAAGGGTTGTAGTGGGAGCTGTGGGTTGCATTCCTGCAGCCCCAGCTCCTGGTCGCCTGGCTAGCTTATGCCTCGAAATAACAACACACAAACCGTATTCATTTAAACACTGCTTGGCCCATTATATCTAGCCTCTTCTCGGCTAACTCTCGCACCTGGACTAGCCCATTTCTAATAATGTGTGTAGCACCCCAAGGTGTGCTTACCGGAAAGATTCTAGCCTATGTTCATCCTGGGTTGGAGCTTCATCGCGTCTACCCCAGGAGAGGGGAGCATGGCTTCTGAGCTCACTTCCTCCCAGCATTCTGTTCTGTTTACTCCACCCACCTATTTTCTAACCTATCAGGGCCAAGCAGTTTCTTTATTTTTTTAACCAATGACCTTCCTCCATCAAAGGGTGAGTATTGGATGTTAACCCAAGTCTTGTCCTCCTCACTGTCCTACATCTGCCCTGTAATCTTCCCAAGATCCTCATGCTGTCTACCTCAAACCTAGATTGAAATAGAGGATGGTGTGGATGCAGTTGGCATCATATTCTCTGGCAGGGAAAGTGCCTCCAGACTAACCTTTCCTATTATCCCCTTAATCCCACCCAAGTCAAGAGCTCTCCTAGGGTATGAATTCTAAGTCACCATGACAGTTTAGGGTCACTTCACCTGAGACAGTGAGCTCCACGGGGGCACTGGAGTTTGACAGCAGGTAGACAGATGAGTCCCAAGAACCATAGCACCTGTATGTGCCTGAGAGCACTGAGGTTACAGCACTCATGTTGAATTCTGCTTGAAACTCCCACATTTGAGACTTTGATTTTAGTCGCTTGGTTGGGTGAGCTGTTCCATCCTTTGACAGAATGAAAGTATCCACCTTGTATGTTGACCGACAGAGTAGGGTCACATTGTCTCCTGAGTATACTGTTGAAGTAGGCTTCACTGAGAGGGAAGGAGTGAAAAATAGCTGTCCTAAAAAGAAATGGGATGATGAAAGGCTACCTTCAATGTTCTGAGATGACACATAACCTGTATCTCTCCTCAACACCTGGAACTCTGTCTTCTTTCTCTGCCTGAGCCATTCTCCTGTTCTGCTGTCTCTGCATTTGTTCCCAAATAAGATCCCTATCCCTCATCCCAGCCACCACCTCCTTAAATTCCCCATGAGAACTCATGCTGAACCTAGGTGCTTGATAGTATCTATTTAGTTCCTCACCTGCGATGAGGATATCCAGGGGATCACTGGAGGCTGACCACTCAGAGGAGAGGTTGTGTGCACCATAGCATCTGTATCGGCCTCCAGTAGAGCTGCTGACAGATCCCAGTGTGAAGTTTGCCAAGGAGAGGTCATCCTGGCTCCACTGGACATAGTGCTGTGTGAGGTTGTCTTCCCCTACCTTGTGCAGAGCAAATCTATCATAGTTGATGTCAGACCAACACAGCAGGGTGAGGTTCTTTCCAGGGTCCTGGATATGACCTTGGTGAGTCAGCAGCGAGGGCTTCTTGGACAGGCCTAGAGGGAGGTGACAGACTATGGACTGGGGATCTAGCTTTTAGCAAACACCTATCCCCTCTCATCCTGTCCTACACATACGACTGCTTCTTCCCAGCTGTCAGGATCTAGATCCGTCACTTGGCTCTTTCTTTTATACTTTTTCCCTGCAACTACTCAGCAGGACAGATCCATGGCAAGGGGCTAGGGTGTCAAAAATATTTGGTCAATGATGGGGCTGACTCACCAGAGATGTGTATTTCCAGGGGGTCACTGGGTACTGACCACATCTGTGGGGCTTGTTTGTAGTAACCATAACATCGGTATGTCCCTTTATGATCTGGAGTTATATGATCTATAGAGAAATAGGCTTGGTACTGCCTAATGCTGTGTATGTACTGTGAGTTCATGGAGCTGAGGAATTTCTGATCTTCCTTGGTGAGAATGAGCTTGTCATATCTTTCCCATGAAATACATTGGAGAGTGATGTTCCTTCCTGAAGTCGCCATAGGGCTGGGCAGTGCTGACAGCCTGGGTTTACCCTTGTGGATTCCTAGGACAGAATGAGCAGCCTGTTACATGGGCTCACACAGCCACAGTGCTCTCCAGGGCTAGAGTGTGGGAGGGGAATACTTCTGAGAGCAGAGCTTCGGGCTGAGACCCTGACTGTCCCCTCACCTGTCACCACCAGTTCCAGGGTGTCACTGCGCTTTGACCAACCAGCCAAACTGTAGGAGTAACAGCGATATTGCCCCACATGTTGCCTTGTTACATAAGGGATGGAGAACTTGGCATTGTTCTCAGTTTTCTCTGGGGTCTGTGTAACCCATTGTTTCTGACTTCCTTCTTTATGCAGAATATATATTTCTATATCCATGGTCCCCTGACAAGAGATAGTCACTGTACTTCCACTTGCAATCACAGAGCCTGGCTCAGCCTTGATGGTGGGTTTGTGGAGGGTCCCTGCAAGGAAGTAGGAAAGAAGAAGATGAGTTTGTCTGAAAGTGGCACTTAGAAAGTCACATTGTGGATGACCCTTTTTTTCCTTTTAATTTATTCTTCTCTCATATAATACATCCTAATAGTAGTAGCCTTACCTCTTCCCTCTCCAAGATATCCACTGCACCTCTGTTTCCCTTAAGAAAACACAGGTTTCCCAGTGATATTATTCCAACAAGGAATGTAAAAGCATGCAATAAGAATAGGCACACATTCTTATATTAATGCTGGACAAGGCAACCCAGAAAAAGAAAAAAAATCCCACATACAGACAAGAGTCAGAGACAGCCCCACTCCTATTGTTATGAGTCTAAAATAATCCCCAAGTTCGCCAGGTAGTGGTGGTGCATGCATGTAATTCCAGCACTCGGGAAAATAACACAGGCAGATTTCTGGAAGTTCAATGCCAGCCTGGTCTACACAGGCAGTTACAGGACATAAAGAGCTACACAGAATAAAACAAAACACCTAAGGTAAACAACCACAGCATGTGTGCAGAGGGCCTAGAGCAGACTCATGTAATCTCCTTGGTTGTTCTTTCTGTCTCTGTGAGCTCTCATGCTTCCTGCTTGGTTGATTGTGTAGACCATGTTCACCTAATGCCCTAAGGGCTCTGACTCCTACAGTCTTTCCTCCCTCTCATCTGTGGGTTCCTTGAGCTCTTGTGGTTGGTACTTGAGCTGATCCAAAATGCCAGAAGGTTCCATGAAGATTCTTTTCTGTCCTGGACCTGCTGGGCTTTGCTGTAACTGTCTACCTTGGATTCTGCATCTTGGGTCCCACTGCCTCCCTTGCTCTGTGTCAATGGGCTCAGGAGTCCTGGCTCCTCACGTACAGTACACACCAAGACCTCTCTGAGCACCTCTATCATTCCAACATCATTCTAGGGGAAGTTGTGGATTCCTCACCTGAAAACAGGAGCTCCAGGGGGTCACTAGGTTCTGACCACACCAGTGGGCTGTTCTTGTTAAAGCTGTAGCATCTGAATGTCCACCTTTGACTGGAGGTCACAGGGCCCACAGAGAACAGGGCCTGAAACTGCCTAGTAGAGTTTTTATACTGTGAGTTCAGCATCCTGGAAAGCTTCTTTTGTCCTTCCTTAATCAGAACAAACCTGTCATATTGCTGCTTTGAGGCACACTGGAGGGTGACATTCCCTCCTTCAGTCACTGCAGGACTGGGCAGGGCTGACAGACTGGGTTTCCTGTAGACTCCTAGGAGAGAAAGTGGAATCAATTAAATGTCCTCAAGGGCTCGTCTTTCATGGTGTTGGAGGAAGTTCTTTTGAACAAATTCACTTCTTTACCATCAAGCCCAAGGCTGTGGACCCTGTGTGTCCTCTCACCTGTAACCACCAGCTTCAGGGGTTCACTGTGTTCTGACCATCCATCACGTGTCTGATACTGGCAACTATATCGTCCTGCATGATGATATTCTATGTTTGAGATGGTGAATTCAGCCTTGTGAATAGAATTCTGTAGAATCTCTGTGGGACTTAAATATTTATATCCATCTTTATACAGACTGTACACTTTGGCTCCTGTTGTTCCCTCACACACGATGGTCACTGTAGCCTTCTCAGATACAACAGAGTCTGGCCATATTCTGAGGATAGGTTTAGGGAGAGTCCCTGTAAGGAAATGAACAGCTATGACCGAGGAGAGTTATCCTCAGATTTCATGCCCCAACCCCAATACTCCAGCCATCCCCAGGTTTAACACACATATGTCATTTTCTAGCCTCACCGTCCACATGGCTTCAAGAATGATGAGAAGCAAAGGTCAGAGCATTTGCATACACTCACCTGCCAGCACTTGGGTCCCTAGGCCCAGAGTCAGTCCTGAAAGAGAGTTCCCTGTGAGAGACTGTGGGACAGCATCAGTCTTAGACCAAGTTATCCCCTCCCCATCTCTACATCTCACCCACACAGAGCAGCACTGTGAAGGTGAAGGCCATGGCATCTCCTCCTGGAAGCTGCAATTGTGTTTATGAGCAGAGGGTACGGGAGACTGCCTGGAGAGAGAGGAAACACAGGGTGTGGCCTCTGGAGGCAGGTACTCCGCATGACATGGTTGTATTGGCACAACCCCACAAAAAGGGGAACTGCCTTCTTCAGGCTCTGACTTTCTCAAGACTGGGATTAGGTCAGGTAGTAGATTGTGAAATCAGTTCTTAATGGTTGCGGTTTCTATAATCCAATCAGTGTTTCCCCCATTCTGTCCTCATCTTTGGAACTGTATGAAGATTACATGTAAGAAACACAGGGATGGTCAGGCAGTGGTGGCACTTATCTTTAATTCCAGCACTCAGGAGGCAGAGGCAGGTAGATCTCTAAATTCGAGGTCAGCCTGGTGTACAAAGTGAGTTACAGGATGTCAGGATTGTTTCACAGAGAAACCCTGTCTTGCAAAAACAAACAAAAAATACATGTATGAACATTACACATATGAAATACAGATTGACATGTGGTTTCGCTTTATTCCTCTTTACATTTGTATGTGGAATAATCTTCATATTTACAATGTTTGAAGGTTCTGTGAAGGGTCTCTCCGTGTACATCTGCACGGAATTTATCTTATAATCCTCTTCCTCATAGTCTCATGTCCTGAATTTCAAATGTGTACCACTATTTTGTTGTTCGTTTCATATGTGTGGCATTTTCATCACAACTTTTAAAGTACATTTATTTATTTATGCTTCTTTATTTAAATACATTTATTTAATAATAATAATAATTACACTTATTTTCTTCATTATGTGTGTGCATTCACATGTGTCACAGCACACTCATCGAGGTCAGAGGACAACTACTGAAGGCAGTTTTCTCCTTTCATAACATGGATAAGAGTCAGGGCTGAAGGTTGACAATAGACACTTACTTATACACTGGTCCATGTCACTAGCCCAGTATTAACAATCTTCAAAATCACTTTCCTTAGTCCTTCCACATCAGGCAAAGAAAATGCACTGGGTTCCAGGGGTCCTGGGCCAAGTAAGGTCCCAGCTTTGATGAGCAGGCTTTAGGTGTAGCCACCCTTCTTCTTCTTCCTCCTCTTCCTCCTCCTCCTCTTCTTCTTGAGTGTACTAAGGTTTTCTTTATTAAATGGGAAACTCGTGGATTACAATGAGGAAAACAGGAATGGGATCCAACCATCCAGGTGTGGCAAGGGGGAAGACACCGATCAGACACTGTTGCAGGTATTTGGGTACCCAAAAGCCACACCCCACCCGGTTCAGCCTCTCAAAGGCCATTGGCTGAAGGAGGTTCCCCATCAGGTTAGCCTCAAACTAAAGATCTTCCTCAAACTTTCGCATGCCAGGACTACAGATATGCAAAACCATCCTAGTTCGCTTTCCTATTTCTGTAATAAACACTGACCAGAAGCAGCTTAGCTAGAAAGGGCTTATTTCACTTACAGTGTACAGCCCATCAGGGTGGGAAGTCAAGGCAGGACTCCCAGATGCAAGTAGGACCTGATGCAGAAGCCGGAGGAGAATACTGCTTCCTGGATTGCTCTGTGTGTCTTGCTTTTGTTTGTTTATTTATTTATTTATTTATTTTCATTAAAAAAATTATACTTCCTCCCCTTCTCCCAATCCCCTCCTGCTCCCCTACTCACCCTTCTCCCTCCCCCTCCCTGCTTGAGAGAAGGCAGGGAACCCTGCCTTGTGGGAAGTCCAAGGTCCTCTCCCCTACATCCAGGCCTAG
The DNA here is from genome assembly GCA_963919715.1 of Microtus obscurus. NCBI lineage: Eukaryota > Metazoa > Chordata > Mammalia > Rodentia > Cricetidae > Microtus > Microtus obscurus. The sequence continues at coordinate 3,472,524 of CAWTZC010001519.1, read as the reverse complement.
GAAGCTGTGCATCCATATAGATTAGGGACCCAAAAAAACAAAACATGCCATAAAAACAAGTCCCAGTGCCTTTATCAATGGCTTCTCAGTCAGCCCCCATTGTCAGCCACAATCAGAGAGTCCGGTTTGATCACATGCTGGTTCAGACCCGGTCCAGCTGGATTTGGTGCGCTCCCATTAGAACAGGCACACTGCCTCAGTTGGTGGACCAACCCCTCGCGGTCCTGACTTCCTTGCTCATCTTCTCCCTCCTTCTGCCTTTCAGCTGGACCTTGGGAGCTCAGTCTGTTGCTCTGATGAGGGTCTCTGTTTCTATCTCCATCCCTTGCTAAACGAAGATTCTATGGTGATATTGGAGATAATCATCAGTGTGATAGTGGGGCAATGCCAGTTCAGGCACCGCTACCCTGATGCCCAAGGGCCTAGCTGGGGACATCCCCGTGGACACCTGAGATCCCCTCTAGAGCCAAGTCTCTTGCCAACCCTAAAATGACTCCCTTAATGTAGATATCTTCTTCCCTGCTCCTATATCCACCCTTCCTCCATCTCCACTCTCCCACTCCCCCAAGCTCTCGCCAGTCTTTCCCTTCTCCCTTCTCACTCCCCTCTCCTCTTCCCCCAACCTCACACCCACCCCTACCCCCATCCCCATGTTCACAACTTTTGCCTCACAATCTTGTTTGCTTTCAGTTTTCAGGAGGATCTATAAATGTTCTTCTTTGGGTTCACATTATTATTTAGCTTCTCTAGGATCACGAACTATAGACTCAACAATGTCCTTTGTTTATGGCTAGAATCCACTAGTGAGTGAGTACATAGCATATTCATCTAAAATTTTGGGTCTGGATTATCTCACTCAGTATAGTGTTTTCTATTTCCATCCATATGCATGCAATATTCAAGATGTCATTGTTTTTTACCGTTGAGTAGAATGCTAATGTGTATATGTGCCACACCTTCTTTATCCATTTTTCCATTGAGGGGAACCTAGGTTGTTTCTAGGTTTTGACTATTACAAATAGTGCTGCTATAAACATAGAAAGTGAACAAATGCTTTTTTAGTATGATTGGGCATCTCTTGGGTATATTCCCCCACCTAGGTCTTAGGGCAGTAGAGGAGAGGGTGCCTGAACTGGCCTTGTTTCTTAGCCACACTAATGAATATCTTGAATATCACCATAGAACCTTCATCCAGCAATGGATGGAGATAGAGACAGAGACCCACATTGGAGCACTGGACTGAGCTCCCAAGGTCCAGATGAAGAGCAGAAGGAGGGAGAAGATGAGCAAGGAAGTCAGGGCCGTGAGGGGTTCATCCACCCACTGAGACAGTGTGACTGATTTGATGGGGGCTCACCAAGGCCAGCTGGACTAGGACTGAATGAGCATGTGATCAAACTGGACACTCTGAATGTGGCTGACAATGGGGGCTGGCTGAGAAGACAATGATAATGACACTTGGATTTGATTCTACTGCATGTACTGGCTTTTTGAGATCCTAGTCTGTTTGGATGCACACCTTCCTAGACCTGAATAGAGGCGTCATATCCTTGAATCCCATTTAAGTCCCTACTAAGGAGCAGAGCTTGAAACAAACCTATGCAGATTGGGCATAGCTGAAGAAAACGTTATTAAGAGTTGAGTGTTTGCTGGGACAGGGTCCGAATTGGGAGGGCATTCGGGAGGGTGGTGGCTCCTTTGTCTAGGTGGCCGGCCTGCACCAAGCGGGGCCGGCCCTTTGTTCACGGGATGCCCAGGCAGCGGGGAGATCGGATCCGGGTGCCAGGAGGGCCATCGCTGGGGTGAGTGAATTTCTGGCCGGGGCGGCAGCCCGGGACAGGGAGCTCAGACGTTCCCCCACCCCTCCTGCACTTCCTGGTCAGTCTGCGAGGGCTGTACTCCTTGATACCTCTTCTCCATTCCTGTCCCACCCAGCTTGCACCCAAGGCCCTCCCCCACTACCGCTGACCCCCCTCCCCTCTTTGAACTACACAACAGCTCCCAGCTCAGCCTGTTTGGGCGCTGGGACAGGGTCCGAATTTGGAGGACATTCGGGAGGGTGGTGGCTCCTTTGTCTAGGTGGCCGGCCTGCACCAAGCGGGGCCGGCCCTTTGTTCGCGGGACGCCCAGGCAGAGGGGAGATCAAATCCGGGTGCCAGGAGGGCCATCACTGGGGACGGTCCCTGCTTCTACACTGAAGAGATACACCCAGAGACTCAGGCACAGCAAAGACAGGACCAAGACACCAGGCCTCTCTTGGCTTCATTTGAAAGAGGAGATGGGAAGGCGCCAATGCAAGAATTCCTCCAACAACCTGAAAGGCAACATGACATCACCAGAACCCAGGGATCCCGAAATAAGAAGAATTGTACACCCTACTCCAGAAGAAGTAGAAGAAATCGACTCAAAAGTGAATTATTTGAAAATAATAGAAGACCTTAAACAGGAGGTGAAAAACTGCCATAAACAATTAGAGATTACAAACAAAAAGGTAGAGGAAATGAATAAATCGCTCAAAGATACCCAAGAAAACCAAGAGAAACAAGAAAATGCAATCAAACAGGTAAGGGAAATGGTTCAAGACCTGAAGAATGAAATGGAAGTAATGAAGAAAACTCAAACCGAGGGAAGGTTGGAGATCGAAAATCTGGGTAAACGAACAGGAACTACAGAGACAAGTACTACCAACAGATTACAAGAGTTAGAAGAAAGAATGTCAGACACTGAAGATACCATAGAGAAAATTAACACACTGATCAAAGAAAACAGCAAAACTAACAAATTCTCATCACAAAACATTCAGGAAATATGGGACACAATAAAAAGACCAAACCTAAGAATAATTGGTATAGAAGAAGGAGAGGAAGTACAGCTCAATGGTTCAGAAAATATATTTAATAAAATTATAGAAGAAAACTTTCCCAACCTAAAGAAAGATATTCCTTTGAAGGTTCAAGAAGCATACAGAACACCGAATAGACTGGACCAAAAAAAACATCTCCTCGCCATATAATAATCAGAACACAAAACATACAGAATAAAGAAAGAATATTAAGAGCTGCAAAGGAAAAAGGTCAAGTTACTTATAAAGGTAAACCTATCAGACTTACACCTGACTACTCTATGGAAACCATGAAAGCCAGAAGGTCCTGGATAGATATACTGCAGAAGCTAAGAGAACATGGATGCAAGCCCAGACTACTATACCCAGCCAAGCTTTCATTCACTATAAATGGAGAAAACAAAATTTTCCAGGATAAAAACAAATTTAAACAATTCGTAGCCACAAATCCAGCCTTACAGAAAGTAATAGAAGGAAAATCACAAACCAAGGAGACCAACAATGACCACAGTAACTCAAACATCTAGACACCCTTCACCAGTACAACTAAAAGAAGGCAAACACACAAACTCTATGACTAAAAAAGTGACCGGAGTTAGCAACCACTGGTCATTAATATCCCTTAATGTCAATGGACTCAACTCACCTATAAAAAGGCACAGGCTAAGAGATTGGATACGCAAACAGGATCCAACATTCTGCTGTTTACAAGAAACACACCTCAACCACAAAGACAGGCACCTACTTAGAGTAAAGGGATGGGAAAAGGTTTATCAAGCAAATGGACCTAAGAAACAAGCAGGTGTGGCCATACTAATTTCTAACAAAGTTGACTTCAAACTTAAATCAATCAGAAGAGATGGAGAGGGATATTTTATACTCATAACAGGAACAATTGATCAGGATGAGGTCTCAATCCTGAATATCTATGCCCCTAATATAAAAGCACCCACATATGTAAAAGAAACACTACTAAAACTCAAGGCTGCCATCAAACCGCACACACTAATAGTAGGAGATCTCAACACTCCTCTTTCACCAATGGACAGGTCAATCAGACAGAAACCTAACAGAGAAATAAGAGAATTAATGGAGGTATTGAATCAAATGGACTTAACAGACATCTATAGAACATTCCACCCAAATAGGAAAGAATATACCTTCTTCTCTGCAGCTCATGGAACCTTTTCGAAAATTGACCACATCCTCGGTAACAAAGCAAACTTCCACAGTTACAAAAAAATATCCATAACCACATGTGTCTTATCAGATCACCACGGACTAAAGTTAGAATTCAACAACAATGCTACCCCCAGAAAGCCTACAAACTCATGGAAACTGAATAGTCAACTATTGACCCACACCTGGATCAAAGAAGAAATAAAGAAAGAAATTAAAGTCTTCCTTGAATTCAATGAAAATAAAGAAACAACATACTCAAACTTATGGGACACTTTGAAAGCAGTCCTAAGGGGAAAGTTCATAGCCCTTAGTGCCCACTTAAAGAAAACAGAGAAAGCATACATTGGAGACTTAACAGCCCATCTGAAAGCTCTAGAAAAAAAAGAAGCAGACTCACCTAGGAGGAGTAGAAGACTGGAAATAGTCAAACTGAGGGCTGAAATAAACAAAATAGAAACACAGAAAACAATCCAAAGAATCAATGAAACAAAAAGCTGGTTCCTGGAAAAAATCAACAAAATTGATAAACCCCTATCCAAACTAATCAAACGGCAGAGAGAGAATTTGCAAATTAATAAGATCAGAAATGAAAAGGGGGACATAACCACAGACATAGAGGAAATTCAGAGAATCATTAGATCTTACTACAAAAGCCTGTATGCCACAAAACTGGATAATGTAAAAGAAATGGACACTTTTTTAGATAAATACCATATACCAAAGTTAAATCAGGACCAGGTGAACAATCTAAATAGACCTGTCACTCGCGAAGAATTAGAAGCTGTTATCAAAAACCTCCCCACCAAAAAAAGCCCAGGACCAGACGGTTTCAATGCGGAATTCTACCAGAATTTCCAAGAAGACCTAATACCTATACTCCTTAAGGTATTTCACAATATAGAAACAGAAGAGTCATTGCCAAATTCCTTTTATGAAGCTACCGTCACTCTGATACCAAAACCACACAAAGACTCAACCAAGAAAGAGAATTACAGGCCAATCTCACTCATGAACATTGACGCAAAAATCCTCAACAAAATACTGGCAAACCGTATCCAAGAACACATTAGAAAAATTATCCATTATGATCAAGTAGGCTTCATCCCAGAGATGCAAGGCTGGTTCAACATACGAAAATCTATCAATGTAATTCATCATATAAATAATCTGAAAGAAAAAAACCATATGATCATTTCATTAGATGCTGAAAAAGCTTTTGACAAAATTCAACATCCCTTTATGATTAAAGTCTTGGAGAGATTAGGGATACAAGGGTCATACCTAAATATAATAAAAGCTATTTACAGCAAACCGACAGCTATCATCAAACTAAACGGAGAGAAACTCAAAGCCATCCCACTTAAATCAGGAACACGACAAGGCTGTCCACTCTCTCCATACCTCTTCAATATAGTGCTTGAAGTTTTAGCAATAGCAATAAGACAACATAAGGCGATCAAGGGGATTCGAATTGGAAAGGAAGAAGTTAAACTTTCGTTATTTGCAGATGATATGATAGTGTACATAAGCAACCCCAAAAACTCCACCAAAGAACTCCTACAGCTGATAAACGCCTTTAGTAATGTGGCCGGATACAAGATCAACTCCAAAAAATCAGTCGCCCTCCTATACACAAAGGATATGGAAGCAGAGAGGGAAATCAGAGAAGCATCACCTTTCACGATAGCCACAAACAGCATAAAATATCTCGGGGTAACTCTAACCAAAGAAGTGAAGGATCTATTTGACAAGAACTTTAAGGCATTGAAGAAAGAAATTGAAGAGGATACCAGAAAATGGAAGGATCTCCCTTGCTCGTGGATTGGTAGGATCAACATAGTAAAAATGGCAATCCTACCAAAGGCAATTTATAGATTCAATGCAATCCCCATCAAGATCCCATTAAAATTCTTCACTGATCTTGAAAGGACAATAATCAACTTTATATGGAATAACAAAAAACCCCGGATAGCCAAAACAATCTTATACAATAAAGGTACTTCTGGAGGCATTACCATCCCTGACTTTAAACTCTATTACAGAGCTACAGTAATGAAAACAGTGTGGTATTGGCATAAAAATAGAGAAGTTGACCAATGGAATCGTGTAGAAGACCCGGATCTTAACCCACAAACCTATGAACACCTCATTTTCGATAAAGGTGCTAGAAATATACAATGGAAGAAAGAAAGCATCTTCAACAAATGGTGCTGGCACAACTGGATGTCAACCTGTAGAAGAATGAAAATAGACCCATACCTATCACCATGCACAAAACTCAAGTCCAAATGGATCAAAGACCTCAATATCAATCTGAACACACTGAACCTGATAGAAGAGAAAGTGGGAAGTACCCTACAACAGATGGGCACAGGCGATCGCTTCCTAGGTATAACCCCATCAGCACAGTCAGTAAGGGCAACATTGAATAAATGGGACCTATTGAAACTGAGAAGCTTCTGTAAAGCAAAAGACACTGTCACTAAGACAAAAAGGCAACCCACTGACTGGGAGAAGATCTTCACCAACCCCGCAACAGACAAAGGTCTGATCTCCAAAATATATAAAGAACTCAAGAAACTAGATTTTAAAATGCTAATTAACCCAATTAAAAAATGGGGCACTGATCTGAAGAGAGAATTCTCAACAGAAGAAGTTCAAATGGCCAAAAGGCACTTAAGGTCATGCTCAGCCTCCTTAGCGATCAGGGAAATGCAAATCAAAACAACATTGAGATATCATCTTACACCTGTCAGAATGGCTAAAATCAATAACACCAATGATAGCCTTTGCTGGAGAGGCTGTGGAGAAAGGAGTACCCTCATCCATTGCTGGTGGGAATGCAAACTTGTGCAACCACTTTGGAAAGCAGTGTGGCGGTTTCTCAGGAAAATTGGGATCAACCTACCCATGGACCCAGCAATGCCACTCTTGGGAATATACCCACGAGGTGCCCGTTCATATGACAAGGACATTTGTTCAACTATGTTCATAGCAGCATTATGTGTAATAGCCAGAACCTGGAAACAACCTAGATGCCCTTCAATGGAAGAATGGATGAAGAAAGTGTGGAATATATACACATTAGAATACTATTCAGCGGTAAAAAACAATGACTTTGCGAAATTTGCATGCAAATGGATGGAAATAGAAAACACTATCCTGAGTGAGGTAACCCAGACCCAAAAGGATGAACATGGGATGTACTCACTCATATTTGGTTTCTAGAAATAAATGAAGGTCAGTGAGTCTATAATTTGATATCCTAAAGAATCTAAATAGGAAGGTGAACCCAAAGAAAAACATATAACTATCCTCCTGGTTATGGGAAGTTGACTAGATTGCCGAGCAAAAAACGGGGATCTTGGGGGTGTGGTGGGAGGGGAGGTAAGGGGAGAAGGGGAGAGAAATGTGAGAAGGGGAGGGTGGGGGGAACTTGGGGAAACGGGATGATTGGGATAAAGGAAGGTTGGTTAGGGGAGCAGAGAAGCACACATCTTAATTAAGGGCGCCATCTTAGGGTTGGCAAGAGACTTGGATCTAGAGGGGCTCCCAGGTGCCCAGGGCAATGTCCCCAGTTAATTCCTGGGGCAGCTGAGGATAGGGAACCTGAAATGACCCTATCCTATAGCCATACTGATGAATATCTTGCATATCACCATAGAAATTTCATCTGGCGATGGATGGAGATAGAGACAGAGACCCACACTGGAACACTGGACTGAGCTCCCAATGTCCCAATGAGGAGCAGAAGGAGAGAGAATATGAGCAAAGAAGTCAGGACCACAAGGGGTGCGCCCACCCGTGGAGACAGTGGGGCTGATTCTTTGGGAGCTCACCAAGGCCAGCTGGACTGTGACTGAAAAAGCATGGGATAAAACCGGACTCTCTAAATCTGGCGGACAAAAAGGGCTGCTGAGAAGCCACGGACCATGGCACCGGGTTTTGATCCTGCTTCATGTTCTGGCTTTGTGGGAGCCTACCCAGTTTGGATGTTCACCTTCCTAGACCAGGATGAGGGGGGAGGACTTTGGACTTTCCACAGGGCAGGGAACCCTGACTGCTCTTCAGGCTGGAGAGGGAGGGGGAGGAGTGGGGGAGGGGAGGAGGAGAGGGAGGAGTGGGAGGGAAATGGGAGGCGGGGAGGAGGCTGAAATTTCTTTTTTTTTCCAATAAAAAAAAAAAGAGTTGAGTGTTTGTGTACTATGAGACATGTTCAACAGATGATTGTAAAATATCCTGTTTTAACAAATATAACTTGTGGTCATTTATGAAGTATAAATAAAATGTCCTGAGGATAGGAACTCTGTGTTCAGTCACTCTGACTTGTTCTGAAGCAGATAAATGGGAAGGTACCTTGATATGATGACACAATTAGAACCTACTCTGATGTATTTCCTTCCCCAAGGTGAGGTTAAAATATCCTAGTGTAGGAGAAGTCTTTTCTCCTTTGTTCTCAAAACCTCTATGTGTGTGTCTTTTATTTCTTCAACCTGTTCATTTAGGCAGCACATAGTTTCTTATGATAACTATTCTTCTGGTTCTTTAAAATGCTTTGGTGAAGATATAGGCTGTGTATTTAGGACTTGTAAAGCCAAGGAGCTACACTGAGTACATCACTAGTGTTTATACGGAGACAAGCCCTTTCTACCAGACATATGGTACAAGAATTGCTCCTTACTTCAAATATCCATGGAGTGATGATTAACCACTGAAACCTTGTTACATCCACTTAGGCCTAGGCCAGAGAGTGACTGGTGTCACCAACTGGTTCCTTCCTGAAACTGAAGAGGACATATTTGCAAATGTTCAAATGGTGGGTGAACTAGTATTAGTCTTTTACATACAAGGGAACTTCATAGAAGGGGAAGTTAGCTATCTCTAATGCTGGAAGTCAAGTGAGTCAAGGGTTGAGGTTGTATTGAAGATGGGTGGGATCTAGTCCTGATCAGAGGGAAAGACAGTCTTATGTGTGCTTTCCTATTGAGGAAGACCACCAGCCTTTCTGAAAAGTGAAACACTTACTGGGTGTTGTTATTCAGTCTCAGTCTTTTGCAATGGATAATGACCTGTGCTTTAATCTTTAAATAAGGGAAATGTTCAGACAAAGAAATATTTGATCTTGTTACTGCTCCAGGGATTGAATTGTTGAAAGCTGAGGGTAGAAGGATTCTATTGCCATAAATTGTGATAAACCTCTAGTAGTAATCTGAACACAATGTGTCTATCATTGCAGCAAGTTGTATGTGGGTTACCAGTGTGACTCTAATAAGGACCTGAGCTCATTAATACATATCCATTAGGTGGATCAACATAAGTATATTTCTTTGTCAATATCAATGTTCAGAGGATGCAGTTGTATTCTCTAGTTTCTCATTGTCCCAAAAAGCTAGTGCAAGAGGTATAGGCATTTTACATACAGAGAGTCATCTCTCTCTCTCTCTCTCTCTCTCTCCCTCCCTCCCTCTCTCTCTCTCTCTCTCTCTCTCTCTCTCTCTCTCTCCCCCCCCATCTGTATTTGTATATGATGCATCTTGTGTCCTCTATTGAATTTTCAATGTGGGAGTAATGGGTTTGCTGGGAAGAGCGTAGCTCTACTGACCGTGAACATTAGGAAGGGATTCTGTGATACTATAGGGAGAAGATCTTTAGTAAGGATTCAGCATGGAGGCAGGTAGGGACCAGAGTAGAATAACAGAGGAGGGACTAAAGTGTACAGAAGAATGGATAGAGTAGGGACAGGGACTTGAAGTGCTGCAGAATGTAGACTGATCAAGAGTATAGAAGAATTGAGTATTGAGTCTTCACTGCATTTGTGGGGGAGCAATATCCTTGGGACAGGGACTTAATCAGCTCATGTTGGGAATGTTTGAAGTTAGTATCAGAATGAGAGTAGAGGGATGGAGAAATGGAATAAGGCTCTTTGCTCCTGACATTACTGGAGTATTAATCATGGCCATCAGAGACAGTGGCAAAGAAGTTTATAAACAAGTTAAAAACTTTTAAGGTTCAGCCTTAAAAGTCTTTTATTCAGCTACAATATGTGGAAGAACTAAAGACTGAAATTTATAAAAAGAGAATCATCTCACAAAATGTTCTTTCTATTCGTGTGTTCTGTATTGTTCTGTGTCTACTCTAATAATTTTCTCCTACTTCTAATTTTTCCTAGATTTTTCTTCCAGTTTCTTGTTCATTTTAGTTTCTCTAAAATCTCTCATTCCCCAGAGGCTTGAAGCAAAAAAAAGAGTTACAAGAATAGCTCACATTGGTCAGAAACACATTCCTAGGCTAAGTGATAAGGGTAGAGCCATGACCATAACAAAACAAAGTCCCAAGGCCATTGGAACAAAACTGTGACCAGCCAGGGGTGCACAGTGCCCGATGACAACTTTGAAGCAAGATACATTGTAAGTAGGCTGTCAAGTAAAGAGTTGACATGCTTTTTCTTAGTAACTTTGATGGGATATCTGTGTCTCTGTCCTTGTACATAGCTGCAAGATTTCAAATTCATGATCTATTTACAAAAGGGCCTTTAATATAGTTTGAACTTACTCTGAGGTGAAAGTGAGATAATTGTGTGATGTCTGAACAAAAAACAAGTAGATTTTAAATGTCTACAGACCCTGTGGGATAAATAGATCCAGCTATGAAACATGTCCCAGTATATATTTTATATATCAGAACAATATAGCTAAATGAAAGGTTATCTTTTGATCACCACAGATATATGCGCCCAGTAAACAACACACTGTAGTACTGTGGGGAGAATCCCCAAGCGGTAATGCACTGGAAAGAGCTCTTCACTGCAAGAAATCTGCAATGAGGATAGCTAACACATTCAGAAGGCATTATACCTTATCACTATGTTAGATAAGGTTAATGAGATGTGCATCTCTGGTGTCACTATTCCTTCTCACTTTGTTAAATAAGGGCTATCTCCATGAGATCTGCATCTATGATGGGCTGACTGCTGAAGTACTCACTGAGCTCTCACTGTGTAATTCTGCGGTCCATAGCAGAAACAATTATGCAAGCCCTAGGTCACTTGGGATCTGACTTCCCACCTTGCCTGAGCTTGTGGTTTGTAATTGGCAATTTCCTTTTTCCTCTGACTTCTTCATTTCTGACAGAGGAAGCCCGTCATACTCTGTTCCCTGCTCCAAAACTTCTCATTGTGCTTTCCCCCCTCTGTTCCTTCTCTATCTGGACCATAATTCCTGATCTGACAGTACAGACACTTTCTCACTCCTCTCAGCACTAAAGCTAACAGATAATCATCTCCCTTTGACATTTCTTGGGGGTACAATGAGGGCAATGACCTCTCTTTCAGGGTTAGTGTGAGAATCAACTAGTCCAGCATCCTGGGAGGGTTCATATATGGATTCTTGTTTCTGTAAATATACATTGGTGTGGGAGGGTGCATTGGTTGTTTTTTTGCCATTTTGGCATAGACTAAAGTCACTTGGGAAATAGGGAACCTCAACTGAGGATGTGTTAAATCAGATTATACTGTAGTCATATCTGTGGGGGCACTTTTTTACTTTCTTGATTAATGATGCTAAGAAACATCAGAACCTGATGCTCCCCATCTCAGAAGACAACATGTGGATGTTTGGGACTCCTGACATGGTCACTTCCATTCCATGTTCCCAGCATGTAGTTTCCTGATATAGGTATAGGAGGAGGGTCTGTAATTTCACAGACACTGGGTATCTCTGCTTGATCCATTCAGCCCTTTCTCTTCTGGCTCACTTTGGTGTTGCTTATTCCTCCTCCCACAGCTTCACGCAGAAGCATCCAAAGTGTTAGGAAGTATTGGTAATGACTGAAATTAGGACAACCATTTGTTTTTGAGACAGGACAATAGATTCTCCTCATGTTTTCATCAGCAACCTGTTCTATTCACCATATATATGACTTTCTGTGAACTAGTATTATGCACAGAATGGAAAAGTCCTTAAAGCATCTGGGCTGTGTGGTGTCATGTGACATCCCATCTACTTGTACCCCTTCCATTGACCTCTAACTTAGTAATTATTAAAGCATAAGTTTCTAGAGTTCACTTTAGACACCATGTATCAGTACCAGGACACATCTCTTCCCTCCATGGGCCTACCAGAGTCATAAAAATGTATGACAGGACCAGGTAATATTTTCCACGAGGCCAGAATCAAGTGGTATACTCATAGTGTGGACAAGTGTTGTCTTCTAAGGTCTGCTCACCTGCTTGTTGTGGTGGCACATCCTTTTTAGTCCAGTACTTCAGAGGCTGGGAAAGTTGGATGAGTTCAGGACCAACAAGGTCTGCATAGTAAATTTTAGGACAGCCAGGGCTCTGTAGAGAGACATTGTTAAATAAAAAGCCCAGCAGCAACAACAAGAAAAATAAAAACAAAGAGAAACAAAAAAAAAGGTTCTTCTCAGGTAGAGGGAGAAATTGAGTATAGCCTACCCAAATAACTGGACACTCAGCTCTAGAGAATGGATTGTATAACCTAAGCCATATTGTAAGGGCAGCATCATGTAAGTATAAATCAAGACAAAGAAACTATATAAAACAATTTATAGGCTAAAGCCTTCCATGAACAGAGCTACAAAATCTCCAAAAATGTCCTTCATGTGCCACATAAAGACAGTCCAGAAGAGCAAGTATTTTATAACATAATATTCATGAGATTTTGCTAGGAATTCTGAGATGTTTACACCATGAAAAACATTCACTAAATGTGAATTCTTCAGACATCATTCTGCTGTTATCTGTGAGGATGTATTGTGAAATGAAAATAACACCTCATGAAAGAGTAGAATTTATCTAGTCATGTAAATCCCATTTAACATTCCAAACCATATGTTATTGATGATAATAACATGGTTAAAGGTAAAACCATATATAATGGGGACAGTTTTTGATGAACAGTTAGCGTTTGTCAGTGTACCACAGTCATTAATCATGGACACTCACAGGAAATTAGGAAAAGAGAACCTCCAGAGTCAGAATTACTTCATGTACCAAAACACCAAATTTAGCATCATACTGAATGGAGGGAAAACAACTTTTGTATTAAATCCTGAGAAAGGTAACAGATTCTCCTCTCTTCACACATTTTCAGCTTTGTACTTAAAGACATAGCTAATACATTTACAAAAGTAAAATAAAAGAGCATTTCATTAAAGGTAAAATGAGAGAGAGAAATAAATACCATTATCATTGTTTGAAGAGAACATGGTAGTCTCTATAGGAATTTTGAATCATTGTTTGGAAAGTCATTCCAGCAAGGAGATTCTGAAATGATTGATAAGCAATAAATAAAAATAAGTAGTGGAAAATGAAATGATAAACACACAGATTTCATACATCATCTCACACCCTCACACCTGTGATATTACATTGCTGTTGTGAAGGTGTCTTTGATGGTAATATTTACAGTGGCCAGGAAATGTCACAGATCAGGATTTTGTGTTAAGAAAACTCCTTCAAAGTGCTGACACTAACTTGTCAGATAGTCCTTATTCCACTCGTATGGTGTAAGGGCCCTGGTCTCCCTTATTCCTGGGGTGCATTGGCGGGGACAGTTTATAATCAGTTAACTAAGCTTCCTGTGTGTTTCTGTGCTATCCCTGCCCCGCCTGGTGATTAGCTGCAGGTAATCGTCTCCATTGTTAATATGGTAATTTCCCACCTTCCTGGGCGGAGAGATCTTTGTGCTGCAGTTAGGTAGAAAAAGTCTGAATAAAAGGCATTTGGCTGATCTCCTTTCTAATGACCCTGGTCTCTGTCTCTTTTGTTCAATCTCCAGCTCCTTGCTTGGACTCGCATTCCATACAGCTGCGCTGCGAACTGTACCGAGGGTGTAACACCAAAACCGGGTGTTACAGTATGGTGTCATTGCCTTTATATTTAAAGAGAAACCCCATGAAGAACATGTGTTAAAGACTGAAATGTTGGAAAATCATGAAAAGAGCTGTTGGGAATCATGGGCAGAGTAACGTTGACTCTGTTCTTTGATTTTACACAATATTACTGTTATTGAGGTACCTTCCTTGTTTCTAGTCGAACATATAGAGCCTCTTGCCATGGAGAATGTGGCAATGCAAAAAATGGAAAATGACACATAAGAGGGAGGGGAATAAAAATGTACAGAAATGAGAACATAAGCTACACAGATGTGACAGCATATTTCCTCGCATTATAGATTCAGAAAAGAGTTGATTCAGTCAGTAATTGCCTGCAGTATGTGGAAGGATATAAATTGATTTGCTGAGGAAAATCTCATTAAAACACTCATATTTTCCTTTGCCCTAAAAACATATTTGTTTCATTGACACACTCTCACAACTAATTTTTTATTACTTAAAAAATATCAATCCAAATTCCCACTCTCCCTTCCTCCTAGTCCCCACCCTCTTCCACCCCTCCAACCCTAAAGGAGTGCCATGTACCCCACCCTGTGGAAAGTCTAAGGTCCTCCCTACTACATCTAGGTTGAGCAAGGTTTATATCCAAAGAGAATAGGATCCCATGAAGACAGTATATGCAAACAGAGACACACCCCAGTGTCACTATCAGTGGCTCCTCAGTTTGCCCCAGCTGTCCACCCCCTTCAGAGGGGCTTGATTGTTCCCATGCTCATTCACTCCCAGTCCAGTTGGAGTTGGTGAGCTACCATTAGCTCAAGCAAACTGTCTCAGTGGATGACCCCCTCATGGTCTTGAATTCCTTGCTCATACTCTCACTCCTTCCAGTCTTCAACTGGATCTTGGGAGCTCAGTCCATTGCTCCAATGTGGGTCATTGCCTCTGTTACCATCTGTTGTTGGACAAAGGTTCTATAGTGATATTTAAGATAATCATCAGCCTGACTACAGAGTGAGGTCAGTTCAGACATCCTCTCCTCTATTGCTTAGGGTCTTAGCTGGGGTCATCCCTGTGAATTCTTAAGCATTTTTCTAGAGCCAGCTTTCTTTATAACTCTATAATGGCTTCCTCAATCAAGATATCTCTTTCCTTGCTCCCATATCTATCCTTCCTGCATCTTGACTATCCCATTCCATCAAGGTCTCCTCAATCCCCCTTCTCCCCTTCCTTCTACCTCCTGCCCCCCTGCTCCCAAATTTTGTCTGATTCTAATTTCCAGGTGAGTCTATATATGGTTTTCTTTGTGTTCACTTTTATTAGTTAGTTTCTCTAGGATCCTGAACCATAGGCTCATTGCCCTTTGTTTATGACTAGTATCCACTTATGAGTGAGTACATACCATATTCATTTTTTTGGGTCTGGGTTATCTCACTCAGGACAGTGTTTTCTATTCCAATCCATTTGCATGCAAAATTCAAGATGTCATTGTTTTTACTGCAGAGTAGTACTCTAATATGTAGATATGCTACACTATCTTTATCCATTCTTCTGTTGAGGGGCATCTAGGTTGCTTCCAGGTTCTGACTATTGCAAATAATGCTGCTATGAACATAGTTGAATAAATGCTTTTGTAGTATGATTGGGTAGCTCTTGGGTATATTCCCAAGAGTGGTATTGCTGGATCCTGAGGTAGATTGATTCCCAATTTCCTGAGAAACTGCCACACTAATTTCCAAAGTGGTTGCTCAATTTTCCATTCCCACTGGCAATGGATGAGTGTTTCCCTTGCTCCACTACCTCTCCAGGATAAGCTATTGTTAGTGTTTTTGATTTTAGCCATTCTGACAGGTTTAAGATGGTATCTCAAAGTTGTTTTGATTTGCATTTCCCTAATAGCTAAGGAAGAACATGTCCATAAGTATCTTTTAGCCATTTGAAATTCTTCTGTTGAAAATTCTGTTTAGTTCAGTATACCACTTTTTATTTTATTTATTTATTAAAAATTTCCACCTCCTCCCATTTTCCTCCCTCTCCTCCCTCCCCCTCCCTCTCCAGTCCTAAGAGAAGTCAGGGTGCCCTGCCCTGTGGGAAGACCAAGGCCCTCCTTCCTCCATCCAGGTCTAGGAAGGTGTGTATATCACTTTTTCAAATTTTAATGTCTAATTTCTTGAGTTCTTTATATATTTTGGAGATCAGTCCTTTGTCAGATGTGGAATTGGTGAAAATGTTTTTCCATTTAGTAGACTGCCTTTTTGTCTTATTGACTGTGTCCTTTGCTTTACAGAAGCTTCTCAGTTTCTGTAGGTCCCATTTATTTGTTGATGCTCTTATTGTCTGTGCTACTGGGGTTATATTTAGGAAGTGGTCTTCTGTGCCCATAATTTGTGCCCATTTTCTCCTCTATCAAGTTCAGTGTGGTCAGATTTATATTGAAGTCTTTAATCCATTTGGACTTGAGCTTTGTGCACGGCAACAGATATGTATCTATTTTCATTCTTCTACAGGTTGACATCCAGTTATGCCAGTGTGTGGTAAGCTCAATCACACCATCCTCCTCACAGGCACCATTCTCAGTGGGAAGAGATAATACCTCTTTTTGGTAGGATGAGATCCATGTGATGAACTCTCCTCAGAGGACTACTAGCCACAGGCAGGGAATTGTCAGTCTTTTATGAATGCTGAGGTGTGAAATGTAGGGTGATGGCAGGCACATCGTATGTTTTGCTAGAAATGAACTCCCTAGGCCATTTAGGCCATTAAGGCCTTTTAGTTTTCCAACTTTGTCCTATATTTGTCCAGTCAGGGCCTGCCACATGTATACCAGAGTCACTAAGTTTATAGTGGGATGGACCATATAGGTTTAATCCTGCATTCCTATTTGTCCATGAGAGTTTGATAGATGAGAGTAGATCCTGTTGCTGCTCAGGAACTGGCTTATGATGGGATGGAGTGGAGACTCAGTCGTGAATTAATGCCCATCTTGGCCAAAATCAATGCAGCTGGATTTTGAGTGTGGAATTTGTTTTGTGTGACCTCCTTGGCATCCACAGTGTATCTAGAGTTTTGTTGGTTTGGGTAGTAAGTGATTTTCTGTCCTTCTCCAAGTAGTTTCACATCTTGAATATTGATATTTGATCAACTATTTTTCATCAATTTGAAGGAAAACATTTCTGCTTTCCCCCTATATATTAAAAACACACATGCAGAGAGACTAAGAAAAACAGAGAGAGATAACAGGAGAGAGAGAATGAGAGAGACAGAAATAGAAACAGAGACTTTGATGATTTTGCATTCTTAAATCAATCTTGATTCCTGCAGTAAATCCATATTGATCATGTCTATCATTACTATCTTGTGACAGAGGGTATTATCTACAAATATTTAGTTCAGGATTGCGTATCTCTCCACAGTCAGGAAAATCCTCTCCATTCAGCTGTGTGGCAGATTGAGCAGGATCATATTCTCTCCTAAGAATGCCACCAGGCCTAGGTTTGCTAGTAGAAAATTGTTGGGAACCTTACATCCTATTTCTGGATCAGCATGTGACTCAGTAACTACCTTTCCAACTGTTTTTCCCTGAGGAATTCTCTTTGGGAAGGACCAGTAGACCATGGGACAGTGTAAGAATTTGCAAAATTAATGCAGCATGCAGACTTTTCTTTCTCACTACATTGTTGATTATTTGGATGGTTTTGCTTTGTCAGTCACACATGCAACAGCTGTAATTTTCCCTGGAAATTCTGTTCTTTCCTGAATATTTTCCCTTAGAATCAGCATGAGGCTAATGTTTCTCAAATTTCTTATCTGGATTACTATCTACAACTTCTAATCCTGGAAACTTTTATGACTTAGTAGAGACAGATACATATGAGAAAACAACATTGATAACATCAACCATGTCTCACAGCTTTGTAAGGGAAAGTAAGGCATGCATGCGCAGAAAAGTAAAAAGTCTTAGGAATACACACAGTGCTGGCTGTTGAGAGTAAGTTTCCTGGGCACCAAGCATATAGAATCTATGGTAGAATGTGTTATACCACAAGAGGAAATGACACAATGCAAAACGTGGGATGGATAGATCCATCTTTACTACACATAGGAGTTTAAATTGGCAGAAGACATATGATACAGTGAGATGGGTAAAGAGTGTCTTATCAAAGTTTGCCTTTTAGCCGGGCGGTGGTGGCGCACACCTTTAATCCCAGCACTCGGGAGGCAGAGGCAGGCGGATCTCTGTGAGTTCGAGACCAGCCTGGTCTACAAGAGCTAGTTCCAGGACAGGCTCCAAAACCACAGAGAAACCCTGTCTCAAAAAACAAACAAACAAACAAACAAAGTTTGCCTTTTATTTAGATTGAGACTCAGGATCTTCTTGTAAGTAGGGGAACTGCATGAAAGCATATTTTGGAAACATGAAAGAACTGTTTGGCTTTGAATATTCTTGTCATTAAAGCATTGTATCCATGTGTATTATGTTTTAACTTTGTAACCACAAGTCGTGGTCAGCTGACGTAAATGCTGCAAGAGCAGGTTGTGTCGGCTCAGATGTAGTTAAGCCTGCAAAAATGCTGAACTCTATGTCTATAATAAGACTATGTATGGGGTGGAAAAGTGTAAGGGGAAGCATAAAGGGTAACAATATGGTTTTTATAATGACTATGATGAATTTCTTAAAATATGATGTATTTCTTAAAAGTCAAAATTAGGAGTCAATGTTAAAGCTGTACATGCAAGCCTGGTAGAAAAAATACTCTGTTAAAGTATAAATAAAGACAGTCCAAGTTGTTCAGGGTTATCTTTGTGCAGCCCACCTGGTGGCCAGAATTTTTCCTCATGCCAATTCCCCTTCCCTCTCTAAGGACATGAACTAGACCTGAGGCTTGACCATGGTAGAGAAGGCTTTACAGAGAACTGTCCAAAAGATGAAAAGGGTAGATAAGGTGCCTTCTATCATGTTCCTGCTAAAACCTCATATTGGTCTTCCCCTAAGGACTTTGATCATTGTTTTTCTTTTCACTTGACCATGCTAATCATTTTTGCTGTTTCAAACTCTTTCCCTATAGGAAGCGAACCCTTATAATTATCACCTTCTGAAACTCCCTAGTGACAACTGTGTCAACACTTGGTCTGACTAGACTTGCTTGAACTTTCATTTGTAATAGGATATTCATCAGATTGGTGCTGGTAGAGAGAGCTCTATGCATCATAGCACTTTTACAATTCTTCAACCCAGCCTTGCTTACAAAGCCCCAAAAGAAGTCATTCTGAAAAAGCCTAGTCCAGAACTTCTGGCCGTGGAACACAGTGAGGTCAGCTTCTTTATCTTTGTCAGAGTGAATCTCTCATAAATGATACCAGAAAGACACTGGAAGCCAGTGTCTCTCAAGAGGCCAGGGTCAATTCTTTTTGAGTCACTAGTGGTGAATTCATGGATAATCTTGTTGGAAAGATGGTACAACAAGTTATGAACAAGGAAAGGGGCAGCAAGTTCATTCTTCCACTGCATCTTCCCTCTTACTTGCTTTGATGCAGGTCTCCTTACTTCTTCTGCTCTGTCCAGCCTTGTTCCACTCAGTCACATTCCATCTTTATCTCTACTCAGAACAGGGCTCAAGGCAACAAAATCAGGTCATGAAATAATTAATTTATTTAGGAAATAGAGACTAGGAGCTTCAGGGGCTTACTGGACATTGACAAAACCAGAGTAATTTCTTTTGGAATTTGTTTTATCCTTTTTGATTTTTGGTTGTTCTGTTTGGCAGGCAGATGTTCCACTTACTGAAATCCCTGAGCATGCTGCAATGTTCTCTTAGTGCATATTTGTGTTAGCCTGTTGTGTCCGGAAGACACTGTTTCCTTGGTATCTTCCATGTACTCCGGCTTTTGCAATCTTTTTATCTCCTCTTCCCCAGAGTTTTCTGTCCTCAGAGGGTAGAGAATGTAGACATCACATTAAGGGCTAAGTGTTCCAAGCAGGGAGAAGTGTTTCTGATGATGGCTGAACAAAACATTGATCTGGGAGTCATTTTCTTGTGATGTTTCTTTAACACAGTAGCATAATTACATGGACATGTCTCAGGTTGTTGGCTACTTTAACAGTGCCAAGGCTAACACTGCTAATGGTTTTTAATTCAGTTGCCATTGTGCCAACCTCTGCTAAAAGACAACAACTTGGAGTGTATGGAGGTTCTTCTGCTCTAAATTGTGGGTGGAATGGTGAAAATTTCTTCAATAACTGTCCATAGTCCTGTCTGTGAATTACAAACCTCACAACAAACTAAGAACTAGATTTGGGAGATGTGAAAAAAGTAAGTGCACTTGCAGTTAACCAAAATGAGAATCTATGGAAAGCAATGTTGGTAACTAAGAAGAAGAGAGCAGGCTTAATGCATGGGTAGGAGACTGTCTTCTCAAAAAATTTCATCTATTGTCCTGGAGTTTGCATGTGTTTTAACAGAAACACACTGGCATGACAGGATCCTGGCCATATTAATATCTGATGGTGATATGAGTTAAAGCCTCAGTTATTATTTTTTTATTGTTTAAAGTAAGCAAGCAAAGTAATTGATGACATAGGAATGCAAAACTGAAAGAGAAAACAAATCCCTTTTCCTGATTTTAGGTAAAACATTTCTAAATAGAATTGTATGTATTTGAGCTTTGTAATTTGAATATTTTATAAATATTTATGTTATGAATTTCACATTACAATCAACTAACATGTCTGTCATCAACATAGGTGATATGGGAGAGTCTTCTGTTTTGTGTTGATTTCAATGGTTAATAAAGAAACTGCCTTGTCCCTTTAATAGAACAGAAAATTAGGTAGGCGGAGTAGACAGAACAGAATGTTGGGAGAAAGAAGCCG
This sequence comes from Microtus obscurus, assembly GCA_963919715.1. Lineage (NCBI taxonomy): Eukaryota > Metazoa > Chordata > Mammalia > Rodentia > Cricetidae > Microtus > Microtus obscurus. The sequence continues at coordinate 3,451,777 of CAWTZC010001519.1, read as the reverse complement.
AGTCAGGCAGTTGCCATGATTCTCCCACCCAGCACAGATGCAGGTTAAGATCTTTCCTGGTAAACCACACCTTGTGGTGCTACACAGATTATTAAGTATGAATTAAAGCAAAATGTGAGAATTAGCCAATAAGAGGCTGAAACTAATGGGCCAGGCAGTGTTTAAAAGAATACAGTTTCTGTGTAGTTATTTTGGGGCATAAGCTAGCTAGGTGGCTGCGAGCTGGGCGGGATGCAGCCAGCTCCTTACAACACATAGGTTTAATTTTCTCCCCTCATTTATTTCATGCAGTATGTATGTTTAGCACACACATTGCCTTTTGATGGCTTTCAAGTGTCTGATATAGTGTTGTTGATACAGATCTGGGAAGAGAAAGGGAAGGTTGCTGGCTACAGGAAACACAGAGCTGCTATATAGAATGACAAAATTTGAAAAAAGTCATGACACAATTTCTGTTGTTCCTGAAACATTTAACAGAGATATTTATATTTCAGTGTCATTTGGCTTTGGTTAGAGCTTGAACAGCAAGTCTCATGTAAAATTTTCACATGGCCCCTATACTTTGCATTCTAGATTGATAAAAGATGGGCAGCCCTCAAGTTGTGAGTTTTATAAAGTGTGAACTGAGGCTTTGGTGACCACATCCTTGACTCAAATGTTCTAACAACACCCTACTCATTTGCCAGTGTGGGTCAGCTCTTGCAAGACATCCTACAGAAAATAAAGCTCCTTGCAGCTACAAGGAAAAGACATCCCTGTCAGCTTCTCTAAGCACTTTGTTTCCCGAAGTTGAACATGTCTGAACACAGTCAACTAATTCATTTTTTTCTATTAAAATGTCTAAGAATTGTAACTCTGACTGTCGAGTCCCATAGTGGAATCTTCAACAGTTCTTAAGTTCTGTATTCTCAGCAAGTATCTCCTACCTGATATCTATAATTTTTTTTCCCTAGAGTATATGATAAAGCCTGGGAAAAACCATGGTCATAGCTATTTTTGACTGTGACTATTTATTCCTAGCCAGAGTTCATTGTTGTAATAGGAGCGGCCAGGCTGTGTTCCCCGCGCCTGGCCACCTGCATGGCTTAGCTTAAGCCCCGAAATAACAACACACAAACTGTATTCATTTAATCACTGCCTGGCCCATTATTGGCTAGCTCTTACATATCGACCTAACCCATTTCTGATAATCTGTGTAGCACCCCAAGGTGTGCTTACCGGGGAGATTCTAGCCTGCATCTGCAGGGACTGGGAACATCATGGCGACTCACTGACTCAGCTTCCTTCCCAGAATCCTCTTCTGTCTACTCCACCCACCTAAGGGTTGGCCTATCAATGGGCTCAGGCAGTTTCTTTATTTTAACCAATGAAATCAACAGATAAGATACAAGACCCACCTCCATCATTTCCCCTTTTTCTGTTTAAACAAAAAAGAAAGGCTTTAACTTTAACATAGTAAAATTACATATAACAAAACAGTTATCAAATAAGAATTACAGTTACAATATTTATATCTACTTTATCTTTTATCATAACGAAGGAAAACTATAACTATCTATCCATTCTTCAACTCCATCAAAGACTCCAGAAGGATATAAAACTACCTAAGTATATAAGAAATCAAATGCTCTAGAAATGACAGAGACATCTCGCTGCCTGGACAGTCACCCAAAGTTCTTTTGTACCGTTGGGGCATCCATCTTCAGCCTTCAGGCCCACAGTATCCAGCAGACAGTTCCATGAAGCAGGAAATTCCAAAGACAGTTCAGTCATTTTCTGCTGTGTCCTGCGTCCTGCAGAATGTCTCGTAGACTCTTTCATGAATCAGGAACCCCAAAAGACCATCTCACCTTTAGGCAAGTTTAGCAGTCCTCTCTCTGCGGGTTCTTTGTGTCCAGTTTATGCAATAGTCCAGGCAAGAACAGTCTCTTGCCCAATGGCTATCCAACTCCATTAGGAGCCTCTTCAATGCCCATCTTCCTCTTGAAGTAGATTGGCACTGTCAGGAGCAGACGTGTCTCATTGTCATGAAAAACCCTAAGTTATTAAAATATTTAAATGCCATATTCTGCAGTCTTTGAAAGATATGAAGAATGCCTATCTAATTGAAATATATCTCTATATATCTAGAAAATCTAACATGACTACAAGCTTGACTATTATTTATGATTATTCAGCAACAACCTATATTTCCTAATTATACATTACATTTTAAAAATGAACTACACAATCACAATACCTTAATTAAGATCAGAAATACATATAACAAAATTGACCTTAAAATCCATACCAATGCAAATTATTCATATCTATATCATATCCCCCTTTAAATGTAAAGAACATTTATAAACAATATTTTGGGAACATGGGCGCAGGTTTTTTTTTCCAAACTGGTTCCTGCTGAATGGGGGCGTCGTTAATTAGGTCTTTCACGGTATAACCTGTGATAGTTTCATTTCAGTTGGCAGTTGAGCGAAGCAATTTTCTGAGGGTGTTCACAGCAACCTTTCAGGAGGGCGTGGTCTATCATACCATATCGGAATAGATGCAATCCATAGGGTCTGGTCCTCTGTGAAAACAAAAGAAGACCCTCTCCGAAGCATCACATCCTTAGACCCAAATTCTGAAGTCATACCCTCATGATATCCATTCTGGTTCCACTTGGCAGCCCATATAATGAAATGTCTCTCTGTACTTAGCTCCTTTACAGTCAAAAATCTTAAAGAAAACACAATGTACATAATCCAGACTCTTTGTGGATTTTCCATTTTTACGTGGCTTATTTTTTTTATTTTTTTTTTAATCTCTTAACCATCTGTACTCTGTCTCTTTAAAGACTTTACCTTTTTATTTTTAAAGGCATTAACTTTATTTTTTCTCTCTCTCTCTCTCTATATATATATTTTTTTCTCAAGCCCACGTACATTTATCCAACATTGTGACTCATTTAGTGGTCTGTCTGAATCTGTTTTATTGTGAATCTGTAATTTTTTTACTATCCAGGAGCATTTATTAAAATGTTAAGCATTTCTTAAAAACTTAAGTTGCATCATGTAGGAGTAATACGGTACTGCCTGTGTCCTGTAAAGTCTAAACCTTATGTGTACTGTTATCACAGTAATTACGGTAGTTCCTGGTTGAGACCAGCTCAGTTCAGCATGGCGGAGCTGAGCGACTCCTGGCTCAGAGCCATTTGGTGTGCCTGAGCTGCGCACAGTTCCAGGCACACAGCAGTCCACATTATCATCAAGCAAGCCGTAGCACTTTACTCCAAATGCTCCATTTAAAAGCTCTGTCTCCCACAGGAGCCAGACAGAGATCGCAATGGCGGCATAGCCCAGAAAGCTGGCATTTTAAAACAGCCAGTTTTTTCCTGCTGCTGAGTCAGGACAATTTCTTTGCAGTATGCAACCCAGAAACAGCAAAAAGCTGTCTTAAATTTTCTCTATGTCCTTTTTAAGCCCTCTCGGGTTTTACGTGGAGTTCATTAGCACGTTGGCGCGCCACCTGTTGTAAGAGGAGCGGCCAGGCTGTGTTCCCCCGCACCTGGCCGCCCGCATGGCTTTAGCTTAAGCCCCAAAATAACAACACACAAACTGTCTTCATTTAATCACTGCCTGGCCCATTAGTTTCAGCCTCTTATTGGCTAGCTCTTGCACCTGGACTAGCCCATTTCTGATAATCTGTGTAGCACCCCAAGGTGTGCTTACCGGGGAGATTCTAGCCTGCATCTGCAGGGACTGGGAACATCATGGCGACTCACTGACTCAGCTTCCTTCCCAGAATCCTCTTCTGTCTACTCCACCCACCTAAGGGTTGGCCTATCAATGGGCTCAGGCAGTTTCTTTATTTTAACCAATGAAATCAACAGATAAGATACAAGACCCACCTCCATCAGTTCATATCTAACAGACCAAGAGAAAAACCTGGTAAAGATATATGCCATATGAAAATTTGAATTTGTGTCATGGGCTCAACTCATGCCTCTGTTTTTTGTCACTAAACCTGAGAATGGGCAATATCTTTACAGAATTGTCAGTTTAGCCTTTCTCATGAAAATTCACTAGCTTTTCTTTCCATTCATATTTTCCCATGTGCTGCTGTGATAATTAAACTTAATATTTAACTTATTTTGAGATGGAATTAAATAAAAGATTCTTTTGGTCAATTATGCAAGTATATTTTAAGCAAGAACTAACTGATGGGGAAAGATTTCCCCCAGACTTTTCAGCACTTCCATGCAGCGGCTCATGTGTAAAGATGTAAGATGGGAAAGCTGTCTGATTTTGTCAGTATACCTTTAATCCTTGCTGGTGAGTACATGCTTTCTTTCCATTTCTGTTTCTTCTTCCTACTTCCCCTTTCACCTTTGATTCATTACTCTGAGCTTCCTCCTCCTCCTCCCCCCTTCTTCCAATTTTTTACTACCTTTTTTGTTTGTTTGTTTGTTTGTTTTTCAAGACAGGGTTTCTCTGTAGCTTTGGAGCTTATCCTGGAATTAGCTCTTGTAGACCAGGCTGGCCTCAAACTCACAGAGATATGCCTGCCTCTGCCTCCCGAATGCTGGGATTATAGGCGTGTGCCACCTCTGCCTAGAATTTTACTACCCTTTCTAATGTACCTTTTCCAGCAATGCCATATGAAATGATGAGTAGTAAATTTATAGAAATCACTCAGTCCTTCTTTAGCAGACTATAAATGCTAAAATATTCAGGCTTGTGAACTGAATATCTAGTGGATTCTAATCTTCTCCCACATGAAGAGAGGTATTTTGTGCTACTCAGCCTATATCATGTACTCCAATCCAATAAAAGCCACCGGAAACATAAATTACTCTACCTGCTGTTCCCCTAGATATTCCAGAGCAATATTGTTTCTATTTGTTTTTATGTATTTCTATAAAAAGCCTGAAGTGCCAAGTGCAGAATAATGCCTGTATACTTGTAGGGTATTCGTTAAAACATCAGAACCCCTTAACAGATACCTAATTATAAGTGTGTAGATATGTCAAGCTATGATAGACATTCGCACATACCATTTTGGGTAACTCATTTTCATGCTCTTGCTGAAGATATTCAAGAGATTCTAAGAATCCTAAGATGTATACTCAGGTACATACCAAGTAATTCCACAAAATAACAATAAACTCATACAATGAAGAAGTTTACTGTCTATCTGAGCTATTAAATATGGTGATCTCTAGGCCATATGGATGTTGTATTTTGCCTGCTTAGAATGATAGATGCTATGCTAAACAACAGGAAGCCGACCATTTCTATTGTGACAAAATATTCTAGAATTTCTGACTGGGAGTACAAGCTTACAGGAATAAATCTATTTTGTATTGCAGCTTCTTGGTAAGATGACCCGTGGAAAGATGACAGCCTCATAGGATGTGGGTAACACAGAGACCTGACCTCAGTAATATCTTCTCACTTCTATTGTCACATAACTTTCTGACATGAAGAATTTTTTTCTGACATTTTCTCCTTAGTTTTAGTAGTTTTTTTTTTGAGAATTTTGTAAAATGTATTTTAGTCATAATCACTAGCTCCCTAATCTCTCTTCCTTGTTGTTAAAAGAAAAATTCAGAGTTTCTGTCTCATGTCAGAAGCCATCTGGTATGGAACATAAAGAAGGAAGGATTTAGAAAATAATTTACTTTTCTCTGTACCTACTTTTGTCTCTATAGTACCTTACATTGAATATATGTCTATATAAATAAATGCTTAAGTTGTCCATAATGAACAATGAATTTTCCTACAGTAATCTTTGAAGTTTCCAGGAAGAAGATAGGGCCCCACAACAACTCCACCTGGTTGATATGATGTCATGATGCTGATAGTGCTACTACACGACCCATTTTGAGTACCAGCTGCTCAATCTGGTTCCAACTTGGTTAGCTGAAATGATGGACCTTTTTATAACATTCTTGCCAGAACTCTAAATAGGATACTCAGAAAAACCCTACCGAATATCCAGAGAGTATGTGCAATTATACCAGACAGTAATCTTGAAACTTAACCATTGTCTTACTTTCCCAGGATCCCATAGAAAGAACATCTCCCCCATGACAGGGGGAAGTAATTCTAGAAGATGATGTCCCATCTCCCAACAAAGTTTGTCCTCAGGGCTAGGGACATCAATTAGGGGTTGATTATAATTGATATAAGATGGGAGGTTGGGGTGGAATTATGTAGGCTCAGGGACCTCTTTTGAAAACAAAAAGAGAAGTTGGATGGGATAATAGATTAGTGTGAGCTTACTCTAATGATAATAGTGAGTAATAGAGTTAATACTTGTGAGCTATTATTTCTAGGCAGTTTGCAATTGGTATAGATTCTTATATATTGATACAAATTCAAATTATATTGAATATGTTCCTATTTCTGTCTATAGTATTTGTACATGCCTGTATACTTGTAGGATATTCTTTAAAACATCAGAACCCCTTAATAGATACCTAATTATCCATCAACCCATTATAAGTGTGTAGACATGTCAAGCTATGATGGACATTCGCACATACCATTTTGGGTAACTTGTTTTCATGCTCTTGCTGAAGATATTCAAGAGATTCTAAGAATCTTAAGATGTATACTCAGGTACATACCAAGTAATTCCACAAAATAACAATAAACTCATACAATGATGAAGTTTACTCTATCTGATAATAAGCAAAGTTATTTTGTTATAGTGTATGCATGCATGCTTCCACCGCTATTTAAGATATTTTGTATATTAATACAATTTTAGGATATATTTGTCATATTGCTCTATACATTTCTGCCTCTAATCAAGATAATTATACATTGTTTACATTTTGAGGTCATTGTCCTCATTTGTTGCACAGTTGTTTAAAGATTGTTTAATATTCTAATGTGAAGTTTTAGTCTTTAAGCTATATCGGTATTAAGAATTATAAATCAATAGTCATCCATGTTTGTCATACTCATGGTTAGGCTAATTAGGTTCTTTATATACATTGAGGTTGTATTCTGCATAGATAGGTAATCTTCAAACACTTCAAAGTACTGTAGAATATGGCATTTAAATAACTGAGGGTTCTGTTGAGATGAGACATGATTGTTCCTGGAAGCACAGATCTATTCCAGAGAGAATGTTGAGCACTGAAGACACTTCACTTGGAGTTTGTTTTCTTCTTGGCAAAACTGGCCTTTGGGCAAGGAACTACCAATGCATCAACCACTGACAAAATGTGCAGTGCCCAGACAAGACAAGCAGGATTCAAGAAAAAAGACTGTTAAATCTTACCAAGATGGTAAGACAGTTTTGAAAAATTTCCTGCCTCTGAAAATGGTTTATCAGTTACTCTATGCCTAAGCCAAAATTGGTTGCTCCAATGTTGCAAATGAGACTTTGTGTGATTGCCTAGGTAGCCAGTTGTCTCTGTCACTTGTTGTACATTTTGGAAATTGCTTGATTGCACTTCCTGCTTACCCAAGTCATATTTTTTCCCTTCTCAGGTCTTCCATGGGGTTCAAGACTAGATAGTTGTAGTTACTTTCCTCTCATGACTTAGCTAAGGTATTTATAATATGAGAATTAGAGTCCTTAGGATAGGATAATTATTGAAACATTTATCTCATGTTTCTTGCTGATATTGTTTATGCTGGTTGTAATTCTAATTTTTAAACTTGATAAATTGTGACAAAATAATCTAGAATTTTCTGACTGGCAGTACAAGCTTACAGCAATAAATCTATTTTGTGTTGCAGCTTCTTGGTGAGATGACAAAGTTTCTCACCTGTGGAAAGATGACAGTCTCATAGGATGTGGGTAACACAGAGATCTGACCTCAGTAATATCTTCTCACCTCTATTGTCTTGTAACTTTCTGACACGAAAAATATATTTTTCCATTCAATTATTTACACTTCCTTCCTTCCTCCATATCCCCTCCTGCTCCCACACACACCCTCCTCACTCTCCCACCCTGCTTGAGAGAAAGCAGGGACCCCTGCCCTGTGGGAAGTCCAAGGCCTTCCCCCCTACACCTAGGCCTAGTGTATAGGAAGGCAACTGATTTTTTGGAGTTGATCTTGTATCCTGCCACATTACTAAAGGTGTTTATCAGCTGTAAGAGTTCTTTGGTAGAGTTTTTTGGGTCGCTTATGTATACTATCATATCATCTGCAAATAACGAAAGCTTAACTTCTTCCTTTCCAATACAAATCCCCTTGATCCCCTTATGTTGTCTTATTGCTATTGCTAGAACTTCAAGCACTATATTGAAGAGGTATGGAGCTAAATAAGAAGGTGAACCCAAAGAAAATCATATAGTCATCCGTCTGGATATGGGAAGTAGACAAGATTGCCGGGCAAAAACTGAGAACTTGGGGATGAGGTGGGATGGGGCTAAGGGGAAATGGGGTGAGAAACGTGAGAAGGGGAGGATGGGGGAGCTTGGGGGAATGGGATGGTTGGGATAAAGGAAGGGTGGATACGGGAGCAGAGAAATATATATCCTAATTAGGGAGCCATCTTAGGGTTGGCAAGAGACTTGACTCTAGAAGGGCTCGCAGGTGTCCAGGGAGATGTCCCCAGATAGTACCTTGGGCAACTGAGGAGAGGGAACCTAAAATGACCCTATCCTATAGCCATACTGATGAATATCTTGCATATCATCTTAGAACCTTCATCTGGCAATGGATCGAGATAGAGACAGAGACCCAAATTGGAGCACTGGACTGAGCTCTTAAGATCCAAATGAGGAACAGAAGAAGGGAGAACATGAGCAAGGAAGTCAGGACCACGAGGGGTGCACCCACCCACTGAGACAGTGGAAATGATCTATTGGGAGCTTATTAAGGCCAGCGGGACTGGGACTGAATAAGCATGGGATGAAACTGGACTTTCTGAACGTGGCGGACAATGAAGGCTGATGAGAAGCCAAGGACAATGGCACAAGGTTTCGATCCTAATACATGAACTGGCTTTGTGGGAGCCTAGCCTGTTTGGATGTTCACCTTCCTGGACCTGGATATAAGTGGGAGGACCTTGGACTTCTCGCAGGGGAGGGAATGTGAACTGCTCTTCATTCTTGAGAGGGAGGGGGAATGGAGTGGGGGGGAGGGGGAGGTGAGTGGGGGGAGGGGGCGGTGTGTGGGAGGAGGGAAAGGGAAATGGGAAATGGGGAGGAGGCGGAAATTGTTTTCAACAACTAAAAATAATAAACAAAAAAATTCAAAGAAAACACAATAATATACATAATCCAGACTCTCTGTGAATTTTCCATCTTTACATGGCTTATTTTTCTTTACTCCTTTTAATCTATGATTGTCTATACTCTGTCTCTTTTAAGACTTTTTAAAAAAAATGCTTTATGTCTTTTCTAACTCTCTATACTCTTTTTCTTCTCTCTCCCAAGGCTACATACATTTATTCAACACTGTGTCCCATTTAGAGTTTTTTTTAAATCCAGATTTGGCTTTATTACATATCTATAATTATTTTCTGACCGGAAGCTCTTCTTAAAAGGCTAAGCCCTTTTTTAAACTTAAGCTGAGGCATTACTAGGTCAAATATGGTACTGTGTGCTTGTGTTGCCCAGTCTAAAACTTAAGCTGCACCATTAGTATGGTATATACAGTGCTACCTGCTCACTCAGCACAGTCCAGCATGGTGGAGCTGCTTGCGCCTCTGTGCCATGCATACCACTCCAGTTCCATGCACAAAGCCAGTCCAGGTTGCCATCAAGCAAGCTGCAGCAGTCTGCTCACAAACCCCACCAAATGTTCTGTAGCCTGACCTGCCTGAAAAAGCCAGAGGTCACACTGGTAGGATGGGCAAAAAATCCAGAATTTCAAAATGACATGGCTTTTTTCATGCTATGGCTGAATCAAAAAAGCCTCTCTCAAAGGGGTTGTGGCAAGCTGCCAGAAAACAGCAAGAAGCTGTGTTAAACTTGGTATTTTTTTGGTCTAGAATTCCATTTCAAGTCCTCTCAGGTTTTACATAGATTTAGTTGGCCATGTGGGTGCCAATTTGTTGGAGGAGAGTCCAATTTTTGTCCTGGCTGCCCAGAACCAAAATAATCACACAGAAACTGTATTAGTTAAATCACTGCTTGGACCATTAGCTCTAACTTCTTATTGTCTAACTCTTACATCTTAATTTAACCCATTTCTATTAATCTGTATATCACCACAGTGTTGTGGCCTGCCAGCACAGTTTCAGCATTGCAGCAGATTCATGACATCCTCTGACTGGGTAGGCAAGCCTTCAATATCTGACATATGGCTGATTTGTACTTCAGTTATACTTTTACAAGTGTGAAGCTTAAACACATTCTCTTCTTTAATAGGCAATTGGAACTCTTATTTTGTAGAAAAAAAGGAGGTGATATTTTCCAAACTTACAATAACATTTAGTTCACTTGTGAAGGAAGAGCTTTAGATGTGATGTACAGCTTGTAACATTATTTTTCATTATTCCCCACTCTGCAATATCTAATATCTCAGTTATTCATGATTACATTTTAAAGTCTCATTTACTGAACTGATTTTATGGAATAACAGTTAATTAATTTTTTGAGATTTACATGTAATATATTTTGATCATATTAGCCCCTCTGTGTTGAAATAAAATGGCCTCCAAAGTGAGTGTCACTATTATGAAGTGTGACCTGTTGGAGAAAGTGTCACTGTGAGGGGGGCTTTGAGGTCTTTTCTTCAAGCTTTTATCAGTGTGATGGTCACTTGACTTCCTGCTGCTTTCTGGTCAAGACATAGCACTCTCAGGTCTAGCACCATATCTGCCTATAGGATGCCATGCTCCTGATCATGAGGATAATGGACTGAACCTATGAAACTTTAATGAAGATGCCTCAACTAAATGTTTCCTTTATAAGATTGTCATGGACATAATGTCTATTTACAGAAATAGTAACCAAGCTAAGAGAGAAGTTGGAGTCAGGAAGTGGGGTATTACTGTGATAGGCCTGATCATGGATTTTTTTTTTTTTTGAGTATTATGGACTTTGGTATTTTGGGTTAGAAAAGCAGTGGAATACTTTATGAGCTGTTTAATGGGGCATACTAGCAGGTACATGGAAGATAATGGTGTTGAGTGTGGTTAGAATTATGGGTACCCGGATCAAGAGGTTTCAGACGAGAAGAATGTCAGTATGTGGCTTGGAAACTGGTCTCATGATATTTTGCTGAAGAACATAGATGCATTTTGCTCCTAAACAGAGAGCCTGCCTAAGGCTAAAGTGAAGAACTTTGGATTAATTCGGTTATCAGAGGAAATCTCAAAGCAGCCTAGTATAGGCTCTGTTGTGTGGTTATTAATGATAATTACAATAACGATTTATAATGAAAAGGAGAACGTTAAGAAGGGTAAATTATAAAATATAAAATTTGAGGAGAAAAGGAGCATTAGGAATTATAATGGAACTAAGCCTTGTATTTAAGAAAATGAGCACATTAAGAAATGTAATACGGGCGACCCTTTATCCGGAGGAGAAACTTCAACCTTAAAAAAAAAAAAAAAAAATAATAAGGGAGTGGTGACCTTAGTGCAAGATTCCACCTAGCTAAGTTTCCAGTTTGTGAAAAGAAATTTAAAAAAAAAGGATGTGGTGGTGCTTGCCTTTAATACCATAACTCCAGAGGCAGTCAGATTTCAGAATTTGATACCAGCCTGCTCTACAGATCCAGTTTCAAGATAGCCAATCTCAGACAATAAAGGCAACAATTGGAAACAGTAAGCTGGTGAATGTGTAATTAAACAAGGGGACCATATTTCAGCCCCAGAAAGTATCAGAACTTGACAGCTTTAGCTGTGTGGTTCTGGATGTGGAGTTAAAGATAGAAGTAAAGGGTTATGGAATTTGCCTTTGCTACTAAGGAATGTTGTAGGTGACAGACATGTATCAATTGTGTCTCTGAAGGGAGGCCTGGAGAGTTCATTGCTTTAAGCTGTGATGCAAAATAGTGAATTGCTTTGAAAACCTCAAGATGTTGGAGATTCCTGCTAAGGAGAGCTGCTAACAGGACATCAAAACAGTACAAGAGAAAGAAGTATGTTGAAGTTAACAAAGTTGAAAGTAGTTAGAGATCTGAAGAGCATTTTGACATTAGACATGGGGATGTAGAGTTTTGAGTTGTAGAACTGGTTTTCAGTCTTGCTTTGGTTCAGTATTTCCTTACTATACTTTCTTCCCTATATTTTGTAATGGTAATGTATATCCTGTGCCATTGTAAGAACTATGTGATCTACTCTTTGATATTGACTTTATAGGCAACTACAGTTAAGAGATCACAGGAATCTCAGAAAAGATCTTGAACTTCAGACTTTTAATTAAATTTGAGACTGTTATAGACTATGTGACATTTAAAGTTAGACTGAATGAATATGTACATTATGATATGGCTAGGATCCTTTGGGGGCCAGGAAGTAGAATGTGGTGCTTTGGAAAAAAATGGCCCCAAAGGGATTGGCACTCTTAAAAGGGTCTGTTGAAATAAGTATGGTCTTGTTGGAGGAAGTGTCACTATGGAGGAGGGGTTTGAGGTCTTATATATACTCAAGTCATACCCAGTGTTTTAGACAACTTCTTGCTGCCTGCACAAGACATAGAACTCTAAGGTACCTCTTCAGCAACATGTCTGCCTTCATACTGCTTTGTTCCACCATGTCAATGGACTGAAACTCTGAACTGTAAGATACGCAATTGAATATTTTCTTTTATAAGAGTAACCTTGGTCATGGTATCTCTTTACAACAATAGCAACCCTAGACACTATGAAAGGAGAAAGGTAAATACCAAGACAACAAAACCTCTGATATACATTGGTGTGTTGCCTGCAAGATAGTATAATTCAGTAGTATAAATAATCTTGTAATGTAACCAACCAGTATCTGGTTGGATATAAGGCTGACTCCCATGAGAAGGAATCAATCCCCAACACTGCTCTGGTCATCAACAATCTGAGACTAGATACAACAAGGCCAAGGAGTAAACCAAATACTGATGTTATGCTAAAGGAATGTAGCTAAAATGACTCCTAATGACATTGTGGCATACTCATAGATCAATGTCTTTTTCAGTCATCAGGAAATAATACAGAAACCTATAATAGGACAATTTGCAGAGAAACCTTGGAAAACTCACTTATAAATGAGGTGTGCCCATAAAATCTCTCCTTTCAGGGTTCAGGGAAGAGGAGGCAGAATGTTTGTAAGAGCAAGAAGTTATCAAAGACACTAAAGAAACAAAATTTAAGATTAGTAGGACAGAAAGTTCACTGGAGAACCCTGGACAAACCACCCACCCAAATTCATTGGCTATCAGTTAAATGTGGTATCTTGGATCTTGGTTCCCCGCCTGTCTGGCCTCATCCTCTAAAAAGATGGAGAACAATTTATAAAGGCATACAGCATTGACTTTGACTCTACATGTACATGTGTACAAACATGTACAACACATCATATTGAAGATACTAGAAGAAAGGAAATGTGAACACATTAATCAGCAGTATGAATGGGGATATGGGAACCTAAGCAATGTAGAAATTTAATAGAATACACAAGAAAATTCAGATGATATTACTCACAGAATTAGAAAATTCTCAATTGGATATTTTGACTGATACCTCTCATCCCAACATTTTGAAGGACATGGCTTTGAGGTCAGTTTGTTTTAAGAAGTTCCAGGTCAGTCAGTGCTATACAATGAAACTCAAAAGACACAAATAAAGATAAAAATCTAACAAGCACATTTAAAAAGTGAATAAAATATCCTCAATACTGAAACTAAATGACTATTTTGGTGCCATCAGTACACCCTGCTTCAAACATGAGATTCACACAAATGCAACCATCATTGTCATTGGCACAAATATAAGCACACAGAACAGATGGGTAGAAAAGGACTCAGAGTTGGGCAACGTGGCATAGTTTTTAAGGTAGGCATCTAGGGGTTGAAGCAGAATGATTAGAAGTTCAAGTTTAGAATCAATTCAATATCAAGTTTAGCCCAGCTTGGACTACATCATGTCTGACTTATATTCAACATTGAAAAGAAGAAACTGAGAACACAGAAACAAGTGTAGCAAAGATGGAACTCAGGATTCTTAATGTCAGATGAGTGCTTTATTAATGAACTACATTTCCAGCCCTTCTTTAACCTTTTATTTTGAGACAGGATCTCAATGAATGGCCTTGAAATCACTCTACAGTGAAGGTGGATTTATTCCTTTCTTTCCTCCTGCCTAGGCCTCCAAGGTAGCTGGAATCTCAGGAATGTGCCACCAGGCCAAGCAATTTTTAGGTTTTAAACTACGTATTGTTTTTGAAATCAAAATATAAAAAAAGCAAAATTAAAGCCAAACCAAACCACCATTATAGTGCTTATGACCTTTAAAAAATATTTCTGAAACTTATTTATGATTTTTTTCAAGACAGGGTTTCATTGTGTAGTATTGACTATCTTGAGATTCGCTCTGAAGACCAGACTAGACTTTAATCATAGAGATCTCTCTGATGCTTCCTTATGACTGCTGGGGATTAAAACTACATTATCACTGTCTGGTTTTCTTTTGGAATTTTTAAATAAAGCTTTTAATGGACTACATGTAGATTGATATGAGTTTTCTTTTTAATATTTCTACTTTCTTTTTTTTTGAATTTATTTATTTATTTATTAAAGATTTCTGTCTCTTCCCCGCCACCGCCTCCCATTCCCCTCCCCCTCCCCCAATCAAGTCCCCCTCCCTCGTCAGCCCAAAGAGCAATTAGGGTTCCCTGACCTGTGGGAAGTCCAAAGACCACCCACCTCCATCCAGGTCTAGTAAGGTGAGCATCCAAACTGCCTAGGCTCCCACAAAGCCAGTACGTGCAGTAGGATCAAAAACCCATTGCCACTGTTCTTGAGTTCTCAGTAGTCCTCATTGTCTGCTATGTTCAGCAAGTCCGGTTTTATCTCAGGCTTTTTCAGACCTAGGCCAGCTGGCCTTGGTGAGTTCCCAATAGAACATCCCCATTGTCTCAGTGTGTGGGTGCACCCCTCGCGGTCCTGAGTTCCTTGCTCGTGCTCTCTCTCCTTCTGCTCCTGATTTACCTTGAGATTTCTGTCTGGTGCTCCAATGTGGGTCTCTGTCTCTGTCTCCTTTCATCGCCTGATGAAGGTTAATATTCAGGAGGATACCTATAATGTTTTTCTTTGGGTTCACCTTCTTATTTAGCTTCTCTAGGATCACGAATTATAGGCTCAATGTCCTTTATTTATGGCTAGAAACCAAATATGAGTGACTACATCCCATGTTCCTCTTTTTGGGTCTGGCTTACCTCACTCAGGATAGTGTTTTCTATTTCCATCCATTTACATGCAAAATTCAAGAAGTCCTCCCAGGCTGGCCACAAAACAAAGTCAATCCTCCGGTCTCAGCCTCCCATTGTTTGGAATTATGGGTCTGTGAAACCGTGGCTGTAAAATTTCTCATTTCATGGCCTTGTTGAGTAATGTTACTAAAAGTAGCACTCAATTAAAAAAACATTCCTTCTATTTTATTTCTCATTTCACTTGATATTGAAAAATCTCTAGATTTATTTCCAAAAATGTGAAATTACTTAAAAATTACTTAAATTAAATGTTAATTAAAAATTACTTAAAAGTGAAATCAGGTTCCCAAAATTTTCCAGACAATCTGGCAGTCAGAGGGTCATTACTCCTTGTTCTTGAAAACAGGACTTGGTCCAGTGCCTTCCAGAGTAGCATATACTATAGACTCCTTAGGGTTCTCTTCTGCCTGGAAACGATGAGAAGAAGCTATCCCTAGTCTGAGTGTCCTCCTGCACATCTGGATATAGGTCACATCTTGCGGGCCTTCATAGTTTGCAACCTGGAGTGGGAGAGAATGTGAAGAAGGTATTTACTTGATAATGGGGGACCCATAGGGCCCAGGGGATACAGAACCAACCTGACTGTCCGTCTCTCTGCCCTCTTCTACTTGTCCAACTTTTGTTTCCAGGGATTCTCTTGACATAACTGATGGTAGGACAGCTCCTGCCCTCCTGAGCTTGGAGGGTTTCACCTGGGCATATATCTCTCCCTGGGGTTGTTCTTCAGCTGGTCTCTGTAGCATGGAAACAGTAAGGTAAAGATAATATCTTCTTGTTCCCCTGGGGATTTCCTCTGGCCCGTTGTTCACAGCATGGCCGGAGCGACTTGTTTAGATTATAATATCCCTGCTTGGTTCTTCCAAGCTTCCTTCCCACATTTCTGGACTCTTATGATGAAACTCTTAACACTACCTCTCTTAGTCTCAATCACACAGTCCATAAGAAAACACATATCTGGGGACTGGAGAGCTGCTCTGTGGTTAAGACCATGGCTGCTATTGCAGATAACCAAGATTTGGTTTCTAGAACCTTCAAGGGGGTTACAATCATCTGTAATTCTAATTCTAGGGTATATGACCCCTTCTTCTGGCCTCTGTGGGCACTAGTAAGGCATGTGGTACACAGACATACTTGCATCCAAAATACCCCTACACATAAAATGAACTACAAAACAAAACTCCACATTTCTGCCAAAGTTACTTTGGTCCTGCTGTACCCCATGCCTGTAGTTGCTAGCCGTGTAGATGTCTCTGTGGACATCTTGATCTAAATTTTTCCCCTCAGAAGACACCTTTTAGTGTTTTCCCTTGTAACTCATGCTGGCCCTCTCTGTTGCCACATACTCTACCCACTGGATCTGTTTTGGGTTTTTTGCATTTTGCACTGCCTGCTCTCTGCATCAATTACTGTGGTGTCTCAGGATGGCTAGAGAGTTTGCTGTTTGCAGGGAGCCTGGTCAGGATGGTGTTTCTTTTGACAGCTGTGTGAGTGAGTAGAGGTATTGGTAGCATTGGGACTCACTTAGTCATGTGTCTTTATGAGATTCCAAATGTGTGTTAACAGAAGAAGGATATCAAAAAGCCTGTGAGGGACCTGGAGGGAGGAGACACAGGGGCCCAGGAAAACCAGGGGACAGTGATGCCAGAACACACAGTAATGTAGGATTTTCCTCTGTATGCTGTGATTACCATTAATAAATAAAGAAACTGTTTTGGACCTATATCAGGGCAGAACTTAGTTAGGCAGGGAAGATGGAACTGAATGCTGAAGGAAAGAAGGGTGGAGTTAGAGAAAAGCCATGAAGCCACTGGAGATAGATGCTTTGAACTTTACCCGGTAAGCCACAGCCATATGACAATATAATAGAAATTGGTTAAATTAATATAAGAGTTAGCCATAAGAAACTAGAGCTAATGGGCCAAACAGTGGTTTAATTAATACAGTTTCCATGTGATTATTTTGGGTCTGAGCTATCTGGGTGGCTGTGAACTAACAAGCAACCTTCTCCAACATGATACACAGAAGGCAGATGGTGCTTGCAGAAGGGAGGAAAGAGTCAGCTGTGGATGTAATTTAGGATTGGGAGGGGGTAAAAAATGAAGCCTCCCTGATCCATACTGGGTCCTAAGTTCTTAGCAATGCAGATGGGAACAGGAACCTTACCCAACTGTCCAGGTCCACATCATCCTCAGACTGCATGTCCTCCATTGAAGCATCTGTCATCATACAACAAACAGAATGTAACCTGATCAGAGATTGTCTAGGGATGACTCAGACCTGGTGTAAAAGGGTCTTCTTTCTATGTGTTGCTTTCATTGGTTGAATAAAGAAAACGGCCTTGGTCTTTCGATAGGGCAGCCCTTAGCTGGGCATGGTAGACAGAACAGAATTCTGGGAGAAAGGAGGCAGTGTGGCAGATGCCATGGCTCTCCTCTCTGAGACAGATGCTGGTTAGACTCATGCGGGTAAGCCACAGTCAAGTGGCGATACAGATTATTAGAAATGGGTTGAATCAAGATGTGAGAGTTATCCAATAAGAGGCAAGAACTAATGGGCCAGGCAGTGTTTAATTAGTACAATTTCCATGTGGTTATTTCAGGGGTTAAGCTAGCTGGGCAGTAGGAAGTGGCCTGCCGCTCCTTTTACAACACAGACCCCTAGGTTCCTACCTTGCACCAGGTGGGGACAGAGAACCAGGTAGTGTTTTGATATCCCAAGGTTTAGATTATGACATTCAGATCCTAACAGCAAAGACCTCATGACCTCTCCATCACTTCTGTAATCCTGAGACCTCAGACATCTCCCTCCCCAGGACCCTCTTTCTCTCACGAAATCTTTCTTTGTTGGTTGCAGAAGCTGGGTTGGCTCTGGAGAGACAATGAGATGTCAGTTGACAGGGACAGGTATCAAGAAGGTGGGAGTCCAGGTCCCCAATCATAGATTTCCTCTTCTGTGGGCCTATGTCCCTGGTTACTAGCTCTGCAGTTGCTGCAGCAAGTTGCAATTCTGTCTCTTTTGAGGCTGTGAGAAAAAGAAGAATTCAGCTGGGAGAAGAAGCCTCTTCCCAGGCATTTGCAAGGAAGGAATGATGGGATCTTTACAATGCATGGATAAGTGGGAAAATATCCCAGGAAAATGAAAAGAACACAGAACACCCGACATTGCACAGGATCTGAGACCACATGTTTTTAAAACTGAGATCTGCAAGTGTTTCTAAGCTACCCTGCCAAAGGTTGAGGTTTCCCTGAAGCTAGTATTCTGATCTACTTGAATGGTCTACCGGGGCACCCACCAACACCTGAGACCCAGCTCACCAACATCATACTTACCATACATTTTGAATTTGTCTTGATACTTTCTTAGAAGGATGAAGATGAAGATGAAGAGGAACAGGAGGTAAACCATGGAGACCCCAGAACGAATCTTCATGTGCATTTCCAGTACTGAGGCACAGATGACATGAGTTGGAACCATTACTGCATACCTGACACCTACTGTGTACCAGGATCATACAGGGTCTTTGTACTCATTATCTTTCCTCCTCACAAACATGGAACATGTGATTGTCCCTTTCCTATTCAGAGAGTTCATCTGTCTCAGAAAAACTACCTAGAAGTGGCAGAACTAGGAGTTGAGCCCAGGGACTCTGACTTCCAACCCTTTTCTCTCCACCAAAGTTGAGGCCCATGAGCTGGAGGGAATGATCCTGAATTCCCTTCCATGGACCAGTGCCCCACCCTTGCCCATGTCACCACTACTGCAGAATCAGATTCTAGAGGTCTCCACTTTCAGGAGAGGTCACAGCCAAGGCCAGCTCAGAAAGAAAGTTTATCATGTGGGCCAGACTTCTCCCCTTTATACTCAGAGAAACAGCAGCCAGACCAGCAAGGGAAGTGCTTGTTCAAGTCAGCAACTCCCAAAGTAGCTGTATCAAGCCCATAACTAGCTATTGCCCAATTGGTCCCCACATTCCAATTCTATTATCCTTCTATAGTCTGATATCATGCAGGTAAGAGGTTTGTTCTCATGACCTTAGCAGAAGTATGGGGAGGTGAGTATCTGGGATCCCTACTCTCTACCCTACCTATATGCCCCATCTTTCAGGCCAAGACAGAGCATTTTTTTCTGGATGTCATCTTCTGTGGTCCAGACTAAACCCTGTGCTTCTGGAGACTCTGTTGGGATCTCAGTTTACTGCTCACACTCACAAGGTGAAGTGACACTCAAATGAGGACTTCAGTGGACAAAGAGCTGTGGGGAATCCTAAGGCTGCAGCATACTCCCTATGCAGAGATACCTGATACTTACTAGCAGTTGACATTCGCCTCAAGGGTAGCATACTGGAGGTTCCAATAGGTCCTAGGAAACAGAATAATAATAGGTTAAGGTTATATGCTAGCACAGTAGATTCTCACTTTGTTCACTGTCCTACTTCTGTCCTATAGGCTCCCCAAGATCCTTATATGGTATCTACTCAAAACTAGACTGCAATAGAGTATGAAGTGGATATTACTTGAGGGACTACTGCTGGCATCCCCTTTTCTGTCAGGAAATTGCATATTGATTAACCCTTCCTATTGTCCTCTTAATCCCACTGAAACAACAGCTCTCCTAGGGTGTGGACTGTAAGTCACCCCAAGAGGTCAGGGTCACCTCACTTGGGACTATGCCCACAGGAGCACTGATATGAGATACTAGGTCACGAGATGCATCTTGAGAACCATAGAACCTGTAGGTGCCCTCAAAACTGGAAGTCACAACACTCATGGAGAATTCAGCCTGGAACTACCAATAGTAAAATTTTGATTTTAGTGGTAGGGGTTAATGGCTTGATCCTTTCTTGGACAGAGTGTAAGTGTCCATTCTGACCAACACAGCAGGGTGCATTGTCTTTCTGGCTTAACTGAGAGGAAAACTGACAGGCTAGGGACTGAGGAGTTGGTTTTTACCTAATGCCTATCACCTTCCTTCCTGCCATACACATTTCATTACATCTCTACAGATGTGTGGCAATGACTCAGAACAAAGCTCTCCATGTAGTCATTATGTGTCTGCAACTCCCATAGGCAGTGGACTGTGGCAAAGAGCTTATTGTCTCAGAAAACAATTGGTCAATGATAGGGTTGACTCACCTGAGATATGTATTTCCAGGGGTTCACTGGGTACTGACCACAAGTGTGGTGTATTCTTGTAGTAAAGTAACCATAACATCTAACATCTGAATGTCCCTGCGTGGTCTGGAGTCATGTTTTCCATAGAAAACAGGACTTGGTAGTTTCTAGTAGGATATATGTACTGTGCATTCAGGGAGCTGGTAAACTTCTTGTTTTCCTTGGTGAGAATGAACTTTTCATATCACACCCAGGAGACACACTGGAGAGTTATGTTCCTTCCTGAGGTCACCACAGGGCTGGGTAGGACTGACAGGCTGGGTTTATAGTAGTGGATTCCTTGGAGAGAAGGAGAAAGCTTAATACATTTCACACAGCCAAAATGTTCTCCAGGGCTATGCTGTGGTAAGGGAATAATCCTAGAGCAGAGCCTGGGGCTGAGTTGCTAACTGTCCCCTCACCTGTCACCACCAGTTCCAGGGTATCACTGTGCTCTAACCAGCCAGCTGAGCTGTAACAGTAGCAGCGATATTGTCCCCCGTGTTGCTGTGTCACAGAAGGGATAGAGAACTTAGCCTTGTTGCCAGACTCCTCTGGAGTCTTCATGATCCAGGGTTTTTGATTTCCCTCTTTATGGAGAACATATAGCTCTACATCCAGCATTCCCTGACACCAGATGGTGTTTGGACTTCCTGAAGCAATTATAGAGCCTGATTCTGACTTGATGGTGGATTTTTGGAGGGTCCCTGCAAGGAAACAGGAAAGACAGAAGTAGGTCTGTCTGAGTGTGTCAAAGCAAATATCCCACTTAAAGATGGCACTTAACTGATTCAGAGGAACAGAAAGTCCCATGAAGACTCATCTCTCTCAAGGACATCCTAGAGTTTGCTATCATTGTCAGCTTGGGTTCAGTATCTTATGTCCTCTGTCTTCTGTGCACTGTGCCAATGGTCTCTAGCCTCATAACTCCACATATACACCACCCATTAAGATCTCCCTGAGTGGCTGTATGGTTTCAAGATCATTCTAGGGAAAGCTGGAGGTTCCTCACCTGAGAACAGGAGGTCCAAGGGTTCACTAGGTTCTGACCACACTTGTGGTTCACTCCTGCGGTAGCTGTAGCATCTAAATATCCACCTCTGGCTGATGGTCACAGGGCCCACAGAGAACAAGGCTTGGAACTGTCGAGTTAAGTTGTTATACCATGAGTCCAGCATCCAGGAGAGCTTCTGTGGCCCTTCCTTAGTCAAAATGAACCTGTCATATTTCTGCTTTGAAACACACTGGAGGGTGACATTCTCTCCTGGGGTGGCTATAGGGCTGGGCTGGACTGATAGTCTAGGTTTACTGTAGATTCCTAGGAGGGAAGGAAAAATCATTTAAATATCCTCAGGCCCAAGTATCCTCCAGGGCTTTGAAGTGCGGGATGGTGCCGCCGAGAGCAGACTTATTTCTTGACAGTCAAGCCTTGAGCTAGTGATCATAAATGTCCTCTTACCTGTCACAACCAGTTCCTGGGATTCACTGTCCTCTGACCATCTGACCCGGGTATGATAGTAACAGTGGTATAGCCCTGCATGGTGTGACTCAACTCTTGAGATGGAGAATTCAGCCTTATTCCCAGGCTCCAATGGAATCTTAGAATTCATGGGCCATGAAGACGGGCTTCCCAATTTATAGAGACGATATTGCTTGGCTCCTCTGGCACCCTCACATAGCAACGTCACATTAGTATGCTTAGAGACCACAGATTCTGGTTGTACCCTTAGGATAGGCTTAGGAAGGTTCCCTGTAAGGAAATGAGCAGCTAGGTAACAGGCATCTATACAGAGTTTGCAGGCCTCCACTCCATAACCCAGAATCATCTTACAAGTGCTGTTTTCATTCCCACTTCCCAGGAAAGTCTCTTAGTCACAATGTAAAGCACAGAACAAGGGAGATATAAACACTCACATGCCAGCCCCGGGATCCAGAGACCCAGAGTTAGTCCTGGAAGAGAGTTACATGTGAAGGGTTTGTCCCAGAAGCTTGAACATGTCCTCCCACCTGCAGAACTTCCTGAAACCCTGGTGTTTCCTGGTGTCCCAATGATAGGGTGTGAGGAGGCAATGTCATTGCTAGATCACAGTATCCCCTCCTCATCTTCACATCTCACCCAGACATAGCAGGAATGTGAAGGTGAAGGTCATGACATCCGCTCTCAGAGGCTGCAACTGGAGATATGGTCAGAGATACGGAGTATGTCTGTTTGTAGGGACAGGAAACATAGGGTGTGGCTTTTAGAGGCTGACACTTCTCATGACATGGTTGTACTTTATCATCCACATAAGAAGGGACTGCCCTCCTCAGGCACCAGACTGACTCTTCCAGTGCTGTGTTAAGACAAGGTAGTAGACTCTCTGTTTTCAACTCTTACCTAAATGATATTTATACAACTCCATTAATGTCTACCTCATCTGTACTCATTGTATTCACTCCAAGTGCTACCAGTAAACAATTCTAATATCTCTCTTAACTTTCCACCACAGGTGAACATGGCTGAGGCTGCGCTGTTCTCTCTCAGAGACTCCCACGGTGTTCTATCTCACTGTTTTATCCTGTCCATCTGCATACCATCTTGGAGTTCCTTCAAAGTCTAGCATTTTCCTTGTACCAGGAGATACTTCAGGAAGATGCAGATTGTCACTGCAGGCCAAATATAGAGCATCATAAATAAAATGACAACGTGCCTATGCAGCTTACCTGAACATGTGAACAGAGAATTCAGACAGAGTAATGGGAGGAAATGGGAATGCAGTTCTCACAGCTATGGGTATAGGTACTTCTGTTAGATAGTCTGCTCCATGACGAAATGCTTTTAGACAGAATTTCATAACAGATTGTACACAAATCATAAAAACTCAGAGACAGATATTGGGGTTCAACCCAAAACCCAGAAAAGCAGAGCAGCCAAGCCACTTAGAGAAGTCTTAACTCTATTAAGGCTGGGATACCACATTTTATATTCCCTCTAGTACTGGGGTTAAAGGTGTGTGACTCCTTAGGACTGGGATTAAAGGTGTGGGCCACCACCATCTGGATTTGCTTCTGTATTGATATTGTGTATCTCAGATGGCCTAGAACTCATAGAGATTCATCTGCCTCTGTCTCCCAAATCCTGGGAATAAAGGTATGTGCCACAACTCCCTGACCTCTAGTGGCTTAGCTTTACCCTTCTGATCTTTAGACAACTTTATTTGTTAAAACATAAGTAAAATATCACTATAATGTAGTTCTTGTTGGCCTGTAGTTTGTTGTGCATATCAGGCTGTCTACAAACTCCCAGATGTCTGCCTATTTCTATGTACTGAGTGCTGAGATTAAGGACAATTAACACCAAGCCCAGATGATGTCTCCTTACCTCTAATCTTGTTATTTTAGGATGCATTGTTATTTATTTTGGTAATTCTGTTACATTCTATGCTATTGAGCTTTTCAAAGAATTCGACAGTTCAGATCAATTTTTTCTAAATTTATCAAATTTTTTTAAAAAAATTATTCATTTTACTTCACATTTCAGAGTGCTTTGTTGAAATGTGTGTTTGTGCAAAACACACGAGCAGTGCTTGGGGAGGTCAGAAGAGTGGATGTAAAACCCCATAATTAAGGTTATTGGAGATTGCGAGCCACCTTGAGTTTTACACACTGAACTTTGGTCCTCGCTAAGACCCACAGATGCCCT
The DNA here is from genome assembly GCA_963919715.1 of Microtus obscurus. Taxonomy (NCBI): domain Eukaryota; kingdom Metazoa; phylum Chordata; class Mammalia; order Rodentia; family Cricetidae; genus Microtus; species Microtus obscurus. Next base: position 3,427,577 of record CAWTZC010001519.1, on the reverse strand, counting down.
CAATCACTTAGTAATCTCTCCAGCATCCTATTTATTTGTTAACCTATTTATTTATTTATTCATTAATTCATTCATATATTCACAGGTGTTCGGGTTTCTTACATCTGGAGTTCAGAATACAATGTGTGAGAATGTATTCCCTCTTCAACGTTGTGCTCTGGAATCAAATTCTGGTCTCACTCTGTATCGCAAGCTCCTTTACTCACTGAGACACTTTTCTGGCTCGGTTTTTTTTTTGTTTATATTTCATTATTTCTGAGCTAACTTTATTATTCTTATTTAGTGTTTTGAGTATTTTCCCAGCCCTTAAAGCAAATCATTTTTGTTTGAGCACTCTCTGATTTTGTGATAGGCACTTGCTCAAAACTCTTATTTTAGGATGGCCTTTACCATGTCTTCTAGAGATTTTTAGGTTTTGATTTCATATTAATTAAGGTTAACATAAGTTCTCTGAAATATTTATCTATATATTTTTTATATTCTTGCATATATAAAACAAAATAATGACGCATCTGTTTCCACTTATCTTTTCACTGCCCTGATATTCCCCCATGAAGCTCTCTCTCCAAGTTCATGTCTTTTGTCCTAGTCACCATTGTTATGGTGGTATTACAGGTGTGGCACCATATCCATATTTCCTTTCTTCCTTCTTTCCCTTACCAATATCATCCAATGCCCCTCTTTCTGTGAAGAACCTTCAGAGCATTTCTTGCCTTCTCAGAGATATGCTTCCTGGGGGGTAGAAACCTTCTAGCTGAGATCAGTGCTGGTTTAATGTCTGCATACCACTCACTGTCTATACAAGTTTGAGTGACTCAAAGACATCTTATTTAGGGCTTAATATTCATTGATTCTCAGCATCTTGTGGATCCATGAGAGCAACACAATTTATGTAAGGAATGAATACAATCTTGAAGCTGCCCTAGCCAGAGCATTCAGGAAATGAGTACCTGGTATCGCTTTCTCGTGGAGCTGCTGTAATGACAATCAAATAACAAATAGCACTATTCTCCATGTGGCAGTCCTGTGTCCATCCGGCCAGGTATTGTGGCCCCTTGGAAAAGATTACATGACTTTCAACTTCAAAACCCTGTTACATATGTATGGATAACATATGGATATGGGAGTGGGCCTTAAAGTCTGGTAAAGAAAAAGACTCAAAGCTTACACTGCTGCATCAAAAACTCTGGGTGGTGGAATCTAGGAGGCTCTAGAAATAACAATCTAGATCTGATTGGACATTAGGGAAAAAGCATTCATAGGCATCACATATATCATGTCCTCCTACAGAGGATCAGCTTACTTGTCTTCTCCACATTTGATCTTAGCTGTGCCAGTGTTCAAACAGACTTACCTACTCTCCACCTGCTTCCTTGCTGGGAACATCTTTAACTCCACTATCAGGGCAGAGGCTGGCTCTGTGATCACCTCAGGGCATCCTGTGACTTTACAATGTCAAGTGTTCATGTATGTCTTCATTAGGTTTTCTATTGCAGCAACAAAACACCATAACCAAAAATAAGTTGGGGAGAAAATGTTTATGTGTCTAAAATTTCTGGATGATAGTCAATCATTGGAGGAAATCAGAATAGGAACTCAAGCAGGTATGGAACGTGGGAGCAGTAGCTGATGCAGAGGTCATGGAGGGGAGCTCCTTACTGGTTCTCTTCCCTGGCTTGCTCAGCCTATTTTCTTATAGAACACAGGACCACTAGACCAGGGACAGCACCACCCATAATGATTTGCCTCCCCCATTGATCACTAATTGAGAAAATGCCTTGCAGCTGAATATCATGGAGTCATTTCCTCAACTGAGGCTCCTTCCTTTTTGATGGTACTAGCTTTTGACAAGTTGTCACACAAAACATCTAGTACAGCTCACTCATTGACATTTCAATGCACACGAATACCACCATTAAGCCATAACCATCTCTTTCTTATTATTTGCAAATATCTCACATTAAAACATAATTAACTTTAAAAATCCTACTCTTTACAAATTGAAATATATTGAATTTTCAGTCTCTTTAAAAATAGCCAGTCTCTTTTAAAATCCAGTCCTTTAAAATTCTCTCAACCTTAGACTCCAGAAAAAAAATACTTTCTCACTTCAAGAGGGAAAATCAGGGCACAGTCACAATAAAATCAAAGCAAAGCCAAATTCCATCTGTCCAACGACTGGGATTCACACTCGATCTTCTGGACTCCTCCAAAGAACTTGGGTCACTTCTCTGGCTCTGCCCTCTGAAACACATACAGCTTGTCTTGTAGGCTCCAGTTGGCTCCACTCCACTGCTGCTGCTATTTTTAGTGGTCGCTCCATGGTACAGGCATCTCAAAAATGCTGGGGTCTTCTGCAACTGGACTCCACTTTCACCAAAAGACAAGGCATGTCTCATTGTGGCAAGCCTAAACTTTGCATGGCCCCTTCAGTTCTTGTTCTTCAACTGCCACTGAGGCTACACCTTCACCAATGGCCTCTCCTGGTCCCTCCCAATGCCAAGTCTTAGCTGCTTTCCATGACCCCTTCATGCATTCAAAATCAGTACCACCTAGGTGATTGGGGGATACACATAAAATCAAGTTCCTGGATGTAGTAATTAGGACGTGGCAGGGCTGTGTCCCCGGCACCTGGCTACCCACATGGCTAGCTTATGCCCCGAAATAACAACACACAAACTGTATTCTTTTAAACACTGCCTGGCCCATTATTGGATAGCTCTTACATATTGACCTAACCCATTTCTAATCATCTGTGTAGCCCACAAGCTGGCTTACCAGGAATGATCTTAACCTGTGTCTGCCTGGCGTGGGAGCATCATGGCACTCCTGACTCAGCTTCTTTCTCCCAGCATCCGGTTCTTTTTACTCTGCATACCTAAGGGTTGGCATATCAATGGGCCTAGGCAGTTTCTTTATTGATAAGAAATCACTCCCACATCATTTCCCCTTTTTCTGTTTAAACAAAAAAGAAGGCTTTCATATTAACATAGTAAAATTACATATAGCAAAACAGTTATCAAGCAAGAATTACAGTTACAATATTTATATCTATTTTTCTTTTATCAATAACTAAGGAAAACTATAACTATTCATTCTTTAACTCCATCAAGGACTCCAGAAAGATATAATAATACCTAAGTAAACAGGAAGTCCAAAACTCTAGAAATGACAGAGACATCTCACTGCCTGGACAGTCACCCAAAGTTCCTCTGTACCGTTGGGGCATCCATCTTTGGCCTTCAGGCCCATAGTATCCAGAGACATTTCCATGAAGCAGGAAATTCCAAAGACAGTTTAGTCACTTTCTGTTGTGTCCTGCAGAATGTCTCGTAGACTCTTTCATGAATCAGGAACCCCGAAAGACCATCTCACCTTTAGGCAAGTTCAGCAGTCCTCTCTCTGCAGGTTCTTTGTCTCAAGTTTATGCATCAGTCCAGGCAAGAGCAGTCTCTTGCCTAAATGGCTATCCAACTCCATAAGGATCCTCTTCGATGCCCATCTTCCTCTCGAAGTAGATTGGTGCTGCCAGGAGCAGATGTGTCTCATTGTCATGAAAAACCCCAAGTTATTAAAACATTAAATGCCATATTCTGCAGTCCTTGAATGATATGAAGAATGTCTATCTAATTGAAATATATCTCTATATATCTAGAAAATCTAACTAACATGACTACAAGCTTAACTATTATTTATGATTATTCATCAACAGCCTACAAGCTTGACTATTATTTATGATTATTCATCAACAACCTATATTTCCTAATTATACATTACATTTTAAAAATGAACTACATAATCACAATACCTTAATCAAGAGCAGAAATACATATACATATAACAAGCTTGACCTTAAAATCCACACCAATGCAAATTATTTATATCTATATCATATCTTCCTTTAAATGTAAAAGAACATTTATAAACAATATTTGGGAACATGGGTGCAGTTTTTTTCTCTCCAAACTGCTTCCTGCTGAATGGGGGCATCGTTAATTAGGTCTTTCATGGTATAACCTGTGTGCCAGGGCCATCTCAGTTGGCAGTTGAGTGAAGTAATTTTTTGAGGGTGTTCACAACAACCTTTCAGGAGGGCATGGTCTATCATATCAAATTGGAATAGAAGAAGTCCATAGGGTCTTATCCTCTGTGAAAACAAAAGAAGACCCTTTCCAAAGTATCATATCCTTAGACCCAAATTTTGAAATTGTAATACCCTTATATCCATTCTGGTTTAGCTTGGCAGCCCATGTAATTAAATGACTCTCTGTACTTAGCTCCTTTATAGTTAAAAATTTTAAAGAAAACACAATGTACATAATCCAGACTCTCTGTGAATTTTTCATTTTTATGTGGCTTATTTTTACTTTATTTTTCTTAATCTATAACTATCTGTACTCTGTCTCTTTAAAGACTTTATCCTTTTTTTTAAAACCATTAACTTTATTCTCTCTCTATATATTTTTTTCTCTCTCAATCCTACATATATTTATCCAACAGTGTGGTCTTTTATGTTTGAATCTGTTTTATTGTGAATCTGTAACATTTTTTTTTACTATCCAGGAGCATTTCTTAAAATGTTAAGCATTTCTTAAAAACTTAAGTTGCACAATGTACAGGTAATATGGTACCGTCTGTGTCCTGCCCAGTAGAAAACTTAACTGCGCTGTCATTATGGTAATTACGGTAGTTCCTGCCTGAGACCAGCACAGTTCAGCATGGTGGAGCTGAGCCGCTCCTGCCTCAGAGCCAATTGGTGTCCCTGAGCAGCACAGAGTTCCAGGCACACAGCAGTCCACATTGCCATCAAGCAAGCCATAGCATTTTATTCCAAATGCTCCATTCAAAAGCTCTGTCTCCCTCAGGAGCCAGACAGAGCTCGCAATGGCAGCACAGCCCAGGAAGCTGTGCTTTAAAATAACACAGCGTTTTTTCTGCTGCTGTTGCCGAATCAGGAAATATCTCTATAGCACACCACCAACAAACAGCAAAAATCTGTGTTAAACTCTGCTTTTTCTCTATTTAAAATTAAGTTCTCTCAGGTTTTTAAGTGGATTTAGCCCATCACGTCTGGGCGCCACCTATAGTAATTAGGACACGGTGGGGCTGCGTCCCCGGCACCCGGCCACTATGCCCCGAAATAACAACACACAAACTGTATTCTTTTAAACACTGCCTGGCCCATTATTGGCTAGCTCTTACATATTGACCTAACCCATTTCTAATCATCTGTGTAGCCCACGAGCTGGCTTACCAGGAATGATCTTAACCTGTGTCTGCCTGGTGTGGGAGCATCATGGCAACTCCTGACTCAGCTTCTTTCTCCCAGCATCCTGTTCTTTTTACTCTGCCTACCTAAGGGTTGGCATATCAATGGGCCTAGGCAGTTTCTTTATTGATAAGAAATCATTCCGACATCACCTGGAGAGTTTTTTTCTCACTAAGGATGTGTTTCTACTGCTGTAGTTGAACATGCAGAATGTGTCATCAGAGAAGGCAGATAGGATGGCATCTACAGAGGACACAAATCATCTGAGGGAAGTTCATCACCAGGAGCTCATTCCAACAGCAGGGGCAGCACCTTTTCTTGCTGAGAATGATTTCTGTAGGGAGTATGGTGTTGTTAAGCTCACAACCCTGAATGCAAGTCTGACTGGTTCACAGGGTTAGTTCATCACATCCTCTCTGGTCAGGGAAAACAAGTACACATGAATTGATAGGAAAGAAATACGATGCATCATACTGTGCATGGCAGGATACAGGATGAATAAGATGGTAGGATTGAGTGCTGCTGTGTCTGAGAGAACATAGAAACGTCTCCTTAGAACTGGATGTAACAAAAAGCTGGAGATTTACTTGTAGTATAGTTTTCTGATTGTTAATTTTTTTTTTTTTGCTAGACAGGGTCTTATGTACCCACGGCTGACTTTAACCTCACTGTATGGCATTAATGATTGTCCTGTCTCTCTCATCTGAATGCCGAGATTATAGGCAAAAACTTCCACACCAGATTTATGTAGTGCTGAATCAAAGCAAGGGATCTATGGATACAAACATCATCAACTGAGTTGTAATGTGGCCCCCAGGTGCAACATTTTGGTACAATAAAACATTAACAAATAAAATACATAGACATAGAAGATGAAAAAAGCAGATGTGACAAAAAAGACTATCAAGAATATTCAACCTCATGAGGAAACAAAGGACACTGGAGAGACAAGAATGGATAAGAAAGGTTGTCCTTTGAGGGATCTGTGTGTTTTGTCCTAATATGGAGTATAGGAGAGACTATCGGGGTCAACAAAGGGAACATAAAACCAGAGTGCCACAAAACAGCCGTTTCCTACACTGTTTCTCTGTTTATCTCATTTGGGCTCAACTCCAGGATAGAACCTACATGTGAGCTGCAAAGCCATGTGCTCAGTGTCTCTCTCTGCTTTACATGCTCCCTAAAGCTTCCCCTTCATGAAATGCTATCCTAAAAGCAAGGGATGACCCTGGCCTTCTTGAATTCTCAGCCCTTATGATAGCCTAAACATGATGTATATAAGATTGGGCCCATCAAGGTATTCCTTCATGGTTTTAGAATCCCAGAGGAATCCACCTCTATCTAAGGACAGAAGTCACTTAAGGGTTGCTAAGAAAAATCTTTATTGATGTAGGTGTTAAACATATGCCAATATTCCTGCCATACTACTAAGATAAAACTCATTCCCTCACTAAGGTTAGCTTGGTGGAGTTGTGTCATTGTTTCTGCCAATGATATTTCATCTGGATGATTAAGAAGTATTTATGAGTCTCCAAAAAATCATCTAATATTCTTAAAGCATCTCCAGGGCTGGGATGCATATTGGGCATGATAGGAACCTCAAAACACTGTGAGGGCTCTTTCCCATCTTGCAAGATGGCAGGTGAAAAAGCCGAGAAACCTGATACAAAAGAGAAGAAACCTGCAGCCAAGATGGCTGGTGGTGACCCTTGCCACTGGTGCAGCCAAAAAGGGTGACCCTAAGACTAAAAAGATCAAGAAGGGGAAGCCCCATTGCAGCCTAAATCCAGTCCTTGTTAGAGGAATTGGCAGATACTCCCGATCTGCTATGTATTCCAGAAAGGCCATGTACAAAAGGAAATACACAGCTGCGAAAACCAAGGTTGAAAAGAAGAAGAAAAAGGAAAAGGTCCTTGCCACTGTCACAAAACCAGTTGGTGGTGACAAGAATGGTTGTACCCGGGTGGTTAAGCTTCGAAAAATGCCCAGGTATTATCCTACCGAAGATGTGCCTCGGAAGCTGCTGAGCCATGGCAAAAAGCCCTTCAGTCAGCACGTGAGACGCCTGCGTGCCAGCATCACTCCTGGGACCGTCCTCATCATTCTTACCAGGCGCCATAGGGACAAGAGAGTGGTTTTCCTGAAGCAACTGGGCAGTGGTTTACTGCTTGTGACAGGACCTCTTGCCCTCAACAGAGTTCCTTTGAGAAGAACACATAAGTTTGTCGTCGCCACCTCTACAAAAGTCGATATCAGCACAGTTAAAATCCCCAAACACCCGACTGATGCTTACTCCAAGAAAAAGCAGCTGCGTAAGCATCAGGAGGGCGAGACCTTTGACACAGAGGAGAAATATGAGATTACAGAGCAGCGCAAGGCTGATCAGAAAACGGTGGACTTGCAGATTCTGCCAATGATCAAAGTTGTTTCTCAGCTGCTGGGCTATCTGCACTCTCAGTTCTCTCTGACGAACGGGATGTATCCTCACAAACTGGTTTTCTAAATTGCTGAAAGCCTAATTAAACAGCTTTATGGGTTAAAAAAAAAAAAAACACTGTGAGGATGGTATGGATTAGTGAGTGAAGGAGACCAAGTGAGGAGGCTCTGAGAATTAATAGCATCCTCTTTCTACACAACTCTCAGCTGGAAACTTACTTCTCAGGAAGATGCTAGGACTATTTATTACTAAGTCCTGACCATTGGTCACATGAAAATCATTCAGACAGATATAGACAAATTCCATGAATTTGTTGCATCTATTAGCAAACTTTATAGCTTATCATTAGCCTACAGTCACAGGGCACAGGGGGCAGAGGGAAAAGCATTTGGAGTTTGAGGACTACCTGGGATTTCTGAGGCTCTTTAAAAAAAAAAAAAAACTAGATCTTTCTGTGTTGAAGTAATTGGAAAACCACAGAGAGTCAGATAAAGGACAGTTTCTTTTTCTGTGAAGGTGCTTAAATGATAAGAGGGATAAGAGGAAGGATACATGATAGAAAACTCACAACCTGTGTGTCTCTCCATTTGTCTAGTCACTGTTCCCCACCATCTGCAAGGTTGTAGCCCTAGGAAAAGATGCCAAAGCTGCAACACTGACAGGCCTTCACTGTCTTGTTAAGATATAAAGATGGTGAGAGGACATACTACTGTGGAGGTTTGGGCTTTACTTCATAGCAAAGTGTTGTTCTATCGAGATGCCTCAGGAGCTCAGAAGGCATCTGTGAAAAGAACAATCTACTCTGGGCTCGGGGACAAATCTGTTACCGGGAACTCTCTTGTAGGACTGACTCTTGGCCTCAGGAAACTATAGCTTGCAAATAGATGTGTCCTCTGGTACTTCACTGTTCTCACTGAGAAAACAGGAGAACCTCTGGATAGTGGGAATGGAGAATGGCACATGTGAACAGTTGTGGTGAAGCTGAAAAAGATCATGGGGAAGAGTACAGGGATCCAAAGCCTGAATGCTATAACACAGCAGTTGATATTCATGAAGTGATACTTTCAAAGGCTGTCCTTAGGACTGCTCAAGGATCATTGATTTCCTAAGGAGTACACATAACCATTTCAGATACCGCAAATTATTAACTTGACAAAATAAAACCTATATTCCTGGCACAGAGTGACCTAAATGATGTCTGAAATGAAGAATGAGACTCTCATCCATTTATTAAATGATCTTATAATGGGAAACACATCTCTGATTCTACCAGAAGCATCCTAGTGATCAGTTAAACTCCGAGCTTGATGATAATAGGTAAAAGAACACTAAAGGATCTCAGCTCAAGTACCTAACTCCAAAAAACGGTCTGTTCTTTTGTATAGTTTTTACTGAGCTTTATATTTTTCTCAACTCCCCTCCTTTCCCCTCACCTTTAGTTTTACCCTCTCCCATGGTCCCCATGCTCCCAATTTACTCAGGAGGTCTAGTCCTTTTTTACTTCCCATGTAAATTAGATCCACGTATGTCTCTCATTGGGGCTTCTTTGTTGTTTAGGTTCTCTGAGATTGTGAACTGTAGGCTGTTTTTTTATTTTCTTTATGTAAAAAAGCCACTTATAAGTGAGTACATATGATATTTGTCTTTCTGGGTCTTGGCTACCTTACTCAATACGATGTTTTCTAAATCCATCTATTTGCCAGAAAATTTCAAGATGCCATTATTGTTTTTATTATTTATTTATTATTTATCCATTTTTCTTATTCATTCTTTAGTCAAGGGACATTTAGGTTGTTTCAAGGTTCTGGCTATGACAAACAATGCTGCTATGATCATAGCTGAGTGCATGTCCTTGTGGTACAATTGAGCATCTTTTGGGTATGTACCCAAAAGTGGTATTACTGGGTCTTGAGGAGGGTTGTTTGCTAATTTTATGGGAAATTGCCATACTGATATTCAAAGGGGCTGTGCCAGTTTGCACTCCCACCAGCAATAGAGGAGTGTTTTCATTATCCCACATCCTCTCCAGCATAAATTGTCATCAGTGGTTTTGATCTTGGCCATTCTTACAGGTATAAGATGGGATCCTAGAGTTTTTGATTTGCATTTTTCTGATGGCTAAGAATGTTGAACATTTCCTTAAGTGTCTTTCAGCCATTTTAGATTCCGCTGTTGAGAGTTTTCTGTTTAGGTCTGTACCCCATTTATTTATTGGATTATTTGTTTTTTTAATGACCAATTTTTTTAGTGCTTTGTAAATTTTGGAGATCAGTCCTCTGTCTGATGTGGGATTGATGAAAATCTTTTCCCATTCTGTAGGCTGTTGTTTTGTCTTGTTGGCCATGTACTTTGCTTTACAGAAGCTTCTCAGTTTTAGGAGGTCCCATTTATTAATTGTTTTTATCAGTGTCTATGCTACTGGAGTTATATTTAGGAAGTGGTCTACTGTGCCAGTGTGTTCAAGTGTATCTCCCACTTTCTCTTCTATGAAGTTCAGTGTGGTTGGTTTTATGTTGAGGTCTTTGATCCATCTGGTCTTGAGTTTTGTGTATGGTGATAGCTATGGATCTATTTTCATTCTTCCATATGTTGATACCCAGTTATGCCAGAACCATTTGTTGAATATGCTTTCTTTTTTTCCATTTTATACTTTTTGCTTCTTTGTCAAAAATCAGGTATTCGTATGTTGTAGGGGCCTATTTGTTTGTTCCTGGCTGCTCAGCCCCGAAATAGTCAGTCAGAAACTATATTATTTGCAATACTGTTTGGCCAATAGCTTAAACATATTGCTATCTAACTCTTACAACTAGAATTAACCCATATCTATTATTTTATATTTTACTATGGGGTTTGTGGTCTACTGGCAATGTTCTGACTGGTGGCTTGCATCTCTCTCCTCTGGCAGCTCCCTGGTGGCTCCTAACTCGGCCTTCTTTCTCCCAGCATTCAGTTTAGCATTCCCAACCTACCTCTATTCCACCCTGTCAGGCCCAATACAGATTCTTTACTAACCAATGATATTCATAGCATACAGAGGGGAATCCCACATCATTTGTAGGTGTGTGGATTGCTCTCTTTGTCTTTTATTCTGTTTCATCGGTTCTCCTGTCTTTTTATGCCAATACCAAGCTGTTTTCAGTACTGTAGCTCTGTAATAGAATTTGAAATCAGGGATTGTGATGCTTCCAGATGTTTCTTTATTGTACATGATTGTTTTGGCTATCTTTGGTTCACTAGGAACATAGACTATAGGCTCATTGTCTTTTGCTTTACAACTTTTATCCACTTATGAGTGAGTACATACCATGATCTTCTTTGTGGGTCTGGGATACCTCACTCAGGATGGTATTTTCTAGTTCCATCAATTTGCATGCAATTTTCAAGAATTCATTGTTTTTTTTTTTCCCCATGGAGTAATACTCCATTGTGTAAATGTACAACATTTTCTTTATACATTCTTCAGTTGAGGGGCATCTTGGTACTTTCCAGGTTTGGGCTATTACAAATAATGCTTCTATGAACTTAGTTGAACAAATGTCTTTTTAGTATGATTGTGTAGAATATAATATGATCAATTAACTTGAGCTCATAGGGGCTCACAGAGACTGAATCACTAACTAGAGATCTTGCATGGAATTGACCTAGGCTCTCTGCACATATGCTACAGTTGTGCAGCTTGGTCTTCTTGTGGATCTAATAACAGTGGGAGCAGGCCAATCTCTGACTCTTCTCTGATATTGAGACCCTTTCCTCCTTCTGGGTTGCCTTGCCCAGTCTCAGTAGAAGGTGCCTAGTCTCACTGCAACTTGGTATATTAAGGCTGACTAATATACATGGGAGGCCTGCCCTTTTCTGAAGATAAAGGTGGAGTTGATGGGTGGCAGGACTGGAAGGAAAAGAGGGAAGGGATTTATAATTATACAAATAAATTTTTTTAAAAAAATGAATGAAAAAATTATTAAAACTTAGCCACTAGAGTAAAGGCTAACATTGGAACTGACATTTATATTTACTGGGAGATGGAAAATTAATTCTGGTTATAGAGAAATGAAACAAACCATGCATGGGTTGTAGGGATACTTTATTACTATCTATGATATAAACAGAGGGTAGAGTCACAAATCAGAGAAATAAAAACCTCTCACATGGAGTAGATATTTTCCCTTCCTGAATAAATAGCCCCATGGTCCATGATACAGAACAAATGTGAGGACATCACGCAGGACGGACCTGGAGTCAGTGTGCAGGCGTGAACTGTAAATGAAGCTTATACTCAGTTTAATTATGGAAGGAGAGAAGCTGTTCAATTTAACAACAGGAACTGGAGATGCATTATCAGGAGTTTTCTTCTCTGTTGTTGAGAGATAGTGATCACACACCCTCTCACCTAAACCAGGATTGTTGGAGCCCTCTCTGGCAGAAGTCAGTTGGGGGTACCCTGAAAGGGGGCGGTGAGGCTGAGGGAATGTTAGATTAAGAGAAATGAAAACAGAAACACAGAATAGACTAGGAAGACTGAAGGCTAATACCAAACAGCCCTGAATGTATTTCTCAGCTAGCACATATACTACCGGCAAAAAGCAGAACACAGAGAAACCCTGTCTCGAAAACAAACAAACAAACAAACATAAAAAGCAGTACCATCAGCTAACCACCTCCCTGCACTCTCCCTAGGAGCATTATCTTATTCAGCTAAGCAGCTTCTAATCCCTAATGAAAAAATGCCTTTTGTTGGCAAACACCAACCCAAATATTCGTAGAAAAATGTGCTCTTTCTACTGGTCAAAAATGTTCTTTCCCATGGTCTTAATCAGAACTTTCTCACAGCCCTCAAGGTTACTGGAAAAAGCAGAGCAGGCAAGCTTGAACTCAAATGACTTCAAATGACTCCAGATGGAAACTGAGCAACATGTGGTCTCCTACACAGGCTCTCCGAATTCTCTCAGGTCTAAGAAGGAGATGTTAATGTAAGAGTAGGTTTTGACTGTGAGAGCATCTAGAATTGTCTTGGTCTTCTCATGCTACAGAATAAGTCAGATCGAGTGAGCACTGAGTTCCTATCTTCGGGGCACTTTTTTTTTCACTTTAACATTAGTGCAATTTATGTTTTTTAGAAAAAAAATACTCTACTGCCATCTCCTGATCATTTGTCATTTCTCCACTTGCTAATCCCCAGTCTCATCCCCAGCAAAATAGCAGATCATTTGTATGGGCTGTGCTCACTTTCTGGCTGCGTTCCATATGGATTACTTAAGTTCTTTGAGAAACCAGTAATATTGATAAAAATCTCATCCAAATAAAATAAAAGATCAAGGGAGAAGACTCAAATTAATGGGTACATTACAACAGAAATCCATAGAATTATAAGGGCATACTTTAAAAGTCTGTTCTCCACCAAATTGGCAAACCTAAAATACATGGATATATTTATTAATATATACCATTTACACAAGTAAGTTAAATTGAGATTTGATAAAAAAAATTAAACAGATTTATAATCCACAGTGAAATAGAAGCAACAATTGCTAGTTTGCCAACCCCCCAAAAAGTTCAGGGACAGATGGATTCAACAGAGAATTCTACCAGACCTTCAAAGGAGAATTAGCTGCATTTATTTTCAAATTATTACACAAAATGAAATAAACAAAATTATCATTGTCTGTATCTTTTTTACAAGGATTACTCTGACACCCAAATCACATAAAGACACAACAAAGAAAGGGAATTACAGACCAACTTTTTTTTTAGCAACATAGATAAAAAATTTTGCACTAAAACACTTGCAAACCAAACCTAAAGGCACACCAAAAAGATCATCTACGATGGTCAAGGAGACTTTATCCCAGAAATGCAGGGCTCATTCAGCATATGTAAATCAATAAATATTATTCACTATATAACCATACTGGAAGACAAAATTCACATGATCATCTCATTACATGTGGAAAAGGTCTTTGAAAAAGCCCAACACCTCAACTCTGAGATCCCATCTTATAAGAATGGCCAAGATCAAAAACACTGATTGACAACTTATGCTGGAGAGGTTGTGGGGAAAAGGGAACACTTGTGCATTGCTAGTGGGAATGCAAGCTGGTACTTGCTCATCCCCAGTCCCTTTGGATGTCAGTGTGGCGATTTCTCAGAAAATTAGGAAACAACCTTCCCCAAGACCCACTGATACCACTTTTGGGTATATATCCAAAGGATGCTCAATTGTGCCACAAGGACATGTGCTCACTTATGTTCATAACAGCATTGTTTGTCGTAGCCAGAACCTGGAAGCAACCTAAATGCCTCTCAACCAAAGAATGAATAAGGAAAATATGGTATATTTACACAATGGAGTACTACACAGCAGAAAAAAAATAATGACATCTTCAATTTTGCAGGAAAATGGATGGAGTTAGAAAACATATTTCCAGTGAGGTAACCAGACACAGAAAGACAATTATCATATGTACTCACTCATAGGTGATTTTTAAACATAAAGCAAAGTCAACCAGCCTATAAACCACAATCCCAAAGAACTTAGACAACAATGAGGACACTAAGAGAGACTTGCATAGATCTAATCTACATGGGAAGTAGAAAAAGACAAGATCTCCTGAGTAAATTGGGAGCAAGGGGCTAAAGGGGGAGGGGAGCAGAGAAAAATGTAGAGTTCAATAAAAATCAATACAAAGAAAAGAAAAAGAAAAATACCTCTTCATGATAAAAGTCCTAGAGAAGCAGGGGAAAAATTATAGAAAGCCACATCAAATATATATTTAAGTGTAGATAATCTCAAAGCATGTTCACTAAAACTAGGAACATGACATGATTGCCCATTTTATCCAATTTGCTTAATATAGTACTTCAAGTCTTAACTAGAGCAAGAACACAACTGATGGAGATAAGGGTGGTATGATTAGGAAAGGAAGAAGTTAAAGTATATTCATTTGCAAGTAATATAAGTGTATACATAAATTATCCCAAACCTGCAACAGAAACTACACTATATTAAAAACATTTTGAGCAAAGTATCAGAATAAAATTTTTAACATGCAAAGTCAGTAGGCTTCTTAGATACAAGTGATAAATAGATTGAGAAATTAATTAAGGAAACAATGCTTTATACAAGTTTGTCAAAACTGAAAACAAAATCTTCAGTAACTTTAACAAAGCAGGTGAAATATTGTATAATAAAAATTTTTAATAATGCCAAATGGTGGTGGTGCAAGCCTTTAATCCCAGCACTTGGGAGGTAGAGGCAAGTGTATCTCTGATTTTGAGGCCAGCCTGGTCTACAAGAGCTAGTTCCTGAACAGGCTCCAAAGCTACAGAGAAACCATGTCTCAAAAAAAATAGTGAAGAAAGAAGTTTAAGATGATATCAGAAGATGGAAAGATTAATATATTGAAAACTTCCGTCCTACAAAAGACAACCTACATGTTTGCTATAATCCTAATCAAAGTTCTAACACTACTCTTAATAGAAATTAAGAGAATAGTTTTCAGCTTTATATGGAAATACAAAAAAATAAATAAAACCAGGGTAGCTAAAACAATCCTGAATAACAACTATTAGAAGTATAACCATCTCCAATCTCCAATTAAACAGCCAAGCTATAGTAATAAAAACTGAGTGAAATTGTCATAGAAACAAATACATTGATGCATGGCCTTGAACTGAAGACACAGACATAAATCGACACACCTATGAACACCTGATTTCTTATTTAAGAAATCAAGAAATTCACAGTAGAAATAAGACACAATCTTCAAAATCTGGACAGTTACATGTAGAATAATGCAAATAAATCTATATCATCCTGCAAAAAGCATAACTCAAGTGAATCAAAGACTTTGTATATAAAACCAGATATACTGATCCTGATAGTACAAAAATGAGGAATAATCTTGAACTCATTGGCAGAGGAAAAGACTTTCTGAAGGGAATAGCAATAGCAAGGCAATAAAAACAACAATTAATGAATGGAACCTCATGAACTGAAAAGTTTCTGTACTGCAATGGACAGCATCTTTCAGACAAAGAAGCAGGTCACAGAATAGCAAAATAGTTTCACCAACTACACATCCAATAGAGTGTTATATACCAAAAATATGTAATGAACTAAAATAAACTGGACATCCAGAAAACAAGAAGCACAATTAAAAGTTGGGGTATATATATAAACAGCTAATTCTGAAAAGACGAAACACAAATGTCTGAGAAACACTTAAAGAAATGTCTGATATCCCTGGGAAATGAAAATCAAAACTATTTTGAGATTTCATCTTACACCAGTCAGTAAGGCAAAGATCAATAAAACAAATGACAGTTATTGATGATGAGATTGTAGTAGAGGGGAAAACTCATCCATTGATGGTGGGAGTGAAGACTTGTCCAGACTACATGGAAATCAGTTTAGTGGTTCCTTGGGAAGCTAGCTGTAGATCTACTTCAATATCAAACTATAGGCTTCTTGGATATATACACAAAGGTCTCTACATCCTGCTACAAAGCCACTTTCTTAAAAATGTTCCTTGCTACTCTTTTCATCATAACCAGAAATTGTAGCCTGCCTAGTTGCCTGTCAGCAGATGAATGGATGGCTAAGGGAAGTGTGGTGGAGTCACACAACAGAGCAGTGCTTAGCCCTTAAAAATATGAAATCAAGAAATTCACAGCTGAATTGATAAATGTAGAAAAAATTATCCTGCATCAAATTACCCAGAACTAAAATGATGAGTATGACCTGGATTCACTAATAGGTGGATGCTTGCTGTTAAGTTTGTGATAAACAGACTGCAGATAAAACTCCAGAGGTTAGATATAGAGTAAGGGATAACGATGGAGGAAATGGGCTCCCTAAAAAGAGAAAATAGAATAGATACTTATGGATAGACAGGATGCATGTAGGGGACTGGTACAGGAGGAGCATATAAGGACAGTGAGGGAGGAGACTTTACGGGAGGGAATACAGGAAGGAAAATCTAAAACTAAGTAACTTTGGAGGGTCATATAAACTTCTAATACAGCAGAAGATTCCTAAAACATAAACATACAGAGAAGAGCTCCAAGTGAAATTACCAAATAATGTGGGAAACAAAGCCCCAACTCTAGACACCTTTCCCTACCAAGTAAAGCCTTAAGTGTCATGAACAGGTTACATCTAATCTAGTTGCTGGTCAAGGGGTACCCATGATACTCCCAAAGAACCTATGTCATTGCCATGTATGTTGGGTTGGTTGAGCTCCACAAACTGATGGACTTCCTCTACATGATTTGGGAAGCCCCCCCCCCCGTCTCTCCCCTCTCTTCCCCTCTCTCTCTCCCTCTCCAAACGCTGCCCATTCAGAGAACAAGAAAAAAAGCCCAAAGGCTCAGTTCTTGATGGCAATTGCAATTTCCTCCCCTGAAGTTGCCGACTTCCCGAATTCCCACTTAAGTGCTCAGCTTTTGACCATACTTGGGCACAAAGCCAGCTTGTGGAAGACACATCATCACCCCTCACCTATAGTCTTTAAAACTTTTCTGCCCTGGCTTCTGTGCATAGTTTATCTGGCCTCCATCTCTGGGACCAGAGAACCTGTCCCTAAGTTGCTTTGATATCTACACCTATTGGTATACTTTTAACTCCGCTTGATCTTACTGCACTGGTGGAGAGACTTATTATTGTGGGGGGTCGAGAAGAAAATCTATTATCCTGGTGCTGAAACATGGGGAGAAGTCAAACTTTCAGCCCAGGGGACCGGTTACACTGACTGTGTGTGTGTGTGAGGGGGGGCGATTTTCTCTCTATTTCACTCCACCAGACATGACTGACTTTCAACTAGTCCTTACTTTTCAACTAAGTACTTTTATCAGCCACTACCTAAAGAGCTACTGGTTACCTCTTCTGAGTCCACGACCCTCTGGATACCCTAGTAAACCATGGTCTTGCCAGGGCAAGCCTATTCTGCTCCAGAGCAGAGACAATCTCTGTTCCAAGGAGCCTTTGGGTTCAGAGACATCTTTCCCAACAGCTACCCCGCTTGATCCCAGGCTATCATTTGTGATGCCTTGGCCTAGTCTTTAGTGCTTGGCACAGGCTTGGAAATTGGCAGTGTTGGAACTTAATGCTGATTCCGAGTCACCCCTGGAGTGTTTTCTGCAAAGAAATTGGTCTAAATTGAGTCTGTCTCACACCATATGATACAAATGCTTAATTTGTGTGTGTGTGTGTGTCTTGGCCTCAGTACACTTTAGAAAGCCAGTCTAAACGGCCACTGGATGGCACTCTTGACTTTAATATCCTCCATGATCTTGAAAATTTCTGTCTGCCTAAGGGACAAATAATTTGAACTCCCTGATGTCCGAGGTTTTCAGGTTCTTTGCTCCCATCCCTCGTTTTGTAGCTAGTGGTTGGTGGCTCACCTCTTGTTGGCTAAGTTTGCAGTGCCTTCTGATGCCATTTAATCCAGGGACTTGGATTCTGAGCCCTTTTCCCTGACCGAATCACTAGAGATGCTGGGACCCCTTCCGCCCGAACCCTGGCAGTCACCCCCCCCTCTTACATCACCTATCTAGTGGCCAGTCTTCTTCCCTTCTTCCCCCATTTGGGACAAAGGTCAAGGGCCAACCTTCTCACCCTTACCCACTTCCCTCTTTTCATCTCCCACTTGCTACTGCCCCTCCTTTGCCTCTATCACCACAAGCCCTACTTCCCCTTTCTTTTTTACAATGCCACAACCTGCACTCTGGCTCCTGTCCACACATTTGTCTACTCCCCCTGAATACTCCCATGTGGCTTCTCATACTCAAACTTTGTAGACCCCTGCTCTTTTTTCCCCTTTTGAGAGTTGGCTGGACCTGATGGAGTTGGTTGTTCCTGTTTCTTTCTCCCTTCAAGGCCTCTCTCATTTGGGAAATGTGGTTGGGTTCTTTTTCTGCTAATCCTTCTGCCTATATCAAAGAATTCTGTTGTTATTCCCAAGTTTATGATCTGACCTTGCAGGATCATTTTATCATCCAGGTCTCCACTCTCACTCCCTAGGGGAGTGGATAAATTCAGGGAGTGTTTAAACAGAATGCAGACCATAATCACCTAATGGAGGTTATGGTGCCTGTAGGTGACGTGGCATTGCTGGCTACAGAACCAAACTGGGTCTACCATCTGGGTCAAAATGGCTGCCAGGGAAGGAACCTCATGGATCACTGCCTCCTTCAGAGTATGGAGATAGTCTCGGAAAAAAAAAAGCAGTTAATTTTGATAAGCTCCATGAGATACAGTGAAATGGTGAAATTCCAGCCATTTTTTTTTCTAAATCGACTACAGGATACTGTAGTTCAATATACCCATCTTCATCCTGACTTCACAGCAGGAGCCACAGTCTTGGCTATGCATTTCATTTCTATGTTATTGACAGATATTAGAAAGAAACTGAAAAGGGCCGAGAATGGTTTTAAATCCCTGCACAGGAATTTGTGAAAATGGCTTTTAGCATTTTTAATTTTTTAGCACCTGAGAGGAGGTGGCTGAGTCTTCCTGGCAGGATCAGATGCAAAAAAAAGCTATGCTTCAATCTCAAACTTTGGCAGCTGCCCTGAGGCCAATGGCACTCACACAGAGTGAACTACATCCTGCTAGGGCCCAGCCAAAGTCAACTTTGCCAGGGCCCTCTTAAAATGTGGCTAGGAAGACCACTGGTCCTGTGAGTGCCCCAATCATCAGCTGTCCATGAGATCATACCCTGTCTTCTTGCAGCCTGACTAGTGGAAGCCACAGTGTCCCCATGTGGGCTTTCCCTCTGTGCAGTGCCCTGGAGGTCAAGTCCCACCAGCACAGTTATCTTGAATTCTCCAGTCTTCAAGATCCTTAGACTGGATCAGGACTGATGGTACTCAGACTTAGAGACTCCAGTCACCTTGCCAAGACCAGGCTAAACTGCTGTAGGATAATGCTCTTGTATCCTGTAAAGATTTGTCACTTGTATAGGTTTAATAAATCACTCATTGGCCAGTAGCCAGGCAGAAAGTATAGGCAGAGTAACTAGACAAGGAGAATTCTGGGAAGAGGAAAGGCTCAGTCTTCAGTGGCCACCCTGATGCAGAGGAAGCAAGATGGAAATGCTGCACTGAGAAAAGGTACCACATCACGTGGCAAAACAGATAAGAATTATGGGTTAATTTAAGTTGTGAGAACTAGTAAATAATAAGCCTGAACTAACAGGCCTAACAGTTTATAATTAATATACCTCTATGTGTTTCTTTGGGACTAAACTGCTGCAGGACTGGGTAGGGCAAAAACTTCCATTTACAATAAACATCCTAGGTAGCAGGTAAGTTCATCACCTTTCTGGTGCACAAGGGGGTTATCTTTTCTGTCTTTATCTCTCACTTTGGTCCTACATTTCCCTCACCAATTTCTGTCACAGGGGTGGATGAGACCTCTTTTTTTTTTCTGCCAAAGACCCTGCAACTTCCCTGTATTCTTACAGAATGACTCTTCCCACACTCTTTTCTGCTCATACCCATTTGCCCAGTGACTTTACTTGGCCATAATATACTCAGCTCCCTTGGAGCCACATTCTCCTGACCCCTACTCTCTCTTGTGACCCCCATCTTCTTCTTTCCTTACTGCTTCACAGGTCCCTACCTCAAGATGCTGCGTCCCAAGCCTCCCAAATTCAGTTGATCCCCAAAAATGGTATATCTCCACCCCAGTGATCGCCACCCACCATCAGTTGTTCCTAGTTTGCCTTAAAGACCCATTCTCCTTCCTTCCCAATTCTAGTTTCCTATTTCTAAAACCTACCACCATAACCTCAAGTCCATTATTATCCTTCTCCTATCTCAAGGACTCTTCCTACTTCTCAATTTGTCATGCAACAAAAAGAACACCTTTTATACTGTTATTCTACACACTGACATGCATTTTCTTTTGTCTTCACCTGGGAGAACCCTAAAAATTCACATGGATAATTCTCCCTGAGGCCTTTCGAGATTATTTTCATTTCTTTGGCTGAACCTTGGCTAGAGATATTTCCACCTTTGATTTCAGTCTGTGCACACTTCTCCAGTACTTCACAGTCTCTCCCTGTCTCTGTGCCAAAGAACCCCCCCCCTTTGCTTCTCAGTTAGCTTCACTCCCTGGGATACCATTTTTACCCATTTAAGGCTCAGCTATGCTCTCCAGTGATTGAGTATTGAGGCTTTCAACTCAGCCTTACATCTAAGACTTTCAACTCTGATCAAGTTCGATCCTGTGTGATTTATAGTCCCTGACCACAGTGGACCTTATTCAATCATTTTTGAACCTGATGAGATTCTTCTGTTACTGAATCCATAACTTTTCTATCATGTATAAAATCCTGTACCAGATGGCCAGAGAGACCCCCCCCCCATGGGATCCCTCATCCACCTATCCACAATTCACCATAACTTCTCTTTACTGTGGGGTGCTCTCTTAATGCCCCACTTTGTCTCTGCAAGAGTACTCCTGTCTCTACTACCTCTTTAGAGATGAAAAGGCGAGAGTGGTCACAGTGATTCTAGCCCAACCCATTGGGCCCTTGCATTGGGTCAGTTTTTAGGTTTCCAAACAGTTGGGCCTGACCATCTTTGGATAGCAACCATATTAGAGAGCTTTAGCAGTGGTGGCCAAACCACACACAAGGTTCTCAAGTTTACCCTGTTTCAGCCAATTGTTGTGTGCTTCACCCATAAATATTTAGACCTTCTGAGTCATTACTCTTTTTTCTTCCTTGGGCCCTCAGTTGTCCAGGCCTTGCTTTCGAAGTTTCTAGAAATTCTCCAAATTACTTTGACTTCCAGCCCTGTCCTTCACCCTGCAATCTTCCTCCTTATCCCTTCCTCCTCTGCTTTCCCTCTCACTCCTGCCCAGAGGCCATGGAGGCCTTATGCTAATCCTGGCTTGGTTTCCTAGAACAAACCTCCCAGATCCTCAACTCACCCTCTTTGTTGATGGGAACTCTCTTATAAACAGGTCAAGAAACCTCCAGGTTGTTGCAGGGAGAGCCATTTGTTCAGTCTGGCTTTCCAGAACCAAAATAATCACTCAGACACTGCATTAATTAAAACACTGCTTGGCCATTAGCTCTAGCTTCTTATTGGCTAACTCTTATATTATTTTAACACATTTCTATTATTTTGTATATTGCCATATGGCAGTGGCTTACCAGCAAAGATTCTAACTGGCCTCTGTCTCAGGTGGAGGATCCATGGTGCCTCCCAACTCCGCCCTTTTTTCTCCCAGCATTCATTCAGTTCAGCCCTTCCTGCCTACCTAAGTTCTGCCCTATCAGGCCAAGGCAGTTTCTTTATTCATTTATGGTACTCACAGCACACAGAGGAGACTCCCACATCACCAGGTGACTAGTGTGGTAGTCACCTCCACTAAAACGGTTGAAGCATCTCAGCAGCCAGTGGGAACATCTTCACAAAATGCCAAATTAATTGCCTTGACGAGAGAGCTCCTAATAGCTAAGTATCAATAAACATCTACATCAACTCTAAATATGCCTTTTTAGTAGCCCATACCCACCCTGTTCTTTAGAAGGGAAGGGGTTTCCTCATTACCAAGGGCATTCCCAATGTCAACAGACATCTTATAACCAAGTTCTTGGGGGCCCCCATCTCCCCACAGAAGCAGCCATAATCCACTGCTGGTGGCATCAGGTATCCAAAGATCCAGTGACCTTAGGCAACGTCAGGACCAACCCAGTAACCCAGGTACTGACATCCAACTCCACTGGATCTTCAGGATGTATTCTGTTTATGACACTCTTCTATCAGCCCTGTTATCATTCAGAGAAGAGGAACAAATATCTAAAGAGGGTGCACAGACCAAAGATGGGTGTCTTACTTAAATAAGTGTATCATTATCCTCTCTCATCCTCTCCTAGGACCAGGTGCTTCCATCATTTCATACACACACCAAAACTTGTATATAGGCCCCAAGGCTTTGCTTCACTTCTTAGAGTCCCTCTTTGATGCCATCTACCTTCAATCCCATATTTTACACACCCACTCCTCCTGCCTGATGTGTGCCATGGCTAACCCACTAGGGACTCTCCAGATATGCCTTGCACCAGCTTTGAATACATCAACTGGTAGAGGATTGGCAGATTGACTTAGCTATCATGCCCACTGATAAAAAGCCTCCACGATCGCTTAACCATTGTTCATACCTTTACAGAATAGATAGAAGAATTCCCCACCTCCAGGGAAATGGCAGATGTGGTGGTTCAGGTATTCCTTGAACACATCATTCCTCAGTGCAACATGCCCCAGATCATCCAACTTGACAATAGTCCAGCCTTTACTTCCGGGGTCATGGAACATCTGTCTGAGACTGTCAACATCTCCTGGAAACTCTACATTTCTTCTGCCTAGAATCCTTGTAAAGGGGCGAGAGGGCTAACAGACTCATCAAACAACTCATCATGCTCTTTATCAAAGTAAGGTTATCTTAACCTTCCTTTCTCCTCATTACCTTACCTGCCTTTGTGCCAGCCCATGTTTTTCTTTTTGAGCCCCGATACAGAAAGCTGCTCTTTCTCAATTACCACCTCTGGGCACAGACCCCTCCACTGGCTAGGTACCTACACTACCTGTCCTGTCCTGCCTTTTCTTTCTTCTCTATTAACATGTTAACAACTATCTCCCTGCCACCATGCCAATGGTCCCTGATGGTCCAGGTGTGGGAAACCTTACCCTCAGGGCATAAAAGGAGAACTTGCCCCACTCCATGCTCATTGCTACAAGGGGTGAACTAGTCAGGATAGCACTGGAGAGCCCACCCTGATGCTGAGGACAGGGAAGAGCTGGTAGACTGATGTGCAACTCCCCAAGCCCAGAATCATGGTTATGATTTGACTCATCCCAATAGCAACCCCATCTATGATTTGCAAGAGCATGAGAAGGGTCTGGACCTACAGACCTAAAGGTACAGGATCTCCATGCTCAAGGCAATAACAGTATATCTAAAAGGAGTTCCAGTAAGGGTCCAACATTGATAATGTTACAGAAACCAGAGGCCTCAAACAAGATCAATGACTACAACAAACACTTGCAAATAACAATATTTGGTCAAAAGGATTTAGTGTGTGACTCACTATGTACTACTACAAGTTCCTGATGAGATTTTTCTTTTTTACTTTTTTCTCTTAAATTTTATTTTTGAGGGGATTGTAAAGGCAGAGGATAAATACAAAGAGATGGAGAAATGAGTGGGATTGAGATGCATGATGTGGGAGACACAAAGAATAAATAAAAAGAAAGCTTAAAAAGGCAGAATGAAAAAGCCTTGGGGGAGCAATCCATTAAGAAACATCCTTTCATGGACTTTGCATTATCTCTTGCCTCCAGATTCTTGCCTTGTTGGAGTTCCTGTCCTGAGTTCTTTGATTTGGAACAGTACTCTGGAGATCTCAGCTACATGAATTCTTTCCTCTCCAAGTTACTTTGCTCATGGTGTTTTATCACAGCAATAGCAGCTCTAACATAGAATGTGACTAAGTGAAACTGAGTTGTTCTATGCCAGAGTGTCAGAGGCCAGTAGAGCTGCATCAGAGGATGGGAAACAAGCAGGGGTAGGGTAAGAATGAACTCACTGGACCATCTATCTTTCCAATTCAAATTATGCAGCAACTCCTCACCAGTGACCCAGAAATGACCTGTCATGTCTTCTTGAGAAAATGGTCAATGATGTGGGAGGGTCTTCTGTTTTGTGTTGATTTCATTGGTTAATAAAGAAACTGCCTTGGCCATTTGATAGGCCAGCCCTTAGGTGGGTGGAGTAAACAGAACAGAATGCTGGGAGGAAGAGGGAAGTGAGGCAATCGCCATGCCTCTCCTCTCTGGGCCAGACGCCATGGAACCAGCCACCACGTCAAACTTGCTGAATCTTTCCCGGTAAGCCACCACCTCATGGTGCTACACAGATTACTAAATATGGGTTAAAACAAAATGTGAGAATAAGCCAATAAGGGGCTACAGATAATGAGCCAGGTGGTGTTTAAAAGAATACAGTTTGTGTGTTGTTATTTCGGGTCATAAGCTAGCCAGGCAGCCAGGAGCTGGACGGCAGGAATGCAGCCCACTGCTCCTATCACTACAGGTCAAGAAGTTTTATTCTGATGTTAGTTATGACAAATTATTTCTGTTCAAAAACGTAGAAACTAGTTTGTTCACTCTAGAAAACTCTAGACTGGGATCTCTTGAATTGAATAATACTGGGCTTTTTGAGCTACTTCTGCTTGGGTAAAATGCAAGCTCTATGATGCCCACTGCTCTCTGACCCCAGTGAGCTACTCAATATCCTATCGCTGATAAAGAATCAAGTGGGTCTAGTCAGAGGCCTACAGTTGATATGGGTACCACTGAGGGATTCCAGAAGTTAATTACCATGATAAGGGTTGGCTGCTTGGTGGGAAAGAATTCAAAGCAGCAGTGTAACAGTAGTTTGTAAATAAGAAGAAATGCAGAGACCTGCTCATCTGAAGCAGGCCATAGTGAGATTTTAGCTGAGCACAAGGTAGAAAGCTCCTTGCTCACCCTTCTCCAGAAAGCCTTGCTGTCAATTCAGCCAGGTCAGTGATGTCCTTAGAAGAGACTATGATCCTGCTCAATCAGTCATGGGGATGGATGAACAACTTTTTCCTGTCCAAAGATAAACAAAAATCTCAAACTAAATAAATATCAGCAGGTAAGCACACTTGGACTTGTAAAAGGAAAGAGATAGATGATCAACATGTGTTACTGCAGAAATCAAAGTTGATTTAGGAATGTAAAATATATGACTTGTATGTGTGTGTATTTCAAAAAATGAAGGTGAATGCGTTCCCTCAAATAGATAATTAAAAAAATGGGGTACTGAACTGAACAGAGAATTCTCAACAGAAGAAGTTTAAATGGCCAAAAGATACTTAAGGTCATGCTCAATTTCCTAAGTGATCAGGGAAATGCAAATCAAAACAACTTTGAGATACCATCTTACACCTGTCAGAATAGCTAAAATCAAAAACACCACTGATAGCCTATGCTGGAGAGGTTGTGGAGTAAGGGGAACACTCATCCATTGCTGGTGAGAATGCAAACTTGTGCAATCACTTTGAAAATCAGTGTGGCGGTTTCTCAGGAAACTGGCAGTCAACCTACCTCAGGATCCACCAGTACCACTCTTGGGAATATACTCAAGAGATGCCCAATCAAACTACAAAAGCATCTGTTCAACTATGTTTATAGCAGCACTATTTGTAATTACCAGAACTTGGAAACAACCTAGGTGCCCCTCAATAGAAGAATGGATAAAGAAGGTGTGGCAATATATACTTTAGAGTTCTACTCAGCGGTTAAAAAAACAATGATATCTTGAACTTTGCATGCAAATGGATGAACATAGAAAACACTTTACTGAGTGAGATAACCCAGACCCAAAAAGAGGACTATGGTATGTACTCACTCATAAGCAGAATCTAGCCATAAACAAAGGATATTGAGCCTATAGTTCGTGATCCTAGAGAAGGTAAATAAGAAGGTGAACCCAAAGAAAAACATATATTTCTCTTCCTGGATGTTGGAAGTTGACAAGATCATTGGGCAAACGTTGGGAGCAGGAAGGTGGGGGGATTGGGGGGAATCAAAGCATCTTCAAGACAAGGAAGATGACTAGTTGTTATAAGAAGCCATGAACAGGTTGAAGAAATTATTTTGGTTTTTTTTCTGTTTTTTTTTTCTTTTTGTTTAGTTTGAAGAAATGAAAGAAATATGTGCAGACATTTTGAGAGAGAAAGATCAACCAAGTCTCCTATACTAGGGATATTTGAGTGCTCTCAGAAGATGAAAGGAGACACTCAGGTCAAAGTAGGTTCTGATTGTGAGGACATCTGGAGGTGTCCTTGCTTTCCCCTGCTTCAGAAGGAGTCAGAAAGACAGGACTTAGTTTCTTTCATTAGGACGCTTTATTTCCATTTCACACATCAGCACAAGTTGCAAGTACAGCCACCCACTGAATAGGACTCATAATAAACCCTCAACTCTTGATGTAGTTTTCTTCATCTGTTCCCCACCAGCATAGGTTAATTCCAACTTCTGCCTTTTAATAGGGAATTCTCAGGAATTCTGGGATGTGGCCCACGTTACCTGTAAAAAAGTGCAGATCACAGTTTTCTGATGACAGGCCCTATTCTCTCATTGGTCCCACATTCCTGTGAGTGTTTTGAGACTATTGTAGGTGGGGCATGTTGCTAAGGTAACCAGATCCCCATCGGCATTCATCAAGTACAGCTCAGATCTCAAGCAACAACAAGAAGAAGGTGTCTGAAATAACAAGGAAGAAGATGCTGATCAGATCCCATGGCAAATATGAGGAAAGCCTGTTATAGAGATCTCTACAGGAATCTAATACAGGCCTTTTATCAACAACAGATTTTTCCCACCTAATATAACCTGGTTATGGTTTCCTCTCCCTTACTTCTTTCTAATACTCCCTACTTCCCTTCTATCTTTATTTACTCCTCTTCTATGCCTCACCAGAAAAGTATAGGATTCTAAGAGGTAATATTAAAATATAACAAAATAAAATAGGATAAGACTAAAAGAAAAACTATCACATCATATTTGGATGGACAAACCAAGAGAAGGAAAAGAGCACAAAAGAAAGCACAAGGATCCGAGACCCACTCATTTGATCACTCAGCAATCCCACAAAAACAAAACTGGAAGCAACAATATATACACAGAATTAGACTTATTCTTTTTATTTTATGTGTGAGACTTTCGAATACATGTACATATGTGCTGAAGAGGCAGCACATCTCCCGGACTTAGAAGTATAGATGCTTATGAACCACCATTTATAGCCTGGGAAATGAACTTGGGTCCTCTTGTGGGGACACAATGCCCTCTTACTCTCCAGCTCTTCTCTCGCCACACTTTTTTGTGGTAATTCAGAAATCAACTTTTTCCCACTTGAAATGTCACATCTCTATTTTCTCCCTACCTGTGGTTAGAAAAAAGTTTACATTTTAACAAGACGTGTGGCACATTATCAAAATGACTATGATATGTGGGAACAGTCCACCTAAGGGAAAACACAGGAAACAAAGGACAGAGGCAAACAGCTTCACAGTTAACCATGTGATTGCAGGTTAGACAACAAAAGACATTGTTCAGATCTCTTAGTCCTTGCTAAAAGTCATGAAGAATACAGATTTTGCTTTAATGTTAAGATGGGAAAATTTTCCATTTCCCTACAACTACAGTATTTGTTTTCTTTATATCTGAGCCTTGATTTCCAAGATCCTTGTTCACCACCCCCCCCCCCGTTGGTCTGGTTTATCATTGTTAACATTTAATTAACATTTATCCTTTGCTTGTTTTTCTTTGTTTTATTTCTTTGTTTTATATTTATTTTTTTTTATTGAAAGAAAAAAGAAAGAAATTCTCACCTTCTCCCAGCCTCCCATTTCCCTCCCCCTCCTCCCACTCTTCTCCTATTGCCCCCACTCCTCTCCCCCTCCCTCTCCAGTCCGAAGAGCAGTCAGGGTTCCCTGCCCTGTGGAAAGTCCTTGCCCCTCCATCCAGGTCTAGGAAGGTGAACATCCAAACTGGCTGGGCTCCCACAAAGCCAGAACGTGAAGTAGGATCAAAACCCCGTTCCATTATCTTTGGCTTCTAATCAGCCCTCATTGTCCGCCATGTTCAAAGAGTCCGGTTTTATCCCTTGCTTTTTCAGTCACAGTCCAGCTGGCCTTGGTGAGCTCCCACTAGATCAGCCCCACTGTCTCAGTGGGTGGGTGCATCCCTCGTGGTCCCGACTTCCTTGCTCATGTTCTCCCTCTTTCTGCTCCCCACTGGGACCTTGAGAGCTCAGTCCGATGCTCCAGTGTGGGTCTCTGTCTCTATCTCCATCCATCACCAGATGAAGGTTCTATGGTGATATACAAGATATTCATCAGTATGGCTATAGGATAGGGTCATTTCGGGTTCCCTATCCTCATCTGCCCAAGGAGCTAACTGGGGACATCGCCCTGGGTACCTGGGAGCCCCTCTAGGTTCAAGTTTTTTGCTAACCCTGAGATGACTCCCTTAATTAAGATATGTGATTCCCTGCTCCTCTATCCAACCTTCCTTTCTCCCAGTCATCCCATTTCCCCAAGTTCCCCCCATTCTCCCCTTCTTACTTTTCTCTCCCCATCTCCCCTTACCCCCATCCCACCCCACCCACAAGTTCCCAATTTTTGCCCGGCAATCTTGTCTACTTCCCATATCTAGGATAATAACTCTATGTTTTTCTTTGGGTTCACCTTCTTATTTAGCTTCTTTAGGATCACAGAATATAGACTCAATGACCATTATTTGTGACTAGAAACCAATTATGAGTGAGTACATCCCATGTTCATCTTTTTGGGTCTGGGATACCTCACTCAGGATAGTGTTTTCTCTTTCCATCCATTTGCATGCAAAATTCGAGAAGTCATTGTTTTTTGACTTGAGTAGTACTCTAATATGTAAAGGTCTGATCTCCAAAATATATAAAGAACTCAAGAAACTAGACTTTAAAATGCTAAATAACACAATTAAAAAATGGAGCACTGAATTGAACAGAGAATTCTCAACAGAAGAAGTTCAAATGGCCAAAAGACACTTAAGGTCATGCTCAACCTCCTTAGCGATAAGGGAAATGCAAATCAAAACAACTTTGAGATACCATCTTACCCCTGTCAGAATGGCTAAAATCAAAAACACCAATGATAGCCTTTGCTGGAGAGGTTGTGGAGGAAGGGGTACCCTCATCCATTGCTGCTGGGAATGCAAAGTTGTACAACCATTTTGGAAATCAGTGTGGCGGTTTCTCAGGAAATTCGGGATCAACCTACCCCTGGACCCAGCAATACCACTCTTGGGAATATACCCAAGAGATACCCTATCATATGACAAAAGCATTTGTTCATCTATGTTCATAGCAGCATTATTTGTTATAGCCAGAACTTGGAAACAACCTAGATGTCCTTCAATAGAAGAATGGATGAAGAAAGTGTGGAATATATACATTTTCTTTGTTTTCTTACATAGACATTTTAGGCCTCACTGAGTAACTTTTTTTCAGATTTCTGTCCTTTGGTTACTCAGTTCTTTGCAATAGTTTTACTATGTCTGGTTAGAAAGTGTAATTTTAGCTTTTCAAAATGTCTAATCCCAAGTACTTTTTCATATTGTCATTTAGCCTTTCTGGGAACATTGCAGGCCCTTTTTCTTTGATCATGAGGCCTTTTCAGTTTCTGTGTGCCCTTTAAAAAAATAAAGATTTATTTATTTATTATATATACAATATTCTGCCTGCATGTATACCTGTGGGCCAGAAGAGGGCATCAGATTCATTACAGATGGTTGTGAAGTGAGCTACCATGTGGTTGCTGGGAATTAAACTCAGGACCTCTGGAAGAGCAGCCAGTGCTCTTATCCTCCGAGCCATCTTGCCAGCCTAGCCATCATGCACTAAAGACATCAATCCAGCCATGTTTTTCACATCACAGGAGGAAAGTGGTCAGCGTGCTCTGGTTCTCCCATGAAAACCTTAAGCACCTTATTCATTACTTCTTGTGATGGATGTTTTTATGTCAGCCTGACACATTAGAGCCATTTAGAAAGAGGGAAGCTCAATTAAGGAAAATGCCCCCACCAGATTAACCTGTAGTAAAGTCTGACAGGCATTTTCTTGGTTGATGATTGATGATGTAGGACTCAGCTCATTGTGGATGGTGCCAGAATTGGGCTAGTGCTTCTGAGATGTATGAGAAAGCAGACTGAAAAAGCTATGGGGGAAAAGTCTTTTATGTAGCATTCCTTCATGATTCCTGCTTCAGTTTCCTGCCTCCAGGTCCATTCCTTGAGTTCCTACCTTGACCTCTCTGGCTGCTGGACTACATGGTATAAATGAAATAAAACTTTTCCTTCCAAAGTTGCTTTTAGATGTGATGTTTTACCAGAGCAATTGAAAATTAACAAATATATTTCCTTAGAGATGGTCCTTCAGAGTGCCATCTCTCCAAATAGATAGCCAATGTATTTTACAGAATATCTGGAGATTTCCACAAAGCAATTTAATATCATAATCTACCAAGTATCTGGTTTTAATTATTTTATTATGCAGTAAAGTTTACTTTATTGGCCACCATACCCTCTCAAAGCCACCATACCCTCTTAAAAGATAATAACCACACAGATGATAAAGGAGTGAGGTAAACTCTAGATTTATAGGTGAGTACTTTTCTGTCATTCATCTTATTTAGATGCATCCATTTAATGTCTTTAACCTCTTGCCCATTTTTCTGGATTCTTTAGAGTTCCACATCACTCCTACCCATGGGACTATCAAGGAATGGGACACTGCAAAGTGATCAGACCTCTAAGGTAAGCTAAAACCAAACTTTACCTGGGATCTACATAGTCTGATATGCAGAACCCTTGAAATGGTTTCTGGTTGTCACTTTGTTGTGTTGTGTTACTGAGGTTCTTGCCTAAGGATGCAAGGAACAAGAAACATTCTGCAGGTACCAGGTGAGGCATTATTCCTGGCATTCATGGGGAGTGCCACACACCAGTGTCCAGGGCCATTAAAAATTACCATCTCTGGACAGAATCCCCAAGAAGTGTTACAGGCTTTCAGAACAGAGAAATGGGACACTGAGGCTCTTTTGCATGAAATGTTTTGTATTGTGTGCTAGCAGAGTATGTTGGATTTCTCCACAATGTCAGGGAGACAAATAACTGTACCAAAACTTTTTGTACTTCTTTGACATCTTCTGAGATCCCAGAAGCATGTTAACAACCCAACACATTCCAAGACGTCAAAAAGGTAACAGGAAGGTAGAGACATTGGGGCTCTGAGAAAACCAGGTTAGAAAGAGACCATAGCATACAGGAAGCAGGTGTTTGCAGAAGGGAGAGGTCAGCTGTGGATGTTCTGGAAGGGATACAGAGGTAGAATAAAGAAGACTCTCTTATCTAAATAGGGGCCCTAGTTCTTTTTTTTTTAATTGAAAAATAAAAAAAAAATTTCCGCTTCCTCCCAGCCTCCCATTTCCCTCCCCTTCCTCCCACACCACTCCCCCTCCCTCTACTCCTTTCCCCATCTTGCTCCATTCCGAAGAGCAGTCAGGGTTACCTGCACTGTGGAAAGTCCAAGGTCCTCCACCCTCCATCTAGGTCTAGGAAGGTGAGCATCCAAACTGGCTAGGCTCCCACAAAGCCAGAACAGGGGCCCTAGTTCTTAGCACGGTAGATGGGACAGGGACATCACTCAACTTGAAAGTTCCATATTGTCCTCAGTCTCTTTCTCCAAATAAAGCATGAGATGAGGGCAGGAAACCAGGGAGAGTGGTGAAGTTTTGAGTTTAGTTCCTCACATTGCTGACCTCAGTGAGGATTTCTTTCTTCAGAGTGCTGAACCCAGAACCTCTCCACAACCACTTTGATACTGAGATCTTGAGCTCCCCACTTTTGTCTTCCCTTTGCCCTCTGACAAAGGTTTCCTACATAGATGGCAGTCACTAACTGGGAACTGGTAAAACAAAGGGTGTCTTTGGAAGTGATCACTCTCCAGCAGGTAAGAACATCTTACGTGGGGCAGAATTATTTCTTCTGAGGACCTCTGTCACTTTTCACTTGCACCATGGATTCTGCAAAATGCTGTGAGCTTGTTGTCTCTCTCTGGACTGAAATAGAGGGAAGAATCTCAGCCAGGAGAATGAAGTCACAATAAGCTGAGGCACCTGCAGAGAAATAAAGTGGGATAAGTTTCGGGAGTTTGAAAATTGTACCGAATGCCTGACTTCTGCACAGGTAATGAGGTAACATTTGCTCCTCTGAGGTTTTACAAAAGTATTTCTAAGTTTATCTGTTCCCATATGGATGGTTTCCCTGGTCTTGTTCACTGAGTCTCTGATATTAATGCAGATGGGGAGCTCACCATCTTCTGAGAGCCTGTTCACCTATACTCATACCCAACCACCAAACTTCCTTCTTGAGTTTGCCTTGATGTCTGAACCAGAGAAGGAGGAGTATGAGGCATGAAAGCAATAAGAGAAAGGTCACAGATATTCTGATGAGGACCTTTAAATTCTGTGCAGTCCTGGCACACAACTGACATAATGAATGAATAACTGAACAACTACTATGAGCAAGACTCATTCTGGATCTTTTCATATATCATCTGCCACTGTCGTAATCATGTGACATGAATTCATTGACTGCCGCCCACCAATTTTCAGATTACCTTGCTGGCAGTGACAAACCTGGGGACTATAGCCATAACATCCAAACTGTTTATTAAGACTGGTTGTCACAGGGCTCAGGTGGAAGAACCTAGAACTGCCCAGTAGAATTTACATAGTCTGAGTCCAATGACCTGGAGAATTCCTCATCTCCCTCTGTCAGCATGAACCTGCCATATTTCTCCCATTGTACACACTGAAGTTTTGTGTTCCTTCATGAGGTCACCACTGGGCTGGAAGGGCTGACAGTCTGGCCGACAGGACTGAAGAAGCCCCCTATACACAAGAAAGCAGCGTGCTACATGGGCTTACAGAGCCCAACTTGTCCCCACTTCTATGGGATAGAAGCACACTAGATAACGGACCCCTTTCCTGAAGTTAGGGACTTGAGCTGGGAACCTTGAGTGTCATCTTACCTGTCACCACCATCTCCAGAGTATCACTGTTCTATGATCAACTAGGAGCCTCTGACAGAAACAGAGAGGTTGCTTGACATGGGCCCATTTAATAAACAGAATGAGAAATGCAGCCTTTAATTCAGGCAATATTTGGGTCCCTCTGTGCCAGGGGGCACATTACTCTTCATTGTACAAAGAGTAATCCCAGGCACGTGAGGTTCCCTCACATGAGAGGGTCACCTGTCTCCCCTGGGAAGTCCTTTTAGGGCAGGCTTTGGGTGGATCCCCACATGAAACTCAACTGCTCTGTCATAGGACATCAGGCTTCAGATTGCAGAACCTGTCCCAGGATCAGCTGTAGATTCACAGCATCAGTCAGCATTTTCCACTCTCCATTCCCAGGGTCAAGATGTGCTCCCTTGTCCTCAGTGAGCAGAAAGGATCAGACACCTTAGGGCATGGTTATGCACAAGGACTAGGTTCCTGGTGCCCAAACTCAGCCCTAGAATGGAGTTCTCTCTGAGAGATTTGTTCCTGAAGACTGAGGAGACCCTCATTTCCACAAATGCCTTCAGGGCTCCTTAAGTGTCTTGAAGAAACAGTGCCTGTGTGTGGATAGGAAAGCCTCCACCCCCACAGTAGTATACCTGAGCACCATCTTCACATTTCACCATGGCAGAGGAAACTTGTGATTATTGCAGTCATGGCATCTCCTCCTTTTGCTCCAACCTTGCAATGGTTAGGTACAGAGCATCCAGATGGGAGGACATACAGGGTGTGGTCTTTAGATAGAGGGTCTTCCCTCCTATCACAAAGCTGTCATTTCTTCACCCTCACAGGGAAAGAAATTGCCATCTTCAGTCAACTGTCTTTGGTTTCCCAAATACTTTATCTCATTTATTATCTAGATTATTTATGTTTAGAAAGACCCCCATTAAACCCAGGCAATTGTCAAATTTCTGATCCTCATCCATCAGCTTTCTGTGTGATGGGAGTATAGATCCGTGATGAGCCAGTCTTTCTTAAAGAATCACCAATTCCATTGAATTTCTCTATATCTGTTTCTATGTTTGTGTCATCAATGGCTAAGACTTAGAATAAATTGTCCTAGTGTTTTCTTGATAAGTGACTTTCACTTGAGAGTGATCTAGAAGTGGTCATTCCCTTGCAAAACCTCCACACCAGTTCTCCTTCACCCATTTATCTAGACCATGTTAACAACATTATGACATCTAAACCATGTTTAGTGTCCCAAGAAGCAGTTTTATTACCTATCCTTGGTGCCCCATATTTCCCCATGAGGCTGAATAACCTATATTGTCTTTTTTGCCAATTATTCTTATTTTATATGTCTAAGTATTTATTTGTACCTACTTTGTTCCACCAAAATATTGCTCCACGGAACCACACTATGGCTCAGTTGATTATTTGTGCTTTCATGAACCTCTTGTTATGATCTAGCACTAAATTGTGCATTTATGCCTATGATCTCAGCATTCAGATTATGGAGACAAGACAACCATTCATGCCACACAGTGAGTTCAATATCAACCTGGGATAGATCAGACTCTGTCTAAAAACAAACAAGTGGGGGAGCAATCAGACATCTGTACTGCACAGAAAATCCCAAACTTTCCCTTATATCTAGTTTTAGAGAGATATTCTCATTCTCCTT
This sequence comes from Microtus obscurus, assembly GCA_963919715.1. Lineage (NCBI taxonomy): Eukaryota > Metazoa > Chordata > Mammalia > Rodentia > Cricetidae > Microtus > Microtus obscurus. The sequence continues at coordinate 3,392,536 of CAWTZC010001519.1, read as the reverse complement.
CATACACAACAGCACTCAAGTCCGTGCATCTTATTTTTCCTAGTGTCCTGTCTTACACAGTATGACACAGAGTTTTCCTTCCTTATTATTTCATGGATATTTATTTTCTCTGACCTGAGACAATGTGATGGGCTAACGCTGTGAACCAATCAGACTTGCTTTGTGCTCCTAACACCATCTTCCGCAGAGAAATCATTCTCTTCAAGAAAGGTGCTGCCCCCTGCTGGTGGAATGAGCTCCATGAGATGAATTTTCCTCAGATGACCTGTGGTCTCAACAGATGGCATCCCATTTGCCTTCTCTGGATGTTCAACCACAGAAGTAGCAACATGTCCTTAGTGAGAGAGAAACACTTCAGGAACTTGACTCCATGTTTAACCCCCAATAATGCCTATTGTCCACCTCATTCAGGGTTCATTCTTTTTTTTCCTGATCAGAAATCATAAACACGTTTATTTCCAAGCATTTCTTTATAATCTGTCATTCATTTATAATGACAGCAAATTTGCATGGTCATGAGATGGATGTGCTTGCTGATCTTTACATGAAGAATTAGTTCTTCGCTAAAAATTTAGTACAAGGAGGTAGAACATCTTTATAGCCTTCCTGAATGGACTGATACTTTATTTTAGAAATATAAATACTGAGGGTGTCATTTTGCACATACACATATATGTGCTAATACATATGCATTCATAGTACAAAATGGCAGAAGTATGATTCGGGCTATCTCAGGAGTTGCTGAAAATTCTGTCATAATCCAAAACCAAAGTTCACTTAAGGTTTTCTTTTTTATGAAACTCAATTCAGGTGCTGTGACAAATTTTAAAATCAAACATTCTAATACAATACAAAGACATGCTGATTCGATAGACTTGCTTTCCATAATTGAATCATTTTGTTTCTATAAGATCATAAAATAGTATACACAGTGAACCCACTACAATTTATAATATGTGTGGTCTTGAGTCTGGGCTAAGCTGCTTCAGGCAGGTCTTATTGACCCTGTGTGGCAACATTCATAGTGCAAAATGCACAGGTTTGGGGCTCAGAACTGAGGCTGAGGTGAAGTCATCAGCTGCCACTCAGGTATAGACTGTCAGAAACACTTATACTTCATTACGTAATTGGAATTAATTTTCCAAATCATTGCATATTCCAAAATTTTTACAGTTGCAAAAATTTTCATAACCCCCATGTTCAGTAATGTTGTCATAGTTTGAAAGCTGTGCCCCCCAGAAAACAGTGCATGGTTTAGTACTATGTCTTTGGTTTACATTCACGGGGTAACACATAGGGAACTTACTCCACACAGAGACATACAGTTCCAGGAGAATTTAAATGAATGAAAACATGAAGATTCTATTGTTACAGTGAACACTGTTTATTACTTGAATGTTAAGTAGACTGAGCTTCACCTACTGATAGATAAGTGTTCAATAAGTACATGCATATATATGCAAACATATGTAGCCAGAGCCATTTTTCAACATTATGAAAAACATTTATACTAATGAAGTTGCACACAAGCTGATTTGTCCATAAGTGAGTTATATCTTCTGGCATATCCCACTTAGAATTAGAAATGTTTTTGTTCAACATGTGTTACCTCATGGTTCATTCTTCAAGCATTATTGTCTATTGAGATATAGCTAGATGACTCCTATTCAGCTAATCCTGCAATCCTATGTATCTACTTGTGTTCACCCAACTGTGGACAGCTCTTGCTGACCATGATGGGAAGACATAATCTCTTTAGTGAATTAGCATTAATTTGGACAGGTTCTGGGTATATAGGTACTAAAGGTGGTGCTTTCACACGGTTTATGTGACTCCTCTTTTGGCAGCACTTACAGAGTACTTGGTTTTCATGCCTGGTTGGAATAGTTATTGCTGTTCATTTCCCCTTGGGTGCAGATTTCAGATGGTGTTGGTGTTATACGAGGTGATGTCTCTGAGGTAGTAGGAATTGTGTGCTATTTTTGTAGTTTCCTTAGCCCTGAACTGCTTCCTGAAAACTGCTGGGTTGTGCGTGACTTTAAAAATCTATGTTTTGTACAGTCAATATGGTTCTCAGCAGAAAATAAGGTGGGGAGGCTTCTCACACTTCTCTAGTAGAGTTGAGCTTTTCAGTCTCATGATGTATTTATGGCATTCACAAATAGCTCAGTGTGACAAACTTTTGGACAGTATCTCTATTGCTTTCTGAGGTTCATGACTGTACTGTTTTCCTCATGTAATGAGATATTGAGATTCTAGTTAAAACAAGGAGTGAGCACTGGAAATTTTGATTTTTTTTTTTGTGAATGGATGTGTCTCTGGGTAAGCATTACCAGTATTACATAAAATTTATTATTAGAGTTACCAAGATGTCTTTGTTGTCTAAATGAATTAGAAACATGATGAGAATTGCACATCCTCACAGACAGTGTATTGGGCATGCCCATCTATGATTTTTTTGCACTGCATCTCAACCCATTTAAAAGTTTCTATTTAGAATTTGTTCCATTTGAGTTCCCTAAGATGATCTGAGCTCTCTTTTTAGCACAGGCTGGCATGAAACTCAATAATGTAGCCTACATGGATTACAAATTTATGATCCCCTTATTCATTAGCTAAATTCTGGGATTATAGATCAGCATACAACACTTACCTTCAGGCAAAGCTTTCTATTAAAGCTTCAGGCACAAATTTTATAGATAAAATGCTTCATTTTTTTCTCAAAATTATTGGTTTTTTTCTAACATTGTTGTTAATTTATGTCTGCCTTTCTCAAAATCATTTTCCTTTTTAAGTAATTCAGGACTGAATTATTAATTATCCCTATGCATTTCTTTGCAAAAAGTATATTTTCAGTTTGAATTTACCTGTCACCTTCAGTTTGGGGAGTTATTTAAAAGGCATATGGTTATACAACTTTATGTATATATGTGTGTGGGGGGGTGACTTAAGAGTGCCATGTGCATACATTGATGTGTGATTTTAAACCTAGAATACACCTGGTCATTGTGCAATTTACTTCTCTAACTTATTGGTTATTAGAAACTGGACCTTATACCTAAATCACATATACTCTCTGGATAGTCTTTGGCAGAACTTTCCTAATATTGTACTTGTTATAGAAACACTTATATTCATTTTTCAGATATTGTTGCTATGAAGAGTCTACTGCTGCCTCTTATGTTCACACAAGGCCTCCACATAGTGTCCTTTTTTTATTGTGCCAAGACTCAAATAGGAGAATCCTGAGGACCACAAAAAATAAACCAGCTACAACCAACTTGGTGAGATTCTCCACTATGTCATTCTGGGGTTCGGAGACAGGTGTTGTGCCAAAAATGTTAAAACAGATCAAAGTCACCTAGAGATACTGGATCTCAACCCAGGGCAATTGACTCTCTCTGTCCAGCCCAAAATCTAAGATTCTCCTTATCACTTCTCTTGGCTTCTGACAGACTGAAGTTGTCAGATGCTCAAAGAAACAAGAGAGACGTAGGGCATGCGAAGTAATTAAGAGGTCCTAGACTTCCTCCTGGGTTGTACAGTCTTAGTCACTTAATTTCTTACATGTGAATGTATATTTTTATCATCATGTAACTTCACAAAACCCAATACAACCCCCTTTTCTGCTGCAACACAACTTGCTCCAGTCTTCTTGATGTATTTTTCAAATCCATGATGCCATGTGAGTTCAGAGTTTATGTCTGGATTTCTTTGAATGTAGCTATCTTAGATCTGAGAACTCAGGGTGAGAGAATGTTCTCTGAGTTCATAAATAACAGAGCCTCCTTTCTGGTTGCTCAGCCTTGGATACAGGATGATGGAAGATGATTTTCCTAGACATGGCTTTCCTTGATTCACCAGCTGAGGATCTAGAATAGAGGAGGAATGGCTTCCTCCCAGGAGCACCTGAATGTCAAAAGCACAAAGGCATGACATTGTGGGACATTCTTGCTTGCATTCACCACAGCTAGTTTCAAAATGTGTCACAATTCATTCTCCATCTCCTTAAGTAAAATACCCACTATGCACATCACAGAGACATGGAGTTACACTTACAGCACACACACATATACACACACTTGTTCTAATGCATTATAGTGTATGCCTATAATAATTAGTAAATAATAAACATGTATAAAATATTCTACCTTGATATATTGAAGCACGTAAGGTTTGCAATTCTAAGAACACATTTATACATAATATGTGGAATTAGCGATGAACCTCTATATGTTTATGCAATTAAGTGTATATACATTTGAAAAATATTGATGGCAGGAATACTTTCTAATGAAATACATATAATCTAAAAACAAATGAATATATATTTTGGAATTATTGTTTGTGGGGAATTTTTAAAAGGGAAAATTCAAAAAAGCAACAATAAACAGCATAACCAAGAATTTCAGAGTGGCAGCAGATTGGTTTGCTGGAGACTTTTCAGCCAGTCATGCTCAGAGTCGCTGTAGTAAGCGGGCACACCCTCTCAAAATGCACTGAGTATGCAGGTCCAAGTGATCTCAGGAGGTCATGTCGATCCAGAATTTCCAAATGTCAGTAATAAAGATCCTTTAGAGGTCACATCCATAAAACCCTCCTCATTTAAGTGGGGGCAGACATCCAGAACAGGAGGAAAGAGGCACCCATGACTCTCACCTCACTCTGAAGGCTGAGGTCATAGAACTCACCGAGAATTCTTTTTTTTTTTTTTTTTCGAGACAGGGTTTCTCTGTAGCTTTGGTGTCTGGCCCAGAACTAGCTCTTGTAGACCAGGCTGGCCTCGAACTCCCAGAGATCCGCCTGCCTCTGCCTCCCGAGTGCTGGGATTAAAGGCATGCGCCACCACCGCCTGGTGTCACAGAGAATTCTTGCTGATACCGTTGAACTAAAATTCTGGGTCTTACTCGTGGTGAGGGGTGGTAATCTACTTCACTATTCTGTGTAAGGATGCTGTCCACATGGATTCCTGATTAACAGATTCAGGCACTTATTCCACAAGGGATACTCTGGGATGTGGCTACACTGAGAGTGACCTGTACTAAAATTCTTGGGAGTGGGGACAGTAGGGAGTAAAACTGGTGTGTACTCTTTTTTTTCTTCATTTCCACCGCAGCATACTCAAAACATGTTGCTATTCTGTGTGGGTCCCTGAAACTGCTATGTCCAGCAGAGGAGCTATTGTTGTAGGGAAAGAAGGAAGTCCTGCTCATCATAGCTTAGCTGACAAGTGCCCTTTCCATCTCCAGAGCCTGACGCTAAGCTGTTTACTCTAAGCATTTTTTGGTTTGAATCAGGGTTTCTCTGTAGCTTTGGAGCCTGTCCTGGAACTAGCTTTTGTAGACCAGGATGGTGCCTCACTGTAAACATTTTAAGTACAATTTGGCGGGGGGGACCCTCTGATTCAGTATAATCCTCTATTCAGAAGGTGGCATTTTCATATTGAAACTGAAATCAAAGTGTAAGTCACTTTTTTCAAGAAGATAGATTCTATCATGTACTGTATTCGCATCTAGGGAAGGATTTGGTATAGTTTTAGTCATACACGTAGCACAGAGTCACTTGAGCTATTAGTCACCAGTGGTCTTTGTTGTGGGAGCTTGTGGAAGGTCCTGGATACACAGATAATGCAAAGGTCACGTAGGCCCTTAGCCACATTCATCCTGCTTGTGGGAGCTTGATATGGCCTGGACAAAAGTTAGAATAAATCACCAGGTTATTAGCCACCTCCATTTCTAGCCTTCTGGGTGGAAAATCAGTAATGCATTCTATCCTTGAAAAGACCCCCTTGCAGTTATAATAGTCTTAGTTTCTCTAGTGCTATCAGTAAGCACATGAATATATGTGGTCCAAACAACATTCCTCTGTAATTTTCCTGGTTCCAATGACCTTGTTCGAATGGGCATTTCCGAATACAAACCCATTGGCCTCCACCTCAATGAATTGTGAATACCTTTCTGAATGATCATCCCTAAAGATCACCCACTATTTCCAGAATAAGAAAATCTTGGTAGGAAGTATCCCAAGTGACATCTGAGTTCAGAGAGAAAAGGACATGGGCACCTCTTGAGAGACAATCAGCTTCATGTGGCACTTAGATATAAAAATTGGTTTGTGTATGAACCTTGAAAACTAGAGTATCTGTTGATCCATTTGAGGTCCTAGGTCCCAAGTTCATGACCTGAATATTATGATTCTGTTCTTAGATACAAAGAAGTTAGGGTGTTGCCTATTTGGACATAAGTAGTGTTTACCAGATGCCATGACTGAAACTGCATGGTTACATACCTGAAGATTCCATAAGTCCTGGTTGCACTGAGAGGCAGGCAGTGCCAGGGAACTATGCTACATAGGATAGGTGAAGGGAAGCCAACTTTGTTCTTAGCTGATGCAACACAAAGACCTGTGATATCAACTAAACAGGGTGTATCAAGTTATAATATAATGAAGCACATTCCTTCTTATTAAAGCTGAACAAGGCAACCTAGTAGGATGAAAGGTTCCCAAGGCAGGCAAAATAATCAGAAACAACACCTCTTCCCACTATTAGTAATCCCACAGAAATCTCCAGCTACATGACCGAAACATATTTGCAGAGTACATAGGTTAGACCCATACTGGCTCTCTGATTGTTGGTTCAGTCTCTGTAATTCTCTGGGGGCCCTGTTAAGTTGATTCTTTGAGCCATTTTATTAGGTGTCATCACCCCTCTGGCTCATGAAATTCTTCTTGGTCTCTTCTGCTCACTTTCCAGACCTCTACCTAATGATATATTTTTGTGGGTCTGTTTCTGCTCACATCAGTTGCTAGTTCAAGTATCTCTGATGATGATCTGGTTATGTTTGTAAGTCACCATTCTGGTTACATGAAACATCTGGTTTAAATTCCAGATGCTCCACTACTAGGAGACTTTCCAATGGTCACCCTCATGGATTCCCGGGAGTACATTTCTACTTTACCACACAAATATCCTCACATTTCTGTAACCTCTGCCAGTACTCTTTCCCTCCATTCCTTACAAAATCTATCCTGTTCCCATTCCCACCTGCCCCTGGTACACCTGTGAAATCTCTTCTATTTCCATCTCTCAGAGAAATTTATGTGCCCCCTACCTTGATCACTCCTTGTTACTTAGAATCTCTGAGTTTTAGATGGCAGCATGATTACCCTTTACTTTATAGGTGATATCCACTTATAAGTGAGTTCATACCATGTTTGTTTTCCTGTGTCTGAGTTACCTCACTCAGGATAATTTTTTAAATTTCCATTCATTTGCCTGCAAATTTCATGATGTTATGTTTTTAACAGGTGAGTAATACTTCACTGTGTAAATGTAACACATTTTCTTTACCCACTCTTTACTTGAGGGATACCTATGTTGCTCCCAGCTTCTTACTACTACAAAGCAAGTTAGTATGATCACAGTTGTGCAAATGTCCTTATGCTATGATTGAGCATCATTTGGATATCTGCTCAGGAGTGGTATATCTGTGTCTTGAGGTAGATTGGTTCAAAAATTTTTGAGAATCCTGTATATTAATTTGCAAAATGGCTTGACAAGTCTATGCTACCACCAGCAATGGAGAAGTATTTACTCTGCTTCACATCCTATCCAGCATAAGCTGTCACTTTTGCTTATCATCATAGCCACTCAGACAGGTATAAGATGAAACATAGGAGTTGTTTTGCTTTGCATCTCCCTGATTGCTAAGTATATTGAACATTTTTAAAGTGTTTCTCTAATATTTGTGATTTTTCATAATTAATTTTTAAGAATTCTGTTTAGATCTGTGTACTATTTTTAGTCAGATTATTTGATTTTTGATGTATAGTTTCTTGAGTTCTCTATATATTTTGAAAATTACCTCTCTGTCAGATATGGGATCCTGAAGAAATTTTACTGTTTTATAGACTGTTGTTTTATCCTATTTGCAGTCTTTTTTTTTTCCTTACAGAAGCTTTTCAATTTCATGAAGTCCCATTTGTTAATTGTTGATCTTAGTGTCTGAGCTATTGGGGTTCTATTCAGCAAGCTGTGTCCTGGACCAATGCATTCAAGACTATTTCCAACTTTCTCTTCTATCTGTTTCTGTATATCGGGATTTATGTTGAGGCCTTTGATCTTTTTGGACTTGAATTTTGTACAATTTGATAGGCATACATTTAGTTGGATGATTCTACATGCCAGCATCCAGTTAGAACAGCACAATTTGTTGGAGATGCTTTTTTTTTTTTTTTTTTTTTTTTATTTTTCGAGACAGGGTTTCTCTGTGGTTTGGAGCCTGTCCTGGAACTAGCTCTTGTAGACCAGGCTGGTCTCGAACTCACAAAGATCCACCTGCCTCTGCCTCCCGAGTGCTGGGATTAAAGGCGTGCGCCACCACCGCCCGGCTTGGAGATGCTTTTATACCCACAGTGCGTATTTTGATTATTTGCTGAAAATCTGGTGTCCATTGGTATGTGAATATATATCTGAATTTTTTTTGTTCCTTTACACTGATCAACCAGTCTGCTTTAATGAAAATACCATGTGATTTTTTTCACTGTATGGTTTAAAATTAGGGGTAATGGTATCTACAGAAATTCTTTTATTGTACAGGATTGTTTTAGATTCCCTGGGTTTATGTTTATCCCTGTGAAACTAAGTGTTGTTCTTTCAAGGTCTGTAAAGAATTGTGTTGATATCTGGATGAAGATTTCATTGAATCTGTGAGTCATTTTAATAAAACGACTCTCTTACTATCCTCATCCTACCAATCCATGAGCATAAGAGACCACATACTCAACCACAAAGCAAATCTCATTAGATATAAAAAGTGAAATAACCCCCTGTATCTTTTCAGATCACCACACATTAAAGTTGAAGTTGAACAACAGCACAAAGTACAGAACACCTACATTATAGAAACTGAACAACTCTTAACTGAAATACAAATGGGTCAAGAAAGAAATAAAGACATTAAAGACTTCCTAGAATTCAATGAAAATATTCAAAATATTTCATTATGACACATAATGAAAGTAATGCTAAGACAAAAACTCCTAACACTAAGTGACTTCTTTTGGAGAAATCTCACACTACTGAATTAACAGCAAATCTGAAAGCTCTAGAATAAAAAGAAGCAAATACACTTAAAAGGAGTTGAGGACAGGAAATAATCAAACTTAGGGCTGAAATGAATAAAATAGAAACAAAGAAAATTATACAAAGAATCAACAAAGGAAAATGTTTATTATTTGAGAAAATGAACAAGGTAGACAAACTTTATCAAAACTAACTGATAGCAGAGAGAGAATATCCAGATAAACAAAATCAGAAGTGAAAAGGAGCATATAGTAACATACACTGAAGAAATACTGAGAGATAGGTAAGCAACTGCTGAGCAAGTGAGCTAGATCCAAAGATTGCTGAGGGTCACCAGGTGAATCTGGGACCATCAAGGGAGTAGACCTAAGCCAGGACCCCTGTGGGTCTAGGTATGAGTCTAAGACCTCCAAGAAACTAGGCCGGGACAGGACTTCTGCCAATCTGGGCATGAATCTGGGACCTCTGAAAGAATAGGTAGAAACCAGAGTTCTCTGTGGGTTCATGCATGAGTCTGGGTCCTCAATGGGAGTAGGCTTGAGCCAGGGCCTCTGTGGATCCAGGCTTTGGTCTGGAACATCAAAGGGAATAAGCAGGAACCAGAAACCTCTGCTGGTCCAAGAGTGAGTCTGGAACCTCTGAGGGAGTAAGCCTGAGCCAGGTCCTCTGCAGGTCTGGGTGCAACCGAACCTGGGAACTCCAAGGAAGTAGACCAGAGCCAGAGTCCTTTACAAGACCAACCACAAGCCACGGACCTCTGGAGGAATGGATCCAGACCAGGGACATTTACAGAAACAAGTCTGAGCTAACAACTTAGGTTAGATCAAGCCTGAGACAGCAAACTCCAAGGAAGTGAAGCAAAGCCTGGGAGCAATGAGTGACCTCCAGGAACACAGAGTGACCAAAGGGGTAACTAGAACCATGGCACTGACTGTACCACAAGGAACAACCATCTGAGCCTTGGATTCACTGGCACCTAGGAGATTAATCAACAGAATCATAGCACCAACCATACTTATTGGAGGAAAATATAGGAAAAAATGGTAAGAACACACGCAACAAAACAAAGAGCAACATGACACCAGTAAAACCTAAAGATCCAAAAAAAAAAAACAACAACAACAAAAAAAAAAAAACAGCCGGGCGATGGTGGCACACGCCTTTAATCCCAGCACTTGGGAGGCAGAGGCAGGCGGATCTCTGGGAGTTCGAGACCAGCCTGGTCTACAGAGCTAGTTCCAGGACAGGCTCCAAAGCCACAGAGAAACCCTGCCACGAAAAACCAAAAAAAAAAAAAAAAAAAAAAAACTAAAGATCCTATAACAGCAAGACATGAAAAACCAAATATAGATGAAGCAGAAGAAAATTACCTAAAAAATAACTTCAGGAGAATGTTTAAAACTCTTAAAGAGAAAATGAGAAATTCCCCCCAAAGAAAAGGAGGAAAAGACAAACAAAAAATTGGAAGACATCAACAAATCTCTTAAAGAAAACCAAGGAAAAATAATCAAACATATGAAAGACCGCCCCTTTGGATGTCAGTGTGGCAATTTCTCAGAAAATTAAGAAACAACCTTCCTCAAGACAAAGTAATATAACACCAGAGAATCTAGACAACAAAGAGGACCTTAATCGAGATATACACAGATATAATCTTCATGGGAAGGAGAAAAGGACAAGATCTCCTGAGTAAATTGGGAGCATGGGTATCATAGGGGATTCACTGATGAAGGGGAGAATACTCAAGGATATGACTAGAAATAGGGGGCATTTGTGGAAGTTAGTAACCTAGTGGGAGCAAAAACAGCAGGACTCTACAAGGATGACCCCAACTAAGAATCAGACAGAGCAAATACGCAGCCTGATCTGACCATCTTCTGTGACCATGCCGTACTTCCAGCGGAATGATTGGTACACCAACCCATCCACATAACCTTCAGTCTACAGACTGTCCTTGCCTATGGGATGTGCTTGTGTAAGTGTGGTGCAGAGTTTGAAGGAGTGGTCTAGATGGCTCAGATACCACATTTAGATAGAGCTAAATGTGACTGAATAAAAAAGTTGTCAATGTAATGACGTCTAATAATATTCTGCTATATATTGGTGCCTAGTCCAATTGTAATCAGAAAGGCTTCCCCAAAAAACAGAGATGCTGTCACCAGAGCTTGCAGAGGCTTCTCTCAAAAGAAACAATAATTTAAACTATCAAAAATACAAAAGTTACAAGGCTAAGCTCTTGATGTGGTTCTCCTCAGAAGTACATAATGTTCATAGGTTTTCAGCAAGCTCTACCTTTTAGCGGGGAATTTACAGGGACTCACAGATCCTATCCACATTCATTGTAATTCCATCCACACCATTGGCCTCTGATGACAGACTCTATTCACTCACTAACACCATATGACCAGTAGGCAAGCAGAAGTGTAGGCAATCGTGGGAGAAACACGGTAATCAGATTGTCAAGGCAATTAGATCCTCATTCTGGTTGCAGCAAGGACAGTGCCGAATTCATGCAGATGAAGAAGTGTTCTAAGAGAAAATGGAAGAAGGCACTGATCCAGCCCACTTGTAGACCTGAGTCACTGACAGAAATTGCAACCATCAATCAACATCCGGCCAAACACAGATTGTTGTAAACTTGTCCTCAACCAAATGTTTGTTCAAGCAAAAGATGTATCTGCTTTCAAAACTACTTGGAATTGGAAGTCTTATGTAGATTATAAGTTGATTTTGGATAATAGGATTGTTTGAGAAAATTCAATGACAATTGTGGGAAGAAAAACTGGAATGTTTGGGGAGATATAAAGTTACTTTCATCATTGGAAATTTAAATTCATAATTTTCATTCTTCATCTGAAATTCTCAGAGATTTGTAGGGTTGACACTTCACCCCACTATTATGTAGTCCCTCCCGTGGTGTCTTCACTTTGGAGCTTCTCTAGATCACAAACACATTGTTCCCTGTCGGAGCCCGTGAGGGTCCAACACAGATTCCCTAACCAGGTTGGAACGGAAGGAATAAAACTGACACAGCTTACACGGTCATCATGGAAAAAAGCCAGATCCTCTTTATTCTCCAAACATCTTATATACCCACACCAATTGAGCAGGAACACACAAAGGCTGTTACCTAGGCAACCAGGTGCCTGGGCTCAGGTCATATCTGCATCTGGCAGTCAGGTAGGCCATGAATTAGCATCTCTATAAGGCATCCTCCAAATTACAAAAGGAAGGAAGCACCAAACATCTAAACTCTTAAGTCATCAGCTTCAGTCAACATCTCTTCTCAGGTCATCTACATTCTAACAAAAGAAGCTAGGAGAGTAGGACATCCTGGCTTTTGTTAAGGCAGAGACAGTTTGTCTGCAGAGCTACTGTGATCAGCTTAGACCAGGCTAATGGCTTTTGTGCCATACCGAAATATGGGCCTACAATTCCTTATATTTCTCTTGTCTAAAAGTTTGATCCAACTTTACTCATTGGTTATCCTTGTCTAATATTCACTCCTCTTTAAGCTGTTACCATCTCTAGAATTTATCTTTAACTATGGAAGATTAGCATTATGAAATTCTGATGCAAAAGCTTCCTATATGAAGTTTCAACTTCACATGACATATAAATGACATAAAGATAATCTGAATGCTTCATTGTAGACCCAGGGTAGCTCCATACCTGCATCTCAGCTTCAGTGATATCTGGTCTGTGGCCCTTAAACTACATATATGATAGGGAATGAATCAATAGTAGCAAGGTTCTTACTCAGTTTCAGCAAGTAGCATTTGGTGCTTGCTAAATTTGTATCATTATAATAATATATTAAGGTCATGTGCACTTTACATTTTCTGCTTTGTGGGATCCCAGAGAAGCTCCTTGCCTTATTTTACAAAGGGAATCCAGGGCCAATTATAGGTAGGAAAAGATGCTCTGTGCAGGAGAGCTGGAGCATAGGACAACTGACACTAATGCCAAGACTTGAAACCTTTTCAGTGTGACAAGTAGCTGTGACTTCTTAAAATATTTAGTGTTAGCAAATAGAACAGTACATTTACTTATTTTTTTATTGAAAAAAATTTCTGTCTCCTCCCCATCTCCCATTTCCTTCTCCCTCTCCCTAGTCCTTTCCCCCTCCCTCTCCAGTCCAAAAAGCAGTCAGGGTTCCCTGCCCTGTGGGAAGTCCAAGATCCTCCCCCCTCCATCCAGGTATAGGAAGGTGAACATCCAAACAGGCGAGGCTCCCACTAAGCCAGAACATGCAGTAGGATCAAAACCGAGTAACATTGTCCTTGGCTTCTCATCAGCCCTCATTGTCTGCCATGTTCAGAGAGTCCGGTTTGATCACATGTTTTTTCAGTCCCAGTCCAGCTGGCCTTGGTGAGCTCCCAATAGATCAGCCCCACTGTCTCAGTGGGTGGGTGCACCCCTCGTGGTCCTGACTTCCTTGCTCATGCTCTCCCTCCTTCTGCTTCGCTTTTGGGCCTTGAGAGCTCAGTACAGTGCTCCAATGTGGGTCTCTGTCTCTATCTCCATCCATCACCAGATGAAGGTTCTATGGTGATATGCAAGATATTTATCAGTATGGCTATAGGATAGGGCCATTTTAGGTTCCCTCTCCTCGGCTGCCCAAGGAACTAACTGGGGACATCTCCCTGGACACCCGGGAGCCCCTCTAGAGTCAAGTCTCTTGCCAACCCTAAAATATCCCCCTAATTAGGATATATATATACTTCCCTGCTCCCATATCCACCCTTCATTTATCCCACCCATCCCATTCCTCCAATCTCCCCCCATCCTCCCCTTCTCACTTGTCTCTCCCCATTTCCCCTTACCCCCATCCCATCCCACCCCCAAGTTCCCACTTTTTGCCAGGAAATCATGTCCACTTCCAATATCCAGGAGGCTGACTATATGTTTTTCTTTGGGTTCACTTTCTTATTTAGCTTCTCTAGGATCACAAATTATATGGCTCAATAAAAAAGGTTTATCAAGCAAATAGAAACACAGTATATTTATTTTGAAAAACAATTTATTATTTGAATTTCTCCTATTCAACAAGAGGCCTTCAGGGAGAGCTTGCAAAAATGTATCACTATTCCAAAGTCAAAATCATAAAATTTTGAACAGAATACTTGCCAGATATGATGGCTCATCAAGGTTCATATTTTGACTGGGTCTGGAATAAATTAAGGAAAGTTCAGCTGGGCGCATCTATGATGAATATTCTTCATCAGACTTTTAAACATTAATTTATTTCATATTACATACACTGGTGACTTACTTCAATGTATATCCTGCACAATGTACATTCTGGTGTTCATGAAGCTTAGAAATGGACTTCAGATCCACTGAAACTCTTGCTATGGATGGTAGTATGACAATGTGTGGGTGGTAGAAACTGAAACCGTGTCTTCTGGAAGAGCAGCAAACACTTTAAGCTGCTTATATGACTCTCCAGCCATTTATCAGCATTTAAAACGTGGCAGGAACTTCATATGGCAGCCAGATAAAAGAACAGTTAAGGAAAATTTAAGACAATGAATGTGATTTGAGAATGTCCAAGGAGCCCACATGAGTTCATATCAGACAACTTCCAAACCCATCATTTGGCTTGAGCCACACGAGTGATACCCTGGATGAAAATGATGACCATGCCATGTCAGGGAGCTGTGCAGGTCACAGACATTCACTCCTTAGAGAAGGAATTAAGGAGTTTGCACAAGACTACCACAAAAGAATCTTAGGACCAAAAGTTACTTTATAGTCTTTTTCACAAGACATGATTATGCAGGACTGTATCACTGTTCCATCTAGAAACACTTACTGTCTTATCACAGAGCAGTGACACCTGTTGCTGAAGAGGACAAATGAGAACACATTCATGGGTACCATCACCAACTCTACCATCAAGAGAAAAAGGGTCCTGTTTTTAGGAGTCACCATCACATTTCAATCCAGGATGACGTTGCTTCCTTCTAAAACTCCACAGTACACTGAGCCTGCCTGACTTGTCCAGCAAACTGGTGACCTGGAGAAGGACTGTGACCTTCTGGTGTTGCTTACATACAGTCTGGAGAACCTCATTCTGTCCAAGGAAGGATAATACATCATAAGTGTTTTCACACTCTAGACCCACACTAAAACCATATACACATTGCTTGTTCATCCTGGGACCACAAATTCTGACCAACATGGCCACACAAAGATGCTCCTCCTACTGTGATAATACAACCACAGGCATGGTCAAAACCCAGTAATACCCTGAAACTCCAAGTTGAAGGTAAGAAAGTCTCAATGATTAAGAATCATTTTAAGACCTGAATATCTTCCCATAAACCATGTACTGAGGAGAGCCACAGATAGAATGTCACAGAATTAGAACTGAGTTCTTCTTTGTCTGAGTGTGAGTCGGAGAGATTCCTGTATCAGAGAGTGATAGAGGTCAGGTGTAGAGAAAGAATGAACTTACTGGCCCTTCCCCATGATCCCAACAGTGCTATCTAAGAATTTGTCACTAGCATCCCAGAAAGGATCTGTCCTGGCCACTTGAGAAATTGCCACTCACGTGTTTTTCTGATATCCGTTATTACTAATTAACTCTGTCCACAGATGAAAAAACATACATCCTCATGTTACCTGGCCAAATTCTGTAAACTGGGTCTATTCAGAATAATTTCTTTTTTCTTTTTTCTTTTTTTTTTTTTTGAGGTTGAATGTTTATTCTGGGGGTTATGGAGGAGAAGGGTGAAGGGGGGACAGAGAGAGAGGGAGAGAGAGAGAGAGAGAGAGAGAGAGAGAGAAGAGGAGAAAGAGACAGAGAAGGGGGGAAGCAGAGAAGTGGGGAGAGAGGCAGAAGCGAATCTGCCTCTCCGAGAGGAAGCTGGAAAAGAGCTCAGAATGATTTCTTTTTGGAATCTGTGACCTTTATATCATTCTCCATGTGGTACACTAGACATGCATGTGCCGTGGGCTCATCCTTTGAAGTGTTGCTGAGTTAGAGAATTTTCCTGATCTGAAACATTCCTAGCATTGAATCATTACAGGAGAGGAAGATAAAAAATTGTAAGACACTCAGGTGCTGGGTAACTACAAGAAAACTCTATTGAACACTGCCAAGCAGTTACACATCTGAGAGCAGAGTGCTGAGAAAGAATCTACAAGCCTGACAAAAGCTCATTACAGACAAAATCCAGCTATTGGCATCTGATAGGTCCTGGGAGAGGGAGAGTCAGCTTTATTTAAGGGTGTGGGTGTGAATAGGATGCCCAACAATAAAAGGAAAACAAAATTAGAACCGTATGGAAGGAGGTGAGAGCAGAATCTTAGGTGTATACGGAAGTGCGGTAGATTCAGGAAGTGTTTGAGAGAGGGTCAAAACAAAACACATTGTTTAAAATTCTCAGAGAACTAATTTATAAAAGGGAGGAAGAGATACAGTTGATATTGTAGCAAAAGACTGAAGCTAAGTATAAATTTGTATTGAGTAAGAATTTGGAGTAATGCTCTTGTTACATCAGAAGAAAAATTTTCTCAGTGTCTTAATAAGGTCTTCTATTGCTGTGAAGAGACTCCATGAGCACTGCAACTCTTAATGAAGTATTTAACTGTGGTGGCTCACTTGCAGTTAAGAGGTTCAGTCCATTATAATCCCTATGGGACATGGGGGCATGCAATCAAGACATGGTGCTGGATATGTAGCTGTCCAAATTTGATATTTAGACAAAAGGAACCAAACTGTGTCTCTGGTCTTGGCTTGAGGATGCATCAGACTTCAAAGCCCACCCACAAAATGACACACTTCCTCAAACAAAACCATACCTACTTCAATAAGAGCACAACTCCAAACAGTGAAACTTTTCTTTGGGTCTATTTTCTTTTAATCTACCAATCTTGGTAAGGACAAAAATTCAACCAATTGACAAAAACTTTGGATTTATTAATCAGTAGGTAAATGGATCAGTGTTTGAGAGAATGTATTGCTCTTACACAGGACCCAAGGTCAGTTCCTAGGACCCATAATGTTATCAATCACAAGTAACTCCAGTACCAGGGAAGTTAATGTTCTCTTCTGAACGCTACAGGCACAAGGCACAGACATGGGACACAGATATGCATACAAGTAAAATACTCATATGTGAAAAATAAATAAATCTAAAATTCAATCTTGAAGACATAACCACCACATAAAACCACACATTGAATACCATTCAGGAAGAGACAGAGAACAAGAAATACACATTCCTTTCTGGTCACTTTAACATGGACACAACATTCAGAAAGAATATCAGTAAACAAGGAGCAGGAAAAAGCAATGGTGCAGACCAAATGCCCCAAAACATGCAACAATATTCCAATCCAGATTACCCCACAAGGACTCTCCAGGATATGTGACTACTGGTCACAGAGCAGGTCTCAGCATTACAGAGATGAGCTCAAAAACAGTGGCATGAAACTCAAATTCAAAAAATGAAAGGAGAAATGGTAGCTGTCACAAGTTCACGGGGAAAATAAGCACATTTAAAACAACCATCAAGTCAGAGAAGGGATCAAAAAGAAGTTCTTGTCAGGAATGGGGAAAACTAGCAAGAGAGGGTGAGAAAGAAGTGGAGGGGTGAGAGGGAAGACTCACTCAAAATACAATATATACAGGTATGATATCCAAACACTTAAAAATGTAAACCCAAGCCTCTGTGTGGTACCGCATGCCTCTGATCCCAGAATTTGGGGAACAGAGGCAGAAGGATCTCTATGAGGACAAGCACAGTCTGATCTATATAACCAGCTCCAGGATAGTCAGGACTATATAGACAGAGCCTGTCTCAAAACAACAACAGAAACACATCCAAAGCCATAAATAAAAGATAACAGAGAAAAAAAAATTCTGAAATTGAAAATCACAAAACAAAACTGAGTGTGACTCACAAGTAAAGTATATTCTGAGAATACTGGCAGCTGTATCATTTATCCCTGCCACCAAAAATAAAGGGAAGTAAATTATTTTTACCTACGTGTCTTTCTCTGAAACTGGACCACTGAAAAGGCATTATGATAGAGATCTTCAGCAAGACACTGAAGAGCTAGCTCATTACCTTCGAGGAGGAACTAAGGAACACCCTGAGAAGCAGAAGGCCAAACTCCAAGATCAAGAAAACAAAAGCTGCAGATATTTGCCACTAGCAGAGGGAGGCAGCTTCCCCTTGACCTACTACAACTTGTGGGGCTCCACCACGCACCCGGTGCTGTGACTGTGTGGTGACATCATGCAGCCTTCCCTTCACCAGCTTCTCCAAGCATACAGCTGCGACAAGATGGTGCAATGCTCCTCACAAGTGCTGCCCGTGCCTGGACCATTGTATGGTTAACATGGAAAGAAGGTGTCCACACCAATAACCGGCGCCCTAAGAAAGTCAAGTAATCCTGACCCCTGTTTGACCTAGGCCTCCTGGGATGATATAAATTTTTTGACCAAGTGCAAAAGACTGAAAAAAGTTGACATGGTAAGTGTTGGGCCAGTGAGATGGCTCAGTGCATAGCTGCTTGCTGGCAACACTAAGACCGGATTCTTATTGACAGGATCCACATTATGTAAGGAGAAAACTGATTTCTGAACTCCATACGTGACCTGTGACACAAATTCATGAGAACACACACACACTATAGCATGAGTAATAAAAACCCAGAGACAAATAGTGAGGTTCAACCTGAAGATCAGAAAAAAAAAAGCAACCAGCGACTGATTGTTACTTCTACCTCGACCAAAGTGGCAATCCCGCTTCCAGGAATCCTCAGAATGAGACTCCGCTGAGACCTGTCTTTTCACATCTTATATTCGTCTTTAGGCCTGGGATAAAAGACACGCACCACTATGGTCTGGCTTCTATGGTCAGCCAGTGTGGCTATTGGAATTAACGGTGCATGTCACCACTTCCTGGACTGTATGGCTGACCAGTGTGTCTGTTTTACTCTCTTATGTTCAACCAAGCTTTATTTATTAAAATACAAATAAAATATCACTACAAAACACAAATGAATGAATAGAAAATTAACCAATGCAATTTAAAAGTTGTAATGGTATGTATACTTTCCAAAAAAAAAGCAAAGAACCAGAATTAGAGGTGCACCTTTTCTGCCCAGCACAGAAGTCTATGAAGAAGAGGATTATAAATTTTATTCTATGTAAGCTTAGATATTATTGACACCATTCTAAAATACATTAAAAATATTGAAAGGGAAGAATTTTAAGTAAAAATGTGAAGTTAAGAAAACAAAAACACACTTAAATTTTGTAATTGCTATTTGAAATATTCATACATGGCTGCTACAATATGGACTTGAGAATTATGAGGACAGATGAGGCAGACATTGAAAGTGACGTGGAAATGCTATCTGTGTAAGAATTGATTGCAACAGGTCTAGTTCCTGGGCTAGACATAATCCTGTGGAAGTCAAACTAGGTGCCTGAGGGGGTGGTTTTCCTTATTGTGAGGCTGCTGAAGTCCACCCCTGTCAGGAGGAGTGTCTGCCTCCAGAGGCCACACCCTGTGTTTCCTGTCCCTCCAGTCTCAGTAGTTTTGTGTATAAGAGCAGATGCAACCTGTGGGAAGAGATGCAAGGATGTCTACCTTCATAGCCCTGCTCTGTCTGGGTGAGATACGAAGATGGGGAAGATACACTATAACCTGGGCATGGCTGTGCCCCAAGCCTACCACTGTCCCTTCAGGAAAACCCAGGGTCTTGGGAGGTTCTGTGGAGGGGAAGGACCTGCCCAGGGTTTGGGACAGACATCATACAGGTAACTCTCTTCTAGGAATGACTCTGTGCCCTGGGACACCAGAGCTGACAGGTGAGTAAATGCAGCTGTCATGACGTGCCATGCCTGGCATACCCAGGATGGAAAACAAGTCCTGAGTGCTGATCCAGGGTTTGGATGGAAGGTCGTGGGGTTGGCATTTTCAATCTGAGAAGGGAAGCCTTTTGTTCTAGCTGTTCATTTTCTTCCAGGAACCCTGCCTAAGTCTATACTAAGAGCACAGCCAGATACTGTGGTCTCCAAGCAGACTAACGTGACCCTCTTGTGTGAGGGTATCAAAGGAGCCAAAGAGTTCCATATCTACAGAGATGGAGTTCGATATACTCAGTTCACACAGACTCTACTAAAGCCTGAGAACAAGGCTGAATTCTCCATCTCAAACACTGACCAGAACCATGCAGGGAGATATCACTGCTGCTATCAGACCCATGACGGAGGGTCAGACTGCAGTGACACCTTGGAGCTGGCGGTGACAGGTGAGAGGACACAATGTTGCTATCCTCAGGTTTCCCTGGCAAAAAGCGAGCCTGCCCTCGGGGGTACTCTGTACTTTACAGGAGCCTGCTCTCAGGGGTACTCTGTACTTTACAGCTCTGGAAGAAAATGTTTCTGATATCTTTAACTGATTCCTTTTTCTCCTAGGAGAACACAGTAAACCCAGTCTGTCAGCCCAGCCCAGCCCAGTGGTGACCTCAGGAGGAAATGTCACCCTCCAGTGTGACTCACGGCAGCGACATGACATGTTTGTTCTGATTAAGGAAGGACCACAGAAGCTCTCGTGGACACTGGACTCACAGTATAACTTCTCTGATAGACAATACCAGGCCCTGTTCTTTGTGAGTCCTGTGACCTCCAACCAAAGGTGGACATTCAGATGCTACAGCTTTGACAGAAACAGACCACTGGTGTGGTCAGAACCCAGTGATTCACTGGAACTCCTGGTTTCAGGTGAGGAACCAAATAGTGTTGAGAGAATACTGGTGCTGAGGGAGGCCTTGGTGTGTGGTGTATCTGAGAAGATAGGGCTCTTTAGTTCATTGACACACATCACTGGAGACAGAGGGATCCAAGATACAGAGTCCAAGCGAGAAACTAACAGAAAATCACAGGTGATCTAGGACAGAAGTTAATCTTCATGGGATATTACGCTACACAGTATCAGCTGAAGTACCACCTACAAGTGTGAACTTCTCTGTGCCACTTTCAAACAGAGCCATCTCCTTCTTTCCTACTTCTTTGCAGGGACCCTCCACAAACCCACCATCAAGGCTGAGCCAGGTACTGTGATTGCCTACAAAAGTGCCATGACCATCTGGTGTTAGAGGAGCCTGGATGCAGAATTGTATACTCTTCATAAACAGGGAATCCCAAGGCCCTGGGTCACAAGGTCCTCAAAGAAGCCTAGAAAAAAAGGCCAATTTCTCCATCCCTTCTGTGACAGAGAAACATGTGGGAATATACCAATGTTACTATTACAGCATGGCAGGCTGGTCAGATCACAGTGACACCGTGGAGATTAAGGTTACAGGTGAAGGGATAGTCAGGGTCTCAGGGTCAGGCTCTGATCTCAGGAGTATTGCCTTCCCACAGCCTATCCCTGAGGAATATTTTTGCTATATGTGCCCATGTAATAGAAGGTGTTTTTCTCCCCTCCTAGGAATCTAAAAAAGATAACCCCAGCCTGTTATCCATACCAGGCTCTGTAGGAGGGAACATGACTCTGCAGTGTGTTTCATTTGTGAGATATGACTAGCTCATTATCATCAAGGAAGACGAGTTCTCCATCTCCCTGGACTCACAGTATCTTTACACTAACGCACACTACCAAGTCATGTTCTCTATTTTGTCCAGTGACCCTAGTCCACAGAGGAATATTCAGATGTTATAGTTACTACACCCCCACAGTAATGGTCAGTACCAGTGAGCCCCTAGAAATAAAAATATCAGGTGAGTCATCCCCATCATTTCCAAACTTGTGGAAGCCCTAAGTCTTTACCAGGACCTTGAAGCCCTGGAATGTTGCTAGGAGAGGTGACTAAAGGAATAATCTGCTTACTAAACCAGAGCCCCATAGCAGAGGAGACACAGTGATGTGTGTAGGGCAGGAAGGGAGGTGATAAGTGTGCATTTGGTTAAAACCTGCTCAACAGTCCTTATTTTCATCTTGTCATCTTTCTTTTAGGGCTGTCCAAGAAGCCCACCCTGCTGACTCATATCCTGGATCTTTCAAAGAGTCTCACCCTGCAGTGTTGCTCTGATATCAACTATGACAGATTTGCTTTGTACAAGGTGGGGGGAAATGACTTCACCCAGCACCATGGCCAGTGGACTCAGGATGGTCTCTCCTTTGCCAACTTTACACTGGGCTCTGTGAGTAACTCTACTGGTGGCCAGTACAGATGCTACGGTGCACACAACCTCTCTTCTGAGTGGTCAGCCTCCAGTGACCCCTTGGACATTCTGATCACAGGTGAGGAACCAATGAGATTTCTTAAATGGAAGTCTCGCCATAGGCTTTCATAAGGAGCCTGAGATGTGATGGCTGGGACAAGGGACAGAGAACTAACACAGGAACAGGTGCAGATGCAGGGGACAGGAGAGATGCTCAGTCAGAGAAGAGACAGAGTTAAAAATGCTCAGGGAACACCCAGGTGTAGTTTCAACTCAGAACCATGAAAGCAATCTCTCTTCATCCCTCTCTTCTTTAGGACACTTTCCTGTCACTCCTGTTCTCTCAGTGAAGCTTAACTCTAGAGTACATCCAGGAGACTATGTGATACTTCTGTGTTGGTCAAGAAACCCCATGGACACTTTCATTTTGTACAAGGAGGGAAAAGTTCATCAACCTCAGCGACAAAAAGCAATGTTCCAAGATTCGCAGTACCAGGCAGAATTCACCCTGAGTACTGTGACCTCTGCTGTCTCAGGAAGCTACAGGTGCTATGGCTCTCAAAACTCATCGCTATACCTGTTGTCATATGCCAGTGCCCCTGTGGAGCTCATCGTTTCAGGTGAGGTGACCCTGAACTGTCGGACTGACACACAATCCAAACACTAGGAGAGCCCTTGACTTGGTGGTCAATAGGAAGTGTTAGTCAGAAGGCACTTTCCCAAGTAGGGAAGTGAATACCAGAAGTATTCCCTCAAGTTAATTTCCACTTCATAATCAATTGAAATCTAGAATTGGGGTAGACAGCATGAGGATCATGGGGAGGTTACAGGGCAGATGTAAGACACTAAACACAGTCAGGATCTCTGTGTTAGCATCTAACCCTCATCTTTTCCTTGTTCTGTTTCCTAGGACCCACTGAAGCATCCAGCCTGCCACCATCGAAGTCCCTGCCACCATCGCAGCCCATGCCAACACCTGGTGAGTGTCAGGCACCTCTCTTAGGAAGTATGCTTCATCCCCAGGCTGCATCACTGCCCTTACTCCACTCAAGTCCTCATTTCTCTGTCACTTCAGCTTGTGAGTGTGGGAGGCAAACAACAATTTCAACAGAGACCCCATAATCCCAGAGTTTAGTCTGAAGGTGACATCCAGAGAGAGATGTTTATGCTCAGTCTAGAGAATGAGGGGAGAGAGTAAGATGGAGAACAGGGAACCCAGACACTCACCTCCACATTCTACCTCAAAGGCTCTAAGAACAAACCACTCACCTGCATGGAGTCAGGCCCCAGAGGCCTAATAAACACTGTTGGAAGGTGAGGATCCCAATGGGAAACAGCTAGTTATGGACTTGATACAGGAGATACTATATATAGATGTTGACTTGGAAAAGTCCTTTCCTTTCTGACCTGGCTGCTGTTTCTCTAAGCACAAAGGGGAAAAGCCTTACCCACAAGCATTAAGTGTTTTTCCCCAGTTCTGGCTTTGGTTATGGCCTCTCTTGACAGAGGAGGCCTCTCGCAAAGCTGATTCTCCAGTGTGTCTGTTCCACAATGGTAATGGCATATGAAAGGGTGGGGCACAGGGCCATGACAGCACATTTAGCCTCCTTCCCTCCATCTCATGAGGCTCAACTCAGATGGAGAGAACAGGGCTGTGAGTCAGAGTCCTGGGTTCAAACCCCAGCTTTGTCAGTTTCAAGTAGGGGTTCTGAGGCAGGAGAATTGACTGGATAGGAAAACAGACAAGTCCATGTTACAGCACTGTGGAAATGGGAGATGACAGACAGGTTAAAGATCCAGCATGGGCCTGTCACACAGTAGGTGCTCAGATCAGTACCAACATTCTCCACTCATGATGTCACTTGTGCCTCAGGACTGGAAAACTGCCTAATGGCTCTGGCTGGAGTGTCTGTGGCCATCCTCTTGTTACCATTCATCCTCATCTTCCTCCTTCTCCTACAAAGGCAACGGGGAAAATTCAGAAAGAAAGGTAAGTAGGGTGTGGCGGACCTGGGTGTCAGGGAATTGTAGGTTCCCCTGTAGACCATTCAAGGAGAGAAGTTTAGAAATACTTTCAGATCTCAGATCAGATAGCACTTGATATCAAAATGTGTGGGATTTTAGTTGTTCTGTGGACTTCATTGTGTCCTGGGACATTTGCTAACTCATCCATGTGTTATAAAGTTCCCTTCCTTCCTTGTCTGAAAATGCCTGGGGTGAGGAACTTACTACACTCTTATCTCAGACACTTTTTTTTTCTTTCAGTCATGAAAGAGACAGAATTCCACGTTTCTGCAGGGGCTGCAGAGCTAGTATCCAGAAATAGGGGCCCCCAGGAGAGGTAACTCATGGTCAGGTGCACAGACCCACACCTGCCTGACACAACTCACTGCTAACTCACATTTCTTGTCTCTACAGATCAAACAGAGCTGCTGACACCCAGGAAGAAAGCCTTTGTGAGATAAAGAGGGTCCTAGGGAGGGAGACATCTGAAGACTCAGCATTGCAGGGGTGGTGGAGAGGCTCTGGGGTCTTTGCTGATTGGTCTGAACTTCACACTATGAACCCAAAGATATCAAAACATGCGCTGTTTTCTCTCTTCCCAACTGGGGCAATGCAGGAAACTAGGGCCTGAGTCATCCCTAGACTCAGTTCTGAAGATATTCTGTTTGTTCTTCTATGACAGATGCTTCAGTGGAGGACATACAACTTGAGGATGGTGTGGAACTGCGAAGTTGGGTGAGGTCCCTCTCCCTATCTACAGTGCTAAGAAATTAGGGCCCAGATTGTTCCAGGAGTCCCTGTTTTTCCTCTCTCAGCTCTCCGTTCAGCGAGCACTATCTGCTTCCTATATGCTCTGGCCTCACTCTCCCCTGACTCTCTTGTCCTCCCTCATGTCCCCTTTCTGGCTCCTCAGCAGCTCTCTGGTTGTTAGCATGTTCCTGGGAACTCAGAGATCACAGGACTAAATGAATCCAGATGGCCCCATTACCTCCACTCACCCAGCTGTGACATCGGGTCTTCCTGCATGGATCAGAGTTAGAACAAAGAATGCACTCCCAATCAGAATTAGGCCATGTGGTAATAAATGCAGAGGTGCAAACTGTTTCAGAAAAACAAAGCAGAACAAGAAGATGAGAGCAGAAAGGGCCAGTGTGAGCTACAATGGAGGACTCTGAAAGGTGTCTTTTGAGGAGAAAATTCACAAGGACAAGTTCATAAATATATCTAAGGGACCAGCAACTTTAGCAGGGGACACAGTGGGACAAAGGAAACTGAGCAGGAACATGGTTTTTTTTTTTAATTTATTTATTTATTAAAGATTTCTGTCTCTTCCCCGCCACCGCCTCCCATTTCCCTCCCCCTCCCCCAATCAAGTCCCCCTCCCTCGTCAGCCCAAAGAGCAATCAGAGTTCCCTGCACAGGCGGCGGCAAACATATGGGGTTTTGTTTTGTAGTTCATTTTATGTGTAAGGGTGTTTGGCCTGCATATATATTTGTATGCCACATGTCTTACTGTTGCTACAGAGATCAGAGGATCATAGCAGACTCCTTAGACTGGAATTACAAATGATTTTAGGTAATGATGTGGGTAGTAGGAACTGAACCTGGGGACTCTGCAAGAGTAGCCAGTGCTCTTAACCACTGAGCCATCTCTCCAGCCCCAAGAAGCTTATGTTCCAAGAAGTTTGACTGTGTGGCTGGAGGCAAGACAGCAAGGATTAAAGTGTCAGAATAAGAGACCAGAACTGTACAAAGCAAGCCAAAACAGTTCAATCTGGCCATGCAGTGGAAACTGTCCAGAGAACATCTATAGCAGAACAGAGAGACACTATATCTCACTGTTTTCTGTGCTACAGAGGCCAATGGAGATAGGCCACCTGGGAGATACATCCACCAAGACGAAATCCTCCAGGCTCAGGAGGGTAGGAGCTATTTTACCTTCTCTGATGTCCAGAGAATTACTTGACAGTAAAGGGCAAGCAGAAGAGGGCAGTAAGATGGACACTCAGGTACATCCTGTTTCTCCCTAGCCCTGAAGGTTCTTCCAAGCCATATACTTCCGTCTTACTCTTTCCCACTCCAGGTCGTACCATCTGCAGAACCTCAGGATGTGGCCTATGCCCAGCCACTCAGGACATTCAGACAGGAGACAGCTGCACTTCCTCCATCCCAGGCAGGGCAGGTGTCAGAGGAGCCAGAGTACGTGATGCTCTCATAGCTACTAATCCATAGGCTATTCCCAAGAACAAGAATGCATGACCCTCTGCACACAAGCATGCTTAACAGAGACCTCTAAAGAATGGTGGCAGTTTTTTGGAACCTGTCTGCACTTTAAATAAATGTACACATTTTGGAAATAAAGCAGGAGATTTCCCATTTATCAAGTGAAATGAAATTAAATATAAGGGGTATAAAGTTTTTCCAGCCCAACAAGCCTCTCCATTGACATAATAATCCAAACCAGATGAAATCAAATGAAAAACTTTTTAATTAAAAGTTTTATTAAAATTATTAAAAATTTCCACTTCTTCCCCTCCTTTCAATTCCCTCCACCTCCCCCCCCACTCTGCCTCCCCCTCCCTCTCCAGTCCAAAGATCAGTCAGGGTTCCCTGCCCTGTGGGAAGTCCGAGGTCCTCCCCCCTCCATCCAGGTCTAGGAAGGTGAACATCCAAACAGACTAGGCTCCCACAAAGCCAGTACATGCAGTAGAATCAAAACCCAGTGCCACTGTCCTTGGCTTTTCAGTCAGCTCTCCTTGTCAGCCACGTTCAGAGAGTCCTGTTTGATCACATGCTCCATCAGTCCCAGTCCAGCTAACCTTGGTGAGCTCCCATTAGATCAGCCCCACCATTTCAGTGGGTGGGCACACCCAGATGGAAATAGAAAATGTAAGACTTTAAGACAATTCTGAAGCCATTTCTGACAATTCTGAATCCTCTCAGCCTCTGTGCCATAGTGCTTCCCCTCCTCCCCTGGACCTAACAGCTACACATGCACGTACTCAGTTCCTGAACAATTACCCATATAGGTATGTTTTGATTCAGTCCCCTGGGAAATGGAGTCAAAATGACCTCTTACCTCATCTGATCTGGCGACAGCTCTCCAGCCAATTATTGGCAATAGCCCTTTTGAATAAGCCAATCATGTTACTCAAAGAACAACCCCCTTGGTTCTGTGGCCTTCTCCTTTAAAAGTAGCCTGTACCAGCTATTTGAGGTTTCTCTGCTTCCCGAACGCTGAGGGACCTTGTCATGACAGAATTAATAAAATCCTCATGCTTTTGCATTGGCTGTGGTGTGAGAGGTGGTCTCCTCGGTGTTTGGACGCTAGAGTCCAACATTTGGTTCCCTGACTGGGAAATGAGTCGCTCCCAGACACACTCTAAACCCAGTTGGAGGTATAAAGAAACGAGCTCATTTTTATGTCTGTCTGTTTGTGTATTGCGTTTCTGTTTCTGTGTAATTGTGAATCGGTAATTTGAGAATTGTACCTGCACAGGGTCAGTATTAAAATGGGGCTAAGGGAGGAGGCAGACGTGTCCTGAGATCCCTTGCCCTAGTCCTGAAAGATGTTTTACAGGCATTTATGGGAGGGAGGGGCGACCAGGTCGCCCTAATCTCCAGGGGAGGCATGATCCTCCATCTGTATTTTCAGATCTGCTGCCGCACGGCTTCTGATTTTGAGTCTATGTCTGTCTTTTTTGTTCTTGTGTATTTTCAGTTTTACACCAGAGTGGTGGTGAGAGCACCAGCTTCTGGTTTTCTTTGTATGTCACTTTGTCTTTGTTAAAATCCACCTGCAGGAATTCAGAACCTGGCACCAGCCCCTTGGCCATCATTAGTTCCCCTGATTCCGAAAGCAGCCCCACTGCTGGAGGAGGTGGTGGCTGCCCCTCCGCGAGCCTTTTTGTCTTCTCTCTTTCCTGTACAGGAGCGAAAGATACCCAGAATCCAGGTACCTTCGGTCCTTCCTGATATCCAGCCAATATCCAGGCAAGCCTTCCGGCATGGCAGACTTCTCCCTCCTCCTCCCCCAGAGGAAGCACTTTGTTCCTGAGGATCCCCGCTGGTCAGGCCCTAGCCCTGAAAACTTCAGCACTCAGCGTCTATGCTGGGACAGGGGAAGGATGTCTGCTAGGGAAAGAGTGACCTCCCAAGCATTTCCCCTTTGCTCATTTTTTTTCTACTTCAATTATAGAACTACCCTCTTCTGAACTCTTAATATCGATAATTCATTAATTAATATTAATTAAGAGTTATTAATAACTCTTAATATCGATAAAGTCATTTTCCTGTTCTATTTCATCATATTTACTGAAAGATATTAAATCTACAACCTTGTTTTTCTCTCAATACCTGTTGATTGAGAGTCATGTGCATTGGCAGAGTTAAAAACATGAGAATGAAAAGGCACTAGAAAGCATTATGGGAATTATACATTAGTGACACAGAGGAGGACTCAGCCTCAAATGTCAAGGATAACTGTCCAAAGTATGTTTCAATAGGACACCTTAAAGATGTCCCATAAAATAACATCCTGAATCTTTTTGTTTTGAGCAACTCTCAGGGACTGCCTTAGTCACATTAAGCTGATCAAAGAATGTGACCCAATGCAACATTGGGGAAACACATTTATTTTACTAAACATTGAAACTCAAGGGACTAATCACATCATACACATACACACACTCACAGACATTCACACACAGTCAAATGAATAAAGAGAATAAACACACACTTCCTTTTCTCTCTTCTGCATTATTTACTATTATACAGCCTTTCTAAGATGAGCTTATGACATGGTGATACCCAGATGTGCCTAATTATTATATATAAGTTAACATTTAAGAGAATGTACCACAATGTGAATACAGGGCACCCAGATTTACATATATTTTTCAACCTCCACGTGATGTCACTTTGTGTCAAAAGACATTTAAAATTAACTAGCAAATTCCATAATTTGGTCTTTGACACACAACCAGAAAAATCTCTAACAGATCATACCTGTCTATTCCTGGTCACCACGGCTCATGTTGAATTTAATATCAAACACTTTCAATTCCCTAAATTCCATAGATTTTAGAAATTTCATCCTTTAAAAGCTCTAGGGAGCAGATACTGGATAGCCCAGACTCCTAGCATCAGTGCTGCTCTCAGTTTTCACTAGATTGCCTGAAATTAACTACATAGACAAGACTGGCCTCAAACTCAGAGACATACCTGCTTTTGCCTCCATAGTACGTGGACTAAAGGGATGTTCTGCCATACTTATCAATCTATACTTTTAATCCTTTTATGTGATTGGTGTTCATTCTTTGCTGGAGGAAATATCTGCCAACTCTAGACAGACAAAGTAGGCTCAGTGATGCCTTTCTTGGTTGGTAAGATGGGAGTTAAATTTTTAGTTCAAATTCAACTCAAGAGTGACACTGCCTTCCTGAATAATATCCAGATTAAAGTTTAAAAGTGAATTAATGATCAGTCAATTATATGATTAGGGATTCTGTTTTCCACACATCTTAGTTGTATGACTGCTACAGCAAAGATTGTCAACCAAAGTTTTCATAATCTGAGCTCTAGAATTTCTAACATCTCTAAATTTATGAGATCACTATGTATTTTAAATCATTCTACTATAGATATAAATATACTATAATTCACTAATTTTTTGGAGTATAAAGCAAATTTCCATGATTTTATCGATAAACATATCAGAATGATCATTGAATGATGTGGGAGTGTCATATATCAATCTGTTGATTTCACTGATTAAGCAATAAAGAAACTGCTTGGCCCTGATAGGTTAAAACATAGGTGGGAGGAGTAAACAGAACAGAATGCTGGGAGGAAGAGGAAGTGAGCTCAGGGACGCCATGCTCCCCTCTCCCCGGCAGAAGCGATAGCTCTGCTCTCTGAGGCACATGCGATAAAGCTCCGACCCAGGATGGACGTAGGCTAGAATCTCCCTGGTAAGCCACCTCATGGGCTACACAGATTATTAGAAGAAATGGGCTAGTCCAGGTGTGAGAGTTAGCCGAGAAGAGACTAGATATAATGGGCCAAGCAGTGTTTAAAAGAATACAATTTGTGTGTTGTTATTTCAGGTAAAGCTAGCCGGTGGCGGGAGCTGGGGCGGCAGGAATGCAACCTGCAGCTCTTATTACTACAGAATGGTGACTGGGCTGGACGAAAAGCAGGCCCACAGCTCACAACTACAATTGAATAGATCCTTCTTCCAGAGATTTTATCTGTTCGCAGCACAATAAAAGGACTTTCTGCAGGCATTGGAGTTGTCATATAGCAGGGAAATCAGTTGCAGAAATTGCCAAGACACTAGAAACTAATGTTATGGCTAGAGATGGCCAGCAGATAAAAACATTTGGTGAAATCACAGGGACATCGGTTTGAAATCAGCCCTCAAGGTCACAAATGTCTATAACTCTAGCACTAATGGTGTAATACCATCTCCTGCTTTCACTAAGCACATATCTTCACACAAAGATGCAAATAAATAGGAAACGTGAGGAAGCTGACATATGTATATGAATGTATACATACAAATTAGAAAAATAAAACAAAGCAGAAAAGAAATTTATCTTATAGAATGAAATAAAATTTGTGAAACCAGGGGGCAATATCTATATGTCTTGCATTTCTTAGATCACATATTTTCTCACAGAGATAACAGATATGAACACAGTCTCTGAAAATATCATGGTTTGTTCCTAGAAACTGAAACATTAACGAAAAAGTTCCATAACTATTATCTCAGAGAGATATATCACTATATAACAAACATCACAAAACAATATACAAAATTACTCAGATTCTTTAGAATGTCCAGATTACAGTGAGGAAAGTTCAATACTCTAAAATGTGCTCCTAAAATGAGCTTTGATTCAAAGAAAGAAAGGGCAATATAAGTTTTACACAGGAACCATATTGTTTTTTTAAACACTAACAATGTTTTGTCATTGCCTAATAGACAAATTCTAACTTGAATATCAGGTCATAATTTCTCAATTAACATTTTCTTTGTTTTCTGTGATTTGCTAATTTGTTTCTTTAAAGGATATGTGTGCTTATTAGTATACACATGTGCAATGGTGTACATGTAGAAGTGAAAGATCAGGTATCTATTCACTCTATCCTGCATTTCAGTTTTAGGGACCTAAGTTTTAGGGATGTCTAAATAGGCAGCAAGCACCTCGGCAACAAAACCTCAGTAAGAGAGCATACTGTCACTTCTTTGGGTTTAAAAGTATGTATTTAAATTTTAAGTGGTGGAGTATGCCACACATATGCCATAATCTAAGAGTAGGTAGAAGTCAGAGAAAAACTCGTGGGACTCAAGAGAGTCTCTTGAGTATTAAACTCAATACATCAGGTTTAGTAGCAAACACCATTAACATACTGTCATCTCTCTGAAATATACTTTATTTCTGAGACAATGTTAATGAAACTGTTATCAACAAGTGTTTACATTTATACTTCAGAATGAACAGGAAATAAAACACAATGTACATGACTATCATTTTCACATGTAAATAGATATAGTCTTTCAGTTGTCCTGTGTACCAATATATTTAGATGAAAATAGTGTTAATTATTTTAAACTTTTATTGATACAGTATTATTACAATTCTTATCACTGCACAGGTGAGATGGTACAAAGGGAAAATTTCACGAAGAAAAGGCCATTAACTTGTACATGACCACCAGAATCCCTAAAAGGATGGTAGAGAAAAAACTCCAAAAACATACCCTGATTTTCCTTCACAATGGCTACAAATAACATAAAATATCTCGGAGAAAGTCTTAAACAAACAAGTGGAAGACTTCTATAACAAGAACTTTAAATCTTTGAAGAAAGAAATTGAAGAAGACACCAGAAAGTGAAAGATCTCCCAAGCTCTTGGGTAGGCAGAATTAACATAGTAAAAATGGCAATCTTACCAAAAGCAATCTACAGATTCAATACAATGCCTTCAAAATCCCAGAAAAATTCTTCACAGACCTTGAAAGAACAGTACTCAACTTAATATGGAAAAGCAAAAAACAGTATAGCCAAAACAATCCTGTACAATAAAAGAATTTCTGGAGGCATCACAATCCCTGACCTCAAACTTTACTACAGAGCTAGAGTACTGAAAACAGCCTGGCACTGGCAGAACAACAGACAGGAGGACCAATGAAACCCAATAAAAGGCCCAGATATTAATCCACACACCTTCGAACACCCTACTACAATAGTATGTCTTTCCAGTATGAATTATTTTACGTCTTTTCAGATGACTGTTACTTAAAAAGGCTTTCCAACATTGCTTACATTCATAGGGTTTCTCCCCAGTATGATTTCTTTCATGAAATTTCAGATGACTGCTACTTATAAAGGTTTTACCACATTGCTAACACTAATAGGGATTCTATGCAGTATGCTTTCTTTCATGTATTTTCAGGTAACTACTGCATTTAAAGATTTTATCACATTGTTTGCATTTATAATGGTTTTCTCCAGTATGAATTCTTTCATGTCTTTTCAGATGACTGTTACATAAAAAGGCTTTATTACATTGCTTACATTCATAGGGTTTCTCTCCAGTATGGATTCTTTCATGTCTCTTCAGATGACTGGTACATAAAAAGGCTTTATCACATAGCTTACATTCATAGGGTTTCTCCCCAGTATGAATTCTTTCATGTATTTTCAGAATACTGCATAATGTAAAGGCTTTACCACAATGCTTACATTCATACGGTTTCTCCCCTATATGTATTCTTTCATGTCTTTTCAAATGGCTATTACAAAAAAAGGTTTTACAACATTGCTTACATTCATAGAGTTTCTCCCCAGTATGATTTCTCTCATGTATTTTCAGATAACTGTTACATACAAAGGCTTTACCACATTGCTTACATTCATAGGGTTTCTCTCCAGTATGATTTCGTTCATGTATTTTCAGAAACCTGTTACATACAAAGAATTTACCACATTGCTTACATTCATAGGGTTTCCCTCCAGTATGAGTTTTTTCGTGTATTATCAGATTACCATTACATGTAAAGGCTTTACCACATTGCTTACATTCATAGGGTCTCTCTCCAGTATGAATTCTTTCATGTGTTTTGAGATAACTGCTACATATAAAGGCTTTACCGCATTGCTTACATTCATAGGGTTTCTCTCCAGTGTGATTTCGTTCATGTATCTTTAGGTAGCTTCTATTTCTAAAGGCTTTACCACACTGCTCACATTCATAGGGTTTCTCTCTAGTATGAATTACTTCATGTATTTTCAGATGACTGTTACATGTAAATGCTTTGCCACATTGCTTACATTCATAGGGTTTCTCTCTAGTATGAATTCTTTCATGTATTTTCAGATAACTGTTACATGTAAAGGCTTTACCACATTGCTTACATTGGTAGGGTTTATCGCCAGTATGATTTCGTTCATGTAGTTTCAGATGACTGACATGTATAAAGGCTTTACCACACTGCTCACATTCATAGGGTTTCTCACCAGTATGAATTCTTTCGTGCATTTTCAGATTAAAATTAAGTGTAAAGGATTTGCTACATTGTTTACATTTGAAGCGTCCCTCTACAGTATGAGTGCTTTCATACTTTTGAAGATGATTATGATGTCTAAAAGTTTTACCACACTGCTTACATTCATTGTGATTCTCTCCACTTTTTGTTCTTTCAGGTATTTGGTGACAACTGTGATGTGCAAAGTCTTTGCCACAACGAATACCTTCATAGGATTTCTGTTCAGTATGACTTGAGTCTTGAAACGGAAGATTATAATAATCTTCATAGTGACATGAAAAGGTTTTACCACACTGCTTGCATTCACAGTGATTCTCTACAGGGTGACTTCTTTTGTGCCTGTGAAGAAACCTGGCATGAGTAAATTCCTTACTACAATCATTACACTGATGCATCGTTTTTTTCTTTTGAAGTCTACCATATAATCAATAAGGTTGATATGCTGGAGATTTACCACATGGATTTTATTCACAGGGCTTACCTTCCATGTAAGTTCTTTACTGCAAGTGTAAACAGAAATCAGAACTATGGGTATTATTAAATTTTTTGATTCACTAGGTTCAACTTTAATATGGGCTATTTTCTGTGTGCTAAGATACCTGTGGTAGTTCAGGCATTTAGTACATCATTCACATTTATAGTGTCCCTCTCCCAGGTGAGTTTCTTTACATCCTTGAAGTAAACTGTAAGAATTCACACCTTTCCTACCCTGACTGCATTCATAATGTAATCCTATAGTAGGAGTCACGATACATTTGCAGTGTGAATCAAGACAAACACAGCTGTTTCCACATTTCTTGTGCTCATATGGATTTACACTAGTGTATGGTCTTTGATGAATCCCAAAAGAAGTCAGGAAACCAAATTATCACATTCAATAAGGTTGCTCAAAGAGGGGATTACAGAACTTCTAAACGATAGGGAGATATAGATACTTTACTGCTGTCCATATCCCTAAGGATCACAAGGCTTGTATCCAGACTGGCATATGATATGCCTATAAGTAAACAACAAATGAAATATAAATGAAATACATTTCATTTACAAACATTAGTTTTGCTCCTCATTGAGATAACTATAGAGATTAAACTTCCAGCAGACAACAACCCTCTTGAATCTCATATTCTGAATTCTCAATATTTTTGTAAGTCACTACATGAGTAGCTATATACCAATAGCTTTTGATAGACTACTTCCTTCTTGGAATTTTTTGTATATACAGTGACGACCTGATCAACATCCAATCATTTTGTAACACCTGAATGATATAAAACCGAATGAGTGGACAGTTTTATGACATAGCATTCAAATGACATAATAAATAATTATATCTGTTAATCCATTGCTTCCATTACTTGTTACTTAGAATACTTCTTTGAAAGCATGGATAAGCTACCTGACATTAAAGTAAATAGTGTTGTGAGAATTTAATAATCATTTAGAAACAAAACTATGCTTATTGGGGCTGGAGAGATGGCTCAGTGGTTAAGAGCACTGTCTGCTCTTCCAGAGGTCCTGAGTTCAATTCCCAGCAACCACATGGTGGCTCACAACCATCTGTAATGATATCTGGAGCCCTCTTCTGGCATGCGGGCATACATGGAGGCAGAATGTTGTATACATAATAAATAAATAATAAATCTTTTAAAAAAAACTATGCTTATTTCCCTCCTTGTTTTTCATTAAAACTGAATAACACATCACCATGAAGTCAGATACATATTTATATCAATTTTCCCATGAAAATTACCATCCATGTCTTCTAAAATGCTGATAATATTCTTCCATATTCTCATCTTCCCATTTGTAGCCTAAAATAGACCAACAGAAATTGTATGATATACTATTGGAATACACGCAAAATATAATACAATCCTTGGCAAACCTTAGAACCATGCCTGACTTATTTACATTCTTCCTCTTTCATGATCAAGATCACTGCGCAGCATAAAAAAAAACAGAAAAATTTGTCCATTTATCTTAAAAATTGAAAAAATACTCAGTATTACCTATAGCCGTGAGATTTCTGTAGGTTTCTACCATCACATCTTTGTAGAGACTCTTCTGGGAAGGAGCAAGCAAAGTCCACTCTTCCCTAGTGAAGTTCACATGCACATCCTCATAGGTCACTGCATCCTAAAATATTCCATAAGTGTGTATTACAGAAATTCTGGTAATGACAGCATTGGATATGTATTCTTCATTGACATCATACTCACATAAATCTGAGTGATTTCCACATAAATCTGAGTGATTACATGAAACAGAAGTTTTAATCTAATCACTGAATCAATTAGAAGGAATCTAAAAATAAGGTTTACCCCTGCCACTTCTGAGCCCACTGAACAAGATTGATATTTGCAAGAAAAATATCAACACAGAGATAGGCATGTAGAGAGAGACAGAGAGACAGAGAGAGAGAAAGTGTTGTGTGCTAGAAGGAGAAAAGAAGCAAAGAGATCAACAGAATTAGTTTCTATGAGATAATTGTATTAATAATTGCTAACTACAAAAAAAAAAAAAAAAAAAAAAGAATGGGTAAGCAGAGTGTATTGGCTCAAGCCTTTAATTCCAGCACAGGAGACAGAAGCAAGTGAATCATTAAGATAGAGGTCTTCATTATATCTGCAATTAATTTCATGAAAGTCAAAGTTACATAGTAAGAGCATGTCTAAAACAAAAATAAAATAAATGAACATAGAAATGAAATAGACAAAACTCAAGTCTCTCTAAAGTTTCTGCCTCAAACCCGCCTATTCACCTGCAATATTGGTGGAACTCTGAGACACAGCTTGCTCCAATAGTGAGGGGACCTAAGAAGTGAGTGAACAGTCATTCAGCAGTACAGCCCTCTCTAGGACCTCCTCGGTGAAAAAAAACCCAGGCCCCTCCCCCAACTTCCTCGGCTTTTCTAGCCAACAGGCAGGGAGTTTCCTACAGGTAGTCTCCCCCCAAACTCAATCCTATCCTCTGGCCCCTCCAAGTTCCTAGCCACAACCTGCCGCCAAACTCACCTATCCACCTACAACCACAGTGCAACTCTGAAACACAGCTTGCTCCAATACTGAAAAGACTTAAGAGGTGAGTGAACAGCACACAGAGGGAGATTCCACTCTCTAGGACCTCCACAGTGGGCCGAAACCCCAGGCCCTTCCTGCAGTTCCCTTCGCTTTTCTAGCCAGTCAGCAGGGAATTTCTTGTGGGAAGGCTCCCCCCAAATCCAGCCTCATTCACTGGACACTCCAAGCTACTAGTCACACCATGCCTAAGAGCTGAGAGCTTGCTACAATAGTAAGGGGACCAAGAGCATGCTACAACACTGAGGGGAACGAGAGAGAAGACCAAGAAAGCAAACCAGAAGAGAAGACTAAGAGAGCAGGCTTATAGAGACCTCAGAGGCTTTCTGAGACAGACATTGACAGTACAGAGCAGACCAAGAAAAACTCCCAAACACTCAGTCACTGCAAGGATTGAACAAAGGTGCAAAGACACTGCCAGCCTCATTTGAAGGAAGAGATGGGTAAGCGCCAATGCAAGAATTCCTCCAACAACCTAAAAAGCAACATGGTAACACCAGAACCCAGTAGTCACACAGCAGGAAGACTTGATCATCTTAACTTAGAAAAAACAGAAGAAAATGACTTTAAACATAACTTTATGAAAATGATGGAGACCTTTTAAGGAGAAATGAAAAACTCTCTTAAAGAAATAGAGGGAAAAACAAACAAAAAATTGAAAAAAATAATAAATCCCTCAAAGAAACCGAAAGGAAGAAAGAAAGAAAGAAAGAAAGAAAGAAAGAAAGAAAGAAAGAAAGAAAGAAAAAACCAACAGGTGAAGCAAACATTTCAAGACTGAAAGAGAGGTAATAAAAACAACACAAACCAAGGGAATTCTGGATATGGAAAATCTGGGTAAACAGGAAGAGACAAGTATAACCAACAGAATACAACAGATAGAAGAAAGAATCTCAGGTGCTGAAGATATTATAGAGGAAATAGACTAAATGGTCAAAGAAACATTGAAAAGGATCCTGCCCTCTGCTGTATACAAGAACTTACCTCAACCTTAAAAACAGAGACTAACTCAGGGTTAGGAAAAGGTTTTACAATCAAATGGACCTAAGGAACAAGCGGGTGTAGCTATGCTAATATCTAACTAAATAGATTTCAAACTAAAATCAATCAGGACAGATGGAAAAGGACACTTTAACTCATAACAGGAACAATTCACCACGATGAAGTCTCAATACTGAACATCTATACCCCTAATACAAGAGCATCCACATTTGTAAAAGAAAGATTATTCAAACTTAAATCGCACATCAAACCCCACACACTAAGA
This sequence comes from Microtus obscurus, assembly GCA_963919715.1. Lineage (NCBI taxonomy): Eukaryota > Metazoa > Chordata > Mammalia > Rodentia > Cricetidae > Microtus > Microtus obscurus. The sequence continues at coordinate 3,354,353 of CAWTZC010001519.1, read as the reverse complement.
GTAGGAGACTTTAACACTCCGCTTTTGCCAATGGACTGGTCAACCAGACAGAAACTTAACAGAGAAATAAGAGAACTAATAGATGTTATGAATCAAATAGACTTAACAGACATCTATAGAACATTCCACCCAAACACGGAAGAATATACCTTCTTCTCAGCACCTCATGGAACCTTCTCTAAAATTGATCACATACTTGGTAACAAAGCAAACCTCCACAGATACAAAAAAAAAAAAAAATGGAGTAATCCCTTGTATTTTACCATATGGTTTAAACTTAGAATTTCACAATAAGACTACTCTCATGGAAATTGAACAGTGAATTACTGAACAACCCTGGGTCAAGAAAGAAATTAAAGACTTTCTTGAATTCAATGAAACTGAAGGCACAACATGCTGTGGGACAATGGTTTGTGCTGTGGGACAATGGTTTAACCTGTGAAGATGTGTTTCTTGTATGTATTTAGTAAAATGCTGATTTGCCAGTTACCAGGCAGGAAGTAGAGGCATGGCAAATGTAGAAAGTAGAGGTGGGGCAACAAGAACGAGGAGAATCCTGGAAAGAGCAAGAATTCAGTCTGCAGTTGCCACCCAAACGCAGGGGACGCAAGATGTCACTGACTCGCTGAAAAAGGTACTAAGCTACGTGGCTAACAGAGATAAGATTATGCCGAATATAAGTTACAAGAGTTGCCAGAGACAGTGATCTCCACTGGAACAGGTACACTGAGCAAGTGAGCCAGAGCCAGAGACTGCTGAGGGTCCAGACTTGAATCTGGAATTTTCAAGGGAGTAGACCTAAGCAAGGACCCCTGTGGGTCTGGGTGTGAGTCTAGGACCTCCCAGGAGCTAGGCCTGAGCCAGGACCTCTGCCAGTCTGGGTGTGAATCTGTGACATCCAAGGGAGTAGGCAAAAACCAGAAATCTCTGCAATGCCGGGCACGAATCATGGACCTCAGAGGGAGTAGGACCGAGCCAGGACCTCTGTGGGTCCAGGCAATGATCTGGGACATCAAAGGGAACAGGCAGAAACCTGGAACCTTTGCAGGTCTGAGCATGAGTCTGGGACCTCTAGGGAGTAAACATGAGCCAAGCCCTCTACAGTTATGGGCACACCAGAGCCTGGAAAATCTGAGGCAGTAGGCCAGAGCAAGAGACCTTTGCAGGACCAACTCCAAGCCAGGGACCTCTGCAAGAGTGGAAACAGAGCAAGATTTACAGAAACAGGTCAAATCCAGGAACCTAAAGCAAAGTAAGCCTGAGACAGCAAACTCCAAGGGAGCAGAGCAGAGCACAGGAGAACTGAGCTATCTCCAGGAACATAGAGTAACCAATGGGGTAACTAGAACTGTGGCACTGACTGTAGCACAAGGAACAGCCATCTGAGCTTTGGATACACTGGCACCTAGAATATTAATCAACAGAATCTCAGATAGCTCCAACCACACCTATTAGAGGAAAAGATAAGAAGGTAAGAACACATACAACACCACAAAGAGTAACACAACACCAGTAAAACTTAAAGACTCTACAACAGTAAGACCTGAACAACCAAATATATATGAAACAAAAGAAAACAACCCAAAAAATAATTTCAAGAGAATGTTTGGAAGCTTACATAACACCAAATAGACTAGATTTAAAAAAAAAATCCACTCGCCACATAATAATCAAAACACTAAACATACAGAGTAAAGAAAGAATATTAAGAGCTGCAAAAGAAAAAGGCCAGTAACATATGGAGGTAGACCTATCAGAATTAAACCTGATTTCTAATTGGAGACAATGAAAGCCAGAAGGTGGTGGTCAAGCGATATGCAAACATTAAGAGACAAGCCCAGACTACTATACCCAGCAAAACTTTCAATCACCATAGAAAGACAAAACAAGATATTCCATGACAAATCTAGATTTTGCCAATACCCAGCCAAAAACCCAAGCCTATACAAAATACTAGAAGGAAAACTCCAACCCAAGGAAGTTGGCTACAGCAACAAAAACACAGACAATTGATGGTCTCATAGCAGCAAATCCCAAAGAAGGGAAAAATGCACAAATTAACATCACCAACAATGAAAACTAAATTAACAGAAGACAGCAATCACTGTTAATATCCCTTATTGTAAATGGACTCAACTCACCTACAAAAGGGCACAGGCTAACAGATTGGATACCAAAACAGAATCCATCCTTCTTCTGCATACAGGAAGCACATCTCAACCTCAGAGACAGACATTGTCTCAGAATAAAGGGGTGGGAAAAAATGTATCAATCAAATGGACCTAAGAAACAAGTGGGTGTAGCTATTCTAATATCTAACAAAATAGACTTCAAGCTAAAGTCAGTCAAAAAGACAAAGAAGGTAATTTCATATTAGTCACAGGAAAAATCTGCAAAGAGGAAATCTCAATATTTAACATCTATGCCCCAAATCCAAGGGCACCCTCATATGTAAAGGAAACACTTCTAAAGCTTAAATCATACATTAAATCTCACACACTAACAGTGGGAGATTTCAACAGTCCACTCTCACCACTAGACAGGTCAGTCAGACAAAAAAATGAACAGGGAAATAAGAGAACTAACAGATGTTATAACCCAAATGGACTTAGCAGACATCTATAGACTATTCCATCCAAACAACAAAGAATATACCTTCTTCTCAGCACCTCATGGAACCTTCTCAAAAATTGACCACATACCCGGTAACAAAACAAATCTCAACAAACACAAAAAATTAGAATAACTCAATGTAATTTATCAAATCACCATGGTTTAAAACTAGAAGTCAACAGCAATCCTAATACCAGAAAATGCACAAACATATGGAAATTAAACAATGTTCAATGGATTGAGAAAGAAATTTCCTAAAATTCAATGAAAATAACCATACAACATAACCAAATTCATGGGACACAATGAAAGCAGTGTTAAGAGTAAAGTTCATTGCACTAAATGTTTACATAAAGAAGCTGTAAAAATCCAAAACTAGTGAATTCACAGAACATGTAGAAACTTTAGAACAAAAAGAAGCAAACTCACCTAAGAGAACAAGATGGCAGGAAATAATCAAATTGAGAGCTGAAATCAACAAAATCACCATGATCAAGTTGGCTTCATCCCAGAGATGTAGGGATGGTTCAACATATGAAAATATGTCAACATAATCTAACATATAAACAAACTGAAATATAAATCCACATAATCATCTCATTCGATGCTAAAGAATCTTTTGACAAAATACGACATCCCTTAATGATAAAGGTCTTGAAGAGAGCAGGGATACAAGGAACATACCTAAACATAATAAAGGCAATATATAGCAAGCCAACAGCCAACATAAAACTAAATGGAGAGAACTCACAATGATCCCACTGAAATCAGGAAGAAGACAAGGTTGTCCACTCTCTCTATATCTATTCAATATAGTTCTTGAGGTCCAAACTAAAGCAATAAGATGCCAAAAGGAGATCAAGGGGATACAAATCGGAAAAGAAGTCAAACTCTCACTGTTTGCTGATATGATAGTTTACATAAGCAACCACAAAAATTCTACCAAGGTACTTCCATGACTCAAAAACACTTTCAGTAATGTAGCAGGATGCAAGATTGACTCAAAAAAAAAAAAATCAGTACCCTCCTGTACACAGATGATAAAAGGTCTGGGAAAGAAATCAGAGAAACAACACCCTTCACAATAGCCACAAATACCATAAAATATCTCGGAGTAACTCTAAACAAACAAGTAGAAGACTTATAGGACAAGAACTTTAAATCTTTAAAGCAAGAAATTGAAGAAGACAACAGAAACTGGAATGATTTACCAAGCTTTTTGGGTAGGCAGAATTAACATAGTAAAAATGGCAATCTTACCAAAAGCAATCTACAGATTCAATGTAATGCCCAGCAAAATCCGAGAAAAACTCTTCACAGACCTTGAAAGAATGGTACTTAACTTCATATGGAAAAGCAAAAAAAAAAAAAAAAAAAAAAAGTATAGCCAAAATAATCCTGTACAGTAAAAGGACTTCTGGAGGCATCACAATCCCTGACTTCAAACTTTACTACAGAGCTATAGTACTGAAAACAGCCTGGTATTAGCATAAGAACAGACAGGAGGACCAATGGAACTGAATAGAAGACCCGGATATTAATCCATACACCTTCAAATACCTGATTTTTGACAAATAAGCAAAAAATATCAAAAGGGGAAAAAAGCATATTTAACGAGTAGTGGTAGCATAACAGGATATCAACATGTAGAAGGATGAAAATAGACCCATATCTATCACCATGCACAAAACTCAAGTCCAAATGGATCAAAGACTTTAACGTAAAGCCAGCCACACTGAAACTTATAGAAAAGAAAGTGGGAAGTACCCTTGAATGCATTGACAGTTGCATGATTGGGGTAGACTGAGGGACCACTCGCAGTGGCACCAGGATTTATCCCTACTGCATGTACTGGCTTTTTGGGAACCTGTTCTCTTTGGATGTATACCTTGGTCAGCCTGATAAAGTAGGGAGGGCCTTGAACCCTCCACAGTGCAGGGTACCTTATCCTCTCTTAGGATTGGATGGGGGTGGAGTGGGAGGGTGTGTGGAGGGAATGAGAGGCAGGAAGGGAGTGGGAACTTGGATTGGTATTTTTTTAAAATCTCTTTTAATAAAAAGGCTAATCTAAAAAAAATAAACTGTAAGAATAATAAGATCTAGCTAAAACTGCGTACATGCTTAAACAGTTACAGTTTCCAATGTAAGCAATGCAAACACTGAACATGAAAAAATAGCACAGTGCAGGAGAGATGGATCAGCAGTTAAGAGTGCTTGTTGGTCTTTCAGAAGAGGGAGTTTCAATAGCCAGTGCTTACATGGGTGCTCCCAAGTATTCATAATTCCAAGTCCAGGGATTCTGTGGACATCTTCTGATTGTTGTGAGTATCAGTCAGCAGTGTCATGTTTATCTGTGCATGTAGGCATAGATTCATATTTACTAAAAGAAAATTAAAAATTCACGAATGGTGGTAAGACTGTCACACACCTGTCATCCCAAGACTCTGGAGGCTCATACAGTCTTAAGGTTATTTATGTAAGACACCCTGGAATAAAGAATTACACACTTTGAGAATGTTCAAGGTCAAGATATTGGTAAAGCACAGCAGGACAGTATGTGCTTGACATATACAAAACCGTACATTCTAGGCCAATCTGTCAATAATATAGAAATGAAAAAGCAAGGTGTGCTGGAGCATACCTTTAATCCTAGCCCTGTGGAGGCAGAGGCAGTTAGACCTTTGGATTCCAGGACAGCCTAGACTACAGAGATACTTTTAAAGAGGCAAGTGGATCTCAGTGAGTTCACATCCAGCATGGTCTACACATTGATTTCAAGGACAGTATAGGCTATGAAAGGAAACACTGCCTCAAAAAACAGGAAAGACAAGACTACAAAAGAATCCCTATGATCAAAAAAAATATGTACTTTAAGAATAAAAAACGATTAAAAAAAAAATCAAGCTAGCAAAATGACTTACGAATAAAAAGCAATTGTTCCGGGGGTATCTTTGGTAATTCACAGACATCGTCTATAATGGTGGTGTACACATGCGAACACAAGAAAAAAGGATTGTGATAAATGTTGACCACAAGAAAGTAGACACTAAGAAAAGGCTATGGGGTGAGGCTACAGACACAAAAAATCAGATCCCTACTGAGGAACATCCTCGAAAACGGCTCCTAACACTAAAATATCCATAAGCAGCCTATAGTAACCCACCAGTGAGATAAGAAATAAAGTGCTTCATATACCTGTAAGGATTTTCAATCAAGTGACTACATTCTAATCCAGGCCACTACAGGCTTATGGGCATTAAATGAGGAATAATGCTGTTAATCTAACTTTAAGTGTACCAAAATTTTGGAATATGCCTACAAGACAATACACTTTCCACCTCTCTTTCTCATTCTCAGAAATTATAACACAGACTTCAATGTTTCTATGTCACTGGACTGTATGATCCTCACACTAACCCTGAAAAGATAGTTATTACCATCAGTTTGGCTGTGTTAGCACCGTAAATAAAAAACTGTGACTTGGCCACCCTGACCATTAGTCCGGGGTCATTGAGACTGGGCCTGTAGTATGTTATGAGAAAGTTTCAGCTAGAGATGAGAAAAACTGAGGTAGGATAACCTCTGTGGAGGTTTGGTTGCAGAGTAGGACGTAGGAGTTTCTGCCACTTATAAAAATGAAGAACTCAGGAAGAAGAAAATACCAGTGACAGGAGAATATATTCAGGGCAGGAGGGAGGTGAGCTTCCCATGTGAGTAACCTATAGGTACTGGACCTTCTGATTGACCTTGCTGCTATTTGCAATGTTGGCTGCTGTGATCTGTTTCCTAACACATAGGAATAGCCAATGGGCGACTTGTGTCTCAAACCTCTCAGCCTGGTTAACTGTTTCAACCTGAATTGCTCATACTCCCATTAGAGAGATTCATAACTGGAAACTCAATATTCATTAGCTCAAGCTACTCTCATCAAATTGTACACCCCTCAATCTGGTCTGCTTTCATTCGCAGGGCACGAATTAACAAATGTTGTAAAATTACACAGAAGGTCATTCAGTCTGACCCAATGAGATCCTTCTTCACAATGGTGAGTCTGTAGTGGACTGCCTTAACCTTCACTCTGTGCTCTCACAATTACCTAACCTGTCGCCTCCTGTAGTCCACACAATAAATGATTCCTCCTATTCTGCTCTGAAGGCAGAAACCATGCTCCACATGAAAGCCCTTTTCCTATTTCTTCAAGGGACACTCCACTACATGATTCAAATTGGTAATTTTACAAATATAAGAGGACAGCCTTTTTCTTGAAGCACTGAGAAATTTAAATGCGCAGACAGCAAAGTTGGTCCTTGAGAAGCAACAAACTGGGTTCAAGATCATATAAATCAATGTAACAGAGCTTGTCTGAGAAATATCTTTCTACAAGGCTCGAGTTGCAACTGTGCTAGATTAACATGTGCTTACAGGGAGAAAACACTGCGCACACTTCAGAGATAATAATGTAGATTCTCTGTAATAATACAGAGCATGGCCTTCTGACTACTGCTCAACAAGGAGCCAGCCTGGATCAGATTGTGCGCTTCACCTATGCTGTCCTCCTTAAAGCTCCTTTAGGTTCAGGCCCCAGGTGATATTTGGAGCATGTTAAACAGGGACAGGAACTGTAAGGAGGCTGCCACTCAGTCAGATGTTAGATTTACACAGTAAAGATATTCCCAGAAGGATTTCTTAAGTCCTCCAGTTAGCTGAAACAGCAGGCCTTTCTTCAATGACTGTGTCCTGATGGGGAGATGCCAGGAAGACGGGATGACAGAAAAGATAAAACCTGGGGTAGGAGGTCTTGCACAATCAATCTTATGCCAAGGAAGCTTCTTAAAAAGAACAGCATTTGTCAACTACTTCCAGAGCAGAAACCTTAGGAAATGGGAAGCTTCCATGAATCAACAGGAACTCTAACACAATGGAATTCCTTCAGGAAGAGCTAGAGCAAACAAGGTGGCATAAGGGATACCTAGGGTGTCTCAAGTGTATTCTGATCAAGTCCACAGCAGTCATGGAATTCATAATCAGACTCATGTGCTAGGGAGAGTTAAGATTCGGAGGATCTGAAGCAGCCTCTCTCCTAAGGCCCTGGCTAAAGACCTTTATCAGATTTCCCAAGCACATTCCTGGCTTAAAAGCAGGAACTGTTTTTGCTCTATAGCTTGGGGACTTATGCAAAGCTGAAAGGGCTAGGCCTCAGGCTGTTATTGGCTCTAGGAGGTATGGTCCAAAGTTTGAGAAGTTATATTCCTTCTCTACATAGTGGAATGCAGCAACTGAGCAGGCCAGCCCTCAACACACCACTTCATCCATTTCTAATATTGTTATGCACAGTGTTGTTCCCCATCGGCACAACTATGCTTTTTGGCATGAATGGAGGTATATGGAACACCTTAATGGGTGTTCTAACCCTGTAATGCTCTTCTGAGAGGCTTTTCATAGGCTTGCTCTTGGATATAGGATGGGACTAGTGTCTGGTAATAAACCAGAGTTTTCTATTTTGTTATAGTTTGCAATCACATGCCTGGTTCATCCTAGTGAACATACAGTTACATCCTGGTGTATTTATACTTACATCTTAACATCCTAATCTCTAACAGGCCTGGTTAGCATATGACTTAACTTTGCCACAGATTGGAAGCAGACCTGTTACGAATCGATCCTATTTAGTGTGACTTTCTTTCTCCTAAGCTTTGGTAAATCCTTCATATCTTCAGTTTTACTCCTCTACCTCACAGCACAATAGTGGAGCCCTATCCAACCCAGGACATGTGTATAACATCCATAAAATAACTCCAAACGGATTTTACAAGTATATTTTAAATGCGAATTGCTTCACTTCTAGAAGTTACTAGAGATACTAGGCGTTTCTGAGTATGGCAACTTGATTATCAGATACCCAAAGCATGGTGACATTAATAACCAGGTTGTGTCAATACTCAGTCCCCTGTGTCTGGTACCCCAAGAAATTCTTTTTGCCAAGGTCAGTCACCTAGACAAATGCCGTCATTTCCTCAGGGGATTGAAGAAAGTTCTTATCTGAAACAAAAATTCAAATCATACAACTCCTCTCTGGCTAGAGGGTCTATGGCTCTGACAGAAGCGTGATTGTGTGCCTATTAACTTGTCAAGGCCAATGTTAGCCTCTAAGCTCCCTGCTTACAAGGCCCACTTCAGCTAACAACCCTCTTTTTCTGCTCCCATTTAACTCTGGAAACACCCATCTCTAATGAGCATAGTAAAAACTGGCTTTCTGACATGTAAAAACAGCTTAGTCAAGAGCCCCACTACGTGGAAGGCTTTACCAGACAAGCAGAATTCAGTGACATCATTCACTTGAGATAACAAGATAGTCCTTGAACCCCATGACACCCACTGGACAGTATATAAGCAGAGGTCAAGAGCAATGCTCTGCTTTGGTCATCTGGTGAGAGGTCACCTTGATTTGTCTCAGGGCTGGAGAGCCTACCCCTGGATCCTGATGCTTCCTTTAATCAGAGACTTTCAGATCAGAGACTTGTGTGAGGACAGGACCTGACTTTCAGGTTAGAAAAATGGCACAAGTGAGCAGACTTTGGGAGAGAGGTTTTGTCCTTCAGTTGGGAATTTAGAACGTGAACCTTGTATGAGCACCCTAGCCTAATAAAATACAACTTTTGTTGTAATGTGTGCATCTACCTTTTTATTCTTGACATCAGTTTCGAATAAACTTTTCCCTTTCCCCCCCAAACAGCAGCAATTTCAGTTTCGCAACTGCACCCGTTTTCATTCACCCTGCTCCAACTGCTCTAAGCAGATGGAGACCCAGAAAGAATGTTATTCAGAGGCTACAACCCTGGCCAGCGAGATGCAAGGACTTTATAAAATGCCATTTTTGGCTGCCTGCCTCTGCCCGCTGGGAGAAGGGACAGAAGCTAACCACGTGGCTCCCAAGGCTCAGGCATCCACTCCTCCCCGCCTGAACAGAGCAGCACCTCACTTACCATGTCGCAGCTTTCGAGCTCTCCCATGGCCCCACACAGCTCCCTGCAGCACTGCTCTCTGCACAGAATACCACAGCACTCGTGCTTGCTCAGATACGGATCCTAGCCTGCACCGGAAGTCTGGAAGAGCCCACCCGCTCACCTTCTGACTGGCGGTCTGCCTCGAGATCCTGATTGGCTATTGATGTCTGATTGACAAGAGCACCTCCCTTACGGTTAAGGGACTCAAGGACTAAGCAAACTGGGTTCTGGAAAGGCCCAGACCTTTCCCAAACTGCAGTGATTTGCATTTCATTTGTACTTACTTCTGGCCTCCAATAGCTGACATTTTCCTCTTCCAGCATTCCTTAAGTACTTTGCCTCTTTCCTCCTGGTAGTTAGTTTATACTGCAAAATGTGCTGTGGAGTGTTTTTTTTTTTTTTTTTGTTTTTGTTTTTTTTTCTGTACCACAGGCATTGATGTGCCTGGAATATTAACAATTCAAAGAGATTTTAGGACTCCAAACAAGAGTGGCTTCATGCTGAGTTTAGGCAAACTGTCCTTTTACCTAGCAGGTGCAGGGTCTTCAGAATACACTGAGAAAAAAGTAGGAGCCAGAGCACAACACTGTGATAAGTCTGGGCTGGATGATGGCTCCATTCCTGTAGGAGTTTCCTTCCTGAAATCCAAGTCAATCTCTTGAAAATGAATACTAATGCAGAATATAGTCTCCAAGTTACCAGAGTACATAGAGACAAATAAGGTGAGAAGCCCTATTGTTAGTCAGCAGATGTTTCTGTGCGCAAAGATATTCCCGGGAATTCCTAAAAAATAGCCTCTAGTGCCAGTAAAGGATAGAACTGCTAGTCAGATCTAGGCCAAGTAGGCAAACACACACATACACACACACACACACACACACACACACACACACAGAGAGAGAGAGAGAGAGACAGACAGACAGACAGACAGACAGAGACAGAGAAAGACTACTTTTTCAATGTCCTTTATATATTTAGGTTGCCAACAGAAGTTGGGGCCCTGATTGTTTTTTTAAATATCTTTTCACCTTGACAAACCTAGATTGATGGTGGATTTTCTTACTTCACATGATTTAATTTTCAAAAATCTCTAAGAGTTAAATTCTAATGTCAGGGTTTTAGTTGTTTCCGTATATGGTCAAGTTGAATAGCTATAGCAACATCCAAGACTAAAGAGCTGAGAGAGCTCTCTTACCTGTGGTGGGCATGGAGAACATGGGAGCCACTTCCAAAGGAATGTTTTCCCTAAACAGGGGAGCAAAGGGAATTTCTGGACATGATACTTGGGAGATCTGCCTATTTCTCAGCTTCCTTGTTGAATAAATCCACTTCTGAATGTGCTCACAACATTAAAGCAGAGACATTTGGGCTGCATTCTTAGCTCAACGTTTTAAGAAACCCAAGTTATAATAATACCTAAGTTATAATAATATCAGAAAGAAATGCCTCTAGCATGATCCTACTTTACAACACGGTCTGAGTCCTGAGTGCTGGTATTACAGGAATACAGTATCACAACCATCTTGAAAACTAAGTTTGTAGGACAGTATTGTACAGCAACTACTCCGACCTGAGAGTCTCCTTCCTGATCTGAGGTGACTTAGTAACTCCTCGTGTAGGTGAGGGGTACATGCTTAAGGCCTTTCAGCAATAGGGGAGATATGTGCTAGTAATGCAACTTAGATCCTGTTGCAAAATGGCCCAGCTTCTCTATTTCCACAGTAAGCCTGGTCATAAGCCACAGTCCAGTTCATGCAAGGACACCTATCACACCAGTGCTGCCCTCACATTTGTTATGTGTTACAGGACTGTTCTGTCAGACTGGGCAAATCTCTCCTCCAGGTGACAGGATTTGCTTTACCTTGGTTCTGAACCAAGAATCGGGTATTTACTGGCATAAGAGACAGTAACAAATCTCATTAAAATCCATGCACTCTCTGTTCATTTCTTTATATTCTATGGAAGCCAAAAATAGCTGCAAATGAAACTCTTTTTCTCAGCTAGTAACTTCTAGTGAATGAGGGAGGGCTGTTCCTACACTCTCAGAAACTCCTCATGGGTCTCCTTTATTTTTTCATCCTGTCTATTTACAAAGCACTTGGGTCCTTACCATGACTTGTCATCTTTCTGACTTGAAGATACCTTGTGGATGATGCAGACTGATGCTTCACAGAGCTTTCAGAGCAGCAGATACACACTGAGCATGTGACTGAAGCTCACAGAGCAGCAAGTTCTTTTGCTCACACTTCTTTTCAGCACAGGCATTGTCCCTTCCTTCATCATCCATGCAGACATCACTGTCCACTGGGTCCTTATCACAGCCACTTGGTCCCAGACCATAGACTGACTAATGTTGCCCACTGGTTCCTTGACAGGACTGAGCAAGACACACTGGCAGCACATCAACTGCAGCTTTCTATACTTCAGGGAGTATTACTGCCTGCTTGGGATGAACAATGATAAATATTCTGCTATCTTATATGAAATCAGTTAAATTTCCTCCCTTGAGCACTGGTGTCTAAGTCATTAAGAGAGAATCTGAAGTGTGAGGTGAGGGTCTGTGGCCTGGAAAGGGTGAAAGTTGAGGAAAGAGAATTTCTGAAGTGGTTTAGCTGCAGAGATGGGAGGGAGAGAGGCTGTCCCTTACAGAAAAGAAGAATTCAGAGAAAATAGCAAATTACCAACTTATGAATTACAAACCTTGGATCAAAGGTAGGTCAGCTATCCCCAGTGAGTCACCCAGGGTTTGTAGAACTCTCTGGAAACTCTCTTTGGTACTGGCTATGATGGCCATGTTTGTTCTTATAGTCTACCTTGGCAGTTTGGGAAATCCTGAGAAAATAGTGCATTTTCCCCTGGGGGTCCTATGGGACCAATGAGCGTCATCTCACTTGTTGGTGTTGGTTCTCCTAAGTCACTGCTTTCCTTCCCAAAGTATCTTCTTCAGTCAGTAGTGAACCAATGAGTTCCCATTGGAAATTAAGATAAAATAACTTCCCTCAGAACCCAAGAAAAGAGAAGATGAATTGCATACACAACATTAATACATTACTACTATGATGCAAATTTAGCAAGCATACAATACTTCTTCCTGGAATTGAGTAAGACACTTTGTTATAGAATATATGTGTCTGTGTGTGTCTCTCTGTGTGTGTGTGTCTTTATTTTTTCCAGACTAAAGGCTAGTTTTATTTTCTCACAGTTCTTTTTAATACATCTCAATTCTGAAATATGCCAACATGTCATGTTTCTACAAGATGAACATTAGACTGATTACATACAAAATATCTTTATGAATCTTTGGTTGGGGTAAATAGAAAACAGGAAATCTCAGAGAAGCCTGTGTAAGCCAACCACTAGAGTTTTGTCATTTCAGATTCTAGTATGGCTTCCTGTTCATAAGATATCCTCTGGAGTCTTCATAGTCTTCCTACGTCTGAGCCTGCCATTCTTCTGAAGTTTTTTGCAGGTTCAGCTTTGCCCCCAAGGAGACAGGATCTCCAATCCTTGTCATATTTGCAAAGAGAGCCGTGTTTGGGCTACCCACACACCTCATGCCTAGAGCAAGACACTATTCAGCAAAGTGCCCCTGGAAGGCCTTTGGAACTTGGTAGGTGTAGTTTCCACAAATCTCAGAGTTGTAATTGCTATTCAGGCCATGAAGATTATATAGACAGTGGAGGATGGGTTTGACATTCCAGCCTAGGGCAGGTTTGGGAGGTTGTAAATGATTTCTTTGTCTTCATTTTCTCTTCAGTTCTCAGTGGCTTATTCTTCTTTTTCTTCTTGCTCTTCTTCTGTCTCGGCTTACTTTTGCTGTACATTTTCATGAATGAGCTGTCACTATTCCCCCAAAATCTCCACGTATCCATAATTTGGACTTCCAAAAAAAGCAGTGTCTTTGTTCCTTTCAGTGTCTTTTTTGTGCCCTTTGGTTTGGGACTTTTGTCTCTCAGAGTGGTACAGAGTGACTCCAGTGACTTCTTATTGGTGCTGCTTAGCCTGAACTGGCTCTTCTAAGGTCTCACTACAATTCATACATAAATTCATACTAGTGAAGATTTCAACTTTTCCAGACCCAGGAAAGCCAACTACTCCCCCTAGAAGGAGAATTTAGAGAGGGCAAGATAGGTTCTAGCATGGGTCAAGACACTACTTGTCTCTTTCAGCCATCCTTGAGAGGTGCCATTATTCCAAAATTCTCAGGGTCAGTCTTAATCTTCCCAAAGAGCAAATTTATATCCCGAAGGGGTTTCTCCCTTTCTGCGCAATAATGGATGTACTCAAACAGCGTCTCCAGGTATCTCTTATACTCTGCAGCCTTTCTTCCTTTAGGAATGTCAAATAACTTGTCAAATTTACCAAGTATGTGATGCAATCCAGTTTCTCAGATGCCATCTGGTTAATGTAGTTGAGGTAGCACTTGTGGAGATCAAGATCATGACCATATCCCTCTTCATCTGTGAACTCCATGAAGTTTTGTCCCTCTTCACTTAGATTCTTTTAAGCTTCAGGCGCTACTCAGATTCCACTGACATTGCTACACAGATCTCATTTGGTTGTTTCCAGTGAATTTTTTCTTTCTGTTTCAGCATATTATAGTATTCAGAAAACTCATCAGGTCCTGAAATAGCATTGAATTTCTCCTTTCACATTCCATATTTATCATCATGCAAATTCTTGAGGTTCCCACTGACATCCATGTACATATCTTTCATGGCTCAAGTGCAGAGATCAGAAATGACTTCGTCCCAAAGCATGGATTTTTAGTAAGCATCCCTCAGGGAATGATGTCCATGAGCCATTCCTTCTCCTCATATCTCTATTATTTATTGTTCCAAAGTTATCTCCATTTTCCCATGACTGTTACACTTAAATTCAGACCACCAATAAGACCAGGGTATATTTCAGTGGCCACAGACCAGGTATTACTGTCCTTGAGATCAGGCATGAAACCGTCCAATCCCAGTGTTGATTCTAGTTTCACATTCTTTGGGATTTCCATTTAATATGGGAGGCAAGAGACAAGATGTTAATTATACCTACATCTAATGGAAAGTCTCTGCCCTCATATGTGTGTGTCTGTGAAAAGACAGTGAAGGCTCAGACTCTTTGCTGAAACAGGTGAGCTGTCCTAACTTCTTGATTTTACACTCAAGACTCAGATTATTTGTGTAGCGTTGATATGTCATGACAAGGTGGAATGTTATGTGGAAGCTTGTTTGTTTGTTTGTTTGTTTTGAGACAGAGTTTCTCTGTAGCTTTGGAACCTGTCCTGTAATTCACGCTGTAGACCAGGCTGGCCTCAGACTCACAGAGTTCTGCCTGCCTCTGCCTCCCTGAGTGGTGGAATTAAAAGTGTGTGCTACCACTGCCTAGCTCATGTGAAGCTTTTGCATCAGAGCTCTGTCTATCTGTTTGTCTGTCTGTCTGTCTCTCTCTCTCTCCCTCTCTCCCTTTCTTTCTTCCTTTCTTTTTCTTTCAGAAAGTGTTTCACTATGAGGCTTTAGTTGTACTGGAATTAACTACGTATGCAACAGTGGCCTTGAACTCACAGATATCTACCTGCCTCTCACTTCCCATTGCACTATCAGAGTTTACTGTTACATATTTTCCAAAATCATTGATATCTTAGAAGGTAGTGCATGTAAATGTGTCAAGGGTAACCAATGACAGAGATTTTATACATGAAAAATATAGACGAGAACGTAACTATGAAAATCAAGAAACCTCATAAAGGAGGCACCAGGGAGAAGCTATGTTCCAGGATAGTGAGGTGTCAAGACTGTAAATCTCTGAGATTCTCATTTTAAAATTAAAAATGGTCAGTTTAAAATTTCCAGTGATGTAATTAACTTTCTATCTCCTCAAACACTCCAATTTCCGATGCAACAGTGCTCACAGAATTATTTCATCAAATCAGTCAATTAACCATAGCAAACGAATGCTAGAATACACAGGATTTTTAACTCCAACTGCTTGATAAAGTAGATCCATTATCTGTTTTAGTCTAAACACAGAGTAAAAGTACTCTGTGTTGACATGGATTTCAGATTCCTGATCAGGATCTCTATCATGGAGTGTCTTCACAATTACTGTTATGTTGAATTTGTGTCTTCTGCCATCTTGTTCCATATACCTTCTTCACCCTGAATGAGGTCTGAGGATGCAGGATGAGGATCTAGTCACCTTGACAACATGATTTATTTATGATAGCCTAAAATCCTGGGTGTTCACAGGGAAAGTGAAGTTAATGAAGTAGACAAGCACTGTCAATAGAGGTCTATGGTAAGACAGATTTACAGGGAATGGCCTAGGTTCTTTAATAGTGTGAATTCTGCATTAAACCTAGCCAGGTGGTGGTGGTGCATGCCTTTAATCCCAGCACTTTGGAGGCAGAGGCAGGTGAATCTCTGTGAGTTTGAGGCCGGCCTAATCTACAGAGTGAGTTTCAGGACAGGTTCCAAAGCAACACAGAGAAATCTTGTCTCAAAAAAAAAAAAAAAAAAAAAAGACAAATAAGCTAACAAACAAACAAAAACCTGGAATCTATGCAGAATTTTCCAGTTGAGGAAAACTAATTTAAGAATTAGGGTTTGTTTCAGGCAGTCCAATTTATTTATTGTTGCTCTTAGTTTCTGTGCTACTGGGGTTATATTTAAAGGAAGGGGTCTCCTGTGCCTATGCATTAAAGACGACTTCCCACTTTCTCTTCTATCAGGTTCAGTAAAATCGGATTTACATTGAGGTCTCTAATCCATTTGGACTTGAGTTTTGTGCATGGTGATAGGTATGGATCTATTTTCATTCTTCTACAGGTTGACATTCAGTTATGCCAGCAGCGTTTATTAAAAATACTTTCTTTCTTTCTTTTTTTTTTTGGTTTTTTTGGTTTTTTTCAAGACAGGGTTTCTCTGTGGTTTTGGAGCCTGTCCTGGAACTAGCTCTGTAGACCAGGCTGGTCTCGAACTCACAGAGATCCGCCTGCCTCTGCCTCCCAAGTGCTGGGATTAAAGGCGTGCGCCACCACCGCCCGGCTTTCTTTTTTCCATTGTATAGTTTTAGCTTCTTTGTCAAAAATCAGGTGTTCATAGGTGTGTGAATTTATATCCATGTCTTCGACTTGATTCCATTGATCAACCTCTCTGTTTTATGCCAGTACCAAGCTGTTTTCATTACTGTAGCTCTGTAATAGACTTTGAAGTCAGGGATAGTAATGTCTCTGGAAGTTCCTTTATTGTACAGGATTGTTTTGGCTATCCTGGGTTATTTGTTTTTCCATATGAAGTTGGTTATTGTTCTTTCAAGGTCTGTGAAGAATTGTGTTGGAATTTTGATAAGAATTACATTGAATCTATAGATTGCTTTTGGTACGATTGCCAGTTTTACTATGTTGATCCTCCCAATCCAAGAGTAAGGGAGATCCTTCCATTTTCTGATATCTTCTTCAATTTCTTTCTTCAAAGACTTAAAGTTCTTGTCACATAGGTCTTTCGCTTCCTTGGTTAGTGTTACTCCAAGATATTTTATGCTATTTGTGGCTATTGTGAAAGGTGATGTTTCTCTGATTTCCTTCTGAGCTTCTTTATCATTTGTGTATAGGAGGACGACTAATTTTTTTGGAGTTGATCTTGTATCATGCCACATCGCTGAAGGTATTTATCAGCTGTAGGAGTTCTTTGGTAGAGTTTTTGGGGTCACTTATATAAACTATCATATCAACTGCAAATAACGAAAGTCTGACTTCTTCCTTTCCAATTCAAATCTCCTTGATCTCCTTTTGTTGTCTTATTGTTGCTAAAACCTCAAGAACTATGTTGAAGAGATATGGAGAGGGTGGAGAGCCTTCTCTTGTTCCTGATTTTAGTGGAATCACTTTGAGTTTTTCTCAATGTAATTTGATGTTAGCTGTCAGCTTGCTGTATATTGCTTTTATTATATTTAGATCTGATCCGTGTATCCCTAATCTCTCCAAGTCCTTTATCATGAAAGGACACAGTCAATAAAACAAAAAGGCAGCCTACTGAATGGGAAAAGATCTTCACCAACCCCACATCAGACAAAGGACTAATCTCCAAAATATATGAAGAACTCAAGAAATTGGACATTAAAATTCTAAGTAACCCAATTAAAAATGGGGTACTGAACTAAATGGAGAATTCTCAACAGAAGACTTTTAAATGACCAAAGGATCCTTAAGGAAATGTTCAATTTCCTTAGCTATCAGGATAATGCAAATCAAAAGAACTCTGAGATACGATCATACACCTGTCAGAATGGCTAAGATCAAGAACACTAATGATAGCTCATCTGGAAAGTATGTGGAGTAAGGGGAACACTCATTCAATGCTGGTAAAAACGCAACCTTGTACAACCACTTGGGAAATCAGTATGGTGGTTTCTCAGAAAACTGGGAATCAATCTACCTCAGGATCCAGCAATACCACTCTTGGGCATATACCCAAAAGATGATCAATCATACTACAAAGCCATTTGTTCAACTGTGTTCATAGCAGCATTATTTGTAATAACCAAAACCTGGAAAAAACAAAGATGCCCCTCAACTGAAGAATGTATAAATAAAGTGTGGTACATTTACACATTAGGGTACTATTCAGAGGTGAAAAACAATGACATTTTGAATTTTTTATATAAATGGATGAAATTAGAAAGCACTATCCTGAGTGAGGTAACCCAGATCCCCCCCCAAAAATAAATATGGTATGCATTCACTCATAAGTGGATACTAGCTGTAAATGAAGAACATTGAGCCTGGGCTTCGTGATCCTAAAGAAGCTAAGTAATAAGGTGAACCCAAAGAAAACCATACATAGACCCATCTGGAAACTGGAAGCAAGCATGATCGCGTGACAGAATTGGGAGCATGGGGGCAGGGAGTAGAAGGAAGTGGAGAGTGTGAGGAGAAGGAGAGGTTGAGGAGAACTTGAGTGATTGGGATGGCTGAGATGGAAGAAGAACAGATATGAGAGCAGGGAAAGAGATATCTTGACTGAGGGAGCCATTATGGGTTTAGCAAGAAACCTGGCTCTAGAAAAATTCCCAGGAATCCACAAGGATGACCCCAGCTAAGATCCTAAGCAATAGAGGGGGGCCAACCCGGCCTTGCCCTGTAGTCAGACTGATGATTATCTTAAATATCACCATAGAACTTTGTTCAACAATAGATGGAACAGGCAGAGACCCACAAGGGTTCATCCACTGAAGCAGTTTACCTGAGCTAATGGAAGCTCAGCCACTCCAGTTGGATTGGGAAGGAACCAGACTGGTCCCTCTGAATGTGATTGACAAGTGTATGGCTGGGGCAGACTGAGAGGCCACTGGCAGTGGCACTGGAATTCATCTCTACTGCATGTACTGGCTTTTTGAGATCCTATTCTCTTTGGATGTATACCTTGCTCAGCCTAGATATAGTAGGGAGGGCCTTGGACTGTACACAGGGCAAGGTTCCTTGCCCTCTCTTGGGATTGGAGGAGGTGAGGTTGGTGTGTGTGTGTGTGTGTGTGTGTGTGTGTGTGTGTGTGTGTGTGTGTAGAGGGAATGGGAGGAGAGGAGGACGTAGAAATTTTGATTGGTATTTTTTTAAATCTAATAAAAAAAGAATTTGGGTTTGTATGTTTATTACAATACATGTTCAGCAGGTGGCAGTAAGATGTCTTTTTGTTTTTCTAAATACTTTTTCTTGTTTAAAACAATATGTTTATTTAAATATATTTTGATCATGACCTTCTTCTACCAAGGATTTCCAGATTGTCTTCTGTTCCCTACCCATGCACTTTTATGATCTTTGACAAAAATCAAATCAACAAGCTAATAAAATAATAAAAGCCCCAAATGTAGAAAAGAAAATATATCACCTAAACAACAGCAATAACAGAAAAACTCACCAAACTATAACAAAATAATCATTGGTCATCTCTTACTGACATCAGACCTACCCTGGTGTAGTTGATACACACAGGTTTAATCTGGTGGAGAAAACTGATTTTTTTCCCCGTTAGCAGGTATAAATGATGATAGATTTTGTTGTTAACTTTTACCCTGGTGGCTAGATTTACATTCATTCATTCATTTATTTGATAAAATACACAAAGTAATATATAAAAGATTAAACAATTTTCATTTCAAAGTCAGACAGAACTGACCAACAACAGCAAGAAGTGATCCCAATAGAAGGCAAAAGAGTCAGAGACCCGTGTATCCACATACTCAGAAATCCCGTAGAAACACTAAACTGGATCCATAATGTAAGTGCAGAGGACATGATGCAGATCCGTGCAGGCCGTGTGCATGCTGCTTCAGTTTCATTGACTTCATATGAGCTTTGCTCTTGTCGATTTAGAGGGCCTTGTTTTCTTGGTAGCCTCCATCCCCTTTGGCTTCTACACTCTTTGTGCTTACTCTTCCATGGAGTTCTCTGAGTTCTGAGGAGAAGCATTTAATGGAGCTGCCCCATTTTGGATTGAAAAATCCAAAGTGTCCCATTCTGGCTATGACTAATATCTGGCTATGGGTCTCTATATTTGTTCTGGTCTCTGCAGGAGGAAGCATCTCTGATGATTTTTGAACCAGGCACTGATTTATGAGTAAAGCAGAAAATAATCAGGAGTCAATTTTACTACTACATATTTTCTTTTTTCTCTCTATTTTTTGGTCAGTGCTATTGGACTTTGCCATATATCCCTGGGCTATCTGATGTCAGGTTTTTGGCCATCCAAGCAGTTCTGGGTATGTGTCGTATCTTGTGGAATGGAATATAAGGGACATTAGTTATTGGTTGGTTACTCAAGCAAGCTTTGTGGGACCATTGTTCAAGCATTTCTTGCAGATAGTACACCATTGTAGATAAAGGATTTGCGGATGTGTTTCTCTTTTGATAGGTGTAGAATACCTTCTTGCATCAAAGATGCAGGAACAAAGGAGAGAGGCCCTTGTATCCAGTGTTTTTCCCTTTAGTTTTTGTCTAGATGGCCTGTACATTGGTGAGGGTGGGTTGCTGAAGTCTGCCACTATCAGTGTCTCAGGGTCAATATTTGATTTAAGCTGTATTCATGTTTCCTTTACAAAACTGGGTGCTCTTGTGTTTAAGGCATAGATGTTGAGAACTGAAATGTCATATTGATGAATTTTTTTCCTTTAATGAGTATGTAGTGTTCTTCCACATCCTTTCTGATTAGTTTTGATTTGATGTCTATTTTGTTAGATGTTAAAATGATGCACCAAGCTTCTTCTTAGGTCCATTTTCTTGGAATATCTTTTTCTAACCCTTTACCTTGAGTAAATGTTTATCTTTGATGTTGAAGAGTATTTCTTAAGTGCAGCAGGATGGATCCTGATTTCACAGCCATTCTGTTTGTCTATGTTTTTTTTTAATTGGGGAATTGAGACCATTGATATTGAGAAATGTAAGTAACCGAAGACTAGTAATTCCTGTTATGTTGATGTTGGTATAGTACGAGTGTGTGTGTGTTCTGTGTGTCTGTATCTATGTCTGTGTGTATGTTTGCTTACATCCTTTTGGTTTCTGTAGTGTGAGATTATTTATTTACTGGTTATTCATGGATGTAGTTAACCTCCTTACCTTGGAGTTTTTTGCTAAGACGTTCTGTAGAGTTTTATTTGTAGATAGATATTCTTTAAATTTTACTTTATCATGTTTTCTCTATCTACGGTAATTGAATATTTTGCTGCATGTAGTAGTCTCAGCTGGCATCTGTGGTTTTGTAGATGCTGAGGCACATCTGTCAAGGCCCTTCAGGCTATCCATTGAGAAGTCATGTGTAATTCTCATAAGTCTGCCTTTTCTGTTATTTTGCCTCTTCCCATGAAGTTTTCAGTATTCTTTCTTCTGTATTTAGTGTTTTGATTATTATATGGCAGGGAGCCATTCTTTTCTGATTTAATCTATCTAGTGTTCAGGATGCTCCTTGTGCCTTTATAGATCTTTCTTAGTTGGGAAATTTCTCTTCTATGCTTTTGTTGAAGACATTTTCTGAGGCACTGAAATGAGTTTCTTTTCCTTCCTCTATACCTATTATTCTTCAGTTTGGTATTTTCATCAAAGTTACATGACATTAGATGTAACTGGACTTTATGATGTGATCACAGATCCTGGTTCAGCCCACATGGTTGGTTTGTGATGTTTCTCTGAAAGGAAGTAGGTGAGAAATGCATGTGTTTCTTTGAACTGTGACACACACACACACACACACACACACACACACAAATCACACTTGGAGGTGATACTTAAACTGATCCCTGTATAGCAGAAAGACAAATAGGGTCTTTGAAGATGTATCTTTCTCTTGGGTATGAGGGCAAGTGTCATGTAATCTCTTTGTGTCTGCAACCTTATAGCTTTTAGAAGACTATGCTTTCCAAATATGTAGACACACAAAGTGTGGCCTTTGAATCCTTTTCTTGCTATGAGGTTGTCAGTTCAGCAACCCCAAAGAAATAGAACTTCCCTCCCCAGGTAATACCTTCTTTAGGGGACCTCCAGATTCTGTCATCTCTCAATGACATATTATAAAAGAATTCAAAAAGAATAATCTTATTTAATCACTAAAACATAAAACTAGTACTATGAAAATGGTATGAGGCAATCCATGGAACCTTTTTTTACAGAGAACCAGATTACAGGGAACCACAGTTCTGAAGAAAAGAGACTCGTCTCCTCCAGAAGATGTTAAATGCCGCTAGAGCTTGAGCTACGAGTCGAGCCTGTTAACTCCTCTCCCATTCATTCTGGAATAGTAACTGGGTAAATGTCCTTCAAGCCTTTGACAGGAAACGGAAGCCACTGTGAGATCATGAATGCAACACCCTGTGACTAGTAGACAGGACTTTAAAGCAGTCTGAATTCTGACTCTTACAATATTTTTTTGCCCCTCTTCTGAGAGATTCCCTGAGACTTGGGATCATGGAGTGTGATACCTCATAAATAGAAATAGACAAAATTTATGTGGAAGCACAAAAGACTGAAGATAACAAAATAAATCATGATAAAAAAATACAGAGGAAGGTATCAACAAACCTGATTTCAAGTTGTCCTACAGTGACAGAACTAAAAACAGATATACTGGCACAAAAATAGATACATATTTGGCATACCATTGAGGAAACGGATATAAGTCCATGAAACTAAAGACAACTAAAGAAAGGAGAGCATCTTCTTCAAATACTGCTAGAAAATCTGGATCCTAACATGTAAAATACTGACCCTAGATCCCTATATATCATCCTTTGCAAACTCTGTGTGGATCAAAGACCTCAGTATCACACCTTAAAAGTGATTATAGAAAACTATGCTTACACTTCAACATAGAGATGTAGGCAAGGATCTTGGAAATAGGACTCTGGGACCAAAAGAATAGATTAATGGTTAATAAATGAGAATTCATGAAACTAAAAAGTTTGTGCATAACACAGAAAACTCTCATACCTCGGTTGTGAGCCTAGCCTGTAACAGCTGAGACATCTTGCTAGCCCATTTTCTGTTTGATTTTTGAAACAGGGTTTCTCTGTGTAGCCCAGGCTTTCCTCTAACCACTCTCTAGACCATGCTGGACATAAACTCATAGGTCCACCTACATCTGTCTCTCAGGTACCGGGATTAAAGGTATGTTCCATCACTGCTAGACTAATTGAGTGCATTGGCAGTGTATAGAGTAGTAGAGTTATGACTAGTGTTTTATAACCAAAGTGTAATAACTAGAATAGGCAAGAAACTAAAAAATTAAAATCAGAAAAAAAAATAATGCAACTATCTAGAAAATGGGCTATGGAGCTAAAAAAAATTCTGAAAAGAAAATTAATATACAAATCACTATAAACCAATTTATGAAACCCTTCAATATCCTTAGCTATTCACAAAATGCAGATTAAAACTACTCAAGCTGAGTATGAGTGTATATACCTTTAATCCCAGAATTCAAGATACAGTTGTTGGAGGAACTCTGTGAGTTTCAGGCCAGTTTGGTCTACAAAGTGATTTCTAGGACAGCCAGTATTATATAGAGAAAGCAAGTGTCAACCCCCCCCCCAAATCTTCCCTACCCCAAGATTACATGTTAACATAGTCAGAATGGCTATCAAAGATACATTTGACAAGAACTGTTGACGTGTATTTTGGGAAAAGGGAACACTATTTGTGGGAGTGTTAACTAGTTCCACCACTTCTGATATTAGTCAGGAGGTTCCTCAAAATCTAGAAATACATGCACGCACGCACACACACACACACACAGAGAGAGAGAGAGAGAGAGAGAAACACAAAGTTGTGTGGTTTAGTCTTCTTGTGTGACTCCTGGCAGAGGAATCAGGGAATGTTTCTGACTCTGTTGCCTGCTCTTGGAACACTTTCCTCATGCTGGGTTGCTTCATTCTTAATAGGAGAGGAGGTACCTAGTCTTGCTGCAACTTGATATGCCAAAGCTTGATGATATACATAGGAGACCCATACTATTTTGAAGGAAGGGAGAGGGAGTATATGAGAAAGATTGTGGAGGGAATGGAAGGGAAGGGAAAACTGTGACACATCTGAGAAAATTAATTAACTGATAATTAATTAAAAAATGGAAATTAGCATAATATATGATCCCGCAATACCAGACATTCCATAGCATGTACTCAGAAGAATCTGTATGCTGACATAGAGACATTTGCACATCCTTATTCATTGCATCTGTATTCATATTAGCTAGAATATTGAACCCAGGCCAGATGTCCGTAAATTTATAAATAATGAAAACCTGTTTATATATATAAGGATATATATATATACATATATACATGTATATATATATATATGTATATATATATATATATAGCTTAATTATGACATTTGTAGTTAAATAGATGGAACTGGAAAAAATATACTGAATTATGTATCCATACTCAGAAAGACAAAACTGCCTGTGTTTTCTCATACATAGAACCTAATTTTGAATCAGTAGATTTGTACATTTAGAGTACCCTCAGAAGCTCAGGTAACTAGAAATGTGCAAATGCAGGGAAGAGGAATGGAAGAAAGATCTTAAAGGTGAATAACGGAGGTGTTAAATAAGGAGGGTTGGATGGAAGTAGGAAGATTAAAAATACTAGTGATTTTTCAAAAAGTGATGTGGAAACATACTATTTCATATTCTGAGAATTGGGAGTGGGGAAATCAAGATAATATATGATATAATTATATTTCATTGTGTACATCTATTTGGTGGTATATATTGCATATGTATGTATAAATGTATATAAAATAATTTGAGTGCAATTACATTACACATGGGATAATCTTTCTTTCAGAAGCCATAGGTGTCAACTAAAATCCCACTGTCAGGTATGGGATGCCAGGCTCCAGAATGTTAGGAACGTTCCTATATGTAAGGAATCTGTGTGAAGATAAGCCTATCCTTCTCTTAACATCCAGGCCATCCATTCCAGTTGATTATGTCCTCTGTCTGGAGATCTTCAGGAGTTTAGATGAAAGGCAGTCCTGCCCAATGGTTAATGCCCTCACCTGATGAAATAAGTTGCAGATGAATGTTGTTCTGTGTCCATCTGTCTTCTGTTCTCCCCCCGAAAAAATAGGGCACAGCTACTAGAAGCCAACCCTTCTCTCTGTCACAAGAAGCCTTTTGGCAATCAAACATTTAAATGCCACATTCCCTAAATCTCTGAACACTTGAGGGCTGTTTATTGGTTATAGATAAGTTACAGCTACAGTATAGGATCTGCCTGGAGAGCTGTTCCAAGCTTGACTGTACTGGTTTTTAACTTAACAGGTGAAATTTATACTTGTAAAAGACAAAGAAGAAAAAACTGTTTGCAATGAAAGTTTAACAGTAAAACTGACAATAGTGAAGAAAAGATCAGTATATTTTAAAGCAGAGTTGGATTTCATATACAGTATGGTGTAACAGATTTAAAAGTACATACCAATTTAAAATATATGAGATTTATTGTCTTCTTAGTCTAGAATGATACAATGAACAGAGCTCACTAGGACTGCTTGAAACATTTTTAACAGTAAATACATGCACAAATATATGCAGCTGAATTTAAGTTTCATACACATATACACACACAGAGTTAAAGCTGTTTACACAAAAAGTTAAATCAAAAGTTACATGCATGCGCATACACATGTATTAAACAGGAGTTGGGTAAAGCAGGCCACTGCAAAACACACATGTAAGGAAGAGGAAGTGATGGGGGAGAGTCTTCTGTTTTATGTTAATTTCATTGGTTAAATAAAGAGACTGCCCTGGCCCTTTAATAGGACAGAAAATTAGGTAGGCGGAGTAAACAGAACAGAACACTGGGAGAAAGAAGCTGAGTCAGTGAGTTGCCATGATTCTCCCACTCCAGACAGATGCAGGTTAAGATCTTTCCTGGTAAGCCAGCTTGTGGAGCTACACAGATTATTAGAAATGGGTTAGATCGATATGTAAGAGCTAGCCAATAAGAAACTGGAACTAATGGGCCAGGCAGTGTTTAAAAGAATACAGTTTCAGTGTAATTATTTTGGGTAAAGCTAGCCATGCGGGCAGCCGGGTGCCGGGAACGTAGCCCGCCGCTCCGATTACTACAAGGAAGTTAGAGACACCTAAGTAAATGGCAAGAAGAAGCCAAGATGATGAGTAAGTTACATGACCTGTCTTTAGCCAAGATAGTGGTGGTCATCTGACCTACCCTCTTTACCGTTAGTCAAGATGGTGGCAGTCATGTGTTACGTGGAGAAGCCTCATGTTTTTCAGAGCCTCAGCAGGAATTTCAAACAGATACAAATAACAAGAAATAGAGGACTCGTAGAAAATACATTTAAAACAGAATCACATCCATATGACCAAACCATTCACACATTCTTTTGTACATGAAGTAGAAAGAAAAATGACTCAGTGTTGCCAACCCAGTGGCAGGGGCCATGGGCAGTGAGGGCTAGTACTGGATCCTCACCAATCCAACCTGTTTTTTCAGTTCATGCAGGACCCATGGCAGTAGCTGGTTCCTGTGGGATCTGCACCAGACAGACTTAGTACCAGTGGGAAGCAGCCCAGTAGAGGGAAAAGCAGACAGGTGTGAGATGCTAGTTGGAGAGAGCTTAGCATGGCCAGATAGAAACTTTTCTATCTGCCTGGTCACTGATAGAAATTAGAAAACTGCCATGTTGGTGTCTGCTGATAGATGGCCAATTCAGGTTGTTATTTAAATGTATGTAGCCATTTTAGTGCAAAGGCAGATAAGCTTAGGAATCTATAAGGAAAGCATCAAGCTTTGAGGTTTTAGGGCCACTAAAAGACATCCTGGGAGGAG
Organism: Microtus obscurus; assembly: GCA_963919715.1. Classification (NCBI taxonomy): domain Eukaryota; kingdom Metazoa; phylum Chordata; class Mammalia; order Rodentia; family Cricetidae; genus Microtus; species Microtus obscurus. The sequence continues at coordinate 3,327,405 of CAWTZC010001519.1, read as the reverse complement.
GTTGAACTGATAGTATTGAAAGGTTTGTTTCCCATGGCCAAGGACAAGAAAAAGACAAGACCCAAAGGCTAAGCTATCTGCAAATGTCTTTGAGACAGAGCAAGGGTCAAATGATTGGTTCGAACTATCCTAAGACTAGTCAGCACAGAGGATGGTGACCAGAATCACTCCAAGTAGCCCAAAGGATAACAGTCCAAGATGCAAAATGAAATTCCAGTCCTTAGTCATGGGAAATTACCAGAGATGATTGTCAGCAAAAGCTGACTTGGAGAATTTACCATTTAGTCGGTGTTGTGTGGAGAATCAAGTTTGAGTCCAAGATTCCTGTGTGCCTTAGCCTGACCACCATGGGAGGGAAGGAACATGGAGAGAGCCTGGCCAAGTCATGCAGCAATGATGATTTATGGAGCAGGTGACCTGAGGCTAGTCCCACAATGGGCCACAGCGGGTGGGAGACAGACAGATAAGTCATACAGAAAGAACTTGGATACCCAGGAGACAGGGAAGGCCAGCAGATCTATGACTACAACACATACAACTATGAAATAAACAAAAAAGAAAGGACAAAAAAAACAGAGGACTCAGAAAGAAACATACCGAGGATGGAACTTAGAGTTCTGAATACCAGGTTAGTGCTCTACCACTGAGCTATATCTCAGCCCTTCTTTCAACTTTTATTTTTAGTATAGGATCTCACTAAGTTGTCTGGAATGGTCTTAAATTCACTCAGTAGCTGAGTTTTCAGAACTGATATAAAAGACATGGACCACCAATTCTGACCTATTTATTTATTTTTAAACAGAGACTAGTGTGTTCCAGGCTGGCCTCTTACTCATATGCTATATAGCTGAAGATGAGCTTGACAACCTGTGGATTCTCATGCCCACAACCTAAAGTGCTAGGATTTGGGGTACGTACCATCACATTTGGCCTTTGAAATATGTCTCCCTCTATAGCCCAGGCTGGCAGGAGACTCACTAGATATCCCAGACTGTCCACAAAACAAAAACAATTCTCCTCTCCCAGCCTCCCATGGACTGGGATTATGTATCTCTGTAACCATGCCTTTAAATTTTTTTTATTTCATAGCTTTAAAAACTAGCGTCATTCAAATTATTAGTCAATCATTCTACTTAGTTTCCCATTTCACTTGATTACAGAAAAATCTTCTGCTTTATTTCCAAAATGTGTGATATTAATTAAAGGACAGTTGGTGTTCCCAAAGTTCCCAGACTCTCCTGGAGGTCTCTGCCATGCATCTTGCTCTGCTTTGTTTTCCCAACACACTGCACTGGATACACTCTGGATTAGTTGTAGGAAGATCACTTGTCTGTTCCCAGCTGCTCAGCCCCAAAATTACCACAAAGAAACTTTATTAATTAAATTACTGCATGACCCATTATCTCTAGCTTCTTATTGGTTAACTTTTATATCTTAATTTAACCCATTTCTATTAAACTGTGTATCACTATGAGGCTGTGGCTTACTGGGTAAAGTTCAGCATCTGTCTCCAGCAAAGCTAATGGCTTCTCCAGACTCTGCCTTCTTTCTCCCAGCATTCAATATAGTTTTCCCCACCTACCTCTGTTCTGCTAAGCCACTGGCCAAAACAGCTTCTTTATTCATTAACCAATAAAAGCAACATATATACAGAAGGACTTCCTACGTCATGAATGCATAAGGATATTTTCTTGGGTGGCTAATGAGTTTGCTCTTTGCTTTAAATGCAAGCCTATAACTAGGTTTTGCCTATTTGCCCCCACATTCTAACAAAGTCTTTATTGGCCCTCTTGGGCCTGACTCAATGCAGGAGAGAAGCTTGGTCTGCAACGGGCAATGTGGGGAGGTGAGGGTCTGTGCTGTGCTTCTTGCTCTCCCCTCACCCACCTGTCTCATTCCAGGCTAAGTCCAAACGTTTCTCTTGAATATCCCTTTCTGTAGGCCAATTCCTAAATCCTAGGTTTCTGGGCTTTCTCCTGGAATCTATGCTCTCCTCCTCAAAAACAAGATGAAATAATAGGGAAATGAGAACTTAGGTCGTTTAAGAGCAGCCAGGTTATCTAGGGATAACACATACACCCTACAGAGAGGTGACTGATACTAGCCAGCTGTTATTATGGGCATTGGAGGTTGTGGGCTAAAGACTCCAAAGGGTCAAGAAAACAGAAAATGAGGAGGATGAGGGGCAGTGTTGTGGAAACTTCAAGCCTCATGGCCTGTAGGATGATGATGCAAAGTAAAGAATAAAACTTGTATCAGTACCATCTTTGCAGGCATTGTGTCAAAACTTTCAGAGTCTGAACTCACGGTTTATTTTTACACTTTTAACCACAGTACACCTTTGTAAACATTTTTACACATGATAATTATTTTTTTTCACATGATAATTATTATAACACAACTTTAGACATAGCTACATAGTGTAGTGCTCAGACAATACCTGGGCCCAAGAAAGACCACAAAGTGAGACTATACAAACACCATCCAGGCACAGACCATCCAAAGGAAATTCCTAAACATTATAATAAAGATCACCTGCCAGAACACAGCCATCCCTTTTCTGCAGGACAGCCCTAGACAAATGTCAGTCAGTAAGGGGTCCTGAACCTTACAAATCCCTCATCCCTACCTTTGTTGTTATAAAAACCCAACCCCAACTATGCTTAGGGCTCTCCAATCACACCAATATGTTGGACCAATATGTCTGAGTTTGCAACTTGTGTAAGAATAAAGGCTCTTTGCTTTTACATACAGACTCAGTCTCCTAGTTGGTTTCTGGGGGATTCCCTGATATGGGAATGTAGTAGGAAGATGCTTGTTTGTTCCTGGCTACCCAGACCATAAAATAATCACTCAGAAATGATGGAGGAGGGTCATTTGTCTATGTGTTACTTTCATTCATTAATAAAGAAACTGCTTTGGCCCTTTGATAGGACAGAAAATTAGGTAGGCAGAGTAGACAGAACAGAATGCTGGGAGAAAGAAGCAGATTCAGGCAGACAATATAGCTCTCCTCTCCAAGATGGACGCAGGTTAAGATCCTTCCCTGTAAGCCACTACCTGTTGGTGCTACACAGATTATTAGAAATGGGTTAATCAAGATGTGAGAATTAGCCAGTAAGAGGCTAGAGCTAATGGGCCAAGCAGTGTTTAAAAGAATCCACTTTCCATGTAGATTTTGGGTAAAGATAGCCAGTAGCTGGGAGCCCTCCCAGGTGGTGGGAAGCAGCCCGCTACTCCATCTACAGGTTAGCTCAGTCAGTAGAGCATGAGACTCTTAATCTCAGGATCATGGGTTCGAGCCCCATGTTGGGCACTACTCCGTAGATGGAGCTTCCTGTCCTTCCTGCTTAATGTATTCACATTTGTTCCATATCATGGGACTGTTTGCTCAGGCAGGGAAAATCTCTCCTTCAGTACACAGGCTTTTATTTATTCTGTATTGTGGTTGAGACAAACACCAGGCATTTACTGACACCACAGACAGTAGCAAGGTCTTCCTATAACCCATGCATCATCTATCTTATTTCTCTCTGTCCATAAACAGCTGCAGGTAGAACTTCTGTCTTCGTAAGCCAGTCATTTCATGAGTTAGGGTTGCTCCTGCCCTCTCAAATCGCCTCCTGGCTACTCAGTTTATTGTATAACTGGTTATTGTTCTAGCCTTAAATATTTTGTGGAGGGAACATGGAGGGCAGCTGTGCAAAGAGCTGGCAAAGCATTGGAGACCCACTGAGCATCTGACTGCAGTTCATGTGGTGCCAAATCCTTTCTCTCAAACTTTTTTTTAATGCAAGAGTCATTTCTTCTAATTAGTCCAACAGGCAACACTGTCCACTGAGCCCAGGTTACATCCACTTGGTGCCAGGCAGGGAAATTACTGGTCATACCAACTGGTTCATTCCCTGAACTGAGAAAGACAACACATACAAAGGTAGAAATGATAGGTAAGTCAGAAGTAGCTTGGCATACTTTCAGGAACTACAGAGAAGGAGAAGTTAGGTAATCCTAAAACTGAAAATCTAGTGAGTTCTGATTTGAGGCTGTATTGAAGAAAGGTCAGGCAATGACCCCATGGAGCATGAGACAGACTTAGGAGTCTTACTCATCAAGGAGGAACAGCAACTTTTTTGAGAAGTAAAACTCTAACAGGGTGTAGTGGCCCCATCTCACTCTTTCACAATGAATGTGCTGTTAACCTTCATCTCTAAACAGTAGGAGATCTCTAGGCAAAGGAATATATGACTATGTTGCTGCTCTAGGTAGATTACTATTATGGAGTGATGCTGGAAGATCTTACTGATTGAAAACCAATAAAGGCAGGGCTGCAAAAACTTGGATTCATGGCACTATCATCCTTCTATCCTAGCATATAATCTAAGTTATAGGAGATAGATCTGGGGCTCCCAGAATACTGAATATCACACCTTGACCCAGACAGCCCTTTCCTTTCTGGTTCCCTTTGTTGTTCCCACCATTTCTCTCGTAAGTTCAGGAGCTTCAACAACAGCCTCTGGACTATAGGAAAACACTGGCAATGGGTAATGCCAGGTAATGCTGATGCAAGGACAATGAGTACTGCTCTTGTTTCCCATCAACTACCACCAAATGCAATATAGTGCATGGCATCCTGGGACCTAGTGTTGAGTACATAGTGGGTAAAAATCTAGAACGCCTTGAGTGAGTGGCAGCATGTGGGAATCAAGCTCAATCATCTTCTTCATTGACCTCCCATGCCATTGTCAGAGCTTCAGGTCTAGACCTTCAGGACTAGACTTGATAGATCAAGACCAAGAGATGTCTCCTCTATCCATAGGCCTTCCAGACTGATAAAAAGTATGACAGGTTCAGGAATACCTTCTCATGGTGATAGAATGAGGGGTCCACTGAGGGAACAGAGAGACATCTTTTGACTATGTGATTTAAGGGTTGAGAGTTCAAATAGTGAGATTTGGATCATCATAGGCATGGAGTGATGTTGCAGTCTAGACTATAACTTTATTTATTTTTTTTAATTGAGATATTTCTAGACCAACAGACAGAGGCTATTGCCATAGTGAGTGTGGTCATTTATAATAATAGAAAATGGCACATGAAAACATGAAAAGCAAAGGATGCACAGAAGTCAGGGCATGACCCAGACAGATGAGATAGGATGTTCCCTCATATGATAGATTCAAAGTAGAGTTGGATCAGTCAGGAAATACCCACAGTAGTTGGAGGGACAGAAATTCTTTTACTTAAAGAGGATTTCATCACAACATCCACACCTTCCCCTGCATCCCAAAACACATTTGCTCCTTGGACCTTCTCAGAACAATTCCTCAATAAAACGAAAGGGATTTCTTACAGAAATTTTGAATTATCATATTTATTTCTTAAACCCTAGGACCTTAAAAGATGTACTTATATCTCTTCTGATTACTTCTCAGCTTCATGATAGGTCCAACTTTGGTTACACCAATGCTCAAACAGCAGAGTCCCAAGAATTATGAGGACCAAGCCAGCCAGCCCCATCCTGATGAGATTTTCCATTGTGTGATCCTGGGTGTCTGAAGCTGTGGTTTGGGGAAAGAAGTCACAGACATAGGGTAAATAAAAATTCCTCCCAATAACAAGTTGTCCATTTGGGGTACCTGCCTTTCCTGGGTAGGACTTGGACCTTCTGTGTCCAGTACTAGAACTTTGATTTACCTGTTTTAGGTTTGCATGCATCCTTTGATAGTTTGATGTTCATAGCTGATCCTAAGAAAGAAGAAGAGATGTAGAATTGTGAAGTACATAACAGGCCCAAGTGTTTGCTCTGGGATCCATGTTCCCATTTCCTGTAAATGCCAGCTGTTCTTATTATATAAGTTCATGAAGGTCTGTGATGAGTCTTTTCCTTGCTGAATCAGATACATAGGAATCCCTCTGGCATTCTTATGAAAAATCCTCATCCTTACTGTGCTCTTTAAGGTCAAAATATATTGTGAAATCTGTTTAGAATAACAATTTAATCTGAATTCCAAGGGATCAAGATTAGTCAGAAAAATCACAGTTCAAAATAAATGAAAACTTCCTGAGTCCTCTGCTCAAACTACCACACCAGATTATGTCAAAATAATTCCATGAAATAGGTTTTCTCTTCTGTCCATTGAGTATCCAAGATCCCAAGGAGAAATCTACACATTGGAAGCTATTGAAGTCTATATAGCACATAGAACTGACATTCTAGATCCCCCTCTTCTGTCTATACCACAGCTAGTTTCTATTTTTTATTTTTTATATTTGTTTAATAGCCTATTAACTTCTTATTACATCTTTAGAAACACCTACAAAGAAACCCACCAAGACTCAAAAATACCCAAGCACTATCCATGCTTGCATGCTGTAAACTGTAGTGCTGTGAATCTACAAAGAAAAAATAAACTTCCAAAAATACTACTTGGCTAATAGTAATAGGTTGAAGTCTTGTTAAAGACATATATATATATATATATATATATATATTCTCATGCTCATGTATAGATTTGTATACTGTGTACAATATCTGACATGTATTTGAGATGGTGTGCTGGAAAAAGAAATGGATGTTCCTGGAGATTATTGCAGTAACAGGCTAAGAATTGCCAAATATCACATGCTCTCTAGCTCCCTATCATTTGCCCCCCCCCTCTTTCTTTCTCTTTTTTTCTCTCTCTGTAGGTCAGGTAGGAAGCAGATCCTTCTGACATAGGTTTTATCTATCCCTTTTCTTATCATAGTTAATGTGGAAAATATAAGATCAATGTGAAGTGTCATGTAGAATGTTGTGTAGTGGTAACTTTCAGTAAAGGCCTGTAAAGAGGCTGGGACTGTTGTCACTCACTGTCCTAATGCTGTAACAACTCCTGTTGAGTACCTGGAACCTTCTAGATTTCAGCAGGGAGCTGGGAAAGTAAATGAGTATTCCTTGATCGACCCTCCTATTGGTCTCCACGCTCATCAAGGATCAATATCCCACTGACTAATCAACCACCCACTAGAGTTGCTCATTTTGATCCCAGTCAGTAATTCTTCTAAAGCAAGATCCCAAGTGACACTTTCACCTCATAGAGTTCTGGCTTACTTCACTTGAAACCAGGAGTTCCACAGGAGCTTTAGTGTGTGACAATAGTTATGACAAAAAAAAAAAAAAAAAAAACATTGACAACTGTAGCATCTCTAGATACCCTCAAGTGCTGAGGTCACATCACTCATGGAGAATTCTGCCTGGAGCTAATGAGCAGGGGTGGATGGACTGCTCCCTTCTTGTACAGAATGAAAGCGTCCTCTGTTCATCAACCAACACATCAGGGCAGCGTTTGCTCCTGGGAGTTGTGTTGAACCAGGCTGCTCTGAGAGGGATGGTGTGATGCGAGATCTTGCTACAGAGGAGCAATCTACCGTGTTCTGGTGTTGTCTGTAAGGACCTGGTCTCTTTCTGTCTTTTTTTCCTCCCTCCTTCTCCTGTCTCAGAGTCTATTCCTTTCTGAGACCTTCTCCTTTCATCCTGTCTGTCATTTCTTAGATTCTCACAAAAGGTCTTATAATGACTGAGTCCCTGAATTGGTTTCTAGGGCTTCTAACCTGCAAACAGATGTCTATGGTGCCACTAGGTACCCACACCACTCAGACGAGGGGTCATGTGTATACCCTAGTCTCTGTACTGGCACTCACAGAAGCTGTTCTCAGGGGCCAGGGTATAGTTAGTCTGAGAGAGCTCAGTCTGGCTGTGCAGGCCACATGTTGGGAGAGGTTATTTCCCCCTTCATTGTCCAGGACAAGTTTGTCACAGCCAGCATCAGGACAACAGTGGATGATCAGTGTCTCTAAAGGGGCCAGGATATGGTTTGGGATATGGACCGGCTTTCTTGATAGCCCTGGAAGAAACATAGGCAGGTGAATAAGGAGCTAGTTCCTCCCCAAAATTTTCTCTCTCCCAGCTTACCTTGTTGGTGCAACTGCCTCTCACACTCTGGTACTCTGCCTCAAGGTTCAGAAATCCTCCCAGCACGGTTCAAAGAAAGATTAGCGTTACAAATATGGTTGGAACAATCGTGGGACTAACTCACCTAAGACTTGTATTTCCAGGTGGTCACTAGGTTCTGACCAAACCTGTGGGTTTGCCTTGTAGTAGCCATAACATTTGAATGTCCCACTGCTGCTAGAAGTCATAGGGCCCACAAAGAACAGGGCCTGGAACTGCCCAGAAGATGTCTTCTGTGACTCCATGATCATGGAGTACTTCTGTTCTCCTTCCTTGATCAAAATGAACCTGTCATATTCCTCCTGTGAGAAACACTTGAAGGTCACATTCTCTCTTGGGGTCACCACACATCTGGGCAGGGCTGATAGGCAGGGTTTATTCTCAAAGATCCCTTGGAGAGAAACAGAGTTTTCACATTCTCACAAAGCCCACCTTGTCAAGCAAGGCTAGGCTGCAAGAAAGGGACATCCTGAGAGCAGTCCCGGCCTCCTGAAGATAGAGCCTGGGGAGGTACCTCTTACCTGTCACTACCAGCTCAAGGTTGTCACTCTGTGCTGACCAGCCAGAAGTGGTCACATAGAAACAGTAATATTGGCCTCCATCATATTGTCCAATCGAGTTTATAGAGAATACAGCTTTCTCCCCACGTATTGTTGAGGATTGTCTATGTTGGACATTTTTAAATTTCTTAATAAAAAGAAGGTACTTCTGTGCATCTGAAGTCCCCATACATGAGATGTTCACTTGCATTCCCCTAGTGACCAGAGAGCCTGGCTCAGCTTTGATGGTCGGCTTTGGTAAGACTCCTGCAAAGAATCAGTAGATAGGTGTCCTGGGACATTCTGCATTAGATCCTAGCACTCAGCCCTGCACGATTCCCATATCCAATGATTAGCCCGTATCTCCTGCTCTCCATTCTTACTGCCTAGCATAAGGAAGGAGGAATGACTTAGGAAAGTCGTGTACACACTTACCTGCCAGCACTGGGCTCCTGGGTCTCAGACTCAATCCTGGAAGAAAGTTCCCTGTTCAGGATTTCACCCTGATCTCTCAGAAAGATCCTCCCTCCAGAGAACCTCCCGTGCCCCTCGAACTTTCTGCTGGGAAAGTCTTGGGCTGTGCGATACAGTCCCTTCTGGATCACAGTTTCCTCCCACTCTTCTCATCTCACCGAAACAGAGCAGGACTGCGAAGGTGAAAGTCATGGCATAGTTTCTCGGTGACTGCAACTGTGTGTGTGGAGAGGGTCACAGTGCCTGGTCAGATGGACTGGAACATGTGATGTGATTTTTGGAGACTGGGAGCTCTACATCAATTGGTCACACACTTCAGGATCGCCACAGGAAGGGGAACTGCCCTTCCTAAGGGCCCGGCTCTCATTTCCCCAATGTTATGGCTTGGACAGGCTCCAGATTCTCTAAGTCATTTCTTCAAAGATGGTGTTATTTCCCGACTCCATTCACCTCTGCTCAATTGGTCCTCATCATGCCAATATCCAGGAGGAAATATCTGTAGACCTTAGCTCTCCATTTCACGATTTGGGTGCCTGAGTGGTCATATTCCCTCGGTGAGTCTGCTTATGAAATCTCCGTCATGGCTTCAGTCAATCCAACTGTACGACAGCATGGGATCCTTATGAGGACCAATTGTCTCTCCAGTCCTCGAGGAATATTGGGCAAGAGAGATGTTAATACTTCAAAGTGGATGCAGAGCAGCAGAGACAAGCAGAACACCTGACTGTGAGGTTTTATCTTGGGAATAAGCACAGAGGAAGGATGGATACTGAGAGAGAAACAGTGTAGTTCTCATGATTTTTTAGATTGACGAATAATTCCCTGAAGAGAGTGACCTCCACCCCTTTTATTCTTAGCAACTCCATCCATCCACATCTCCCTATGATCAACCTTCAGTGCCACTTTTTTATTGTTTTTATTGCATTATACATTTTTTCCGCTCCCCTCTCTTCCTCCTCTCTCCCCTTCTGTCCCCTCCTGTGATTCCGAATCTCCCAATTTAATCGGGAGATCTTGTCGTTTTCTCCTTCCTATGTAGATTCATATATGTCTCTCTTAGGGTCCTCTTTTTTGTGTAAGTTCTCTGAGGTTTTGTACTGTGGGCTGGATTTCCATTGCTTTATCTCTTCAAACCACTTATGAGTGAGTAGAAAATTAGGAAGCAATCTACATCAAGACCCAATAATACCACTGTTGGGTATATACCCAAAGGATGCTCAGTCATACCACAAGGACATGTGCTCAGCTATGTTCATACCAGCATTGTTTGTCATAGCCAGAACCTGGAAACAACCTAAATGTCCTTCAACTGAAGAATGGATAGAGAAAATGTGGTACATTTACACAATGGAGTACTACACAGTGGGGGAAAAAAGCAATGACATCTTGAAGTTTGCATGCAAATGCAAATGGATGGATCTAGAAGAAACCATATTGGGTGAGGTAACACAGACTCAGAAAGACAAATATAATATGTACTCACCCATATTTTTTATTTTTGTAATTTTATTTTACATTCCAATTACAGTTCTCCCTCCCACCCCTCAATTTTCTTTTTTAAAGAAAGATTTGCTATTACTATCTGTCCTATTCTAGGTATGGAACTCAGGGCCTCTAGCATTCTCATTTTGTTGTGGTTGTTTCTGAGACAGAGTTTCTCTGTGTAGCTCTGGCTATCCTGGAACTCACTCTGCAGACCAAACTGGCCTTGAACTCAGAAATTCACCTGCCTCTGCCTCCTGAGTGCTGGATTAAGGTATGTACCACCCCTTCTCTGCTTTGTTTTGAGAAATGGTCTTACTGTGAAGCCCTGGATGTCCCAGTAGAACAGGCAAGTCTCCAAATTGCAGAAATCTGCCTCCTTCTAACTCTGGACTGATGCGGATAGTGCTGTGTGCCACCATGCCCAGGTGGCATTCTTAGCAACTCTTCTGTCAGTGAGCCCCACCTTACCTCTGCTTTAGTCCATGTTTCTATATGTTGTATTTCCAGTTTTTTCCTCAGCAAACTTAATACTTTTTTGCCTGTTTTATATTTTTTCTTCCTTATCTTTTTCTGTGTCTGTGAGTTTCATTGTGACACTATTCTATATACATTTAATTAAATTATTTTCATATGCTCCCACCCCTCCTCCTTTGGCTTCTATCTTGCTGGTCTCCAAACTGATTGTAACTTTTGCTTCTTCCTTGATGAAAGATTGTTGAAAATACATGAATTGTTTTTATATATATTTTAAATATTTTCTTTTAATTTTGAACAATGTATTTTGACCATGTTCACACTTCTCCTAACTTCCCCCGGATACACAAACCCCTTCTCTACTTATCCAATTTTGTGTCATCTCTCTGTTTTTCAGCTATCAAGTTCAATTTCACCTGGTCATGTATTCATGAAAGTGTGGTCCTCCTTTGGAGTATGGTTGACATGACAAGGGCTAGACTGTCTTTTTTAATTTTTTGAAATTGAAATATAATTACATTGTTTTTCCTTTTCTTCCCTTCAACTCTTCCCATGTACCCTTCTTTGCTTTTCCTCCAATTCATAGTCTCTACTTTTTTTTAGCAATTATTATATAGATATGTATATTTATATGTAAATGCATATACATGTGTGTGCATGCATATATTTAAATATATAAATACAACCTTCCTAGTCCATATTATGTTGTTTGCATGTACTTGATTTTAGGGCTGACCACTTAGTATTGGATAGCCTATCAGAGCCTACACTCTCAAATAAAACTGGCCCTCCTTCTCCCAGTGGCTATCAATTGCCAGTAGCACCCAAGCAAGGAGTGGGCCTCCACCATCTCCCCTCCCATGTTAGTATTTGGTAATGTTTGAGCTTGCACTAGACTTGTGCATGCTGTCACAACCACTGTCAGGAAATAAAGGAAAAGAGAAGGAGTCTGAATTCTAGGAATGTAGTTGGGAGTCTTTGCATAAACGAAGGCCTTATCAAGTCAGGAGATTAAAATACTTGAATTTCTTTGCGCAAAGGATTTACAAAGTGAGAAATAGTGGTACTTGATGAGGTGGCCTTTGATAGAATAAAAAAGAAAAAAAAAACTTTTCTCACATCTCCACAGTATCTGAACACCTGAGACCACAATGATTCTGAGGTCTTTCAAAGAGAATGTATAAATTATTTAACCAAATCATAAAACATATACTGAAAATAAAAAATAGATAGGAGACACAATGTCTTAAAAAATCCAACAAAGATGATCATGGCAGCCAAGATTTCTAAGAAAACGATTAATCAAAACAATCTTATGAGTGTGTTCACAGCAAACCACATGCTTCTTTTTAGGAAACAAATCATCATGCTTCACAGCGAAGAAAGACCACCTCAGACTATATTATTAGGCTTTTGTAGATAATTAGGAGAAATTTAAAAACATGTTGACCATAAGTTACATCTTTCCAATTGCTGACACAAATCAACAGTTCCTCTCACATTGTTCCAACAATGGAGGAAAAATGCATGGGCAAATATAAATATGTTAGTAATACTATGATTAATATTGATTAAACTATCACTAGCACTTTGGTAGAAATGCTTCTCACATGTTTATGGGAAAAGCACTGGCCAAACAGCAAAAAGAAGACTAATTAGCATGATACTGCTTTAGTATTGAAACTGGTGATTGTTGATGAATCTGAAAATGTAGTTGGTACTCTCCTTGACTGATGCTATATTAGATATTTATGACTACAATTACTTCTTGAATGACCATTGCCTTTTTTCTTTGCATGCTTTCTTTATAAAGAGAACCAGGGGAAAATTACATGTAGTTTTACATCTGGAATACGTGGCAGTTAGAGCCAGAAATTTAATTGACATCTTTGATGTTATCAGGAGATAAATCAAGTTGATTTATCTTTGATAGAATTACTTGTGTCCTGACCACTATGCAAGCCCCTTCATCTGATCATCTGACTAACAAAAAACAAAACAAAACAATGGAGTCTGCTGGTCTGTCAGTCTTGAGCATGGGTATATATCTGTCAGTAAGTTCCCAGGAAATGACACTTAGTCAAAGATAGGTAAACAGCTCAGTGGCTGAGCATCTACCTAGTTTGTGTAAACCTGTGGGCTCAGACTTCAGAACTGCAGGACAGAAAAACAATACTTTGTGCAGCCCAGGCTGATTCTGATTCTTTCGTTGGTTTCATGGAGACTTGCAATTGGTTGTCATACAAGGCTAACTTTTAGTTTAAAATAATTATAACTGTTGAGGAGTAATTTAGATATACAGTATCTGGTAATAAAGGGCATTTATTTAATAGTATTTGCGACATGTTCTGATTAATTATAAATGGATTAGTCACTTTGAACTCACTCATTGGTGTGTTCAGTTTTATAGCTTACCCTGTTCGACGTATACATTGTGATAAGGAAGCTGAAATTTTTGCATTGACTCCTATACAACTAAATAAATTTTGTTCAAAGAAAAAAAAATAAAATAATTATTAAAATACAGTTTAGTACTATGCTGATAATTAAGAGGAGATATTACACTAAAATATGGGAACACTCCGAAAGTTCAAAGCAAGAAGAAAAATGTGACCTGTTATCCTTTTCCATGGAATAGACTCTGAGTGTTAAGTCTCAGGAATCAACAATTTTCCAGTCTGCACTACTGTTGGGGGATGACTTAAGAGCTCAGAGGTTACATTGCTTAAGAGGATGCTGTATGTGGGTGTCTCTTGTACTTCCTTCTTTTTAATACAAAACTTTTTGCAGGAAGTAAATTAAATATTTCACAACTCAGCCTCTGCAGTGGGAACAATAAGATGCACATTTCTCTTTTCGGACAGAACAGATTCCTTTTAGGAACTCAGTTCCCCACTTCAGGCATTCTTTCTACCTGTGCCAATGGGATAAAGATAATTCACCAGTGGAAAGTCAGGAACATTTTTGTTCTGTTTGTAAGGTCAGGTTCCTCTTCCTGAAATTTTAGGTTTTGAGATCCAACATGGATTGATTATGTTTCTAAGAATGTTATGAATGAGACTGCAGGATCCATTTATTTGGGATGGCAGGGTTTCATGTGGAATCAAAGACCCACTTCATTCCTTGGCATAAACTCCTCAGTAAGGTAATTTTCAGAACTCCAGAATATTCAGTTTTTGCTAGACCCCAATTTAGGGGAATTCAAAATTCTCCTCCATCTCTGGGGCCAAAGCACAAATCATCCTAACACTGATGATGTCATGACAAAACTGGAAAAGATACCTTCTCATGTGCTAGTGATGGGGTTTGGGTAAGTGTGTGGGGGAATTCTCTTTTTCTTAGACAAACCTCTTTACATGCTAGAGGGAAAGTGGGACTTTCCTAGGCAGCTGGAAACTCAGGTCTTAAAAATGAGCCACTCAACTTTACCCAAGCTACAAGACCAGCATCATCCAAGCACATCTGACAAAGGTATTGTAAGAGAACACATGTGAACAAGCATCTGTCTTGAGCATGGGTGTAAAGTCCTCCACAAATTTAACTTTGCCAAATGAACACATATATGATGATGGTTGCAAAAGACTACATTACCTGTCACTTTGTATAAGAGCATTATGGGATGTTTTCACATTAAAAGTATTGCCTACATGTTCATTTATCAGAAAAGATAATGTTGCCAGTGATACAAATTTAATTTAATGTATCAAAAAGTTGATATACTACAAACAAGTTGGATTTACCCATTCATTACAGCAACAATGTAATTTTATGATATACATGGTGACGGTATTTGTGTAGATGAAGAAACAGCATTTATGTAAATGAATAAACATTTGTCAGTATCCCACACCCGTTCATCATGTGAACTCACAGTAAATAATAACAGAGAACAACCTTAGTCAGAATAAGATTATGTTTAAAGAAAACTGAAATTAACTACACATTTGATGCTGAGTAACCAGAAACTTTCCCATTAAAATAGGAGCAATGCAGCAGTGTCTCCTTACTCCATGAATTTTCATATTGGTACTTGAAGTTCTAACTAAAGTAGAAAGATCAGTAAAGTAAACACAAAGTTCACATATAGAAAGAAGAACTTTTGATGTTTTCAGATAACATGTATGTCAATGTAGAAATTCTGAATTCATTTCCAAATATAACTTTATTAAACCAATCCATTATAACATACAAGTGATTAGAACACAGAAAAAGATCTAGTAACATGTTTTTGAATTTCTTTTGTGTATACCAGTAATTGCCAGTGAAATTTGACATTAAATGTGTATATGTATCCTATATGACTTCCACATTTCTTACTTTTGGTATTACACTGACATTAAGAGGGAAACATGAGAAAAATACAATTAGTGACCAGAAAACATTCAAAATCATGTCTTCAAGGAAAATATTTTCAAAGCCAGATCCACAGATAGTTTCTTCTAGGACAAGTGTATTATCAAGATGCCTTTTTATTTCAGGAGAAACCCACAAGGAACATACAATGAAGAGTGGAGAGTTTGCTTGCCCCAAAGAACATTTTGTGATATCACCTTCACTCAGATATTTTGCAATTCAGAATATGATTTTTACTTACTGCTTTTCTTATTTGAGTCAAATTCTTTATTTTTGTTATTTTTTAAAGAGAGATATCTTAATATATTAGGGCAATGTGAAAATTTAAAATAAAGGAAGTTCAGGGTGGTGACCAATATCTTTAATAGCAGCAGTTGTGAGACAGAGACAGGCAGATCTCTAAGGTTAAGGCTACCCTCACCTACAGATTGATTTTTAAGATAGCTGAAGCTACATGAAGAAGCCCTGCTAGAAAAACTAAAGTAAGACAAAATAAAGGAAAAAGCTGCATGGAAGTAAAGACAAAACAGAAGGTGCAAATAGATGAAAAACCAAACCTCATTAATAGGACAGGATATTCCTTTGTGTCATGGGAAGAGAAGAAAGGAGGGACAATCTACAAATGTCCACATGGGTGAAGGCTACTTCCTAAGTGGCTCATCAGTGTCAGGAGAATATAGGTGTGATAGTGGGACTTTGTTCCCTGACCTCACAGCTATCTCCCTTAATACTTCATCATCCAATAACTAAAATACTACAATACAGGAAATGCAACTCACAAAGACACACAGATACATACATAACACAAAAAAGTCTTGTCCCAATGATTGGTAACATATATCTATAAAAATGGTAAATAATAAACATATCAAAACATGTTAGCTTGATATAATAATTTGGATGAGGTTTTGCAATATAAAATAATATCAAAGTATAATGTGTTGAATTTACAGGTGAACATATGTATGTTCACTTACTCTATAGTAATTTACAGACACATATTTAATCAAAAGACAGGGTATGCAAGAAAATAGGTACAACTGAAGATCATTGAATTAAGCCAAGTAAGTTGTCAAGGTCCAGCCTCCATAGGTTCATACACTCCAAGGTAGGGGCATTTGGATTAGAAATGTTAGGCAGAATAGACAGAGATACAAAAGATATACAGAGATACAGTATATTACTGGGAGGACAGCTCAGTAAATATCGAATACTGAATCTGCATGCATGTGTTGTTTAAATGTTTATATATGCCAATCCCATGAGGGAAAAAAGGTAAAGATTCTGTAATGGCAATATACAAAAAACAAACAAACAAACAAACAAAAAACCAACAGCCAACATCAAACTAAATAGAAACTTCCAGCGATGCCACTGAAATCAGGAACAAGACAAGGTTGCCTACTCTCTCCATATCTATTCAATATAGTTCTTGAGGTTCTAGCTAGAGCAATAAGACACCAAAAGGAGATCAAGAGGATACAAATTGGAAAAGAAGAAGTCAAACTCTGTTTGCTGGTGATATGACAGTTTATATAAGCAATACCAAAATTCTACCACAGAACTTCTACTGTTAGGAGCCGTTTCTCCCCTAAAGATTATTACAGGAACCATCACCTTGGGGGGCCTGCAGGGAACCCCACACCCATAATTATGTTAAGAATAGTTCTATTGGCAAAACCTGCTCCACACCCAATTAGCTATTCGCTAATTGATAACGAACTTAATCTGTTAGCAGACCCATCCCAAATTCCAGACAATCTAGAGAGAACTAGGTGTGTCAACTCGCGACTTCCTGACCAGGGGAATCAACATCTGACTTCCTGGCCTACGTGACGAACCTGAGGAACCCAAACCACGTGATCGGGACCACGGCGGCAAGATCCCGCTCCCCTGCCCCCCGAATCCCTTATCCAGGGACTATATAAATTGTGACCCTGTCCCTAATAAACGAAGGCTTTGACAAATCTTTGCTTGGCCTCATTTCTTTATCTTAGCTCATCTCTTCCAGGTAGCGCCCCTCCGAGACCCTGGAGTAACAGGCTGCCAAGGTAGGTCACAAATTCTAGACTAGTGACCTACCCACGGCGGTCACATTCTACAATTCATAAACACTTTCAGTATTGTAGCAGGATACAAGATTAACTCAAAAAAATCAGTAGCCCTTCTGTACACAGATGATAAAAGGGCTGGGAAAGAAATCAGAGAAGCAATACCCTTCACAATAGCCACGAATTGCACAAAATATCTTTAAGTAACTTTAACCAAACTAGTGTAAGATTTGTATGACAAGAACTTTAAATCTTTGAAGAAAGAAATTGAAGAAGATAACAGAAAGTGGAAAGCTCTCCCATGCTCTTGGGTAGGCAAAATTAACATAGTAAAAATGGCAATCTTACCAAGAGCAATCTACAGATTTAATGCAATGCCAAGAAAAATCCCAGCAAAATTCATCACAGACCTCAAAAGAATAATACTCAACTTCATATGAAAAAAAAAAAAACCCAAAAAACCCAGGATAGCCAAAACAATCCTGTACAGTAAAAGAACTTCTGGAGGCACCACAATCCCTGACTTCAAACTCTACTACAGAGCTACAATACTGAAAACAGCCTGGTGTTGCCATAAAAACAGACAGGAGGACCAATGGAACAGAATTGAAGACCTGGATATTAATCCACACACCTTTGAACACCTGATTTTTGACAAAGGAGCAAAAAGAAAATCAAATGGAATAATGAAAGCATATTTAACAAATGGTGCTGGCATGACTGGATATCAACATGTAGAAGAATGAAAAGAGACCCATATCTATCGCCATGCACAAAACTCAAGTCCAAATGGATCAAAGACTTTAACATAAAGCCAGCCACACTGAACCTTATAGAAAAGAAAGTGGGAAGTACACTTGAACTCATTGGCACAGGAGATCACTTCATAAATAGACCCCCAGCAGCACAGACACTGAGAGAAACAATTAATAAATGAAACTGAAAATCTTCTGTAAAGCAAAGGAAACAGTCAACAAGCCAAAACAACAGCCTACAGATTGAGAAAAGATCTTCACTAACCCCACACCAGACAAAGGTCTGTTCTCCAAAATATACAAAGAACTCAAGAAATTGGATATCAAAAGAACAAATAATCCAATAAAAAATGGAGTACAGACCTAAACAGAGAACTCTCAACAGAGGAATCTAAAATGACTGAAAACCACTTAAGGAAATATTCAACATCCTTAGTCATCAGAGAAATGCAAATCAAACAACTCTGAGATTCCATCTTACACTTGTAAGAATGGCCAAAATAAAAAAAAAACCCACTGATATCAACTTATGCTGAAGAGGTTGTAGGGTAAAGGGAACACTCCTGCATTACGTGTGGGAGTGCAATCTGGTAAAGCTTTTTGAATATTATTGTGATTTCTTTTTTTTTTTCACAAGAAATGACTGCAAGACAAGATTTCTGATAAAGCTCTCCAGTTTATTATTTCCTCAGAAGCTGTTATATAGCAAACGGGCAAAGGGAGAAGGGAAAGGTGTTAGGGGGAAGGGAAGGATGTCAGGAAGCTTAGGTCTGCTGGAATTCAGGTCTGGAGACATCCCTAGCAGATAAGTAAATACTGAGGGTCTGTAATTGTTGACGACAAACAAAGGAAAATGCTAATGAGTTCCAGAGTCTGGTTCCTGCAGGTCTCTGCTAGGTTGATTTCCTAGACCCTGCAGAGGGGAAAGAGGTAAATGCTTTTCTTAACTTGTGAACTTAAGATGGCTGTAAACAAAATGCAGATCTCAAAATACAGGCCTTTGCTTCTGAGATGTCCACCCTTTTTAAGTATTTGAATGAGGCAAGTTAAAGGTCATCTGGTAGATGAGCGGGCATTAACCAGTATGTATGGGGGAACAGAGGCCTGATCCTCTCATGTGTAATTGATGGGGGAAAATTCTTTCCAACTTGGTGGAAGAATTTTCTTTTTAGAGTTACAGATGTCTTTTTGGGGAGGAGAGGGTCTAGGTTTTTATATCAATACCTCTGGACATCAACCTCTATGCAATTAGGCATGTTCCTCAGGAGACCCAGAGATAGAATGCATGGTCCTCTCCCTGCAGTGCTTTGCCTCACACCCCTTTAGCTGGTGTCCATGCCTATCTTGGACAGGCACACATATCTCTGGGTTTTATGTGGTTCTAAAAGGAGACTGGCTCTCAAGGGGCTCTACTAGCCCTTGATCAGCAAGATCAAGCCGGTGGTAAAGGACCTGAAAGGGCTTGGATGCCACCTGTTAGTAAATAAAATTAGTGAGCCTATTAAGGGCCCACGGTTCAAAAGCCATCAATAATAAAAATCCTAAATGAGAGTTCCCAAAGGGAAGAATAAGAGGGTGGTGACCCAGGGGAAACCATCCCTCCTCTTGCTCTCTCTGCTTTTTTCTATGCTCTAATCCTTTTGTGACCTTAGCAAAACTGTCTCTAACTATCCCAGTGTGATCAGTATAGAAACAACATTTCTCTTTTAGGGCAGTGTAAAGGAATCAAAAATCTAAAATTCTTAACAGATGCATTAAACCCAAACATTTTACAGGGTGTGTCAAACTTATCTCAACATCTACAAGGAGTTTCAAATATCATTAGGTCATTTCCAGTAAGAGTACCATGACAGACATTGTTGTTATTTTTTTTTATTGGAAAAAAAAAGAAATTTCTGCCTCCTCCCCGCCTCCCATTTCCCTCCCACTCCTCCCTCTCCTCTTCCCCTCCCCCCACTCCTCCCCCCACCCTCTCCAACCTGAAGAGCAGTCAGGGTTCCCTGCCCTGTGGAAAGTCCAAAGTCCTCCCCCCTCAATCCTGGTCTAGGAAGGTGAACATCCAAACTGGGTAGGCTCCCACAAAGCCAGAACATGAAGTAGGATCCAAACCCGGTGCCATGGTCCTTGGCTTCTCAGCAGCCCTCATTGTCCGCAAAATTCAAAGAGTCCGGTTTTATCCCATGCTTTTTTAGTCACAGTCCAGCTAACCTTGGTGAGCTCCCAAAGAATCAGCCCCACTGTCTCCACGGGTGGGCGCACCCCTTGTGGTCCTGACTTCTTTGCTCATATTCTCCCTCCTTCTGCTCCTCATTGGGACATTGGGAGTTCAGTCCAGTGCTTCAGTGTGGATTCCTGTCTCTATCTCCATCCATCGCCAGATGAAGTTTCTATGGTGATATGCAAGATATTCATCAGTATGGCTATAGGATAGGGTCATTTCAGGTTCCCTATCCTCAGCTGCCCCAGGAACTAACTGGGGACATCGCCCTGGGCACCTGGGAGCCCCTCGAGGTCCAAGTCTCTTGCCAACCCTAAGATGGCTCCCTTAATTAAGATATGTGCTTCTCTGCTCCCCTAACCAACCTTCCTTTATCCCAATCATCCCGTTTCCCCAAGATCCCCCCACCGTCCCCTTCTCACATTTCTCTTCCCTTCTCCCCTTACCCCCCCTTACACCACACCACCAAGATACCAATTATTTGCCCGGCAATCTAGTCTACTTCCCATAACCAGGAGGATAGCTATATGTTTTTTTTTGGGTTCACCTTCTAATTTAGTTTCTTTAAGATATTATATTATTGACTCACTGACCTTTATTTATCTCTAGAAACCAATTATGAGTGAGTACATCCCATGTTCATCCTTTTGGGTCTGGGTTACCTCACTTAGGATAGTGTTTTCTATTTCCATCCATTTGCATGCAAAATTTGCAAAGTCATTGTTTTTTACCGCTGAGTAGTATTCTAATGTGTATATATTCCACACTCTCTTCATCCATTCTTCCATTGCAGGGCATCTAGGTTGTTTCCAGGTTCTGGCTATTACAAATAATGCTGCTATGAACATAGTTGAACAAATGTCCTTGTCATATGATCGGGCATCTCTTGGGTATATTCCCAAGAGTGGCATTGCTGGGTCCATGGGTAGGTTGATCCCAAATTTCCTGAGAAACCGCCACACTGCTTTCCAAAGTGGTTGCACAAGTTTGCATTCCCACCAGCAATGGATGAGGGTACCCCTTTCTCCACAGCCTCTCCAGCAAAGGCTATCATTGGTGTTTTTGATATTAGCCATTCTGACAGGTGTAAGATGATATCTCAATGTTGTTTTGATTTGCATTTCCCTGATCGCTAAGGAGGCTGAGCATGACCTTAAGTGCCTTTTGGCCATTTGAACTTCTTCTATTGAGAATTCTCTCTTCAGATCATTGCCCCATTTTTTAATTGGGTTAATTAGCATTTTAAAGTCTAGTTTCTTGAATTCTTTATATATTTTGGAGATCAGACCTTTGTTGTGGGGTTGGTGAAGATCTTCTCCCAGTCAGTGGGTTGCCTTTTTGTCTTAGTGACAGTGTCTTTTGCTTTACAGAGGCTTCTCAGTTTCAGTAGGTCCCATTTATTCAATGTTGCCCTTAATGACTGTGCTGCTGGGGTTATACCTAGGAAGCGATCGCCTGTGCCCATCTGTTGTAGGGTACTTCCCACTTTCTCTTCTATCAGGTTCAGTGTGTTCAGATTGATATTGAGGTCTTTGATCCATTTGGACTTGAGTTTTGTGCATGGTGATAGATATGGGTCTATTTTCATTCTTCTACAGGTTGACATCCAGTTGTGCCAGCACCATTTGTTGAAGATGCTTTCTTTCTTCCATTGTATACTTTTAGCACCTTTGTCAAAAATGAGGTGTTCATAGGTATGTGGGTTAAAATCCGGGTCTTTTATACGATTCCATTGGTCGACTTCTCTATTTTTATGCCAATACCACCCTGTTTTCATTACTGTAGCTCTGTAATAGAGTTTGAAGTCAGGGATGGTAATGCCTCCAGAAATTCCTTTATTGTATAAGATAGTTTTGGCTATCCTGGGTTTTTTGTTATTCCATATAAAGTTGATTATTGTCCTTTCAAGATCGGTGAAGAATTTTAATGGGATCTTGATGGGGATTGCATTGAATCTATAAATTGCCTTTGGTAGGACTGCCATTTTTACTATGTTGATCCTCCCAATCCACGAGCAAGGGAGATCCTTCCATTTTCTGGTATCCTCTTCAATTTCTTTCTTCAATGCCTTAAAGTTCTTGTCAAATAGATCCTTCACTTCTTTGGTTAGAGTTACCCCGAGATATTTTATGCTGTTTGTGGCTATCGTGAAAGGTGATGCTTCTCTGATTTCTCTCTCCGCTTCCATATCCTTTGTGTATAGGAGGGCGACTGATTTTTTGGAGTTGATCTTGTATCCGGCCACATTACTAAAGGTGTTTATCAGCTGTAGGAGTTCTTTGGTGGAGTTTTTGGGGTCGCTTATGTACACTATCATATCATCTGCAAATAACGAAAGTTTAACTTCTTCCTTTCCAATTCGAATCCCCTTGATCCCCTTATGTTGTCTTATTGCTATTGCTAAAACCTCAAGCAGTATATTGAAGAGGTATGGAGAGAGTGGACAGCCTTGTCGTGTTCCTGATTTAAGTGGGATGGCTTTGAGCTTCTCTCCATTTAGTTTGATGTTAGCTGTCGGTTTGCTGTAAATAGCTTTTATTATATATAGGTATGATCCTTGTATCCCTAATCTCTCCAAGACTTTTATCATAAAGGGATGTTGAATTTTGTCAAAAGCTTTTTCAGCATCTAAAGAAATGATCATATGGTTTTTTTCTTTCAGTTTATTTATATGATGGATTACATTGATAGATTTTCGTATGTTGAACCAGCCTTGCATCTCTGGGATGAAGCCTACTTGATCATAATGGATAATTTTTCTAATGTGTTCTTGGATACGGTTTGCCAGTATTTTGTTGAGGATTTTTGCGTCGATGTTTATGAGTGAGATTGGCCTGTAATTCTCTTTCTTGGTTGAGTCTTTGTGTGGTTTTGGTATCAGAGTGACTGTAGCTTCATAAAAGGAATTTGGCAATGACTCTTCTGTTTCTATATTGTGAAATACCTTAAGGAGTATAGGTATTAGGTCTTCTTGGAAATTCTGGTGGAATTCCGCATTGAAACGTCTGGTCCTGGGCTTTTTTTGGTAGGGAGGTTTTTGATAACAGCTTCTAATTCTTCGCGACTGACAGGTCTATTTAGATTGTTCACCTGGTCCTGATTTAACTTTGGTATATGGTATTTATCTAAAAAAGTGTCCATTTCTTTTACATTTTCCAGTCTTGTGGCATACAGGCTTTTGTAGTAAGATCTAATGATTCTCTGAATTTCCTCTATGTCTGTGGTTATGTCCCCCTTTTCATTTCTGATCTTATTAATTTGCAAATTCTCTCTCTGCCGTTTCATTAGTTTGGATAGGGGTTTATCAATTTTGTTGATTTTTTCCAGGAACCAGCTTTTTGTTTCATTGATTCTTTGGATTGTTTTCTGTGTTTCTATTTTGTTGATTTCCGCTCTCAGTTTGACTATTTCCAGTCTTCTACTCCTCCTAGGTGAGTCTGCTTCTTTTTTTTTCTAGAGCTTTCAGGTGGGCTGTTAAGTCTCCAAAGTGTGCTTTCTCTGTTTTTTTTTTTTAAGTGGGCACTTAGTGCTATGAACTTTACTCTCAGGACTGCTTTCATAGTGTCCCATAAGTTTGAGTATGTTGTTTCTTTATTTTCATTGAATTCAAGGAAGACTTTAATTTCTTTCTTTATTTCTTCTTTGATCCAGGTGTGGGTCAATAGTTGACTGTTCAGTTTCCATGAGTTTGTAGGTATTCTGGGGGTAGCATTGTTGTTGAATTCTAACTTTAGTCCATGGTGATCTGATAAGACAAAGGTGGTTATGGATATTTTTATGTAACTGTGGAAGTTTGCTTTGTTACCAAGGATGTGGTCAATTTTCGAGAAGGTTCCATGAGCTGCAGAGAAGAAGGTATATTCTTTCCTATTTGGGTGGAATGTTCTATAGATGTCTGTTAAGTCCATTTGATTCATTACCTCCGTTAATTCTCTTATTTCTCTGTTAGGTTTCTGTCTGATTGACCTGTCCATTGGTGAGAGAGGAGTGTTGAAGTCTCCTTAATAGTGTGTGCGGTTTGATGGCAGCCTTCAGTTTTAGTAATGTTTCTTTTACGTACGTGGGTGCTTTTATATTAGGGGCATAGATATTCAGGATTGAGACCTCATCCTGATCAATTGTTCCTCTTATGAGTATAAAATGTCCCTCTCCATCTCTTCTGATTGATTTAAGTTTGAAGTCAACTTTGTTAGAAATTAGGATGGCCATACCTGCTTGTTTCTTAGGTCCATTTGCTTGATCAACCTTTTCCCATCCCTTTACTCTAAGTAGGTGCCTGTCTTTGTGGCTGAGGTGTGTTTCTTGTAAACAGCAGAATGTTGGATCCTGTTTGCGTATCCAATCTCTTAGCCTGTGCCTTTTTATAGGTGAGTTGAGTCCATTGACATTAAGAGATATTAATGACCAGTGGTTGTTAACTCCAGTCACTTTTTTAGTCATAGAGTTTGTGTGTTTGCCTTCTTTTAGTTGCGCTGGTGAAGGGTGTCTAGATGTTTGAGTTATTGTGGTCATTGTTGGTCTCCTTGGTTTGTGATTTTCCTTCTATTACTTTCTGTAAGGATGGATTTGTGGCTACGTATTGTTTAAATTTGTTTTTATCCTGGAAAATTTTGTTTTCTCCATTTATAGTGAACGAAAGCTTGGCTGGGTATAGTAGTCTGGGCTTGCATCCATGTTCTCTTAGCTTCTGCAGTACATCTATCCAGGACCTTCTGGCTTTCATGGTTTCCATAGAGTAGTCAGGTGTAAGTCTGATAGGTTTACTTTTATAAGTAACTTGACCTTTTTCCTTTGCAGCTCTTAATATTCTTTCTTTATTCTGTATGTTTTGTGTTCTGATTATTATATGGCGAGGAGATGGGTTTTTTTTTTTTTTTTTTTTTTTTTTTTGGTCCAGTCTATTTGGTGTTCTGTATGCTTCTTGAACCTTCAAAGGAATATCTTTCTTTAGGCTGGGAAAGTTTTCTTCTATAATTTTATTAAATATATTTTCTGAACCATTGAGCTGTACTATTTCTCCTTCTTATATCCCAATTATTCTTATGTTTGGTCTTTTTAATGTGTCCCATATTTCCTGAATGTTTTGTGATGAGAATTGGTTGGTTTTGCTGTTTTCTTTGATCAGTGTGTTAATTTTCTCTATGGTATCTTCAGTGTCTGACATTCTTTCTTCTCTCTCTTGTAATCTGTTGGTAGTACTTGTCTCTGTAGTTCCTGTTCCTTTACCCAGATTTTCCATCTCCAACCTTCCCTCAGTTTGTGTTTTCTTCATTACTTCCATTTCATTCTTCAGGTCTTGAACCACTTCCCTTACCTGTTTGATTGCTTTTTCTTGTTTCTCTTGGTTTTCTTGGGTATCTTTGAGTGATTTATTCATTTCCTCTTCCTTTTTGTTTGTAATCTCTAATTGTTTATGGCAGTTTTTCACCTCCTGTTTAAGGTCTTCTATTATTTTCAAATAATTCACTTTTGAGTCGATTTCTTCTAATTCTTCTGGAGTAGGGTGCACAATTCTTCTTATTTCGGGATCCCTGCGTTCTGGTGATGTCATGTTTCCTTTCAGGTTGTTGGAGGAATTCTTGCATTGGTGCCTTCCCATCTCTTCCTTTAAATGAAGCCAAGAGAGCCCTGGTTTCTTGGTCCAGTCTTTGCTGTGACTGAGTCTCTGGGTGTATCTCTTAAGTGTAGAAGCAGGAACCGTCCTGCTGAGCTTGAACTCCTCAGTACCCAAACATGGATGACCATCCAGATGGAACTGCTTAGCACCACTCTGGGTGGGTTGTGGATGCAAGCCCAATGTCTCTCCTGGTGCCCGGAGTGGATCTCCTTGCTGCTTGGGTGGCTCGCAAACAAAGAGCCCGCCTTGCTTGCTGCAGGCAGGCCACCTAGACAAAGGAGCTACTACCCTCCCAGATGCCCTCCCAATTCGGACCCTGTCCCAGCGCCCAAACAGGCTGAGCTGGGAGATGTTGTGTGGTTCAAAGAGGGGAGGGAGTCAGATGGAGTGGGGGAGGGCCGTGGATGCAAGCTGGGTGGGATAGGAAGAAAGAGGAGATATCGAGCAGTATAGCCCCTGCAGGCTGACCAGGAAGTGTAGGAGGGGTGAGGAACAACTGAGTTCCCTGTCCCGGGCTGCTGCCGTGGTCAGAAACTCACTCACCCCAGCGATGTCACTCCTGGTACCCGGATCTGATCTCCCTGCTGCTTGGGTGTCTCGTGAACAAAGGGCCAACCTTGCTTGCTGCAGGCAGGCCACCTAGACAAAGGAGCTACTACCCTCCTGGATGCCCTCCCAATTCGGACCCTGTCCCAGCGCCCAAACAGGCTGAACTGGGAGATGGTGTGGTTCAAAGAGGGGAGGGAGTCAGACGGAGTGGGGGAGGGCCGTGGATGCCCAGACATTGTTGTTATTAAACACCAATTCCAGACTCTGAGAAACAGTCAAACCCCAAGTCTGCCTCCATTCTTAAGTGAAGAGGAGTTAATATTTTAATCAAAATGAGTTCTGTGTCCCAAAGATTAAAACAGTTGGATTGTTAGGCTGGGAGCCTAGGCCCCAGTCCCTGGCATCTATCTCAGCCCCCAGGCCTCGTCTGGACTTCAAATCCCAGCAGGCCAGTCATGACCCCTCCCTGGAGAAGTAGTAGAGCAAGGGGAACACTCATCCATTGCCAGTGGGAATGCAAACTTGAGCAACCATTTTGGAAATTAGTGTGGTAGTTTCTCAGGAAATTGTGAATAAATCTACCTCAGGATCTAGCAATACCACTTTTGGGAATATACCCAAAAGATGCCCAATCACACTACAAAAGCATTTGTTCAACTATGTTCATAGCAGCATTATTTGTAATAGCCAGAACCTGGAGACAACCTAGATGCCCCTCAATGGAAGAATGGATAAAGAAAGTGTGGCACATATACACATTAGAGTACTACTCAGCAGTAAAAAACAATGACATTTTAAATTTGACATGGAAATGGATGGAAGTAGAAAACACTATCCTGAGTAAGATAACCCAGACCCAAAAATATGAATATGATATGTACTTACTCATTAGTGGATTCTAGCCATAAACAAAGACATTGAGCCTATAGTTCATGATCCCAGAGAAGCTAAGTAATAAGGTGAATCCAAATTAAAAAATATATAGATCCTCCTAGAAATTGGAAGCAGACAAGATCACCAGACAAAAGTTAAGAGCATTGGGGTCGAGGAGTGCAGTGAGCTGTGGGCCGGCCTGCTTTTCGTCCTGCCAGGCTCCCACATGGCTAGCTTAGGGCCAGAAATAATAACACAGAAACTGTATTCTTTTAAACACTGCCTGGCCCATTAGCTCTAGCCTCTTATCAGCTAATTCTCACATCTTGATTAACCCATGTCTAATAATCTGTGTAACACCATGAGGTGGTATCTTATCAGGAAAGATTCAGCATGTCTGACCTGGCGGCTGGCTCCATGGCGTCTGACCCAGAGAGAAGAGGCATGGCGATTGCCTCGCTTCCTCCTAGCATTCTGTTCTGTTTACTCTGCATACCTAATTTTCTGTCCTATCAAAAGGCCAAGGCAGTTTCTTTATTAACCAATGAAATCAACTCAAAAAAGAAGACCCTCCCATATCAGGGGAGGGGTAGAAGGAAAGGGAGACGGGGAGCTAGAGGGGAGAAGGGGAATGGGGAAAGCTTGGGGGAGTAGGATGGTTGATATGGAGTAAGGATGGATATGGGAGCAGGGAAGGAGATATCTTAATTGAGAAAGCCATTTTGGAGTTGGCAAGAGGCTTGGCTCTAGAGGGGTTCCCAGGAGCCCACAGGGATGTCCACAGTTAGACCCTGGACAGTGGAGGAGAGGGTGCCTGACCTAACTTTGCCCAATATAGTCAGACTGATGACTATCTTGAATATCACTATAGAACCTTTGTCTGGCGGCAGATGGATGCAGAGACAGAGACCCACATCAGAGCACTGGACTGAGCTCCCTAGGTCCAGGTGAAGAGTAGAAGGAGGGAGAAGATGAGCAAGGAAGTCAGGACCACTAGGGGATGGTTCACCCACTGAGACAGTGTGCCTGAGCTAATGGGAGCTCACCAACTCCAGCTGGACTGATCAGGGTCCATGGCAAAGAATTTAGGGTCTCAATAATGTTTTTGTTAATGATATGGAATCTTTAACTGAGACTTAGAAAAAGTCAATGAGTACTGATCATAGCTCTGGATTTATATTTTACTAACCATCATATTTTAATGTACCCCTATAGCTGAGGGTCGTGGGTCCCACAGGAAACAGGGTCTAGAACTGCCCATTGGATGTCTCCTGTGATTCCAATGTCCTAGAGAGGTTTGATTATTTTTCTTTGACTTGAATAAACCTGTTATATTTCTGATGTGAGAACACTTGAGGGTCATATTCTCCCCTCAGGCTGCTATAGGGTTGCACTTGACAGGCAGGCTAGGTTTGCTGTAGACACCTAAGAGAGAATAGTAAGCTTATTAAATGGGCTTGCACAGCCCACTTGTTTCCATTGAAATGGGTTGCAGGAGGGGCACTTCCTTGAGAATTATTTCCTGAAGGTAGACCCTTGGATAGAAACCTCTTAGTGTCCTTTCACATGACAGCACAAGATCCAGAGCATCATTGTGCTGTCACCACTCAACAGGACCTCAACAGCAACCGTGGCATCTCCCTGCATGCTGCTATGTCATGGATAGCATGGAGAACTTGGTTTTGTTCCCAAGATCGAATGAGATCACCTTTTTCCTAGGATTGTGAGCTCTCTTCTTTATGCGGAATATATATTTCACATATAAAGTTCCATAACACCACATGCCACTTGGCTTTCTGACAAAATCATAGAACTGGGTTCATCCCAGATGATGGGTTTGGGGTGGGTCCCTGTAAGGAAGCAGGTGAAAACGAAGTGGCTCTGTTTGAACAGTGGCACAGAGAAAGTCACATCATGTGGAGGTTGCACTTAAACTGACCCCTGAATGGAAGGACTAGTAGAGCCAGGTGAAAACATATCTGTCTTGGATCTCCTGGGCTTTGCAATTATCATCTGCCTTTGCTTTGCATGTTGTGCTCTGTATCAATGAACTCCAGAGTCCTGTTTCCTTTGGTCTATCACACAGTTACATGGCTTTATTCCTAGACTTTAGGAGAATCTGCTGTGCCAGAGATATAGTCTTCACTTTTATTGAGGGAACTCTTCAGTATCCCTATGGTCCCCTCATACAAGATGATTACCTGGGTCCCTAAAAGGGCCATAATTTATGGATTATCCCTGAGGGTGGTTTTGAGGAAAGTTCTTGTAAGGAAATCAACATCTGGGTCTTAGGACATCCCCTATCACATGCCAGCTTTGAGACCTGGACCAATCAAACACCAGTCCCTTTCTATCTCCTCTTCCCAAAGGTGCCACCTTGTCACCTGTGATAACACATGGTATATACTCACCTGCCTGAACTGTTGTTTCAAGTGTCAGGCTCAGCTCTGCAGAGTTTTTTTTTTTTTTGTGATAGGGTTGTCCTTTATTATGCAAATGCATTTCCCTCTTGAGTACCTTTTGAATTATTGAAAGTTGTCCTGAAGTGTCAGGACCTGACTGTGTGGGAGGGCTGCCTCCAACACTAAGGTTGTCCCCTCCCTCTCTTCATATCTCACAAGACAGAGAAAGGTTGTGAGGGTAAGTGTCATGTCACCTTTCTCTATATCTAAAACATTGTAGCTTTTAGGGGGACAGTGCTTTACAAACACATAGACACACAGAACATTGCCTTTGAAGAGTAAGTCCTCTTTCTTGTCATGAGCTAGTCATTCCAGCAGCCCCACAGGAAAGGAAACTGGCATCCCCTGGTAGCACCTTGTTTCCACAGTACTGTGGCTTTGGTAGCTCCAGATTCTGTCACCTCAAGCTCTCTGGGTTTAAAAAAATTCAAAAATAATTTTTTCATTTATTCTTTAAAGATAAACTAAAATTAGTGCTATCCAAATGCTATGGAACTATCCACTGAAGCTTTGTAGGAATACAGGGAGGCACATCTCTCAAGAAAGTAGGACTCTCCCACCTTCAGAAGTCATTAAATGCCAGTAGATCCTGAGCTGGGAATGAAGCTTGTCAGCTTCTTTCTCCTAAATGCTGGGTAATTGATGGGCGTAATTTCAATTCAAGTCTCCTACAGGCAGCTCCAGCAGTTGTGAGTTCCTGAGTACAGCAGCCCTGTGAGGTCTGTGAGATGCAGCAGTCTGAATTCTGACTCTTACAATCTTCCTATACACCTTTTCTGAGAGGTTCTCTGAGTGTGGGGGCCATGGAGTGTGACACATCACAGACATAGGTAGATATAATAATTTAAAATTTTATGTGAAAGCATAAAAGATCATAGATAATATTTTTTAAAAAAAATCCTGATTTAAAAAGCCTAGAAAACTAGGAAGCAACAGATGTAGGGAAGGAAAAGGTAAATTATCTTAAGGGATAAGTGATAGTTTAAAGGTGATATAAAGTGTAGAGGAGAATAATGGGGAAGATTAAAATGAGGAGGGTAGGATGGGGGTGTGAGGAAGAGTAAAAAACACTAAGCATTAAGGAGATTGTAAAAAGTCACATGAAAACCTACTATTTCATATGCTGAGGAATGGGAAGGGGAAAGTCAGGATTATGTATGATCTGATCATATTTCATTGTGTATATGTGTAAAATTCTAAAAAAAATAATGGTCACTCTGTGTGTGTGTGTGTGTAATTTGAATGGAATGAGTCAACACATGGCATAATGTTCCTTCCAGAAGCTACAGCTTGTCAAGAAAAATCATGGTCTCCCACAAAGCCAGAACATGAAGTAGGATCAAAACCCCGTGCCATTGTCCTTGGCTTCTCATCAGCCCTCATTGTTCGCCATGTTCAGAGAGTCCCGTTTTATCCCATGCTTTTTCAGTCACAGTCCAGACTGGATGTTCACCTTCCTAGACATGGACGGAGGGGGGAGGACCTTGGACTTTCCATAGGGCAGGGAACCCTGATTGCTCTTTGGACGGGAGAGTGAAGGGGAGAGAAGTGGGGGGGAGGGGGAGAAGGGTGAGAGGAGGGGGAGGGAAATGGGAGGCTGGGAAGAGGCCGGATTTTTTTTTTCCCCTTTTCTCAATAAAAAAAGAAAAAGAAAAATCATGGTCACAGGTATGTGATACCTTCTTTTAAGTTATTTGGCAGACAGATACCAAAACCTTCCAAGACAATATACGGACTACTGAAATAGCTTTTGGGTTTCCAGAATAACTCAATAGGAAGATGCCTTAGCAACTTTGCTATTGCTGTTGACAATTCATAAAAGAAAGCATTTAACTTATAGCTTATAGTTCCAAAGGGTTGGTCTATGACAATTATGGCAGCAGGCAGGCATGGGGCAGGAACAGTAGCTGAGAGCTATCATCTTGAGATAACTACCAAGCCAGAGAAAGATAACTGTGAATGTTGAGAGTCTTCTGAAACATTATAACCTGTCCCTGGTAACATACACATTCTTAGAAGGTCACACCTCCTAACCCTTCCCCCAAAGTTCCACCAACTTGGAAGTAAATCCTCAAGCATATGAGGGTCATTCTTATTCAAATCATCACAGAAGACTTTATCCCTAAGATAACATGACACTTTAGCCACAGGACTTGAATAAATCAAACTGGTAATGATCTGAATGTTTATTCCCTATCAGCTATGTTTCACAGTATCAGAAAATACAATGCAGGCAACTAGTGGGTAGTCACATGTCACTCACTAGCTAGTTGTGAGCCAGATGAATAACATTAAGTCTCAGGTTAACAGGATATGCCCATTGATGCAATTGTGGCATGGATGTTATTAGTGCAACCAACAGCTTTCTGATTGGATTTAAGGCCAGCTTCACAAGAGGAAACTCATGCCTAGTACTGTAAATCTGGACAAGAACTCATACCTGAGGTGTTTATAGATCTTATGGAGGGATCTATTAATATTACTTAACTAAATAAAAATAGTTTGAAATTGCCCTCTGCAAATTCATCTTTGTATCTGTGTATCAGTAAGGCTTTTCAGCCTCCATTGCTCAGTGGGTAGCAGTTAACACTGAAAATAGCAACTTGTCAAAATTCGGAGGTAAAATGACTGTGGAAAACTCATCCATAAGTGGGAAATCAGTGTCTTTTATTGTTGCTGTTGTTACCTCTTTTGAGAAGAGGTCTTCAGGAAGCTCAAGCAGGTGTTTGATCCTCTTACATCATTTTGTGTGTTCTTGGGTTATGGCAGTTTCCATCAACGTGTTTACTAAGATTATATTGTGCTTAAAGATGATTCACTGTTTTGTTGCAATTTTGAAAATGTCAGGAATGTTTGAAAAGAAGTAACAACTTTGTGGGTAATCCACCCAAGATTCATGTGCTGACTGTGATACTCTGTGAGCTCAGAACTCAGGTCAAGGATGACCCGTGATGCTCTTAGGAGATACTGAGTTTTTAGAGATGATAAATTCATCTTAGAAATACTTGATTCACAGGATAATTTGAGTAAGTTCTTTCTGTGAGCATATAGTAATCTCACGAATAGATTACATGTTATATGTTTGTAGCTGCCAGGTTCTGAGAAGGGAGGTGTGAGTGACCTGAGCATGGAAATGAACCATGAATGCAGATCCACTGGGAGAATGGGTTTAGCCAGTGCGAAGTGGGTGTGAGCTAGAAGATTTCACCTCCCACCTATCCTTTGCTTATTTGAACTCTGTCTTAATAGAAGATCTACAGAATGGAAAATGGGATAATGGTCCTTTTGGAGGGCTCCTACAGTTCTTTCCTACAACATCAGAGTGAAGCAAGGCTATATCCCAGATTGTTCGGCCTGAATCTCCACTAAACTCAATCAACTCCCTATACCTTTCAGAGCATAATCTACTTTTCCTTTACTGGATGTTTTTCACTTTAGGTTTTCAGCCTCTTTATAGCTGAAGGACAGGTGTGGATGACTGATCAGTTAAAGGAAGGGGCATGGTTCTCAGAGTTTAATATGCATGCCAGAAGCCCCACTAATTAGCTTCAGTGTCTTCTGATCAATAGACTAATAACATCAACTGGGTATCATGACACCATTCTATCCTGTTTATATTTAATTTTTATTTTACTCGTATATATGACTGTGTTTCAGTGTGCACATGCATGCTACATATGTACAGGTGTCCAAAGCACCCATAGGATGACAGAGATCATGGATTTTTAGTTACATAAGGTTATAATCTTAACATGGTTGGTAAGAACCAAAATTGGTTCTTGTGGAAAAGGTAAGAAGTGTTGAAAGGAATGAGCACAGTGTATACTACTGGGTCTACTCTGGGGATGATAGGATAAGCCTAGCTTAGAGTGTGGGGGCTGCACTGCTAGTCTTGTATACAGTTGAGTACATTGACTGTTATTGATGTAATGGCTAGAGCAATAGAGGTATGAAAAGACCCAGGCATCTGACTCCAAAATTTATTTTATTTTCTAAGCACTATGATCTATTTCATTACCAAGAACAATTTTTGTTGCGTGAGATGTGGACTCTGGGCACAGCTGGCAGCACTCAAGGTGCACACGGTCTGAACATGACTTCTATCAGTGTTCACAGTGTCTAGGGCTTCTCCATATAATCAACATGGGAATATGTGTGGAAATCAGGCACAGAGCAACATTGCTATAGTTCAACAGCGTGTACAATGTCTTCACATTTATTTCTGGAATCAAGATCATGGGTACCAAATCTTAGGTCTAGCTTGACTAGTGCAAACTGAAGACACGACCATTTTGATAGATTCATATTCTGCTATGATCTCATCCAGGGAGACAAGACATGTA
This sequence comes from Microtus obscurus, assembly GCA_963919715.1. Lineage (NCBI taxonomy): Eukaryota > Metazoa > Chordata > Mammalia > Rodentia > Cricetidae > Microtus > Microtus obscurus. Next base: position 3,293,222 of record CAWTZC010001519.1, on the reverse strand, counting down.
TGGAAATTATAAGATCTGCTGAAGAGCTTGGGATAAGACTGGGGGGTTGAACTTGGAAGAATGAAGGGAAAGCCAGGCAGTGGTGGCAGACGCTTTTAATCCCAGCACTCAGGAGGTAGAGGCAGGCAAATCTCTGTGAGTTCGAGGCCAACCTGGTCTACAAGAGCTAGTTCCAGAATAGGCACCGAAAGCTACAGAGAAACCCTGTCTCAAAAAATCAAAAAAAAAAAAATGAAGGAAAAAACTGAATATCTGGTCATGTTTTTTGTCAAAACAATAGAAATCCTAACCAAGACAAGACCCATGAAATTTTCTTCCTTAGAATTAGAATGTCATTGTTCACAACTTGTTTTTGTTTTGAGGTATCATGAGTGCAGCTCATAATTTGAGAGACACAATATCCCAACAAATTTTCTAGTCCTCTGGCTCTTATAATCTTTCTTTCCTTTCATGGTTTTTCCTGAGCCTTGGGTGCAGAAGTTGTGTTGTACACGACACAATGAGTCTGATTCCCCATGATCAACTGATCTGTGCATTATGATTCATTGTGGTTTTCTGAAATGGTTTCAGGTTTGCTACAAAGAGAAGTTTCTGTGATAAGGGGTAAAAGCTCCACTTATTTGTGAATACAAGGATACATCTTAGAATGCAGACAGGAATTATGCTGGTCTGATAAATATCAAAGTACAAGGTTCTCCTCTTACAAGCATTACCTTGCTAGACCAGGGTAGTTGTTTAGTACCAGGTATCATTTTCCTCCTGTTAAGTGAGCTTTAAATCCAATGAGGCTGTCATTGGCTTCCACTCAAATATGAGTGGTGCTATTGCACCTCTAGAGTTATCTTACCATGTTGTGCATCATAGCTACAGCTTGGTAGGACAATTCATTGCTTTCCTCTCTTGTCAGCAAATGTAGCACTTTCTAGTAAAATTTAAAGCTATATTTACAGAGTCAAATATTACTCAGTTATTAAAAACATGACATCATGCAATTTGAAGGCAAATTGATGGATAGTACTACAGAAAAAGTCATCCTGACTGGGGTAACCTGGGCCCAGAAAGACAAACATGGTGTTTACTCACTAATAAAAGTAGGTATTATTTACAAAATAAAAGATAATCATGCTACAATTCACAGGCCTGGAGACGCTAAGTAACAAGGAGAGCTCAAGAGGAAAAATAGAATAGATTTTGTGGATGGACTGAAGGCAGGTAAAGATGGGAATGGGGGAGATCTGGTGGAGTGTGGATGGAGAGAGTACTGGAAAAGATGACTGGAATTAGGGGTGCATTTAGAGGTGTGGGATAGAAACAATGGAAGCTCCCTGGAATTTACAAGGCTGACCTTAGCAAAGTCTCCTAGTAATTGGGAATATAGATCCTGAACCTGTCATCTTCTGTAACCAGGTAAGGTTTCCAATGGAAGGATTGGGACACTAACTCAGCCACAAAAACGTTAACCTACATTTTGCCTTGCCTTCAAGGTGTGCTGGAGTAATAATGGCACAGACTTGTAGGAGTGGCCCACCATTTGAGACCTGGTGTAAGAAGTTCTTTTGTATATGTGTTGTTTTTATTGGTTAATGGATAAAGAAACTGTTTTAGCCTGTCATAGGGCAGAATAGAGCTAGGCAGAAAAATTAAACTGATTGCTGGGAGAAAGTAGGTGGATCAGTGTGAAACCATGCAGCCACATCAGCAGACAGATGCTGGACACCAGACTAAACCTTACCAGTAGGGTGCAACCACGTGGCCACACACAGATTACTGGAGATGGGTTAATTTAAGATATAATCTAGCTAACAATACACTTAAGTGATTGGCCAAGCAGTGATTTAATTAATATAGTTTCTGAGTGGTTATTTCTAGTCTGAGCAGCCCAGAAGGAATGAGCGGCCTCCAACTACAGATACTCATGCCACTAGAGGGAGCCCATGCCTAACACTGCCCGGAGGGTCAGAAACCAGAGGATGGATAGCCCAGAGACCTAGGATAGAACCAAACAAGACCTACAAAAAATAAAAGATTAAAATAAAAAAATTAAAAAGTCAATGAAATAATTACTAATAACATTCTAATATTCTGCTATACTCATAGTCCATAGCCTAATACAATAACTATAAGAAAAACTTCATCCAGAAACTGATAGAAGCAGCTGCAGAGACCCACAGGCAAGCATTAGACCAAACTTGGAAATCCTGCAGAAGAGGGAAAGGAAGGACTGTAGGAAGCAGAGGGCTCAAGGACACCACAAGAACACAGCCCACAGAATCAACTAACCAGAGCTCACAAGGTGCACAGAGCCTGAGCTGACAATAAGGGAATCTGTATAAGTATTCCTAGGTTGTCTGCATGTGTTATAGTTGTGTAACTTGGTGTTCTTGTGGGACTCTTAACAGCAGGAAAAGGAGCAGACTCTGACACTTTTGCCTGGCCTGTTTTGGGGACCCTTGTCCTCCTGCTGGGTCTAGCCTTCATATGAGGATATGTGCCTAGTCTTATTGTCACCTTTTATGCCATGTTTGGTTGATATTCCTGGTAGAGCTGATGTATTCTGAAGGCAAAATGAAGAAGAGGAGTGAATATGAAAGAAATGGGCGACCAGGAAAAGAGGGGGAGGGCAAACTTCATTTGGGATATAAAGAAAAGAATAAATAGAAAAAGGCCCCCTCAAGTCTACTGGTTGTTTTTCTTCCATTTTATGGGCTTTCATGTCACTTTCTTGGTGGTATCATGTGAAAAATACAAGCTTTTAATCATGGCAAAATCTAATTTTTTCTTATTATTTGCACACTTGTGGTTGGACCTAAGAAATTTGGTAACATAGTACTCCTATTTCTGAAGTTCTTCCATTTTATACTCCACCTTTGATACCAGTGGTCAGTCACAGTTACATGAACTAGCAGACACAATTTTATGATTATTACTTTATGGAAATGGGACAATTATAAATCTGTTCTGTACTCTCTAGGACGGCTCAAGTGTTTCAGTCACAGTGTGATAAGTGTTCTAGACAAGCCCTGGTGGGAATTTCCAGTAGGAATTAACCGAGAAAGAAAGACACTTCTCCAGAGGAGGTGACACTTCCCAGTAGTAGCCCGGACACAAAGAGGTCTAAGGAGGGAGCAGAACTGCTTGCCCACCTTCTTGATAGCAAGTGCATGGACCTCTTCATTGCTCTTGCTACTGCCACTGCCATTAGGACCCAATTTCTTCAGTCTTTCAATACGTTAAATGCCAGCAGCTCTTCATAAATGTTCCAGACTTCCAGACCTTCAGTGCCAGAGTGGAACTGCTGAAGCATCCAACTTCATGGACTGGGCAGCTACCAAGTTCTGTCTCTCCAGTTACCAAATGGCCATTGTTGAACTTCCGAACCTCTATCATGTGAGACAGGTTAGCAAACCCTCTTTTATACTATATATTGATTTTTGTTCCTCTAAAAACTTCCTGTTTTTAATTTGTTCCTGACAATTATACAGCTACTATGGTTGAAGGACATTGATTTGTAAAGTCACTACGAAACTAAGGAAAAAGGGATGGGAATAAGGCAAGTTAAGAATCCCACAAAAATCACTCTTTCAGAAATTGCATGCTTTCCTTGTTATCAGTCTTCAGTTAATTTTCAGGATAGTGGAAAAATTATTTTGAGCTTTTTTATTCATCTGCCTACAGTGTCAGAATTTATTGACTGACAACAAATTCACAAAGTGTGGTTTCAGTGGCAGCAGTTTGCCAGATATCCCTGCTTTCTTTGACAATCCCGGCTGATGCAAACACAGTTATTTCATTCCAATCTTTTTTAAATTTTTTATTGTTTTTATTGAACTATATATTTTTCTCTGCTTCTCTTCCTTCCTCTCCCTGCCCCTTCTACCCTCTCCCATCGTTCCCATACTCCTAATTTACTTAGGAGATCATTTCATTTTCTACTTCTAATGTAGATTAGATTTATGTATGTCTCTTAGAGTCCTTATTGTTGTCTATGTTAATTTGAATTCTTTTAAAAACATAAACTTTATTGTAATTTCAGTGGTGTTTGCTTGACGTTGTAATTTTGAATTACATTTAGCAGTTAATTGATTTAAAAGAGACTGAAGAGGTACCCTTAAAATAATTCAGTTTTAAATAAAGGCAGCAGAATTGACAACATCAAATTAGTATTATTTTATTCCAAATTATTCATCTTAGAAAGAAGAACACTTACTCCAGATAGTTTAATACTTGAAAATAATTTTTTAACCTTAATTATCATCAAGTTTTAAAACAAAGAAAAAGAATTTGAATCTTTTAATAACTGCCAATCAGCATTCTTTGGGAGAGACTTAACTGAATGAAGTCTAATTAAAGATGTATTTTATCAAGCTTAATGTATAATTATTTGCTATCTGAAGGGATAAGCGGCTATAAAGTAATTAGAGTAATATTTGTGCTTAGAGCATGACCTAACTTTAAAGCCTGTTCTAAGAGAGGAACTTCAAAATTTTATAACCAATGGAGACAACACTAAAATAAATATATAAAATTCTTAGTAGCCTAATTCAGCTGAGGATATCTAGAGTGAGTGATAGAAATAATTATTATCATTACATTGCTGTAAGAACAGACATATATTAAGGACTTTCTACAAATCACTTAATGAAACGCCTGTCCATAGGTGTTTGCCTCATATTTTCTTTCATTTAATTTATAATCTTAATACTCTAAACAAAGACATTTTTTTCAAATTACCATTTTATAAACACCATAAACATCTATAGAAAAAAATGACTTGAAATTTGTATTAATCTAACTAGAAAAAAAATCATCCTGAGTAAGGTAACCCATGGCCAGAAAGACAAATTTGGCATGTATTCACATGTAAGTGGATGTTAGTTGTTAAGTAAATGATAATAAAACTTCAGTAATAGACCCAGACATGTTAGGTAAAGAGAAGGGGTCTAGAGGAGATGCATCAATCTCCCTTGGAAGGGAAAGTAGAATAGATTTTATAGGTGAATAGGGAATGGGTGTTAACAGTATCAAGAAGGATCAAGTATGGGAGACAATGGAATTGAGGGAGAAAGTACATGGAGAGATGGGTGGAATTGGGGGAAGTATGAGTGGTGATCCTAATGAGGACTCATAGTAATGGGGGATATGGTACCCCAACAGGATGCCTCTTCCAGACACACAGGTGTATTAGGCAGAGTTCTCTAGAGTAATAGAACTTATGGAATGAATGTGTATTCAATATATTCATACATGACTTGCAGGCTGCAGTCCAATAATGACTAACTGTGAATGGAAAGTCCAAGAATCTAGTAGTTGCTTGGTCCCATGAGACTGGGCGTTTCAGCTGCTCTTCTGTGAATGTTGGAATCCTGATGAAATAGGCTCCAATGCCAGTGAAGGTATAGATCTACTCACAAGGTGAGGGCAAGCAGGTGACAAATGAGCAATCCCTTTCTTCTTCCATTGCCCTTATATAAGCTTCCAGCAGAACGTGTGACCCAGATTAAAGGTGTGCCTTCCCACCTCAAGATTTGGAGTAAATGTGCTGTCTTCTCACCTCAAAATTTGCCAACAAAACCTTCTGTCTTTATGCCTCGATATCTGGATTACAAGTGTGCCATCCATTTCTGTATTTTTCCAGTTCATTCCAGAAATAGTCAAGTTGACAACTAAGAAAATCCATCACACAAGCCTTCTATTGGCAGCAGTAGATTGCATTCTAGTTTAGTTGTTGGTCAATGTGGTCCTATGGAAATCCCCAAACACCCAGTCTATTGCTAAGACTAAGAGTTGCTCTCTCCAAGCTGATATCAGGGCCCCATAACTCATTGAACATTGAGCAGTTGATCTGGTGCCCAAATGGAGACTTTAGCCCACATTCTAGTCTCTTTGGTGTGGGAAGGGACTCTTCAGGATACTGAAACAGATACATGGACACCAAAACAGCCAAACTTTAACCTGACTACCAGCAAAATATGTTGTGACAATGGTGGCATAGAACTTGTGGTAGTAGCTCAGCAATGTCTGATTTGACATAAGGTTTACTCCACAAGACAGAACCCATAGCAGACACTGCTTAAGTAATCAAGAACCAGAGACTAGATAACACAGAAAGCTAGGATAAGACTGAACATGATGAGTCTAAAACAAATCAATAAAATATTTCTTAATGACAGTCTTCTACACTTCTATATCAGTGGTACAACTCTATCTGATGGAAACTGCTAAAGTCATAAAGCCAGCACAGCTGCTTGACAAAGATCCAGCAAAGCAGAACCTAATGATCACTGCTATGCCAATGTTTGGTTTTTATCCCCACATGTTGCATGCTTGGGGGGCTTTTAATATTTGAACAACTTGGGGATATTGAATAGATGGAAAATTTCTTATGAATCATTTATGCCTTCTCCAAAGAATAGTGCTTCTAAGCATCCCCAGGAAAGTCCTGAGCATATTACCCCTCACTCTGTTAGGAGATATTCTTATCTGACGCTAGTCAAAGGTCTTCTTTATGCCCTGAAGGTTGTGGTGGGAACAAAGATACCAGAGATCTCTTCGTGAGGCTCTGGCTCCAAGATATTCTTGGAACATCTTTCCCTGTACTTACTCAGGAACAAGACAGTCAGTACAAGTAAACACAATTCAGTGGGCTAGAGAAGCTGGCAACAGATCAGATTCCTACTATACACTTGGGTGATTACATGGCACATAAGATTGAGGGTGCATATGATACTCCCCCTGAGGAAAAGATACAACAACAAAGTTAGACTGACTTAGTTACATCTGCCCTCCACAGGGACTTAGATTTATGAACAAAATGGTGTAGAAAAATGATAAAATAATGAGATATCAGAACCTCCCTTTCACAGAAAAGTGAGCTTCTGCAGAGCCACAGTGGTGTGATGTGACCAAGAAACAGAATAATTCCCCGAATAGACATATAAATAAATTCTATAAAGATATACAATGTAAGCATTGCATTATGCCAGGCATTTAATAGTAACTGCAGCAGCTTTGACCAGGGGATTTTTCTTAGGCCTATTGCCAATTGACACCCTGGCAATTAACAGTTAATTTGCCTCTGCTAGTTTGGAGATTTTCTTTCTGTCCTTGAAATTGCAAGAGCTTTGAGCCTGTCAACAGGCTGTCATGCTTTGGCAAAATATGCTTATAGATAATTAAAATATGGGTTATGGGGTTGATGAGGAAGAATGACTTTAAAAGATATCCTGTTCTATAATGGTTTATCAATGATGACTAAATTTATTACCCCAGATGGGCAAGAACAGATGAAATATGTGCCCAGGGACATAAATGATATGATCTATGTTTTGAAACAACATGAATCTTTTCCTGATTAGCAAGTTCTGTATAAATAAAGAAACACCATGACCGCCAATCAGTCAGGCTGCAAGATTTTCCCAACCACCAATGGCATGACTCAGTCCTCCGTCATCTACTCCTTGCCTCCTCTGTGGAACCTGTAAACTGCTAGGGCAAACTCTGGCAGGTCACTGTCTTATCCAGTCATCATCAGAGAGTCTTCCTCTGATAGCATGTGGTAACAGTTGCAGAGGCCCACAGCAAGACATTATAGATAGAGAGAGTCTAAATTGGAGGTCTCCATAAAATCCCTCCTCTCAGAGACCAGGAATGCCCAGGAAAGAAGATGCAGAAAGATTGTAAGAGTCAAATGGGATGGAGGGTACCAGGAGAACACAGCCTACTATGTCAATTGAGCAAAGCCCACATGAGACCACAGAGACTAAAGCAGCAAGCACAGGAACTACATAGCTCTATACCAGTTCTTCTGTGTATTCTGACTCTTTTTCTGCCCTTGGGACTCTTTTCCTCCTGTTGCATTGCCATGTGCAACTTCAAAATGGAAGTTTTTACTTTATCTTATTATATTTTATTTTTTCATGTTTGGTTGATATTCCCTATAAGCCTGTTCTTTTCTAACGAGAGACAGGAAGGAAGTGAATCTGAATGGGAAGGAATATGGGGAGGAATGTGGGAACAGTAGGGAGGGGAAAGAGTAAACAGTATATACAGTATGAGAAAAAAATGTATCTTCAGTTTAAAAATAAAAAAGAAACCTAGATTGCTAGAAGGAGGCTATCAGACTCCATCTAGCTAAAATAGAATCTTCCAAGTCCCATGTTGTTGACTTCATTTTTTAGAGAGATAACATCTAGGCTGATGTGAGATATCTTTTTTCTTTGCCATTTTCTGGTTTCCTTGAACTATTTATCACTTTATTTCCTGGTCTGATAAACTGTATCGGACTGTGCTTCTTCTTTTTCTAGCTTTGAAAAGTTTAATCTCATAACTTTTCCATACAAATGTTTGGAAGAAGTCATCAGCAAAACTTCTAAAAATAGGATTTCCAAATGGGAAACTTTTCTAGTGATAGTGTGTGGAAAATAATTCAGATATTACATTTATTAAGCAACAAAAATAAATTTCAGTATCATTGAGAGTTCTGCACTTCTATCTACATCTCCTTGAGCACTGGTATGAAATTCTTCATACTATTCTGTTGCTACTTTTTAAATATTTTTATTATTTTCAGTTACACATATGGGTGTGGATGTGTACGTAAGAGTGCAGTCATCCTCTGAGGCTAGAGGTGCAGATATCCCTGGTCTTGAATTACAGGTGGCTGTGAACTCCCTGATGTGGAAGCTAGAAACCACACCCAGGCCCCCTAGAATAGTAGTCTGTGCTCTTAACCATTGAGCCATGGATCTTTTTCATTTATATCACAGTTTCCAATTCTGTGTTTTTATGGAATTTCTCTGTGAATGAATATTTGTGTCTCTACATGTTTATTGTATTTTTCCTTTGACTCTTTTTCTCATTTGTTTTGTTTTACTCTAATTTGCTTGATTTTGTTTTATTTTATATTTATTTTGATAATCTGTTTTTCTGATGAGAGAGGGTGTGGATTTGTATGAAAGTGCAGATGGGAGGACCTGGGGGAAGTTGGGGGCACTGTGATCGGAATATATTGCATTTAAAAAATCCATTTTCAGTATAAGGAAAAAATCTAAAAGAACTCACAGTCACTTTTCTCATTAATTGTTGCTACATGCATATGTATATTTATATATACATATGTATTCCTAAATATATCGTGCCTGGTCTCTATGCTATCACTTGTATGTATGTTTTGAGGGATGACTATTTGGTTTTGAGTAACCTTTTGGTTACCAGCTCTTCTCTGGAAAGACTATTTCTCCCATTCTCAGGATTTTTTAATTTGCGTGCAGTTCTTTGTATAGCATTGTATAGCGTTGAAGCCTCACCGTGTTTCCCTCCTCCACTTTTGTACTTCCCTTGCTGTTGTCCTTGTTCAGCTCATGCTTAGGAAGTCTATGAACATTACTGAAAGACACAATCTCACAGCAAACTCCCTGATCTTCTGTTTCTTAAAGTCCTTCTGACCCCTCTTTTGGAATCTTCCCTCTGCCTCAGGTGTGGAAATCGTGTTGTGTTTTTAACCAATGGGACAGGGATCCACAGCTCTGCAATTTGTGTTGTGAGTGGAACAGCAAGCTGCGTTTCTGGCACCTGGCTGGTTGCCCGTATGGCTAGTTTTATTTGAAATAATTACATGGAAATTGTATTTTTGTAAGCATTGCTTGGCCCATTAGTTTTAGCCTTTTATTGGCTAGCTTTTATATATTGATTTAATCTATTTTTAATATTTTGTGTAGCCCATGAGGTGGCTTATTAGGGAAGATTTTAATTTGCAGCTGTGTCGGGTGGGAGAATCATGGCGACTGCCTGAATCTGCTTCTTTTTCCCAGCATTTTGTTTTGTCTATTCTGTCTATCTAAATTTTATACTATCAGATCCATCAAATCTGATTTGTTGTGGTTTTCTTTAATGGTCTCTTATTTGCTGCAGAGAGAATTTTTCAGTTTTTCTTGATGAAGGGTGGGGATTATACTTATTTCTTAAAATTCTTAAAATTTGCAAGCCGGGCGGTGGTGGCGCATGCCTTTAATCCCAGCACTTGGGAGGCAGAGGCAGGCGGATCTCTGTGAGTTCGAGACCAGCCTGGTCTACAAGAGCTAGTTCCAGGACAGGCTCCAAAACCACAGAGAAACCCTGTCTCGAAAAACCAAAAAAAAAAAAAAAAAAAAAATTCTTAAAATTTGGAACAAGAAGCATACGATAATATAGGACATGTGATATTTGTCTTTATGGGTCTGGGTCACTTCACTCAATATAATCTTTTCTAGGTCTACCTATTCACCAGGCTATACATTAGAGGAGGGTGTAACAATATACTTTTAACTGCACAACTTTTAAGATAATTTAAAATTAGATTGACTCATTGTACTTTATATGTGTTTTGTGTTCATGTGTGTATTTGCAGAAGAGGGCATCAGATCTCCAGGAACTGGAATTATGGATGGTTGTGAACTACCATGTAGATTGTGTGAGTTGAACCTCGGTTCTCTGTAAGAACAATAAGTCTTATTAATTAATCTCTGAGCTAAATCTACAGCCCCTTCCCCCATAAACTTTTGTTGTTGTTGTTTAAGTCTCAAGTAAACCTTTTTTTATCTTGGATTTCCATATCCCTGCTTTTGTTTTTGTTTGTTCCCCTTGTATTTAGAAAAAAAAGAGTATAGATAGTGAGGTTTGGCACACTTACAAAATGGCATAAATATGAGGGAATATTCTAGCAATAAAAATGGCAGGAAGGGCAGCACAGGCAGAGTCAAATAGCTCCACAGTTAACACCATGACTGCAGGTTTAGAAGACTAAAGACATTTGTCAGTGTCTTTTAATCTTCATCAAAAGTCATGAGGACTTCATTTCTGTGTTGATCTTAAAATGGCAAACATCCCATTTCTGTGCATTTGTAGTATTTTCTTTCCTTACTTTTAAACCTTGATTTCCCAGATCTTTTCCACCCTCACTAGTCTGGTTTATGATTGCTAACAAGTAGCCTTTAGCTTGTGTTTTTCTTTGTTTCTCCTTACATAGAACTATTCCCTTTTGTCATTCAGTTGCCCCACCACGCCATTTTAATATGTGTGGCAAACTGGGAGTTACAAAGTGTAATTTTTAGCATCCCTTACCTAATGTCTAATCTCTGACCCTTTAGATTTCCTAGGAACACTGTAGACCCTTTTCCTTGTTGTCCATGAGAGCTTCTCACGTTCTGGTCTGCATTTTGAAAAAGTCACCGGCCTGGCCATCATGCTCTGACAATATTCCTCCAGGCAGGTTTTTAACCATTGTGGGAGGAAATTGTCCAAAATTCCTGGATCCCCCACAAAAACCTTGAACACGTTATCAGTCATTCCCTGTGCTGGACAGTTTTATGTCAACTTGACACAAGCTAGAGCTTTGTGAGAAAGAGGAAACTTTAACTGAGGCAAAATGTCCCAATGAGATTGGCATATGGGCAAGTCTATAGGGTATTTGCTGGATAGATGATTGATGTGGGAGGAGTCAGCTCACTCTGAGAGTTGAGATTGGCATATGGGCAAGTCTATAGGGTATTTGCTTGATAGATGATTGATGTGAAAGGAGTCGCTCACTATGAGAGTTGCCAGCACTAGATTTTCGGCATGAATTATTTTAAAAAAACAAACTGAGCAAGTCAAGAGGAGCAAGCCAGTTAGACGCACTTTGTCATGATCTCTGCTTCAGTTCCTGCCTCCATGTTCCTATCTTTAGTTCCTGCTCTAATGTCCCTGTAAGGAGGAATACAAAATGTAAGATGAAATAAACCCTTTCCTTCCCAAGTTGTTTTTGACCATAGTATTTTATCAGCACAACAAAAATAACTAATATACATCCTTATTGAATGATCCCTCAGTGGGCAATCCCACCAAAAACATGGCAAATCTATTTCACAGACTGTCCAGAGGTGCCCGGAGGACATCTTAATAAGGTAATCTCCCAAATTACCATTTTTTTATTTCACTGTGGGTTCTAGGGAGTAAATTTACTTAGTTATTGATCTATTTGCTTCTCCTAAAAGATGACAACCACACCAAATCCAAAAGAGGGGAATGTAAACTCTTGATTTATAAAGTTGAGTACTTTCCTGTCATCCATCAATGTCTTTGCCATTCCGACCTGGAGTCTACATCACTCCTACCCATGAGAATACTAAAAGCTTGGGCTCTAGAAAGAGACCAAACTCAAACTGCACTTCTACCCTCTTAGGTAGGCTAACCAAAACTAAAATAAGATAGGTTCTCAAGCATCAGATATGCAGCAGCCCCTGAACTGGTTCCTGAGACTCACTGGCTTCTGTTGTGTTTCTGCAGTTCTTGCCTGAGGATGCCAAGAAGATTAATGTCCTATGGATTAATGAGTCCTCTGGCACACCTACATGAAAGTAACAGGGTTATACAAACACACACATATGTATATATAAACACACACACACACACACACACACACACACATATATATATATATATATATATATATATTTACCATCTCTTGAAAGAACCCCCAAGAGACATTGCAGAATTTCTGAAGAGAGAAATAGGACCACCCTGGGATCATTTGCAAAGAGTAGTTTTATTGGGTGCCAGGACAATCTCTGTGACACAATCTCAAAGACAGAGAGCCAAATATCCAGAACAGAACCTCTTTTTACATCTTTATCTTCTTTGTCTCCCATATAGAGTGAATTACATTCTAACTGATTACTTTCCTAGGGAGTGGGGTTTAAAAGCTGGAATAGGGAGGAAAGGAAAGGAAACATTATTGCGCAAGAGAAGTAGTAGGGTTGCACCTACAGCCAAGACTCTCACCACCTTACAGGCTGTTTCCTGTTTTCCTTCTTGGATCTTGGGATCCCCTACCACATGACCTTTAATCCTGGCATTCTTACTCTTGCTGTCATGCCTCCCATCACCTGTCTTCCTGCTCCAGTTCTTCGCCACTGCTGTGTCCACTGGCTGCAGGTGCTGCTCTATCAGATGTCTGCCTACACCTTTACATCCACTGTTTCCCTCAGATGACACCTCTCAGGCTCACCCCCTGTGATTCGCAAGCCATTCAGTGCTGCACATACTCCAGCCCTTGCTCTGCTTTGTTTCCACAAATACTTTGCACTGCATACACTGTGAATTTATTAGCATGCTGTTTCTTCATGGCTAGGGAGTTTGCTCTTTGCTCTACTGTATCCCCGGCAGAGAGCCTTGTAATAGCTGGGGGAGTGAGTGAGTGACTGGGGTATTGGGAACATTTAGCCTCATTTATTCATGTGACCTTATAAGATTCCCAGAAGCATGTTAACAACCAGACAGATGCCAAGAAGCCAGAAAGGGAAGGGATGGAGGAGCCAAATGTGGTGCTGAGAAAGCCAGGAAAGAGTGAGGCCATAACACACAGGAGAAAGGTGCTTACAGGAAGGAGTGGTCAGTTATGATGTTATTGAGCTAAGAGAGATGGAGAGAGAGAGAGAGAGAGAGAGAGAGAGAGAGAGAGAGAGAGAGAGAGAGAGAACAGAAAAAAAAGGAAAAAAAAGGTCCTCTGGGTGAACTTGAGATCTAAGTCTTAGCTCTTCAGATGAAGTGAAGACAGGGACCTCACCCAACTGTCCAGCTCCACAACATCCTCAGGCTGTGTGAAGCAGAAGATGAATAGAAAAAGCACGGGAGTGTAGTGATATCCTGGTTCTATAGTGAGGGTTTATGTCCTCAGAGTTTGGACACCAGAGCCTCTCCAGTTGCCCTGTGAACTGAGACCTTGGGCATCTCTCTACTCAGGATTTTTTTTCTCTCATACAGGGTTTTTTTTTTTTTCCCATGGATGACAGCAGCTGAAATGGAACTGTGGAGACAAAATGATGGTTTTTGGAAGTGAGCCATGTCAGGCAGGTCAGAGTTTATGTCTCTAGGCTGAGTTACCTCTTCTGAGGACCTCTGTCCATAGTCACTGGCTCCACAGCCTCTGCAAGAAGTTGTACACTGGTGGTCTCTCTCCGGGCTGTAAGAGGGAGAAGATTGTTAGACAGAAAGATGGAGCCCCCTTTAAGTTCAGATAGCTGTGAAGGAGGGACCTTTACAGGTCATGGGATAAGTTCCAGGAGAGGGGAAATTATACAGAATACCTGACATCTGCACAGGTACCGAGATCACATTTTCTCATCTGAGATTTTACAGAAGTATTTTTAAGTTCTTTGTCCCAGTCTGGATGGATTTCCTGATGACTTGACCCTAATGACCTGGTTCCTTGGTGACCTGATCCCTGATTTGATGGAACATAGGGGACCCCACCACCTTCTCAGACCCTGGTCACCAATATCCAAACCCACTCACCCATTTTTCTGCGTTTTTCTTGATGCTTGCAACCGAGAAGGAGGAGGGTAAGAAAAAGAAGCAATAGAAGGAAGGCCACAGCTATTCCAAATAGAACCTTCAGGCACCTTTCAAGTCCTGGGGAAAGGTGACATCCAGAATAAGGAACCATGCTATCTGCCTGAATATCTCCTGTGTGCAAGACTTACGCTGGGCCTTTGCACTCATTATCTACCCTTCTCACAATCATACAATAGCGTTCATCCTCTCCCACATTATGCCATATCACCTGCCTGGAAGAGGTAAATCTGGGGTTTGAAACCATGGAATCTAACTTCTGGCACTGCACCTTACACCAAGGATGAATCCCATGAGCTAGAGGGGTGTAGCCTGAATACCCTGCTATGGTCCTGTTCTACACCCTGTCACATGTCACTATGACTTTGACATAGGGGACAGGTTTACTGCAGAACCAGGTTCTGGAAGTCTCCTCTGTCAAGGGAAGTCCCAACTTAGGTCACTGCTGAAAGGAACTTAAAAATGTGTACTATGCTTCTCTCCTTCGCATTTTGAAAAAGAAAAGAAAAGAAAAGAAAAGAAAAGGAAAAAAAAAAGCCTGAACCAAGCCATAATTTTCTCTGGACCCCTACAACCTAATTTTCAACACTTTCCTCAGTATTCCCAGGGCCTGGATTCTCATGGGCAAGAACCTAGTTTCCAAAGCATGCTGGAAAATGATGGACAAATAGAGGGCTTGGTGCTCTGTTCTCCACTGTACCCATCTGCTCCTTACAAGTCTGAGCTCTAACATCTCTATATGGATGTCCCCCTATTCATTCCAGGCTCTAGGACTCTAGGATACTGCAATGCTGCTGAGACCTCAGCTTGGCCTCTGGCTCCTTAGACACATTCTGAGTTGACAGAGTAACCAGCCAGGTATAGATGTGCTGTCAATTAGAGAGAGGCCAGTGATACTCACCAAATGTTGGAATGGGCTCTTCGGATAAGGAGTCGGGGTCTTCAGAGGATCCTGGGAAATAAAACAAGTGGAGTGTGAGGGAAAGAGACTGACCCTGTAGATGTTGTCTCTCATTATCTTACATCTGCCTTGGATATATTTACCCAGGAGTCTCCCGCTGTCCACTTAGAACTTTCTTAATTTTAATAGAGGTGAAATGGGAATTCTTTAAAGGACAAATGTTAGGTTCTTCAACTTTGGCTGGTGAATATCAATGTGACTGATCGTCCCTCTTTCCCATCACTCATATGCCAGCTAACAGTTCTTCCAAGTATAGGCTCAAGGGTTACCATTTTAGCTCGGAAAAGTCAAAGACACTTACCTGAAACCACAAGCTCCACAGCATTACTGGGGTATGACAGCATGTAGGGGTATAAGTCTTCAGAACTATAGCACTTGTAGGTGCCCCCATGGGTAAAGGTCACATTCCTCATGAAGAATTTTGCCTGGTATAGCTTATCTTGCAGCACTGATCTTAAATACAGAAGTGAGTGGGTAGTCCCCTCTTTAGACAGAACAAAACTATCCCTTCGATGCAATGATTGACACACCAGGGTCACATCCTCTCCAGAGGACATTCTGGAACCTGGGAGCACTGACAGGGTAGGTGTGCCACGAAGCTGTCCTAGAGAGAAGAAGGATGGATGAAAAATTGTTCACCTTGACCTGAGCTGAAACCTCACCAGTACTAGTCTCTAAGGACTTGGGTAACACTGATTCAGCTTCATCTCTACATCTGTACCTTTATGAAAAAACTTCCTTTTGACCTTCACAGCCTGGACTTCCACAGCACATCCTGTCTAGTTGCGGGTCTCTGACTGGACTGGTTTGGCTCTGAATTTATGATCAGGGTGTACAAGAGGACAGTGGGGGTATGATCTCTCGGAAGAGAATATGTGTATACCATGTCATCTATACTTGCCCAATTACAGGAACACTCATGAAATGACAGGAGCACTCGTGAGACTCAGAGAAAGTTAGCCCAAGTACCCATCTGGGATTGTAGCCCAGGGTGCCAGGAGAAGCCAGTTCCTCCTTCTCTTCCCTGAACAAAGCAAATCCATTGAAGCTGATATCAAGGAAACACTGATGGGTTAGTGCTTTTCCAGGATAGGATAGGTAGGTCAAGAAGGAGGGCATGCTGGACAGCCTTTGAAGGAAGACAGATGGTTCCTGAAACATAGCAGTCCCCTCCCATCATGTCCTGCAGGTAATATTTTTTCTCCATCCCAAAACTCTAGTTCAAGAGCTAGGAGTTTCTCTCTGTACCCTCCTACATAGTACTCCTCAAGGACCAGAGCTTATGGGTCTGAAAAATGATTAGACAGTTGCTGTGGTTACCTCACCTGCAATGTGTATTTCCAAGGAGTTACTGGGACTAGACCACATATAGGTACTATTTTTGTAGCCATAACATCTAAATATTCCTGTATGACTGACTGTCACAGGACCTGTGTGGAAAAGAGCCTGGAATTGTTTGGTAGAGTTTATATACTGTGAGTCTTGGAGCCTGGAGAACTTCTCATCTTCCTTGGTCAGAACAAAACCATTGTATCTCTCCCATGAGGCACACTGGAAGGTCATGATCTCTCCTGAAGTAACCACAAGGCTTGTCAGGGATGATAGCACGGGTTTGGGGAGTAAGTACCCTAGACAGAAGAAGGTAACATGTTACATGGGATCATACAACCCACATTGTCCCTCGGGGTTGAGCTGTGGGAAGGAAACACTCTTGAGAACAGATAGAGCCTTTCCTGAATGTGGAAACTTAGGCTGGAACCCTTACCTGTTACCACCAACTCCAGAGTATTACTCTTCTTTGACCATCTAGGAGGCTTGTGATAGAAACAGAGATACTGCCCGGCATGGGACCATTGAATAATTGGGATGAGAAACTTGGTTATGTTTCCAGGCTTCATCGGGGTTAAACCCTCCAAAGAACGTTGGTTTCCAATATGATAAAGATAGTAATCCCGAGCACCTGGGGTTCCTTCACATATAATGGTCACCTGAGATCCATTGGCAACCACAGATCCTGGCTCAGCCCTGATAACAGGGTTTGGAAGTGACCCTGCAAGGAAATCAATATCTATGCCATAGGACATCAGGCTTTGGATCCCAATACTCTGCCCCAGGATGCTTTTCAATTTCACGGCATCAGCCCACATCTGTTGTTCTCCATGCCCACTGCCCAGAGACGCTCCCTTGTCCTCAGTGAGGATGAAGGACCCGAGAACCTAAGGACATACTTACTTGTGTGCAATGGGGTCCTGAGGCCCAGAGTCAGTCCTGGAAGAGAGTTCCGTGTGAGAGATTTGTCCTCAAGGACTGAGTAGACCCTCCCTTCCACAGTTGCCTTCTGACTTCCTCATATGCCTTGGTAAAACAAGGCCTGGCTGTGGAGTGAAGCCCCCACCCCACAGCAGGATGTTCTGTACCCTCTTCACATCTCACCAAGGCAGAGGAAAGCTGTGAGTGTTCCAGGCATGACATCTCCTGTGGCTACAACCTTGTAGATGGTTGGAGACAGAGCCTAGCCAGATGGGAAGACACACAGGGTGTGGCCTTGTTATGTGGTGGGTTCTCTCTCTTATTACAATGCTGTCACTTCGGCAGTCTTACAGAAAGAGGAACTTCCCTTTCCAGTCAACTGTCTTTGATTTTTCCAGTGATATAGCTCAAGCAGGATTTATATTCTCTAGTTATTTTTTTGAAAAAGAGCCTTGTGAAGTTCAGACAATCCTCACACCCCTTATCCCCCTCCCTCAGCTTCCTGTGTGCTAGGTTTATAGGCCAGTGATGGGCTATAGTCTATTCTTACAGAAGCAGCAATTCCATGGAAGCTCTATATCTGTCTGAAGGATTTTCATGTTATGAATGGCCAGGACTTAGCAACAAATAGTCCTAGTGTCTTCCTGAGAAGGAACTTCTCAGCTGAGAGTGGTCTGTGGCTGGCCAGTTTTGCTCAAGGACTCTCCATTGGGAGTCCTTCACTTCTAGGGCCAGGCCCTCCTCACAGGACCTCCTTCAGAGGACTTGTGGCCTCGACAGATGGCATCTCGTCTTCTTTCTCTGACCTCAATACAGGATATTCAACCACAGCAGAAGCGACATGTCCTCAGTGAGAAAGCGACTCACCAGAAACCTGATTGCATGTTTGTCCTCCAATCATTACGTCTTGGACACCTCATTCATGGTTTATTCTTTATAAATTATAGTCACTTAAGTCATAGCTGCATGAAATATGCTAGCTTAATTCTGCAATTTTATGTTTCTAACCAGCTGAGGACAGTTCTTGCTGCTCATGGTGGCAAGAAAGAGTCTCTCTGTCTAGACTCAGTTTTGGTGCTGGGTCGGATCTGTGTAGCTAGGTCTTCAAATTGGGTTTTCTTGGTATTTATGTGACTCCTCTCTTGGCAGCACACACTCAGTACTTTGTGTATGTGGCTGTCTGGGGCACTGGGCGATTTCCTGTCCATATCCCAGTGGGTGCAGGTTTCAGATGGTTTTGGTGTTAGATCATGAGAAGTCTCTGTGGTAGTAGGACTTGTGTGGTGTTTGTGTAGGCTTCTTAGCCCACAACAACTTCCTTAACTCTCCTGGCTTGTCAGTAACTTTAAAAATCTACTTTTCTCACCGCCACAGTGGACATCACCTGAAAATGAGGTGGAGAAGCTCATTTCTCTAGTAGTACATTAGGGTTTTTCCATTCTCATGATGTATTTATGGTATTCACACAAGGCTCAGATGATAAGTCTTTCTGAGTGCTTCTTTTTAATTAGGTTAGCTTTCATATACTATCTGTCTAGTGACTTTGAGACACTCAAGATTTTCCTTGTGAAAGTGCCCTGAGGATTTTCTAGTTATAACATTAAGCTGTTTGTAGATAAAGACATCTTTTCTTATAATACCCTTAGCAGTTACAGCTCCATAACTGAATTGTGCCCATCACTACTGTTACTAGCATGCCATCTTTATAATGTGGAGTACATGTGGCATAAAAATACTGATGCCATTACAAATTTCTAGGATAAATATGTCACTTTATGTAACAGAAGAATATTTTCATCTACTTTTTGTAAATTAATTCACAATAAATGAACACTGGTCAATGTTAAAATTTATGAAGACATACTGACTTTTCATAAAATTCTTTTTATCTATTCTAGTAAACATGTTTCCCTTTTACTTTTTGTGCATGGAAAATATTAGCTTGATGTTTGAAATTTTTAAACTAACCTTGATTCATAGAAAGAACCCATATTGATCATGTCTGTCATTCTTCTTATATGACAGAGTATGTTACTTGCTACCTTTTTGGTCTAGGACACTGTCTCTAATGTCTTTTGAGATTGTGAACTATGCTGGTCCTCTTGTGTAAGGAGATACTGATGTTCTTGTTGAAACACGGAACAAACCTGGGAAAGGTTCATCTACTATTTTTGTGAAAGTTTGTGCACGGACAGAAGCCCACTAGAGGCAGCCAGCCCTGCCCACCACTGATACAGTCCAGGGAATGTAAACAAAGGAAAGCCATGGCCAGCACCTTTAGTGGCCTGTAACTTCTGCTGACCAAGCCAGCCATTTCCACTGTAGTTGTGTGTACACTCCTCCCTCCCCCCAGGCATCATAGTCTCAGGTCCTGCTACTCAGGCCCTAGGGGTCCCAGCAGTCACTGCCATAGGCAACTTCCTGCCCCCTCCACCCCCTTCACAGCTGCCGACAAAAAATCTTCACTGTAGTTTAGAGCTGTTAACAGCAGTCCCTGTTTTTCCTTCTGCTCTGAAACCAGATTTGCTGTCCTTTTCAGAGTTCCTCTCCCAACCTGCCTTCCTCCTCCCCAACACCTCCAACTCTCCCTAACAACCTCCAACAACCCATAACCCAAACAAATCCACCTGCCTCCTCCCTGTCTGCCACAACCTGGGCCTCTGTCCTGTCCAGCCTACTCCCAGCTTCAGGTCACTGATTCCTCCCAGGCAGCCTCTGTGGTCAAGGCCAGCCAGGGCTTCCTCCTGCCATGTTCTCAGTTCTCAGTTTAAATCTTTCCTGTCCTGAAACTCCTCCTGCAGCTTACACAAACCCAGGATCCCAAAATTTCGTATATCTTAACTCTGTCCTACACTTCCAAAACTTCGACTAAAATTCATTTTTCACCCTCTCTCCTCCTTAAACTATCTCCAGAGACCAGCTGACTCTTCTCTGCAGTCACTCCAAAGAGCCCCCCAGTCTGATGCTGACTGGCCCCTCCTGTCCCCAAACCAGATTCACCACCGGTGCTTGCTTGTTCCCACACTTGTTCCCATGTCAGCTCGCCTCCACTCTAACACTAGTGTTTCAGAGATGCACTCCTCCCTCCTTCCTCCTAAAACCAAATTCTCCACTTTTAATCACTTTATGACCCTTCTTATCTCCCAACTCCTTCCTCCAGAGTCCTGGCCACTTTCCCAACTAATTAACCCTTTCCTGTCCTGACACTGCCTGGAGCTTAAACTCAGTCATAGAAAACAAGCTGAAATATTCTGTAACGACAATTTTACTATGTTTATGGTTTACAGAAACAAGCTTTATTTAGCCTGCTGTGTATCAAATACACTTAATAGATACTTGCTCCTCAAACTTTTCAGAGATTTGTTAAATATGACTTTTAAACAATTAAACCTAAGAGTTTCAAATATATATCCAAGAACAATTTTTTTCTAAACTCCTTAATTTTACCTCTGTCCCTGATCTATCTGTCTATTCTATTGGTTTGAACATATTTCAAACCAATTACAGACTGCTCTAAAAATTCCAGGACAAGCCTCATCTGTCTCTTAGGATCTTACATCCTGCTTCAGCCTCACCTAACACACTTCCCTATACTCAGATAATCCCACAGAACCTGGGCATCAGCTGACACACCCTGCTCTTCTAAATCTTAAACAACAGTCCAGCTTCCTTGGGTCCTATAACAACTATGCCACCCCAATGTCAACAAGAAGCCGTCAGAGAGAATGGTGCTCACTTACTCAACACCTGACCACCCAATAATAAAACAAAAAAGTAGAGAATGAAGGAACATTAGGGCTTTGGTAGGGCCTTGCCCTTCTCCCCAGTTCCCTCTGCTTTGCTAAAATCTGTTAGATTACATTCTTAAAGCAGGCCACCAAGGTCCATTTCATTCCCTTACTTAATTAATCTTTCCTCCTGAGACCAACTACTGAGGTCCAACTAACAAAGTATTAAAACTCACCCATCAAAGCCCCTTATGGTGCACCTAATTACCATGCCTAATTAAAATTAAACACCTCATCTTAGCATGGGGTTTCTTCTTGTGCCAGATGTGCCACATCTGTCTCCTCTCTATCCAGAGACAGTCCTTTTACTCCAAGACAAGAATCTTGTCCTCACTTCCCTAGTTTATCTCCTGTCTTTGTCCCTTATCTCACCAAGGCAGAGGAAAGCCCTGCCCTCTGGGGAATACAACCCTTATCCTCCAATATTTTCATTGAATGTTCTATGAAGTATAGAAATTGTGGTGTACAATTTTTGCAGTTCCATCCTTTTGTATGTGTCCCCCGTAGCCAGCACTGTTCCCTTTCTGTTAAAAAAAAAAAAAGCACTACATCACAAAACTGAGATCCATCAGGAGAAAGTATGTGTGTTAAATGCTTTTACTGAAAAGAAAGAAATGAGCAAACTTTGTTAGTGAGTTTTGTGAAATGGTATGAATGAGACTTTTGCAGATCCCATGATGGGTGGGGACAGACAAATCCACCCTCAGTCATACCTTGAGTGTGGAGCTTAATTTAGAGGAGGGTATTGAGATTAGGGTAGGGTGGGTAGAGACAATGGGGGGGGGCAGAGGGGAGGGAGAGAATGCTAGGAGAAATAAGACATCTGTCTCTTCAGAAGAATGGGGGTGAAACAAGAGCAGATGGAACTCATCTTTAAAAGGGCCTTTGCATCTGCATAGTGACATCTGGGCTGGCTAGGGTACTGCCTAGATTCATCCTGCCAGCATAATCCTAACAATGATCAATGCCCATTGATTTTAACAGTGAGATCGTAAGGTAGATGTGTATAAAATCATCAAATTGCACATCTCAAAAAAATATATTTCTATTTAGCAATGTTTCATCTAAGATTAGGAAAAGGTTTTTACTTTCATTTTCTGTTTTATCATTCAATATGACCACATGTTTTATTTGTGTAGTATTGTTTAAATGCAAGTTTGACTTTTATATATGAACTATTTTATCAAATACCTACACAATAGAAGCTTTTCAAAAGTTAAGTATAATTATACTGGCCCCTCCACTTTCTTTCTCCCGATAACTCCCATCTCCCTCTCAAATTGATGGCTTCTTCTTCTTTTTTTTTTTTTTCAAGACAGGGATTTTCTGTGGTTTTGGAGCCTGTCCTGGAACAAGCTCATGTAGACCAGGCTGTCCTCAAACTCACAGAGATCTGCCTGTCTCTGCTTCCTGAGTGCTGGGATTAAAGGCGTGCACACCACCACTGCCCGCATAATGGCTTCTTTTTCAATAATGTTATGTATATATATGATGGGGGAAGAGTCTTTATATATATACACAATATGTGTATATATATAGTGTGTGTACATATACACACACATACACATAAATATATAAGCACAAGCTACTGATTTTGTGTCATTGTTTGTGTTCTGGTGGAAGTTTCACTCCCAGCCCCTGGCATCCACATACTCATAGAGTCTGGAATGTTCTGATAGAAGCTTCACCCCAGCCCCTGGCATCTTTACACCCAAAGAGTCTGGAATGTTCTGGCAGAAGCTCCATCCCAAGCCCTCCGATCTCTCTCCAAACACTGCTGCATCTCAGAAAACCTGACAAATGATGACCCCCTCCCCCTCAAGACCACTCTCACAGGGTATTTAAACTGACCCCCAGAAAAAAGACATGTAGTTTCCAGTCTTCCTTTCCTGCCTCCTCTCTGGGGAACTGGAAAATCATCTGGGAGCGTTATATCCATTAAACCTGGGCTTTTTCTAATTATTCAGTTTGGTTTGGTCTGATTTAGATTGCTGCGTTGGTGGAGAGGCTTATCAGGGTGCAGAAACTTTTCAGTAGTTTTAAACTTGGTTTCAGGGCTCACCATTTAGTATTGAGTGATAAACTGCGGGTCCCTGGGAAATATTGTCCCTCAATTAGCATTCCTTAGTTGCCTGTTGTTCTTAGTCTAGGGGAGGTGCCCTGTGATATTCCCTCCTTCCCCAATAACATATCGATTGGCGCTGTTCATGCTCAGCTCTTGTTTAGGCAGATACACTGTTGGGGTGTCATGGGTGTAGCTTCTCAGTCATTCCTAAAAGATGTAATCTCACAGATGAGAGATCGTGTCTGGTTCTTATGGCACTTACAACCTTCCTATCTCTCCTTCCTCAATGTTCCTCAAGTCTTAGGTGCAGAAGTGGTGTTACAGAGGTATCCGTTGAGACTGAGCACCCCCAATCAGTTTTTCTCTGCAACTTGATCAACTGTAGCCAGGTCTCTGGCTCCTGCAAAGTGAAGTTTCTTTGATGGGGGGTGAGAATCATACTTACCTGTTAATTTGTCCATTTCTTAAACTACAAAATGAACCAAGAAAATGTAATATTACATTGGTGACACAGTTCGGTGGGTTCAGAGTAAAGGTATTTTTTTGAAAGTGTAAACCAATAATTGGCACGTAGAATGGTGATGAATGAGGAGTTACAGGACTGAGTGCTCTGCATTGGGGTGCTCACACCAATAAGGACATTCATGCCTAAGAGTGGCTGGTTCTCCTTTTTATAGTGGTCATTACTTTCCTACAGTTCTCTGTCTAAGCACTGGACCCCATGAAAATTCCCCCTTTCGTATGAATACATTCACTGATACTCCATTTTTTAAGATCTTACTTATTCCTGGTTTTGAGATAGGTCATTTCTCTAGAACAGTTCTAGGAGAAACTGTTTCACTGAAGATGGCCTGGCTCTTATAATCTTTCTTTGATGTCCTCTGGGTCACGGATGCCAGAGCTGTGATGTAGACATATCTGTTGGAGCTGGACTCCTAATGATGTATCTATTGATCTCTGAATTGTGTCCAGTTGTTGATTTCTGTGATGATCTCTATTTGCTGTAAAGAGAGCCTTTTTTGAAGAAGGATTCATACTCTGTAACCATAAACACAGAAACAACAAAACCAAACTAACTCAGTAGATTGCATTTATATATTTGCGTACACATATGTTTATATAGAAAAATATATATGTATATGAATATGAATATATGTGTATGTATCAATAATAAGCAAGAAAAAGTGGTCATCAACTTGAGAATGGGGTGCATGGTAGAGGTTGAAGGAATGGTATCTGCAAGGGGCTAGAGGGAGGGGGAAAGTGACATAAATTCTATTTAAATTAAGAATATTTAAAAAGAATTATAAGAAAGCAACCTAAATGCCCCTTGACTGAAGAATGGATAAGAAAAATGTGGTACATTTACACAATGGAGTACTACACAGCAGGAAAAAATAACATCTTGAATTTTGCAGAAAAATGGATGGAGCTAGAAAACATTATTTTGAGTGAGGTAACCCAGACACACAGAAAGACAATTATCACATGTATCCACTCATAGGTGGTTTTTAAACATAAAGCAAAGAAAACCAACCTACAAATCACAATCGTAGAGAACTTAGACGACAATGAGGACACTAAGAGAGACTTACACAGATCTAATCCACATGGGAACTAGAAAGTAGAAAAAGACAAGATCTCCTGAGTAAATTGGAGCATGGGGACCTTGGGGGAGGGCTGAAGGGGGGATGGGAGAGGCAGGGAGGGGAGCAGAGAAAAATGTAGAGCTCAATAAATATCAATTAAAAAAAAACCACTCATCAACAGTGGCTATTTCTTATCTCTGTGAATCATATAGTAGATATATCAGACTTTGACAAAGTCTATGAATTGGAATAAACTTTTGAATTGGCTTTCAATTGGAAGGGCTTGTATGTAGACGTGAAGATGCAAAACATAGTGATTATTGATAGGATAACCGACCTGATAAGTGATGGCATGGTTCTGTAGATTTGTAGTAGATATGGCTTCATATGTGCATCATGGAAAAGGAAAGATCATAAGAACAAGAAGACTGACAGAATGGCAGACAAATGATTCTTGCTGGGTGTAACATAGCCAATGCAAATGTGAACTATGCATCCAGTACTGGATTATAAACTATTGGTTCTGCCAACAGTCAATTATGGGTCAGGTAAGGACTCATTATGGAGCTTTGATCATTGATTAGTTATTTGATCACTGATTAGCTATTGATTAGTGTTGGATTCTGGGTGAAAGAGACTCATTGTCTTTAGTTGTGTACCCACCAGTAAGCCCACCAGGTTACTATACTTCCAAATATATGTTCAGATAGACAGCGTTGGTTAAAATTGGTGGGAAATTACAAAACAAAAAGACGCAGACAAGGTAATGGGATTGTTGGGTATGAGATGAGAGTTCCTATGGATAAAAAGGAGATAGAAGAAGATTGGATAGGAATAACCAGATGTTGTCAATGAATGCATCCATTTAATAAAAGAGAAAAATAGCTTGTGAAAAAGTAGAACTTGCTCTGGAAAGAGAAGTTTTGTAAATTGATCTAATGTCTATGCTTCCACCCCAGGTAAGATCAGCTACTTAATTTCCATTGAAGTGTTTGGTTCTGATATTCAGAATTGACTAAATGGGAGATCCTGCCCTGGATGAACAAGAAAGTGAAGCTGTGATGTTTTGATGTAGTCCATCAAAGTGACCACTCTAAGAGTGGTTGACACAACTCACCTTCAAACAACAAAATTCAGTAATTTTCCATACACCCTGTCCATCAAATGAGATATTTCCTCTAGCTTATTTTGTTATTTTTGTTTGTGACATAATCTCACAATGTAGTCTAGTCTTGCATTGAACTCACATCAATCCTTCTACCTCAGCATTTTGAGCACTGAGATTTTAGCCATGAGCTACTACTATTATTGATTCATCTCACTCCACTATTCAGACCCAAACTGCATGGATTTCTGGTGTCAGTTGGAAAGGCATATAAAAACCAGCCACACTGAGAATATTGGGGTTGCTCATTTTTGTCCCTGCCTCAAAGCTATTCTCTTTTCTTCTTCCACAGTTCCTTAGTGTTGCTAAGAGTGTTGATGAGAAAGAAATGTCTGAGTGTGTCTTTTGGATTTACCTATTTCATCTTGAGACTGATGTTGCCAGTTTATTTCACTGTTTTCACTAAATTTGCAGTCTCTGAGTCAAGAAATGGGGCATCTGTATCATTCGTGAAGGAATGCAGTTATTAATCCAAATTGTTACATGGAAAAATAATAGAAAATGAGTACTTTAAGGATGCAAAGGGATGAGAAAAGAAGGGACCAGTCAGAAAAATTTGTGGGGAGGTATCAGAGTTTGATAGAAGAATAGTTTTCTTCAAAAACAACCGTGACATTTCCATGCTTCCAATTTATCATGTCACTTCCCTTAAGATTCCCAGCTCAGTTCCCACAACCTGTGCCCAGATTTATCTCCAGAATCACATCAGCTTGTAGCTTTCGCCATGCACAGTAGTCATGGTTCCACTGTTCTGAGCTGTGTACTGCTGTCTCCATTGTTTACCTCCTGGCTGCATCTTATGTCTTTCTTTGGCTGTGCTGAACCTCAAATAGAAGAATTCCAAGAACAACCAGGACCAAACTGCCCAATATACTCCTAGTAAGACTCTCCACTGTGTGATCTTGAAGAGTTGAGCCTGGGTGATTTCAGACACAAGGTTACACTGTAGTCTAGAATCCATAATCCACACAGGACATCTACTTCCCCTGGACAAGACTTAGACCATCTGTATCTAGCTCTGTAACTGATCTCCTTACTCACCTGTTTTAGGATCTGACATGTCTGCTGATGAGCCGGTGGTCCCAACCATTCCTAAAAGCCATAAAAGAGGAATAGAATAAGTAAAGTGGTTAAGAGAATAGGTTTTTGGCTATTTCCTAAATTTCTTACTTTCTCTAAGTGTATGTTATTCTCACTGTGATGATTTGGGATGAACCACTTAACTGTTGGCCAAGGGTTCTTTTCTTAAGTTCATCTTCCTTTCATATATAACTCTAGGTTTAAGCCACCCAGTATGGGCTGGACCCTCCTACATCAACCATTAATCAAGAAAATGTCCTACAGACTTGACTATAGACAAATTTGATTTCAACATATTCTAATATCAAGTTTCCTTTTTCTAGTTGTCTCCAGTTTGTTTCAAATAGACAAAAAAATAAGAAGTAATTACCACAGAGTTTCTGAGACACAATGAAAGCAGTATACATTTAACACTAAATATGTTAAAGCTCTATATGTGTACATAAAGAAGCTGGAAATTTTCACACTAGTGAGTTAACAGAACATCTGAAAACTATAGAACAAAACGAAATAAACTCACCCAGGAGGACTAGATGGCAGGAAATAATCAAATCGAGGGCTGAAACCAACAAAACCAAAACAGAAAAAAGCAATACAAAGAATCAATGAGGCAAAGAGTTGTTTCTTTGAGGAAATCAACAAAACAGACAAACCATTACCCAAACTAAGGAAAAGACAGAGAGAAAATATCCAAATTCAGAAAACTAGAAACAAATATTTGACCGTGTGGCTTAGAATCAAGGTGTCCAGCATGCTGAGCATGTGCTCTAACAATGACCCCACCCACCTGCTTTACACGTATCACATATCACACTTATATACATGGATATTTGTGTTCTGTTTTGCTTGCTTTCAGATAATTTTAATTTATTTTTGTCTTTGCAGGTGTGGCTCACTTACAACCTATTCCTTACACGTGGCCAAAGATATATTTGAATGTGGCCTCAACATAAAATTTTATACTTATTTAAGCACTTTGATATTCTCTCTCTCTCTCGTGTGTTTATGTTTATTTGGATGTAGGTACATATGTATGATGCATGTGTTCAAGTGTGTATGTACACTGGAGACAGAGTTTAGTTTGGGTGTTGTTGCTGTAAACACTGACCAGAATCAACCTGGGAGATAAGAAAGGGTTTATTTGGCTTACAGATTACAGTCCATCTTCAAGGAAAGGCTGGGCAGAAACTCTTTCAGACACCTGGAGGCAGGAACTGAAGCCAAGACCACGAAGGGATACTGCTTATTAACTTTGTCTCCATGGCTCCTCGGTTTGCTTCCTTACACAACCCAGGACCTCCTGCCTAGGGGTGACACAGTGTACAGTGGGCCAAGTCCTCCCACATCGTCAGCAATCAAGAAAATTTCTCTCATGACATGTCCTCAGGCAAACATGATGGAGCTCCTCAGTTGAGATTCTCTCTTCCAAGATGTGTTTAGCTTTTTGTCAAACGTATAACAACTAACCATTACAGGTGTTGTTTCTCAGGAGTCATCTATCATGTTTCTTGAGAGAGGGTCTCTTACTTGGATGTTAGAAACACCAAGTGGGCTAGATTTTTGTGGCAAGCAAATCCCAGGGCTCCTCCTTTCTCTGCCACTCCAAATCTAGAATGACAAACACATATCACTATGCCCAGCTTTTGAATGGGTGCTAGGTAGCAAGCTCAGGTCCTCATGCTTTTGTCACAAGCTCTTAACTGATCAAATCATCTCCTCAACCAACTATGAGACTCTGTGTTTGTGCTGTGTGTGTGTTTTTCTGTCTGTGTGTGTGTGTGTGTGTGTGTGTGTGTGTGTGTGAGAGAGAGAGAGAGAGAGAGAGAGAGAGAATTTTTTTTTAATGATTTACTTATTTTTATTTTATGTCTAGAAGTATTTTCCCTGAATGTATGTCTGTGCCCACAGTGACTAGAAGAATGCATCAGATCCCCCCAAAACTGCTCATGAGCCATCATATGAATGTTGGGAATTAAATGCTGGTCCTTTGCAATAGTAGCAAGTGATTTTAACCACTGATCCACCTCTCCAGTCCCACATATGTGATTTCAAAAAACTTGATTTTGTGGGTTCGTAGTATGAAATGGCAGCAGGCCCGTCCTGCTGCCTGGCTAGCTTAACCCCCAAAATAACCACACAGAAATTGTATAAATTAGATTGCTGTCTGGCCCATTAGCTCTAGCCTCTTATTGGCAACTCTCACATCTTGATTAACCCATTTCTATTAATCTGTGTTCACCATGAGGTAGTGACTTACCAGCATCAGCTAACTCTTGGGCAGGAGAAGCATGGCGTCTGCCACCCTGCCTTCTACCCAGCATTCTGTTCTGTCCACTTCACCCACCTAAGGGCTGCCCTATCAAAAGGCCAAGGCAGTTTTCTTTATTCAACCAATGAAAGCAACACATAGAAAGACGACCCTACACCATGGGTCTACAGTGTGAACTTTGCAGATAACAGAATCATGTCATAATTCCGAGTATTGGATTGCCTAGACCTGATGCTTATGAAAGAAAGTGCTGTTTTGCTTACTTGAATTTGTGTGATTTCTTTAATTCACATGATTACTATTTTTTATACTGCTTGATATCAAACCTATGGTTTTGTGGTATCTGCACACAAATGAACACACATACACACACACAATCTCATGGTGTTTGAAGTAAGCATACAGTTTTGTGTAGGCTCACAGCTCTCCTTAGTCACTTCTACCACAGAACCACATCCTTTTCCTGTTTTTAACCATGTATTTTTTGAGTATCACTCAGAAATCATAATCCTCCTGCTTCAGTATCTCAAGTACCTGGAATTAGGGTGTGCATCTCCAGACCTAGCTTCCAATTTTATTAGTCATTTTAAATTTCATCTGATTGTTGTCTGAATCACACAAGAAATGTTCCTAATGCTGAGATCTGCTCTGTGACCCTCAGCAATTTGTCCTGGAGAGCTCCGTGGGTGCCCTGTAGGTTGAAAGTTCTTGATTGTCTGCAAGGCTGCTCATGTCTGCTGCCTTCTTACTGATGTTCTATCTGAATGTTATGTCCAATGTTAAAGTAAACACCGGAATCCAGTATAGCATTTCCTCTATCTCTCTTTACATGTTTGTATATAATGATATGGAATAAATATATACACTCTTACTTCTTCAGTCTGATGTCTTGATTCAGAATGACAACAAAGAATGAATTTCTTGGTCTCTTGTGACAGATTTTTACTTTAATTCTATTTTGTGTAATATAAATGTGACTACTACCTCTTTGATCTATCTATCTATCATCTATCTATCTCTCCAGCTTTCTATCTCCCTCTTCCTTCCTCTCTATCTAAGAAAGAAGTAGAGAAGTTAGGCAGCTGGGAGTCATGTGCTTTATTTTTATTTTCAAGCTAGAAGAAAAGATGATTTGCCTAGGACCTATAATGGCCACTCTTCTTTGTTAATGAGGCTAGATTTATTTATAATCATCTACGAGATACACTTCTAAGTGTGTCTGGGGGTACATATACAGGAAGATTTATCTGAAAAAGAAGACTCGCATCGAATGTGAATGGCATCAAAGAACAAAGGAAGGCTGGAGAGATGGCTCACTGTTTAAAGTGCTTTTCTTGTCCTATTATGAATATAACTGTTTATTGATGTTTATCAACCCTCTATAAATGGTAAAAGATGATCTGCCTAGCTATTTCCATCTTTAATATTTGCTAGGTTACAGAGCAAATCTTCCTCTAGAAGGAAGCTGCTTGCTGCCAGATTTCACCATCAATTTTGCCTACTCTCATTCCTTGTAATACACTGGAAAATAAATTTCAATCACTCCATTCACCTTCAAACTCCTTTCTACACTACAAGGCCCTGTTGTGAAAGCATTCACTCAGCTGAACCTTGGTTCTCATAGTCAGCTCTACATAAAGGTAATCCCCAACAGTTATCCTGATTGACAGGACTTATTGACGATAAAGGAGCCCTAAGCAACAAGCATTGAGTAGGGGAGACAGTATGTCTGCTATTACTGATAAACAAGTCTGGGTGGCTCTGAATTTTCTAGCAGCAGACTCAGGAAGGTGTAATCTACTGGCCTTTGCTCTACCCTAACAAGCTGTTAATATTCTATATTTACCCTTCACCTTGATTTCAATTAATGTAAGATCATAGCCCAGGGGATTAAAGTTTATGCCTTTATCCCTAGAGACACAGGAAAAAAAAAAAAACTTGGATCACTAAACCAGCCCCAGCAAAAGAAATTCCTTCTCACTTGGGTGCCTTCAGATAACCTGCTGGAGCTATAGGCAAGTCACCAAAAAATTTCCCTTAATTCAGTTAGCAAGATGCTTATGCAAATCAAGCACTTTTGCCTTCCTCCCACAGTTACTATGGTTACCACAAACTGTTTCTAGCTGCTGGATAAAGAAGAGGAAGTGCTCAGGAAGTGCAACAACACTGTGGTATTTTTCTACAATTATTATTCACAAACTTCTTACAGTTAACTAGTTACACTTAAGAAATGTAGTTAGTGTGTGAAAACTTCTTCTTAGAATTTTGTATTGATTCTTAGTTAATCTGCCAGTGAGCTTCACAGCCATGTCTCCCCCTCTGAGATATAAGGTGCCTCCTTGTCATATTTACCTGTTTCTGTGGAATGAATGCCTAGTACTACTGTTAGCACCTATAGAATTTGCTAACTTTGTCTGTGTGGGTATAGAAACTAAATCTTGTGGAATGTGTAGAACAACAAGGGTAACAGCAAAGAACAGCAAGGAATATTGAGGAGGAAAATCAAAAGGAAAGCATCAAGAGAGCATTAGAGAGCACATAGAAAAAATAGGACATGATAGAAGACTTATGTGGGATAACTTATTTCATTTACCCTCAGGTAATGATATTAGCAAGTTTTCGCCTGCTATAGTGATCCTTCTGAATCCTGAGAGGCTTAGTGGGCTTGACCCCAGCACAAACCTTAATAGAGTAATAAAGCATACTGGCCTGGTGGCTTCCTCATTGAGAACTGGCTCTCAAAGGCCGAGAAGATGCTCTGCAAGGGGCCAAGGGAGGGGAGCAATCTGTAGTCCTATCAAACTGTAAAGTCTACAAACCATAACAATGACCGAACAGCAAAATATCCACAACAGTGCAATAGTGGTAATACTGTCTCATGAATAACCAGTAGTTATCTATTTAGAAGTAATACCCACTTAATAAAAAAGGATTCATGTCTGGTACTGTAAATCTAGACAACTACTGGAATTACTTTTAGTTTTCTTTTATTTTCAGCCTATAGTCAAACATTTCATCAATGTTGGTAGTAAGGTTCTCATTCATCTTCATACATAAAAGATGATATCACAAGAAATAAAATTTTAAGTAGGAAGCTATTTCTTTCTCCCACTCAAATGAAATTTATTGCATCCTGCCTTCCTTTATGTCAAAGTTAGTGACCAATTCAAAATCTCTTAATGAAAAGTTCTGTGTCGTCAATATAGAATGCTACTTAGTTTTTTTTTCTCAATTTTTTTTTAGGTTTTGATTTTGTGTCTAGGTGTAGGTCTCATTTTCACTGATTAGAGTTAGCTAGGAATCTGAATCACACAGGCTCTTGTAATGACTTTGAAAGTTTCTTTCTTCCTCTCAAAATAAAAATCCAAGTTTTGAAAGCTAAAAACTTCTATTTCACTTTTTATTTACTTGTTGAGACTTGCTTTGTGTACTAATATGTGATTGATTTTGCAGAGAGCTTCATAGACTCCTAAGAGGAATGTGCATTCTTTTATACTTGAATGGAAGGTCTGTAGATGTCCCTTAGGTCTGCTTGGTTTATGATGTATTTCAACTCCAATGTGCTGTGGGAACTCCTTTATAGACTTTAAGATACCGTCCCACTTTGGGTGTGGTCAAATTTACTATAGATACAGATGTAAAAAAAAAAAGTGCATGGCTCCTTGGCTGTTTGATTCGGTTCCTGTTCCCCACGCATGCAGAGGGCTGCTGGTCTACCCCCAAATAAAGAATCCTTTATTATATTCCATTCTGAGCTAGTGTGGGACTATCTTATTACAATCACAACACCAATGCTTCCCTGTTTCGTTTTTGTTCATATGATTTGTCTATTGGAGAAAGTAGGTTATTAAAGTATAGTTTTATATGTAGTGTTGCTTTTATAAAATTAGGTGTTTCTTTGTTTGGCATGAATGTTTAGAATTGTAATACGCTCTTGGTGTATTGGTCATTTAATAAGTATGAAGTAACTTTCCTTAGTTCCTCTGACTACTTTTGGTTTAAAGTCTGTTTTGTCAGATATATAATCAATAACAGAGCAGCACAAAGAAAGGAGAATAAATGAAGACAGATCATTTAAGAGTCTGTTTCAGGGCCAATACAGTGGTTGACCAATGTGTAACATAAACAGCTTTTAGTTTAACACTTTGCACCATTAAGGAAGGAAGTCTATTGCATTAAATTAAACAGAGTATTGAGTTTCTAAGGAAACATGGTAGCAGAGAATGTAATGAGAAACCACTAGGTTTTGCACATCTGACAAAAGTAGTAATGGATATAGAAAGAAATTGATATAAAAGTCACAGAAAGGGGAAATCTACCCAATATCAAAACTTTTTTACTAGCCAGAAAGACTATTATCATATGTACTCACTCATAAGTGGTTTTTAAACATAAAACAAAGAAAATCAGCTTACAAATCACAATCCCAGAGAACTTAGACAACCATGAGGACCCTAAGAGAGACTTACATGGATCTAATCTACTCAGGAAGTAGAAAAAAGACAAGATCTTCTGAGTAAATAGGGAGCAGGGGGACCCTGGGAGAGAGTTGAAGAAGAGGGGGAAGAAAAAGGGATGGGGGCAGAGAAAAATTATAGCTCAATAAAACCAATAAAAGAGACTTTCTTGAGCAAAAGGAATAGAGCAATGTTCTATGACAGTCACTATGTTGCACTGTGACCTCATCAAGTAGTATATGTCTATGTGTCCTAGCTGAGAACACATAGTTGGGATGCCCTAGTTATTCATCATTTGGAAATGTGTAACCAAACCAAGCCTACACCAATTTTTTTTAACTTATTCTCTTCTATATTGGGGGGGGAGTGTAAAATATATGTGCCTTAATCTGAAAATAATTAAAAAATAAAATGCTTCCCTATCAAGTGTGGGGAGATAAATTTGTATTCCAGGAATTTACGTTAAAAAAACAGGCACTGTGATGCACCTGTAATCCAAGCACTGCAGTTTTGAGATGTCAGGCAGAGACCAATAGATTCCAGAAAGTTGGTAGAGTTCTATATCTGGATCAGCA
This sequence comes from Microtus obscurus, assembly GCA_963919715.1. Taxonomy (NCBI): domain Eukaryota; kingdom Metazoa; phylum Chordata; class Mammalia; order Rodentia; family Cricetidae; genus Microtus; species Microtus obscurus. The sequence continues at coordinate 3,258,659 of CAWTZC010001519.1, read as the reverse complement.
GGCAGTAAGAAGAGAGTGACATTGTGCTGGCTTAAGCTTCTGAAACCTCAAAGACCACCTGAGGTGATACAGTTTTTCTGACAAGGCCAAAACTACTCACATAAGAACATACATCCTAATAATGCCAGTTCCTATGAGTCCATGAAGGCCATTTTCATCCACATAACCACACACAGATTCAGAAAGATAAATTTTGTGTGTTTTCTTCTGTAGCCAAAAATCTAGGTTTTTTTTAAAGGTATAAAATAAAAGGGAAATTCTTAAAAAAGAGGAACAGACACCAGGAGTTGCACAGGAAATCAAAGAGTGACCTATGGAGGCCAATGTGTTAAAGTAGGCATTATGTTTTCATGGAAATGACATAATAAAATCCATCATTTTGTGCAATAAATAAACACTATTAAAAAGTTTTAAAACTTTCCTAATAACATGTCCAATGTTATGTCTAGCCTTTTTAAGCTCTAAGAATTCTATTCAGAATAAGAAAAACTGCCCTATTCATCAATTAATTCATAACTGTTTTAATAAAATATTATTCAAATCATAGTGGAATTTGAAATATTTTTATATACATTATTTTGATGAGAAGTATTAAGCACTGTTTTTTTCTATGAATGCCAAATAATTAGTTACATTCTTTAAATCTCTTATGAAGACCAATATATAAAAAATTCTGGCTCAAGAGTATAGTAGTCTCTCCTTCTCTCTATCCTTTCTTCCCTCTCTCCTCTCTCTCTATCTCTGAAGTTATCATTTGAAGTTTCAACCTCAACAAGCATAATGCAATTTCGGATACTAAGAACATGCAATAGTTCCACAAATAATAAGTCGAATGACAAAGAAAAGTGACCATTTTAATCATCACCTAGAAATAAAACCATATTAATAAATGGGAAAAGATAAACAAATTATTGGTAAAACAACTGAAAGGATCATTAAAATGTCATATTTCATGATCATTTATTCTACATATAAAACTTTACATTTAAAGCCTTAGGTTTTGATGGGAATATATATATATTTTGAATACTTCCATTTTGTGTTTTTCTTTTCTCTGTAGTAAATGACAATGACAGTAAAAGCAAAATTAAAAAATTGTCTTATTTCAAGCACTTAGATTCATGTTTCTAAAAATGCAGAACCACCTAGCATGACGGCACATGCCTTTACTCCCAACGCCTGGGAGGCAGAAAGGTAAGGGACTCTCTGTGAGTTCCAGAACAACCTGATCTAAACAATGAGCTTTAAGCCAGCCAGAGCTATACAATGAGATCCTGTTTTTAAAGGAGAAAAAGCAGAACCCAAGAATCAATGGAGATAAATGTCAAAAGTTTTATCAGTGAAAGCATAAATGAAGAAGAAATAAGAGAAAGAAATGAAAAGAATGTAATTCTAATAGGGAGAAGGCCTGTAAGAAGGGGAGGAAGCTAAGGAAAAGATAGAGGATACAGAAACATGGCTGCAACATCAACAAAAAACAAACACAAATGAGGCCACACTTTTGCAAATAAAAGGGAGAAAAAGCACGAGTGTTCTACAAGCCAAAAGAAAATTGAAGAAAACTCATATGCTGTCTTTGAATTTATTTAAGCTTATCAGAACTCTTATCTGGTGCCCCTAAGGAGCTCATCTAGTATTTTGGGTGTGTTCCTTGCCTACTGAGATTCAGCTGTTCTTCCAAGCACCCTCAGAAACGGTCTAAGACCCAGACCTGAGTGAAATCCACATCTACTCAGGGACAGCTCAGCAGATGGAGTTCTTTCCAAGGTCTGTTCTGTCGTGTCATCTGTTCACATGGTTCTGGCAAAATTTTCTCTTATTTCAACCTGTGGTGCTCCTATGATTCCACCAGGCCTCAACCAATATTATCAACAGAATCAGGAGGACCAGCCCTGCCACACTCATTCTAATTGAGTTCTCCAGGGTGTAATCCTTCATGACAGAACCTGTGTGAAAAGAGAAAACATAATGAGTGGATCAGGCCATGCATCACAGGCTTCTGAAATGCAGCTCTTTTCTGTCTACCTTAAAAGAGTTATTTCTTTAATCAAATTGAGAGTTGAAATCAACAAAATAGAAACAAAAAAGGCAGTACAGAGAATCAATGAGACAAAACTTTATCCAAACTAATCAAAAGGCAGAGAGAGAATTTCCAAGTTAATAATATCAGAAATAAAAAAGTGTGACATAGGGGAGGGGAGGAGGAGAGGGAGGAGTGGGAGGGAAATGGGAGGCAAAGAGGAGGCAGAAAATTTTTTTCCAATAAAAAAAAAAAGTTAAAACCTTCCTTTTTATGTAGACAGAAAAGGGGAGATGATGTGAGATTAACCTCTGTATACTGTGAATACGTTTTATTACCATTGGTTAATAAAGAAGCTGCTTTGGCCTATGGCAGGGCAGAATAGAATTAGTAGGAAACACTAAACTAAATGCAGGAAGAAAGAAGGCAGAGTCAGACAGATGCCATGTAGCCGCCCAAGAAGCAAGAGGTAACAACCACTTCCAGAGGTCCTGAGTTTAATTCACAGCAACCACATAGTGGCTTACAGCCATCTATAATGAGACCTGGCGCCCCCTTCAGGCTTGCAGGCACACGTGGAAGGAATGCTATACATATAATATAATATAATATAATATAATATAATATAATATAATATAATATATATTATTTAAAAAAAAAGAGCTAGTTCTGGGACAGGCACCAAAAGCTACAGAAAAACCCTATCTCAAAAACCAAAAAAAAAAAAAAGCCTGAGCTAATAGGCCAAACAGTGTTGTAATAAAAAAAAAAAAGAAAAAGAAAAAAAAAGTGTGACATAGCAACAGATATGAAGGAAATCCAGAGAATCATTAGGTCATATTTTGGAAAACCCATAAAATTGGAAAACTTAAAGGAAATGGACAACTATCCAGATAAATATCACTTACCAAAATTAAATCAAGACCAGATAAGTAAATTAAATAGACCTATAACTGATAAAGAAATAGAAACAGTCATCGAAAGTTTCCCAACCAAAAAAGCCCAGAACCAGGTGGTTTCAGTTTAGAATTCTACAATATTTTCAAAGAAGAACTAATACAAATGCTCCACATAACAGAAACAGAAGAAACATTGCCAAACTCTTTTTATGAGGCTACAATTACCCTGATATCCAAACCACATAAGATATTGCTAAGAAAGAGAAAGACAGACTTATCTCACTCATGAATATTGATGCAAAAATATTATATAAAATACTGGCAAATTGAATCCAAGAACACATCAGAAAACTCATCCACCATGATCAAGTCAACTTCATTATAGTATGAGGGGCCGGTTTGTTGGAAATTCTGTCCGGCCCAGTACACCACAGCTGGCAAGCCCCAAAGAAATCACACAGAAAGGTCTATATTAGGTTATAAACTGATTAGCCCATTAGCTCAGGCTTCTTGCTAGCTCTTATAAATTATATTAACCCATTATTCTTATCTATGTTAGCCACATGGCTCGGTACCTTTCTCAGCTGGGAAGATCACATCCTGCTTCTTCAGTGGTCTATTCAGGACTTGGAGGAATGGGCTTCCTCCTTCCTAGAATTCTCCTGTTCTCCTTGCCGTGCCTCTACTTCCCATCTGGTTGACCTGCTTATAATTCATTCCTGGACAATCAGCATTTATTTAAAACATGGGTGGCAGAATACAGACAATTCTCCCACACCATTCTTTCTTTTTAAAGAAAGGAAAATATCCATAGTCCATTCTTTGGGAATGTGGGCATAATATTCCAGGCTACTTCCAGCTGGTTGGGGGCACTGATAATCTTATGGGAACCTAAAGAAAATTTAGAGTTATGATCAATGGCACCACTGTGGATAACTGTATCCACAGAAAGCTTGAGAAAGCTTGAAAAAGAATAGAGTAAAGCATGTTTTCTTGGTAGCAGCAATTTCTTGAGTCTGCTCTGCTTGACATGCTCTCATCTAAGAAAGGCTTCCTGACTCAGCTTTAGCTGCAAAACCCTGCAGCTCTTTAAGAGGTCCTGCCACAAAACACTTAAATAGTGTTGATAAAAAAGCTGACTGCATGCTTTTTGGTTTTCAGCCATAGCAGGAAAAAAAGCTTTGCCATTTTAAAATGCTGGCTTTCTGGGCCATCCTGCAGGGCAAATTCTGACTCTTTCAGGAAGGCAGTCAAACTGAGTGTGGTATGTGAGCAGAATGCTGCAGCTTGCTTGCTGGCAGAGACCTTGAAACGCCACAGAGTTGTGGCAATAAAATGGTTCCAGCAGTACCTCATGGCAGAGGTAAAGCTAAGGAATAGGCTGGATCTAACCGTCAAAGCCATGGCTTTAATCCTTTCCTTAAAGACTCATGTAGTCAGAAAAAGAGAGATATACAGTAAAGAGAGATTCAAAGAAAAGAAACCTCTAAATGGTTTGCAGTGTGTTAAAAATATATGCAGGCTTAAAAAAGGGTTAAAGTCCTTAAAATAAAAAAGAGAGTAGTAGGGTGTGGTGGTACACACCTTTAATCCTAATGCCACTCATAAACACTTTCAGTAATATAGCAGGATATAAGACTAACTCAATAAAATCAGCAGCCCTCCTGTGCACAGATGATAAATGGGCTGAGAAAGAAATCAAAGAAGCATCACTCTTCACAATAGACACAAATAGCATAAAATATCTCAAAGTAAATCTAACCAAACAAGTGGAAGACTTGTATGACAAGAACTTTATGTCTTTGAAAAAAGAAATTGAAGAAGACACCAGAAAGTGGAAAGATCTCCCATGCTCTTGGGTTGGTAGAATTAACATAGTAAAAATGGCAATCTTAACAAAAGCAATACACAGATTTAAGACATTGTCCATTAAAATCCCAACAAAATTACTCACAGACCTCAAAAGAACAGTACTCAACTTCATAAGAAAGGTCAAAAACCCAGGTTAGCGAAAACAATCCTGTACAATAAAGAAACTTCTGGAGGCATCACAATCCTTGACTTCAAACTCTACTATAGAGCTACAGTACTGAAAACAGCCTGGTACTGGCATTAAAACAGACAGGAGGACAAATGGAACCAAATAGAAGACCCAGATATTAATCTACACACCTACAAGCACCTGATTTTTGAGAAAGAAGCAAAAATAATATCAAATGGAAAAAAGAAAGCATATTTAACAAATGGTTCTGGAATAACTGTATATCAACATATAGAAGAATGAAAATAGATTCACATCTATCACCATGCACAAAACTCAAGTCCAAGTGGATCAAAGACCTCAACATAAAGCCAACCACACTGAACCTTACAGAAGAGAAAGTGGAAAGTACCCTTGATTGCATCGGGACAGGAGACCACTTCCTAAATGTAACCTTAGTGGCACAAACACTGAGAGAAACAATTAATAAATGGGACCTCCTGAAATGGAAAAGCTTCTGTAAAGCAAAGGAAATGGTCAACAAGGCAAAATGGCAGCCTACAGAATTGGAAAAGATCTTCACCAGCCCCACTCAGATAGAAGACTGATCTCTAAAATATACAAAGAACTCAAGCAATTGGTCATCAAAAGAACAAATAATCCAATAAAAATGGAGTACAAACCTAAACAGAAAACTCTCAACAGAAGACTCTAAAATGGCCGAAAGACACTTAAGAAAATGCTCAACATCCTTAATCATCAGAGAAATGCAAATCAAAACAACTCTTGAGATTCCATCTTACACCTATAAGAATGGCCAAGACCAAAAACACTGATGACAACTTATGCTGGAGAGGGGAAAGGGGAACACTCCTGCATTGCTGGTGGGAGTGCAAACTAGTATAGTCCCTTTGGATATCAGTATGGCAATTTCTCAGAAAAATTAGGAAACAACCTTCCTCAAGACCCAGCAATACCACTTTTGGGTATATACCCAAAGGATGCTTAGTCGTACCACATGGATATGTGGTCAATTATGTTCATAACAGCATTATTTGTCATAGCCAGAGTCTGCAAATAACCTAAATGCCTCTCAACCAAAGAATGGATAAGGAAAATTTACACAGCAGAAATTCTCAGGCAAATGGATGGATCTAGAAAACATTATCTTGAGTGAGGTAACTCAGACCCAGATAGACAAATACATGTACTCAAATATGTCCTCACTCATAAGTGGCTTTTACACACAAAACAAAGAAAATCAGCCTAAAAATCATTATCCCAGAGAACCTAGACAGCAATGGGTACTCTAAGGGAGACATACATGGATCTAATCTACATGTCTTTCTATAGCTAGCAAAAAAAAGATCTCTTGAGTAAATTGGGAGCAAGGGGACCATGGAAGAGGGTTGAAGGGAAAGGTAGAGAAAAGGAGGGAAGCAGAGAAAAATGTTCAGCTCTATAATATTAATTTAAAAAAGAAGAGTTAAAAAACGTTATTTCTGTCCAGACAGAGTCTTCTGGCCTAAAATCATTATAACTTTCTCAGGGAAATGAATCATATTCCATTATCTCTTACCCTTGCAAGTATCCTTTGGATTTCCTGGGTTTTGAGTTTGTGCACAGGCCTGTTGGTGACTATCATCTTTCTCCTCTCCAACAATGCTAAGTCTGAGTCTGTTCTATTGCTGAACTCATGAGTGGAGATCCTTCATGGGCATATGTCTATTCACCTGAATGTCCTTTGCTGCTACCTCAACAGAAATAGCCTATGTTTTTCTTAAGTCTCGTAGAAGGACATGGGGGGGGGCATTGTCCTCAGTTTCATCTGTATCCAATGTGAATATCCAGGACATATTTTTCTCTCCCCGCCCCCAAATGGGACCAATAAGAAACCCTTCTTGAACTTCCACATCTAGGGTTAGGGTCTGAGTTATAGTTGTGATGTAATGAACTAGGGTATGTTCAAGAGGAAAACAGAGGCAAGACCAGGTGATGAAAGATTAAGAGAGAAGATAGATTCAAGGACAGGACAACTGTAAGGAATCTTAAAGTTCTGTTTTATGATGACCACCCATGGTATTCACAGACTTCCTGTGTCCCTACCCTCTGAGATGGGTATCCCTGGTACTTTACCTTGTGTGAGGTTAAAATGATAGGAAACGTTGCTGGCATCAGGAACTGAGAGGGAGAAGGAGAAGAGAAAAAATGAGATCTTGATTATTCCTACAACAGTTTTCAGCCCACCTCTTTCTTCCTGTGCTTGCTCCAAGAACTTTACATTTATTGTATTTAAAAACATTTTTCTAAAAGAATGTTCACTGATACTTCCTGACACCATATGCTAGTGACCCTTTTCTGAGTTTAATTTCATGCTGTCATTCTCTTGAATATTAATTTATTCTGTGAATTTTATCATCCTGATGGGTTTGTCAGCAATACAATGTACAAAACCAGACTGAGAAAGGATACATTTTCTATCACTTTTTGGAATCTTAAGTGTGCTATTCTATAGAAACGTAAAAATAAAAAACATATCCCATCTATCTTTCTTTGTAGATTAGTGGGGTAATAGTGTGGGGATTTCCTGTAGCCGACTTATGCATCAATGAGTTTCCTTTTTTAAAAAAAGTGTGAAGTGCTGTTTATGGAGTTAGGAAAATATGCTTTACTGATTCACCAATCTATTTAATTTGGATATATTTTCCTATATTAAAATATCTATGCTAGTAATCAAACCTAGGGTCATGTCTTACCTTCACATGCTAAGCAGATGCTCTACAGATAAAACACACTCCCAAGACTCTTGCATTTTATTTCTTTTAAAACATTTATTAATGTTTATTTTGTGTTTATTGGTATTTTGCCTGCATGTATGACTTGTACAGATTTCATGCCTCATACTGAAAGAGGCCAGAAGAGAGCATCAGAGCTCCTGAACTAGAGTTACAGACAGTTATGAACCACTGTGTGGGTGCTGGAAAACAAACTCAAGTCATCTGCAAGAGCAACAAGTGTTCTTAACTAGTGAAATATCTCTTCATGCCCCAGGGTTTTGTTTTTACTCATGTGTATGTGTTTATGTGTTTCTCTGTGTGTATATATACTCACATGAGCTCAGAGAAGTTGGAGGCCAGAAAATTGCATGGTACCCCTTAGATATGGAATTATAGGTGATTGTGAGTCACCTGGTGTGGGTACTGGGAAATGAACTTGAATTTTCTTGAAGAGTATTAAGTGCTCTTAACAAATTAGCCACCTTTACAGCCTTTGATTTTTTAAAATTATTTTATTTTATTTTATTATAGTATCCATTTGTTTGAGTGTTTTGTCTATGTTATGTATGTTTGTGTGCAGTGCCCACTTTGGCATTGGATCCTCTGGAACTGAAGTTATAGTTGGTTGTGAGCCATTATGCAGGTGGGTGCTGGGAATTGAATCCTGGGCCTCTGCAAGAACAATAAGTTCTTCTAACCATTGTGCCATCTCTCCAGCTCCTCCTTTCATGTTTTAAGTTAACTGCTTCCTCATTCTCTCTCTCTCTCTCTCTCTCTCTCTCTCTCTCTCTCTCTCTCTCTCTCTCTCTCCCTCCCTACCCTCTCCATACCCTTGTGTGTTTCCTTGTCTCTGGCTTACTTGACCTTACTTTTGTACCCACAATATAGGTTTTTCTCCTGAGTCATTCTATAACATCAGTGATTATTTTGGAATACAACCTTAGAAACCAACTTGGAGATATAGGAAAGAAATTCAAACACACAGGTATTGGTATTTAGCCTCTTCACCCAGGATCATAATGTAAAACCATTATGACTCAGCCAGAGGAAGGACAGACTGTCTAACTAAAGGCAATGTAAGGAATCACGGGGAAGCAGCATGGGAAAACACAACACAGCCCTGAAATTCAGGTCAGGTACAGGAGATGTCTAGTTTCCTTGGATGAGAAAAGAGATGTAGTAAAGTGGAAACTCAGTTTGTGAACTTCCTAGGTCTCCTGACAAGGTAATGATGGAAAAGACCTCTTTCTGACCCATGCATTGTATCACCATGGTTTCTCTGCTGTTTGTCTCTGTTCATAACTTCTCGGATTCCCCTATCTATGTTTTGAAAAACTATTAATTTTTGAGACTGCAATATATCACTCTCCTTCCCCTTTCCTCCCTCAAACCCCTCTTGTCTGTTTTTATATAGTAATATGAACTTGAGTTTCCTTTATCATTGTCTCCATCATTAAAACTCTCATCAAGTCTACTCCCCTCCATAAGTACTCAATACTTACCAACATCCTGTCCTAGGACTTTCCAATTCCAGAATTACCAATACCTACATAAAACAGAGTCTAAGGAATAAGTCTAGAGACTCTCACCCGAGACAACCATGTCCAGTGGGTCACTTGGGTCTGACCACACATAGGAATGTTGACTAGAAGAACTGTAACACCTGTAGGTCCCAGCATGTGCTGAAGTCACAGGAGTTAGAGAGATGTTGGCTTGAGAGCCTCCAGCATAAGGCTTTCCATCAAGATACATGTGACTTTCATTTACATCCTTTCTGTTCACAACCAGAATGAAGGTCTCAAACATGGCTTCTGAACAGCATTTTAATGTCATCATCGCTCCTGATTTTACTGGAGGAGCTGGTAGGGCCAAGAGGGAAGGCTTTCTGTAGAGTCCTAAAAATAGAGATTGTGAATTTGAGGGTCACTCTTCCTCACTCCACATTATGGAAACAGGGATAGCAAAGGTTCTCCAACCCCAAGTCATTCCTCCTACTCATAAATCCATGTCCTCTTTGGTGGCTGTCTCTACCCACTTAGCCATTTCTTTCTGTCTTTTGCTCAATTCTCTGTGTCAAATAGTTTCAGGCACCATCTGACTGGGGTTGTGCCATGTGGATGATGGTTGCATTCATCTACCAGAGACCTTTTCCATTTTCTATGATGGATGAGGTTAGAAAACATGGCATTCTGGGTTTCAGACTCCCCTATGTATATATTTCATGCTTTTTGGGAAAAATGAAGTCCCTGACAGGATGTTATAGTAGCAATAAGGCAACTGACAGGAGTTCTCCTATGCCTCCCTCCTGATCTTAGACTGGTTTCCTTAGTGTGCCTGGGCCTTGTCTGTGGTCTCAGCTCATAGAGGGCAATCTTGAGTCTGGATTCATGAACATCACCTCCTGTCATCCTGGTGGCAGCATTAGTACCCTTGTCAAACTTGTCTCAGCATCTCTTCTCTTCATGTTTGTCTCTGACTTGGGTACATTTTTAGTTGCTAATTGTTAATGTTAGAAATGACCATAAAGATGACACAGGAAGAGAAAGTACATGTGTAATATCTTTCAGTTTTGGAGGTGAAAAGTCTGAAATGAGCCCACTGGTATAAGTTTCATTTCTTAAGAGTTACATTTCTTCCAAATGCTGCAGGAGGAGAGCATATTTCTTTTTCTCTTCAGAATATAGAAGCCTCCTGTACTCTGTGGCTTGTGAACACTTGGTTTCAGAACCAGAAAAATGAAGTATGTCTATGTCTCATGCTGCCTTGCTCTCACCTTTACTATCCTCCTTCTTCTCTCTTATGGCATATTGTAGCTATTCTAGCCTATTTGGACCATACAGGACTTTTTCTTCATCATAAAGCCAACAGATTAAAACGTGAATTGCATTCTTCACTTCTGTTCCCCTTTCATATGAGAGTTGTTTTGTACCAACTCTCCAGTGAAATCTCACCAGGATCTCAGGAAAACTACATTAGTACCTTCTGAGTATAGTTTACTTCATACTCTAACCATCTCATATTAAGCGTCACTCTCAAAAATCTCTCTATCGCAACACATTCATACTTGGAACCAAGTTTTTAGCACATGAAGTTTATGTGGAGGTTAAACAACCAAGCCATCAAGGCACATGACATATTAATTGATTCTAGGGTTGGGATTATGAGTATCATTAGGGGAAACCTTTCCTGACTACCTTAGTGTCCAGTCCCCTGTACTGATGTTTCTGGAACCTGAGACACTTGAAGACATCTCCACTATTCTGGGAACTCCTAAATAATAATTACACTCACAATCTCAATAGAAATTGTGGAACAATGAAGAATACCTTTGACTTGAGTTGTCTCACCTGTAATTATGATTACCAAGGGCTCACTGATTTCTGAAAATTTATTTGGGAGGTTAGGTTCAAATCCCTGACATCTGTAGGTCCCCACATGTGCCCTGGTCATGGGGTTTATGTCAAAGCTGTGTTGGAATATGATGTCTTGGAACTCCAGGATGTGGTCTTCATTTTCTTTGAATAAACGGAACACTTCAAACCCAAGTTGGGACTGACACTTCATAGTCACACGCTCTCCAATGGGAACGAGAGAACTGGGCCAAGCAGATAGGATGGGCTTGTTAGAAACCCCTGTGAAGAGAGAATGGTCCAATCTTAGAAAGGAGGAGGCAGGAATACTTCTTTCTTTGTGCTCAGTATCTCTCCTTGCTTGTGTATTTCTAAAGTCCCTTCCATGCCAATACACCCAGAACTACATAATGACACCATATAATACTGAAACTTTTGAGCAATTACTGCATAAGAGATCCAATGTGTTAGGAAAATCAATTATATATAAAAATGAAGTCATCAACCAAGAATGAAATGACATCAAACTGCATCAATTTGCATCAAGCAGCTGAGTCTGTTTAAAATAATCTGTAATGTCCAGGACACAGTAAAAAGTCTCCCTACCCCTTCTGGTACAATAACAGCTGACCTCTGCATGCTCCAACATCTTGGATATTTTGGGGGAGCTTGTACCCTCATCTGTCCTTGGGAGGGACGGCTGTTCCAAGCTGTGAGTCCCTCCCTATTACACAGATGACATCACTTTTCCTAGACACTCAGGACTCTTTCAGTTCTTTTGTCCCCAGTGTTGATTGATTCAACCAAGGAAAAAGAATCTGTGAGTCTCTGGGACAGAATCAGCATATTTCTAGGTCTTTCACCTTCCAACTTATAAGATGTCAGTCACAGGCTGCCCTGTTAGTCTTTACACCAGCCCAATCCCTGTGCTGATTGCATTCCTGTTACAGAAAAATCGTTCTATGTAGCATGAGAAGTAATCCATAATTTGGAGTTAGGCTCACCCACTTGTGCCCACGTCTTCTGCAACAGCAAGAATCCTGGAGGAAAAGACACTTAAGAGGTGAGCTGTCTTTTTCTGCCCCTGTTGAGTCTCTGTACATTAGAAGTCAGAGCCCACTCAGTGAAGATGAACTCATATACCAACTTCTACCATTGCATGGAAGCCAGGCTCTCTGCTGTGGGCAGATCCAGCATCCCTAGCTGATATTTCCGCCCTTATATTCCACATCATTCTTTCCCAGGAGAACTTACCAGGACACACCAAGCTAAGGACCGTAGGCAGCATGGTACTGCTTCTGCTGACAGGAGGCAGTTCCTCAATAAAACCATACAGGATTTCCTGAGAGACTCAACTCATCTGTTTCACTGGTTGACCACAGCTGAGAAAACAGATACTTGTTGGCTACTTGCATGTTGTTATGTGGCTCAAAAATCATGAAGGATTTCAGAAAATTCTTAAGACTCAAAGTCTTACTTTGCAGACTTTTACCATGACCATACTGGAACATGTCTTGACCTCAGTTCCTCTTATTCAAAGCCATAAAATAAGGTAATTATTTCAAAACTGTATCTTTAGGTATTTTTATACAAGATTTAAATATTCTTCCTCTGCTGTATACAAACATCAAATGGTGTGGGACAGTTCTATATTCTGTCAATTATATTTTAAACAAACGCTGATTGGCTGATAGCTAGGCAGGAAGTATAGGCAGGAAAACCAAATAGAAAGTAGAGGTGGGGCTATGAGAACAGGAGTATTCTGGGAAGAAGGAATCGCTTCCTGCAGTCCTGCCCAGACCACCAAATAAGTAGCATTTGACCTTCCCCGCTGAAAAAGGACCAAGCCATGTGGCTAACATATACTAGAATAAGGGGCTATATAAGTTATAAGAGCTAATACAAAGCCTGATCTAATGGGCCAATCAGTTTATAACTTATGAAGACCTCTGTGTGATTTTCTTTGGGGCTTAACAGCTGTGGGATCTGGTGGGAGGACATAAACCCCCAACAAGCCCAGCCCTCATGTTACAATCAAATGAGTACTTTCAAGATAATAATCATTACATGTAAATCAACATGGTTTTACACTAATACTTCTAGTTTTGTTAAGATTATAAGGATTTCATTTCCAATTCAACTGATTATGTAGTTACTGAGAATCATAAAATCCCACTTCTGAAGAAAAGCCCAAAACATGTATGTTTGCAGGACATCTGAAATTTATGATCCAGGGATCCACTCCTTTTTCTTTTCTTTTCCTCTCTTCTTTCTGTGTCTCTACCCTCTCTTTTCTCTGTTTATCAGTTTGTTGCATAATTTCCCACTAGTCACTTAACATAATTCTGTTGAATAAAATTGCCAGTGGTCAAATTTTGAATTCTAAAAGAAAAAATTGCCTAGACATTTCAAGAAAAAAATATTAAAAAGAAAATAGAACATGGCAATTTCTAAGCATTCAAATCAACAATGTTTTATCTTCAGTCCTTCCAGTTTTTCCTTTAAACTGTTTCTTTGGGGAGGTCTGGAAGACTGGGGAGATGGCATCGTTGTTAAGAGCACTTACTGCTCTTGCAGAAGAACTGAAATCAGTTTCTAGTACCCCTGTGGAACTGGAGTTACAGGTTGTGAGGCACCATGCCCTCTTCTGGACTCTTAGGGCAACTCTATGCACACACAGAGAATCACACAATAGGCATAACAAAATTAAAATCATTTTAAATCTATTTTTCACTCATTCTTTGGAAATTTCATACATGTAAATAATTTCTCTTGGTAATATCCATCCCTATTTTCTCTGTACCCCTGAACACATCTCTTTTCTTCCAACTTTATGTCCTCTGAGTACAGATATTGTTGTCCATGTGCACATGGGTGAGGGCCTATTAACTGAAGTATGGGCACCAAGATTCACATCTCTGAAGGAAACTGACTCTCGCTTCCCCAGCAGCCATAACTACCAATAGCTCCACAGTTAGAGGTGGACCCTCAGAAACATATCTCCTAGTCATACTGGAATAGTAAAGAAGTTTGATCCTGAAAATGTTTTGAAATAATTAATTAAATAACCTGGCACATGAAAATTACATGTATCTATCATAGCCTAAGTGATGGGCATGCATCATGGAATAGCCAACTGTAACCAAATATTAATAATGTTATTTCAAAATTTTGTGCTTTTTGAAGGTAGAACACTGATAGCTACTGTGATGGTTTGAATAAGAACAACCCCCATATCTTCATAGATATGAACGCTTGATCATTGAAGAACAGTTTAAATTGACAGAGAGTAGGAAATGTGGCCTTACTGGAGTAGGTGTGTCACTGGAGGTTAGGTCTTTGAGGTTTTATGGACCTGAGCCAGGTCTAATGTCTTTTCCTGATGCATGCTAATCTGAATGTAAACTCTGTTACCTCTCTAGCACCATGCCTGACTGCATGTCACCATCCCTACCATAATAAGAATGGACTAAAATCTCTAAAATTATAAGCAAGTTCCAACTTAATGTTTTCCTTTATAAGACTTACCTTAGAAATGGTGTCTCTACAACAGAACACTGACTGAGACATCTACTTTTAGTGATTTTTCATGGATACATTCTTTGTCTTTTCCCTCTAAAATTGCAAAGAGTGTTCTCTGTTTAGGTATGTACTCCATTTTTTATTGTATTATTTGTTCTTTTGATGAACAATTTCTTGAGTTCTTTATATATTTTGGAGATCAGACCTCTGTCTGATGTGGGGTTGGTGAAGATATTTTTCCACTCTGTAGGCTGCCATTTTGTCTTGTTCACCATGCCCTTTGCCTTACAGAAGCTTTTCAGTTTCAGGAGATCACATTTCTTCATTGTTTCTCTCGGTGTCTGTGCTATTTTAAGAAGCAGTCTCCTGTGACAGTGTGTTCAAGTGTACTCCCTATTTTCTCTTCTATGAGACTGAGTGTGACTGGCTTTATATTTAGGTTTTTGGTCAATTTGGATGTGAATTTTCTAAATGGTGATAGACATCAGTCTATTTTCATTCTGCTACATGTTATGCCAGCATCATTTGTTAAATATGATTTCTTTTTTCCTTTTGATATTTTTTGCTTCTATGTCAAAAATTAAGTGCTTGATGTTGTTTTGATTTGCATTTCCCTAATCGCTAAGGAGGCTGAGCATGATCTTAAGTGCCTTTTGGCCATTTGAACTTCTTCAGGTGAGAATTCTCTCTTCAGATCAGTGCCCCATTTTTTAATTGGGTTAATTAGCATTTTAAAGTCTAGTTTCTTGAGTTCTTTATATATTTTGGAGATCAGACCTTTGTCTGTTGCGGGGTTGGTGAAGATCTTCTCCCAGTCAGTGGGTTCCCTTTTCGTCTTAGTGACAGTGTCTTTTGCTTTACAGAAGCTTCTCAGTTTCAGTAGGTCCCATTTATTCAATGTTGCCCTTAATGACTGTGCTGCTGGGGTTATATACCTAGGAAGCGATCGCCTGTGCTCATTTGTTGTAGGGTACTTCCCACTTTCTCTTCTATTAGGTTCAGTGTGTTCAGATTGATATTGAGGTCTTTGATCCATTTGGACTTGAGTTTTGTGCATGGTGATAGATATGGGTCTATTTTCATTCTTCTACAGGTTGACATCCAGTTGTGCCAGCACCATTTGTTGAAGATGCTTTCTTTCTTCCATTGTATACTTTTAGCACCTTTATCGAAAATGAGGTGTTCATAGGTTTGTGGGTTAAAATCCGGGTCTTCTATACGATTCCATTGGTCGACTTCCCTATTTTTATGCCAATACCACACTGTTTTCATTACTGTAGCTCTGTAATAGAGTTTAAAGTCAGGGATGGTAATGCCTCCAGAAGTTCCTTTATTGTATAAGATTGTTTTGGCTATCCTGGGTTTTTTGTTATTCCATATAAAGTTGATTATTGTCCTCTCAAGATCAGTGAAGAATTTTAATGGGATATTTATCGGGATTGCATTGAATCTGTAAATTGCCTTTGGTAGGATTGCCATTTTTACTATGTTGATCCTCCCAATCCACGAGCAAGGGAGATCCTTCCATTTTCTGGTATCCTCTTCAATTTCTTTCTTCAATGCCTTAAAGTTCTTGTCAAATAGATCCTTAACTTCTTTGGTTAGAGTTACCCCGAGATATTTTATGCTGTTTGTGGCTATCGTGAAAGGTGATGCTTCTCTGATTTCCCTCTCCGCTTCCATATCTGTTGTGTATAGGAGGGTACACCTGTCAGAATGGCTAAAATCAAAAACACCAATGATAGCCTCTGCTGGAGAGGCTGTGGAGAGCGGGGTACCCTCATCCATTGCTGGTGGGAATGCAAACTTGTGCAACCACTTTGGAAAGCAGTGTGGCGGTTTCTCAGGAAATTTGGGATCAACCTACCCATGGACCCAGCAATGCCACTCTTGGGAATATACCCACGAGATGCCTGATCATATGACAAGGACATTTGTTCAACTATGTTCATAGCAGCATTATTTATAATAGCCAGATCCTGGAAACAACCTAGATGCCCTTCGATGGAAGAATGGATGAAGAAAGTGTGGAATATATACACATTAGAATACTACTCAGCGGTAAAAAACAATGACTTCGCGAATTTTGCATGCAAATGGATGGAAATAGAAAACACTATCCTGAGTGAGGTAACCCAGACCCAAAAGGATGAACATGGGATGTACTCACTCATAATTGGTTTCTAGAGATAAATAAAGAAACTTCATCTGGCGATGGATGGAGATAGAGTCAGAGACCCACACTGGAGCACTGGACTGAGCTCCCAATGTCCCAATGAGGAGTAGAAGGAGGGAGAATATGAACAAAGAAGTCAGGACCACAAGGGGTGCGCCCACCCATGGAGACAGTGGGGCTGATTCTTTGGGAGCTCACCAAGGCCAGCTGGACTGTGACTGAAAAAGCATGGGATAAAACCGGACTCTCTGAATTTGGCGGACAATGAGGGCTGCTGAGAAGCCAAGGACAATGGCACCGGGTTTTGATCCTACTTCATGTTCTGGCTTTGTGGGAGCCTACCCAGTTTGGATGTTCACCTGCCTAGACCAGGATTGAGGGGGGAGGACTTTGGACTTTCCACAGGGCAGGGAAACCTGACTGCTCTTCAGGCTGGAGAGGGAGGGGGAGAAGTGGGGGAGGGGAGGAGGAGAGGGAGGAGTGGGAGGGAAATGGGAGGCGGGGAGGAGGCAGAAATTTCTTTTTTTTTTTTCTTCTTTCCAATAAAAAAATGAAAAAAAAATTAAGTGCTTGTAGGTGTGTGGATTGATATCTGCGTTTTCATTTCTGTTTCATTGGTCCTCCTGTCTGAGTTTATGCCAATATCATGCTATTTTCAGTACTGTAGCTTTGTAGTAGAGTTTGAAGTCAGGGATTGAGATGCCTCCAGAGCAGAACTCTCAACAGAGAATTCTAAAATGGCTTAAAGATACTTAAGGATCTGCTCAACATCCTTAGTCATCAGAGAAATTCAAATCAAAACAACTCTGAGATTCCATCTTATACCTGTAAGAATGGCCAAGGTCAAAAACACAAATGACAATTTATGCTGGAGAGGTTGTGGGGTAAAGGGAACACTCCAGCATTTCTAGTGCAAATTAGTATAGCCCCTTTGCATATTAGTATGGAAATTTTTCAGAAAAATAAGAAACAGCCTTCCACAAGACCCAGCAATACCACTTTGGGATATATATCCAAAGGATGTTCAATCGTACCACAAGGACATGTGCTCAACTATGTTCATAGCAGCATTATTTTTCATAGCCTGAACCTAGAAACAATCAAAAAATGGATAAGGAAAATGTGGTACATTTATACAATGAAGTACAACACAGAAGAAAACAATAATGGCATCTTGAAATTCTCAGGCAAATGGATGAAGCTAGAAAATATCATTTTGAATGAGGTAACCCAGACCCAGAAAGACAATTATCATATTAGGCTCTCATAAGTGGTTTTTAAACATAATGCAAAGAAAACCAACCTATAAATCACAATCCCAGAAAACCTAGACAACAATGAGGACTCTAAGAGAAACATATGGGTCTAATCTACATAGGGGGGCAGTAAAAGACAAGATATCTTGAGTAAATTGGGAGCATGGGGACCTTGGAAGAGGGTTGAAGGGGAGGGGAGAGGCAGGAAGGGCAGCAGAGAAAAATGTATAGCTCAATAAAATCAACAAAACATGAACTAAAAAATTTGCAAAGAGTGCTGTTATGAACATTCTTGCAAGTGACTCTAGCACACCTGTGTAAAAATTCTGATATTCCTTGTGATTTATATTCAATACTCAGATTAACAGATGGAACAGACTGCCTAAGTATTTGGTTTTCTTTTTATGAAACATTTATATATATTTTAAATTATGTATTTGTGTACGTATCTGCTAAGGCCAGGGAGTCACATTCTCTGGAGACAGAGTTATAGGCAGTTGCCAAAAACCCGATGTATATGCTGATAAATGAAAACTAACTTCCTGTGCAAGAGGAGTGTGCACCACCCGAAAGATCTAGAAAATAAAAGAAACAGACTCACGCAGAAAGAGTAGACGACTAGAAATAATCAACCTGTGGGCTGAAATCAACAAAATACAAGCACAGAAAACAATCCGAAGAATCAACGAAACAAAGAGCTGGTTCTTTGAAAAAATCAACAAGATTGACAAACCCCTATCCAAACTAATCAAAAGGCAGAGAGAGAACACTAAAATTAACAAGATCAGAAGTAAAAAGGGGAATGTAATAATAGACACTGAAGAAATTCAGAGAATCATTAGGTCTTATTACAAAATCCTGTATGCCACAAAATTGGAAAATGTAAAAGAAATGGACAGTTTTTTGATAAGTACTATATACCTAAATTAAATCAAGACCAGGTGAACAATTTAAATAGACCTATAAGTCAAAAGGAAATAGAAGCTGTCATCAAAAACTTCCCAACCAAAAAAATAAGCCCAGGGCCATGTGGTTTTAGTGCAGAATTCTACCAGACCTTCCAAGAAGAGCTAATATCTATACTCCTCAATGTGTTCCACACAATAGAAGCAGAAGAGTCATTGCCAAACACTTTTTATGGTGATACAGAGATTAATGGAGATGGGTTGAATTAAGATGGAAGAGTTAGCCAATGAAAAGTTAGAGCTAAAGGGCCAAGCAGTGATTTAATGAATATAGTTTCCATGAGGTTTTTTAGGTTCTGGGTGGTCGGGACAATTACGCACCTCCTTCCTGCAACTGGGAGTTGATGCTTAGGAATGGGGATAGGCTAGGTATTTGAAAGTGGTCACATGATGAATCTGAGCAGAGTGTTCAACTAGGATCTGTTTATCTCCTTAGAATATGAGAAGACACTGGAGATCATTCACTCCAGAGGTTCTGCTACAGAAGCGGGGATGACACTGGAAGATTTTGGTCTGGAGGGGTAGGAAGATTGGTATGAATCAGCCTTCAGCATAATTGTTGTCTTGGAAGGAAAGGTCCTTGGATTAATAGGGAGTGCCTACTGGCATTGGAGACTGGAACAAATCAATGAGTGGAGGAAGGGTAGTTAGAATGGGAAGTTCTGTAGGATCCACTGGAGATAGAAGCAGCAGACATTAAAGTCTGCCACAAGTGTTCTGCAGAAGAACTGGAAATGAGACTAGGAATTGGATCTAGGAGAGCAAAAGGAGGAGAGAATATCTGCAGGCAGCCTTCCTGATTTTCTCATAGGCATGGTTTCTGGGCTAACAGGGGTGCCTGTTATAGTTAGGGAAAACATGTGGGTTTCATAGGAGATGTAAGCAGAGTGAGGAATGCTGAAACCAGTACTCTATTGCAAAGCCAGGAATGAGGCTGAGGGAATTGCATTTGGAGGAGAGCAGAGAGTGGTGAAGCTCTTCAGTTGACTTGCCTGTTTCCCTGGACTGTTTAAGTGGTATGCTTACATGGATGCTGTCCATTAACTTTTAATTTAGTTTCAGACAAGTTCTTAGGGCAAGAGCAGAAAACAGACATATCATTTGCCAAAATATCACAGGATGGCCTCTAACTGGGTTGCTGTTAAAGTCTTTGCTTCCCTTTGAAACATCTCCAGCAAGGTCTCTCTCTATAGTCTTGCTTGCTTTTAGCACTGTCTTCCAGGGTTCCCACTAGGATAGCCAATTAAGCCCTGCTTACAGCTTTCAACCTCTTTTCTGTTCCAAAATCATGAAATCTTCCACATTGCTCTAAAAAGACAGCATGATCAGGTTTGTCACAACAATATCCCACTCCTGGTACTGACTTCTATATAATTTACTTTTCGATTGCTATGACAAAACACCATAACTAAGGTACATTATAGAATGAGTAGTTTATTTGCATTTAAAGTTCCAGAGGATTAGTCCATGATGGCAGAGTGAAGACATGGTAGCAGGAAAATAAAGCTAACAGCTTACATCTTGAATTACAAGAACAAGAGGAAAGAGTTGTCTTGTAGCAAGACTTGTCCTGGGAGATACAGCATACATGTGTACTCGCTCTCAATAGGGAGTCAATGACAGAGAAAAGTATGGATACTACTAAAGTCCAATTTAGTGAACCAATGAGTTTTATTGAGGTAATTTACAGGAGCAGAAATGACTCCACCATGGGTGACAACTCACAAAGGGCACATTTCAGAGCTTTCAGGCAAGCTAAACATATTGGAGAGTGTCTTTTCCATGTTATTTCAGTCCAAACCTCTTCTAGGCAGCTCAGTTGTTTCTTTATTTTTCCAGGAAGTAAATCTGGTCTCAGATTCTTCTTTGCAGCTTACCTTGTCTAAAAGTAACTCACAACAGCTCTTCTTGTTAACTCTTAGAAAAAAAAAGGACCTAGTAAATCTTGTTAGTTTCAGAGCCTTTCTGGGGTTATTTTGAGTTGTTTGACTTCTGACTTAAGAAGATTCCCTGCAGAGTGAAATATTTCAGTCTTGTAGAAAATGAATACACAAGAGTAAGCTAGAAATGATGAACCTTAAGGCTTCAAAGCCTAGCCCAGTTACACAATTCTTCTGACAAGACCATATGTCCTAAGTCTCTCCAAACAGCGTAATCAGATGAGTGCCAAGCATTCAAATGCCTGAGACTTTGAAGGCCATCTCATTCAAGCCACCATACTGTTCTAACTTAGTGGGTGTATAGTCCTTTTCACAGATCTCTTTGACATTTTCCCTGCACCCAAATATGTTGTTCTCTTCAGGGTATGCAACAGTGTGCAAACACTTATACCACAAATTTACTTCCATGATTTCTTCTACTTGTAAGATTCATCTTCAAGCCTCTACCACATTAAGAGATAGATGCACCATTCCCTCTGGTTCACCTCCATCCTGAATCTTGATGACTTCTCTGACTGTTTTGTGCCTCAACAAGTAGAATCCCAAGAACCACCAGAACCAAGCCAGCCACGGCCATCCTGATGAGATTCTCCACTGTATGATCTTGTGGGTGTGAATCTGGGAATTTGGACGAATAGGACAATAAAATCAGTAGAGTACCAAATTCAAAAGCAAGTGAAATAAACACCTATATCAATAAGAGAAAATAATGTACAGAAGTCAATAGCTTTTAATGTATATTTATTATTTAGTAAATATAAGGCCATGAAAATACGTATGTTCCAGTTATTAAATTAATTGAATAATTCATTGAGATTTACATGACTACATCCAACTTTTATCAACAATGTAAAATATTTTATACATTATTAATATACAGTATATTTATTAATAATATGAAGCATAGACTGAGAACACAGTTCAGTCATGAAAGTGATTACTGCACAGTCATGAAAAGTAGACTACTTGCGGTTCAAGGCTTAAGTAGAGAGAGCAGTTGGCAAAGAAGATTTAAGTAGAGTGAACAGGTGGCAAAGAGGTTAATCAAAACTAAGGATATATTTTGAAATCCTAATGAAATCCTTTAGTTTGTATATATTTAAAAGGGAGTTGAAACAGAAGTATCCTGTATGGGTTGACAATGTTGCTTCCAGAAAGTATTGGTTAATAAGTGAAAATCTTATTGCCAGGTACAGAATACTTCCTTATGTGTTATTCATCAGGGACACCTAAGAAGTACCCAAAACAATACCAGAGACATTGCTCTTAGTTGTCTTTTATAACTAGACTGTATTTGCCTCTTGCTAAAGATATCACTAATTTGTGTGGCAGTACAAATAGAATGCAACCTCAAACTGACTATATAGTTTTCTCCCTTAGATATTTCCACAAAGTGTTACGCAGGCTTCGAGGTAAGAAATGACATGAATGGTCTGTTTTATCTAGCTCTGAACCCTGCATGTTATAACAGTCATCTTTGGTAAAATTGCTTACTGGTATTGACATATGGCCTGATCCACAAGAAGGATTCTATGCATTGTGCTGTAAACATGGACAAAGACCCATGGCTAGGGAGATCATAAGCCCTAGGTGTGGGGAACTCACTCTTGTTTTGCTAAATGGTCACACTGTCAAACTACATTCTAAGTGTATATATTCATATGCACATATTTGTGCTACTCTCAACTCTGGTGGGAAACACATCTTTCTTCAGTGGGTAGTGATAAATGTAGAGACTCCTAACTGTTCAAAGTGTCAGCTCTGGATTGGACATTCATATCAACTCCTCAGAGCCAACACTCAGAGAGCATCATGGAAGAAGGGCTGGAAGGAATATAAGAACCAGAAGACATAGAAGATAGCTGTGAAATGCTGATTCCGGTATTGCATGAACTGTTGGACATATCAACTCAGAGAAACTGTAGTTCCCTACCTAAGACCTGTAAAAATTTAATCCAGTTAAAAATTCAGCCTATAAGAGGAAGGGATCCTCAAAGCTTCACCCCTATCTGAGGATCTGTGGGCATTGTGAACATCTGTGAATGCTGGGGTGAGAGAGTCAATCTCCTTTGTAGATGTGAACACTGATAGGTTGACCAAACCCTAGTGGATGACCCACCTACATATACATATGGGAGATTAATAATAAGTTTTTAAAGAGGATACGAAATTAAAAGGGAGATGAGATGGAGAAACTAGGGAGAGTTGGAGGGAGGTAGTAGTAGTAGAAGAATATGATTAAAATACATTTTATAAATGCATGAAAGTATCAAGAATAAACAAGACTTACACGAGATAAAGCCAGTCAAAACTCTGGCACAGATGGGTAGGTCATATATAAGTCCCTTGCCTTACTACTGATGATTTATTGGCAGTTGGTAGGTGATAGGGGAGGAACCTTTGAATGTATGGCAGGTAGAAGATTTTTCCATGCTCTCATGGACTCACACCTATGCACATATGGGCAGCACTAACTGAACTAGGAGACTATAAAAGAGATGTCAAATTAGGACAGGGGTGTATGAGGAGAGTTGGAAGGGCAAAGTATGTGAGTAAATATGATCACATTTCACCTTTTACACATATGAAAATATAAAAAATAAATAAAAATGATCAGATGTTATTTAAAATCAACCCTGCAAAACAAAGACTGTCTGTAAAAACAGAAAACAAAATCTGTGTACTGTGGTTGGCCCTTGTAATTCCAGGACTAGGAAAGGAGAGACAGTCTGATCCTTGGCAGTCACTGGCTAACTAATCCTGTCTACTCAGCATGTTCCACATATGGGTGAGTTTCTGTCTTTAAAACCCAGGTGTATTGTTCTGTCTTTTTTATATAAGTCCACACTAGACATGCCTCCTCTGCCTATTCTTCTCACTCATTTACACTTATAAAACTCCTCTATTTCAGCCTTTCATCTTTCCTGGGACTTTACCCTTCAAACTTGTAATGACCATTCAGGCTCCCCAGCATGATCTTTGTAGAATGAGTCTCTTATAGGACCAAGGATCCTCACTTGTGTTTAGGATATCCAAAGGCCATTTGTAAATGGCGACATGGAGGACACAGTATATATGTACCTTGTATACTGACGAATGTAGGAGCTGCTTACAGGGACTAATGTGACATCAGCCTGAGAGAGTTAAGCCTGGGATGCAGGTCACGTCAAGATGGGATGTAGTATTTTCCTTCATCAGATACAACAAATCTATTATAGTGAGTGTCACCGTGACATTGGAGGGTCATAGTCTCTCTAAGTACCTCAATGTGGTCCTTATAGATCAAAACAGAGGAATTCCTAGATGGTCTCAGAGAAAACATGGGCCAGGTATTAATGGTATAGCCCATGACAAACACTTTCCACTCTCACCCATGTTTTCTCGCAGGTCTTGCTGTTTCTCTACATAAAGACCCCTAAGCATCCCTCAACTGTTTCTCAGCTATACTGTACTCCTCTAGAATAGGGCTCATGCAAAGAATTTATGGGCTTCAAATAAATGTTAAAGATAAGATTGCTTTACCTACAAGGAGGAGTTGCAGGGTCTCACTGGGCATTGACCACATCTGGGAGGTTCTCTCATAGTAGCCATAGCATCTGAAGGCCCATCTGTGTTTGGAAGTCACTGGCCCCACAGGAAATAAGGCCATAAAATATCCATTGGGTTGTTTCTGGGAATCCTGAGTCCAGGACACATTCTGTTCTCCTTCCTTGGTAAGGATGTATCTTCCATATCCCTGATGTGAGCTACACTGGAGGGTGACATTCCCTCCTGAGGCCACCAGGGAGCTTGGCAGGGCTGAGATGTTGGGTTTGCTGTAGAATCCTAAAATAGAAGACACTCAAGTTGACTGGGAAATGCCTTCTACATTATCTAAAGACTGGGCTGTGAGAAGATTTCCTGAGAGCAAATTCCCTTTCTCAGGGCATAACCTGAATTTGGGACGCTTGAGAGTGCTCTTACCTGTGACCACAAGCTCTAGGATGTCACTGCATTCTGACAAGTTAGAAGGGCTTAAATAGCAGCAGTAGTACAGTCCTGCATGATATTCTGTGATAAATGGAATGGAAAAGTTGGCCTTTTTCCCAGGCTCCAGTGAGGTCTGTATCTTCAAGGGTTTTAAACGTTCCTTTTTATATAGATAGTACTTCTGGGCTTCCTGGGTTCCAAAACAGAAGATATCAACAGATAGTCCCTTGGTGACCACAGAGTCTGGTTCAGCCCAGATGGTGGGTTTGTGCAATTTTTCTGTAAGAAAATGAAATGTTATATCTCAGGGTATTCCTTTCCTGTATTCTACCTCTAATCTTCACTATCATCGAAGCATCCTGCAAATCAACCCACACTTGTTTTTGTCCATATCCAGTACACAGGGGTGGTAAACTGATTTCAATGTGGAAACAGCATCTGACAAGGTGGGGAGAATGACTCACCTGCCACCACCGTTCTCCTGGGTTCCAGACTCAGCCCTGAAAGAGATTTCTCTGTGAGATTTTCTCCCTGAAGTTTGAGAAAATCCTCTCCTCTTCAAAGCCACTCAAGACCACTGGGTCTCCTGATAAGTCAGAGCTTGGTTATAGCCTGAAGTCCCTCCCAGACATGGGTGATCCCTCCGTTCTTCAAATCTCACCAAGATGAAAGAACACTGTAAAAGTGAAGATCATGATGTCTCCCTCCAGGAGTCCCAGCTGTGCAGACGAATGAGACTGCAGTGACTGTCAGGACCGATCAACACAGAAGGTGACCACTAAGACACTGTGCTCTCGATAATGGGCTCTCGCATCAAGAAGAGGAAGTCCTACGCAACTGGCTCATTGATGGAATGCTTACCTAGCAACAGGAAACCCCTGAATTGCATATACAGCATTGGAAATAAAAATAAGAGGAAGTGTCCTCCTCAAGAGTGAGTATGTTATTTTCACAAGACATGGCTAAGTGGGGCATAAGGTCTATTGATGACACTGGAGAGAGTAACAGGGCCTTAACCAGCCCCAGTTCTCTTCCTCTCTATTCCAACAAATAGTTTCAAATATACCTCATCTCTTCCTCAGAAATAACTCCCAGGTAATTGTGACTGAGGACTAAGAGCCTCCACATGGGGTTTTCTCTCCATCCTGTCCATATCTACAATATCATGAAACCTTTACTCTCCTCATTCATATTTCTAACTCTGAAGATGTTTTTGGGGAATGTGCAAACTGATATTTCTGGGTGAGTTCAAAGCAGGATACCAAACACTTATATTTGTGGCTCACGTGGAACTGATTTTGAGATTATTATAGGATGTTTACATGCTAGATTGTGTTCTCTCTCCCAATTGCCTTGTAAATGTAACAATTGTTCTTCCTTCACCCTCATTATATGGGTGTCAGTATCAGACATGAGATTCCTTGCTGATACCTACAAGTTCCTTCCTTGGACTCACGGATCTCACAAGGATTTAGATAGGCACTGTAAACGTTGGGAAACCTTCTGTAGCTTTCTATAATACAACAAGACAGAAAAAAAAGGGAAGTTAACACTTACTAAATATTTAAATGAAGTTAGTCTTTGTGCTGCTTTGGAAAAGGGAGGCACCCAGACATGAACAGTGACTTTAACTTCAGTAAGATTACTCAGTAAAGAGGAACATCAGTTGTTTTGAGAAGTGAAACTTGTACAGCGTTTAGGGGCCCCGTCTTGTTCTTGCAAAATGTACATGTTAGGAAGTTTCATAGTTAAGGAAATAGGAAATATTAAAGTTTTTATGAGTTCTTTGAGGATTTCATACAATGTTTTGATTTTATCCACCCTTCTCTACTCATCTTAGATACAGCTCCTTCCTTACATGATCAACTTTGTGTCCTTTTTTTTTTAATCCATCAAGTCCAATTTAGTCTTGGATATGTGGCCATCCAATGAAGCATGGTTGATGTACCAGAGACTACACTTTTTCATCCTTTCTCCACAGCTATCAGTTACCAATATCTGATAGATGTGGATGGAAACTCGTATCATTCTCACATCTTTATGCTGGATTTGGTCGAGTTTGATCTTGCACAGTTCTTATACATATAGTCTCAATTGCTGTCATTTTGTGTGTTAAGCTGCCGTGCTGTTTCCTTGTAGATAGCCACAATATCTGACTCTTACAATTTTTTCTCTCCTCTTCCATATCTATCTCTGAGCCTTGATAGGAAAGGGGTGTGCCATTTACAGCTAAGCATTCCCCAGTCTCTTTTTTTTCTGAACCTTGACCAGATGTGGATCTCCATGCCAACAATTATCACTGCATAAATAATCTTCTCTGATGAGGTTTAGAGATGCATTAATCTGTTGTATTACAATAAGTCATTAAAATTCATCTTAGACCGATGCGAGGCGGCGCGGCAGAACCACCGACGCGAGGCGGCAGGACTGGCACGGCCTGACAGAGCAGGCAGCCGGACTGGCACACAACAGATCACCCCACGACATTAAATCAAAGAGGACCGGCGCTAGCAGGCCCAGGCGGGGCAGGAGTGCACCAACTGGCGCGAGCAGGCCCAGGCAGGGCGGCAGAGCACCGGCGCAGGCTACGGCAGACAGCAGGGACCGGCGCACAACACCGAGAGCAGATCGCCCCACTACAATTAAAGCAAAGAGGTAGGCCTTTGGATGGTGAGATCCCTAGCAAGGAAGGAGCCGGGTCCTGTTCCTGAAGACCCTTCTGAGGGGCAAGAGGGAACT
The DNA here is from genome assembly GCA_963919715.1 of Microtus obscurus. Taxonomy (NCBI): domain Eukaryota; kingdom Metazoa; phylum Chordata; class Mammalia; order Rodentia; family Cricetidae; genus Microtus; species Microtus obscurus. The sequence continues at coordinate 3,231,065 of CAWTZC010001519.1, read as the reverse complement.
TGGCCCCTGGCAGGAGCCAGGAAACAGAGCGACAGCATTTTGTAAGAGGAGCCCCTGGCCAACAGGGAAACCTGATCCGGTTTTAAAAGACCCATTAGATAGCTTCGATAGGAGGAGATGGGCAGGTGCCAAGGCAAGATTCACCCAATAATCTGAAAAACAACATGAAAACACCAGATCACAATGATCTTACAACAGAGGGACTTGAACACCCTAATACGGAAGAAGTGGAAAAAATTGACTTTATGAAAGCAATAGAGTCCATTAAACAACATGTGAAAAATGCCCTTATAGAAATGGATGAGAAGTATAACCAAAAGTTTGAAGAAATGAGTAAATATGTACATGATACCCTGGGAAACCAAGAAAAAATGATCAAACAGGTAATGGAAACAGTTCAAGAATTGAAAACTGAAAGGAAAGCAAGGAAGAAAACACAAGCTGAGCACCAGCTAGATATGGAAAATCCAGGTCAACGAGCAGAGCCTACAGAAACAAGCATAATCAATAGAATACAAGAAATAGAAGAAAGAACCTCAGATTCTGAGGCCACCATAGAGAAAATAAACACACTGATCAAAGAAAACAGCAAAGCCAACAAATTTTCATCACAAAACATGCAGGAAATGTGGGACACAATAAAAAGACCAAACATAAGAATAATATGAATAGAAGAAGGAGAAGAGTCACAGCTCAAAGGCCCAGAAATTTTTTTTTAACAAAATTATGGAAGAAAACTTCCCCAACATAAAGAAAGATATTCCTTTGAATATTCAAGAAGCATATAGAACACCAAACAGATTGGATCAAAGAAAAACATCCCCTCGCCATATAATAATCAAAACACAGAATATACAGGTTAAAGAAAGAATATTAAGAGGTGCAAAGGAAAAAGGCCAAGTAACTTATAAAGGTAAACCGATCAGACTCACACCTGACTTCTCTATGGAAACCATGAAAGCCAGGAGGTCCTGGATAGAGGTACTGCAGAAGCTAAGAGACCATGGATGCAAACCCAAACTACTATACCCAGCCAAGCTATCATTCACTATCAATGGAGAAAACAAGACATTCCAGGATAAGAACAAATTTAAGCAATACGTAGCCACAAATCCAGCCCTACAGAAGGTAATAGAAGGAAAATCACAACCCAAGGAATCTAACATGGCCAACACTGCCTACAAGAACTCAGGCATCTAGAAACCCTTCACCAGCACAACTTAAAGAAGGGAGACACACAAACTCTATTACCAAAAACAATAAGAATAGCTGGAATAAACATCCACTGGTCATTATTATCACTTAATATTAATGGTCTCAATTCACCTATAAAAAGGCACAGGCTAAGAGATTGGATACAAAAACAGGATTCAACATTCTGATGTTTGCAAGAAACACATCTCAACCACAAAGACAGGCATCTACTCAGAGTAAAGGGTTGGGAAAAGGTCTTTCAAGCAAATGGTCCTAAGAAAAAAGCAGGTGTGGCCATATTAATTTCTAACAAACTGACTGCAAACTAAAATCAATCAGAAGAGATCGAGATGGACACTTTATACTTATAACAGGAACAAGTCACCAGGATGATGTATCAATCCTGAATATCTACGCCCCTAATACAAAAGCACCCACTTATCTAAAAGAAATATTACTAGAACTGAAGGCAGACATCAAACCACACACACTAGTAGTAGGAGACTTCAATACACCTCTCTCTCCAATGGACAGGTCAATCAGACAGAAACCTAATAGAGAATTAAGAGACTTATTGGAGGTAATGAAGCAATTGGACTTAACAGACATCTATAGATCACTCCACCCAAATAGGAAAGAATATACCTTCTTCTCTGCAGCTCATGGAACCTTCTCGAAAATTGACCACATACTCAGAAACAAAGGAAACCTCCACAGATACAAAAAAATATCAGTGACCACCTGTGTCTTATCAGATCACCATGGGTTAAAGTTGGAAGGCAACAACAATGCTATCCCCTGAAAGCCAACAAACTCATGGAAACTGAACAGTCAACTACTGAACCACACCTGGGTCAAGGAAGAAATTTAGAAAGAAATTAAAGTCTTCCTTGAATTTAATGAAAATAAAGAGACAACATACTCAAACCTATGGGACACAATGAAAGCAGTGCTAAGAGGAAAGTTCATAGCACTAAATGCACACTTAAAGAAAATGGAGAAAGCATACATTGAGGACTTAACAGCACACCTGAAAGCTTTAGAAAAAAAAGAAGCAGATGTGCCCAGGAGGAGTAGAAGACTGGAAATAATCAAACTGAGGGCAGAAATCAACAAAATAGAAACACAGAAAACAGTTCAAAAATCAATGAAACAAAAAGTTGGTTCTTGGAGAAAATCAACAAGATCGACAAACCCCTATCCAAACTAATTAAACAACAAAGAGAGAACACACAAATATATAAGATCATAAATGAAAAGGGGGACATAACCACTGACACAGAGGAAATTCAGAGAATCATTAGATCTTACTACAAGAGCCTGTATGCCACAAAACTAGAAAATGCAAAAGATATGGACATTTTTTTAGATAAGTACCTTATACCAAAGCTAAACCAAGACCAGGTGAACGATCTAAATAGACCTGTTAGTCGTGAAGAACTAGAAGCTGTTATCAAAAATCTCCCCTCCAAAAAAAGGCAAGGACCAGATGGTTTCAATGCAGAATTCTACCAGAACTTCCAAGAAGAGCTAATACCTATACTCCTTAATGTATTTCACAATACAAAAACAGAAAAGTCATTGCCAAATTCCTTTTATGAAGCTACTGTTACCCTGATACCAAAACCACACAAAGACCCAACCAAGAAAGAGAATTACAGGCCTATCTCACTCATCAATATTGATGCAAAAATTCTCAATAAAATACTAGAAAACCGAATTCAAGAACACATTAGAAAAATTATCCATTATGATCAAGTAGGCTTCATCCCAGAGATGCAGGGCTGGTTCAACATATGCAAATCTATTAACATAATCCACCATATAAATAAACTGAAAGAAAAAAACCATATGATCATTTCATTAGATGCTGAAAAAGCATTCGACAAAAATTCAACACCCTTTATGATAAAGGTCTTGGAGAGACTAGGGATACAAGGGTCATACCTAAATATAATAAAAGCTATTTACAGCAAGCCAACAGCTAACATTAAATTAAATGGAGAAAAACTCAAAGCCATCCCACTAAAATCAGGAACAAGACAAGGATGTCCACTCTCTCCATACCTCTTCAATATAGTGCTTGAAATTCTAGCAATAGCAATAAGACAACATAAGGGGATCAAGGGGATTCAAACTGGCAAGGAAGAAGTTAAACTTTCATTATTTGCAGAAGATATGATAGTATACATAAGCAACCCCAAAAACTCTACCAAAAAACTCCTACAGCTGATAAACACCTTTAGTAATGTGGCAGGATACAAGATCAACTTCAAAAAAATCTGTTGCCTTCCTATACACTAAGGATAAAGAAACAGAGAGGGAAATCAGAGAAGCATCACCTTTCATGATAGCCACAAAGACCATAAAGTATCTTGGGGTAACCCTGACCAAGGAAGTGAAAGATCCATTTGACAATAACGTTAAGTCTTTGAAGAAAGAAATAGAAGAGGACACCAGAAAATGGAAAGATCTCCCTTGCTCTTGGATTGGGAGGATCAACATAGTAAAAATGGCAATTCTACCAAAAGCAATCTATAGATTCAATGCAATCCCCATCAAAATCCCATCAAAATTCTCCACATATCTGGAGAAGACAATAATCAACTTTATATGGAAAAACAAAAAACCCAGGATAGCCAAAACAATCTTATACAATAAAGGAACATCTGGAGGCATTACCATCCCTGACTTCAAACTCTATTACAGAGCTACAGTATTGAAAACAGCTTGGTATTGGCATAAAAACAGAGAAGTCGACCAATGGAATTGAATAGAAGACCCTGACTTTAACCCACAAACCTATGAACACCTGATTTTCGATAAAGGAGCTAAAAGTATACAATGGAAAAAAAGAGAGCATCTTCAACAAATTGTGCTGGCAAAACTGGATGTCAATCTGTAGAAGAATGAAAACAGATCCATATCTATCACCATGCACAAAACTCAAGTCCAAGTGGATTAAAGACCTCAATATCCGTCCAAATACACTGAACCTGATAGAAGAGAAAGTGGGAAGTACTCTAAAACACGTGGGCACAGGAGACCACTTCCTACATAAAACCCCAGCAGCACAGACAGTAAGGGCCTCATTGAATAAATGGGACCTCCTGAGACTGAGAAGCTTCTGTAAAGCAAAGGACACTGTCACTAAGACAGAAAGGCAACCCACTGACTGGGATAAACTCTTCACCAACTCCGCAACTGACAAAGGTCTGATCTCCAAAATATATAAAGAACACAAGAAACTAGACCGTAAAAGGCTAATCTACCCAATTATAAACTGGGGCACTGAGCTGTACAGAGATCTTTCAACAGAAGAAGTTCAAATGGCCAAAAGACACCCAAAGTCATGCTCAACTTCCTTAGCGATCAGGGAAATGCAAATCAAGACAACTTTAAGATACCATCTTACACCTGTCAGAATGGCGAAAATCAAAAACACCAATGATAGCCTTTGCTGGAGAGGGTGTGGAGAAAGGGGTACACTTATCCATTGCTGGTGGGAATGCAAACTTGTGCAACCACTCTGGAAAGCAGTGTGGAGGTTTCTCAGGAAATTCGGGATCAACCTACCCATGGACCCAGCAATACCACTCTTGGGAATATACCCAAGAGAGGCCGTATCATACAACAAAAGTATATGCTCTACTATGTTCATAGCAGCATTGTTTGTAATAGCCAGAACCTGGAAACAACCTAGATGCCCTTCAATTGAAGAATGGATGAATAAACTGTGGAATATATACATATTAGAGTACTACTCAGCAGTAGAAAACAAGGACTTCTTGAAGTTTGCGGGCAAATGGATGGAAATTGAAAACACTATCCTGAGTGAGGTAAGCTAGACCCAAAACAGGAACATGGGATGTACTCACTCATATTTGCTTTCTAGCCTTATCGGCTTTGTGGGAGCCTAGGCAGTTTGGATACTCACCTTACTAGACCTCGATGGAGGTGGGTGGTCCTTGGACTTCCCACAGGACAGGGAACCCTGATGGCTCTTTGGGCTGAAGAGGGAGGGGGACTTGTTTGGGGGAGGGGGAGGGAAATGGGGGGCAGCGGTGGGGAAGAGACAGAAATCTTTAATAAATAAATAAATTAAAAAAAAGAAAAAAAATAAAGGACATTGAGCCTATAATTCGGGTTCTTAGAGAAGCCAAATAAGAAGGAGAACCCAAAGAAAAACATATAGGCATCCTCCTGAATATTCACCTTCATCAGGCGATGAAAGGAGACAGAGACAGAGACCCACATTGGAGCACCGGACTGAAATCTCAAGGTCCAAGTCAGGAGCAGAAGGAGAGAGAGCACGAGCAGGGAGCTCAGGACCGCGAGGGGTACACCCGAACACTGAGACAGTGGGGATGTTCTGGCGGGAACTCACCAAGGCCAGCTGGCCTGGGTCTGAAAAAGCCTGGGTTAAAACCAGTCTAGCTGAACATAGCGGACAATGAGGACTACTGAGACCTCAAGAACAATGGCAATGGCTTTTTGATCCTACTGCACCTATTGGCTTTGTGGGAGCCTAGGCAGTTTGGATGCTCACCTTACTAGACCTGGATAGAGGTGGGTGGTCCTTGGACTTCCCACAGGCAGGGAACCCTGATTGCTCTTTGGGCAGACGAGGAAGGGGGATTTGATTGGGGGAGGGGGAGGGAAGGGAGGCAGCGGTGGGGAAGAGACAGAAATCTTTAATTAATAAATAAATAAATAAATAAATAAATAAATAAAATAATAATAAAATTCAGCTTATATTTGTACTCCCACCAGCAATGGAGGAGTGTTCCCCTTACCCCCATCCTCTCCAGCATAAGCTGTCATCAGTGTTTTTTTTAATCTTAGCTCTTCAGACAGGTATAAGATGAAATTTCAGAGTTACTTGATTTGGATTTCTCTGAAGGTTAAGATGTTGAGTATTTCCTGGCTGGAGAGATGGCTCAGAGGTTAAGAGCATTGCCTCTCTTCCTAGAGGTCCTGAGTTCAATTCCCAGCAACCACATGGTAGCTCACAACCATCTGTAATGGGGTCTGGTGCCCTCTTCTGGCCTGCAGACATACACACAGATAGAATATTGCATACATAATAAATAAATAAATATTTTAAAAAAAGATGTTGAGTATTTCCTTAACAGTCTTTCAGCCATTTGATATTCATCTGTTGATAGTTCTCTTGAGGTCTGTACCCCATTTTTATTGGATTATTTGTTTTTTTGATGTCAAATTTCTTGAGTTTGTTTTATATTTTGGAGCTTAGTCTTCTGTCCAACGTAGAATTGGTAAAGATCTTTTCCCATTATGTAGGTGTAGTACAGAGCTGTGGGCTGGTTCCTGCTGCCCGGGAGGGCTCCCGGCTACCTGCTAGCTTTACAGCAAATAATCACACAGAAACTGTATTCTTTTAAACACTGCTTAGTCCCAGTTAGTTCCTGGGACATTTGAGGATAGGGAACCTGAAATGACCCTACCCTATAGCCATACTGATGAATATCTTGCATATCACCATAGAACCTTCATCTGGAGATGGATGGAGATAGAGACAGAGACCCACACTGGAGCACTGGACTGAGTTCCCAATGTCCTAATGAGGAGCAGAAGGAGGGAGAATATGAGCAAAGAAGTCAGGACCACAAGGGGTGCACCCACCCATGGAGACAGTGGGGCTGATCCATTGGGAGCTCACCAAGGCCAGCTGGACTGTGACTGAAAAGCATGGGATAAAACCGGACTCTCTGAATTTGGCAGACAATGAAGGCTGCTGAGAAGCCAAGGACAATGGCACCGGGTTTTGATCCTACTTCATGTTCTGGCTTTGTGGGAGCCTACCCAGTTTGGATGTTCACCTTCCTAGACCAGGATTGAGGGGGGAGGACTTTGGACTTTCCACAGGGCAGGGAACCCTGACTGCTCTTCAGGTTGGAGAGGGAGGGGGAGGAGTGGGAGGGAAATGGGAGGTGGGGAGGAGGCAGAAATTTCTTTTTTTGCAATAAAAATAAATAAATAAATAAACAAACAAACACTGCTTGGCCCATTAGCTCTAGCCTCTTACTGACTAATTCTCACATCTTGATTAACCCATTTCTAATAATCTGTGTAGCACCACAAGGTGGTGTCTTACTAGGAAGGATCTTAACCTTCGTCCATCTTGGAGAGGAGAGTTATTGCATCTGCCTCATCTCCTTTCTTTCCAGCATTCTGTTCGGTCTACTCCACCTATCTAAATTCTGCCCTATCAGGCCAAGCAGCTTTCTTTATTATTTAACCAATGAAAGCAACAGATAGACAGATGACCCTCCTCCATCATGTAGGTTGCTATTTTGTCTCGTACAGCCACTTTGGAAATCAATATGGCAATTTCTCAGAAAATTAGGAAACAGTCTACCTCAAAACCCAGCAATACCGCTGTTGGGTATATACCCAAAGAATGCTCAATCATACCGCAAGGACAGGTGCTCAACTATGTTCATAGCAGCATTATTTGTAAGAGCCAAAATCTGGAAACAACCTAGATGACCCTCAATCAAATAATGAATAAAGAAAATATGGTACATTTACACAATGGAGTATTATATAGTGGTAAGAAAAAATAATGACATCTTGAAATTTGCATGCAAATTGATAGATCTAGGGAAAAACATATTGACTAGGGAAAAACATATTGAGTGAGGTAACTCAGATCCACAAAGACAAATATAATATATACTCACTCATAAGTGGCTTCTAGACAAAAAGCAAAGAAATAAAGACAACCTACAATCCACAACTCCAGACAACCTAGACAACAGAAGACCCTAACAGAGATATACATAGATCTACATAGGAAGGAATGAAAGACAAGTTACCCTGAGCAAATTGAGAGTGTGGAGGTCACAGAAGAGGGTAATGAAAAAGGGAGGAAGGGATAGAAGCAGAAAAAAATTGTATAGCTCAATTAAAACAAAAGTAAAAGAGAATAAAGTCAGCTTAATACAATGTCCATTTAGAAGAATAGCAATAATTTTTTCCTTAGGGTCAATGACCTATTGTTTAACCATAGGTACTTAGCCTCAGTAATAATCCTAAGTATAAGTTTTATGTTGTAAAGCAGGACATAAATCCAATCAGAAGGTGATTGTTTACACCCATGGTATTTGTGCAGCTATTGCACCAGTGGGCATGTCTTTCCAGGAGCATCATTGTAGTTTACAGGGTTAACAACTGGGTAAGACTGATTATTACTTTTCTCTTTCAGTAATAAGCATAGTGCTTTACATGACTATGATAGTTAGGTAGTAGAGATAAATCTTCAGGGTTGATAACAAATTTCTCAGTGTTCTGTGACTCTTGTGTATGGTATCTTCAGCAATAGGGTCTTATTATTAAGTTATAGAGAGCAAACAAGAACTCTGGAAAATAGCTGTTTGGGGACTATGGAATCTCACTGGTCAACAACTCCAATGAGGTAAGCCATCACAGAATTGGACTTTTTATTTGCTATTGTGCAGTGTCTAGTAATAACAATGTTTCACTATTACAGTGTAATTCCATTGTAAATTATTTTTCTGCATGTCTGTTTGGAAACTTTTACAGTAGTGGGCTTCCTATGACTTTTCTGATGGTCATTAGAGGCCTATATAATACCAATCATACAAAATCAGAAAAGCAATTATCCATGGCCTATCACAGTTAGAACATTAAAAACACAAGCTACAAATGAGAAAGCTTGTATTGATTAAAAGTTGTTCAGTCTGTGAGGTTAGTTGTCTCAGCTAATCTTCAGTATACTTCTTCCCAAAGAAGTATGCTCTAATGCCAGTGAAGAAATAGACATCACAGCTAGTGAAGGCAAGCAGGCAAAGAGAGATAGCTTCCTTCTTCCATGTCTTTTATACAGACTGCCAGCAAAAAAAAAAACAAAAGTGGCCTAGATCAAACATGAATGTTACCACCTCAAAAAATGTAGAAAAAGAGTGTGCCTTCAAGAAAAATAATCTACACAGCTACTTGGACTTCAGTTAATTCCAGATGTAGTCAAATTGGCAACCAAGAATATCCATCAGATATGTTAAGTAACTTACAAAGAAAAGTCATTAGGGACTGCATTATTTGACAGAAATGTTTAAATCCAAAGTGCCTACAGAAATATACTCCAATTCCTGAAAGACTAAAACTATCAACTGCAATTATTCTACCCAGTAAAACTGTATGTTAAATAGAAATGATTGCAAATCTTTAAGCAAAGAAGTATATAGATATGTTGTTGTTTTAAGATCACCATTACAAAAAGACTTTTTAAAAACAATCACCATTAGGTGGATAATGGATGTAAAAGAATTATAAACAGAAAGCTGTGATAAAATCCATAATGACCTGAATCAGCATGGTGAATCCATCAGTGTTGAAATAGGAGCGGCTGGGCTGTGTCCCTGCACCCGGCCGCCTGCATGGCTTAGCTTATGCCCCGAAATAATTACACGGAAACTGTATTCATTTAAACACTGCCTGGCCCATTAGTTCCAGCCTCTTATTGGCTAGCTCTTGCACCTGGACTAGCCCATTTCTGATAATGTGTGTAGCACCCCAAGGTGTGCTTCCCGGGGAGATTCTAGCCTGCGTCTCTCTGGAGTGGGAACATCATGGCAACTCCTGACTCAGCTTCCTTCTCCCAAAATCCTGTTCTGTTTACTCCACCCACCTAAGGGTTGGCCTATCAATGAGCTCAGGCAGTTTCTTTATTGAACCAATGAAATCAACAGATTGATATATGACACTCCCACATCACTTCCCCTTTTTCTGTTTAAACAAAAAAGAAGGCTTTAACTTTAACATAATAAAATTATATATAACAAAACAGTTATCAAGTAAGAATTACAGTTACAATATTTATATCTACTTTATCTTTTATCATAACTAAGGAAAACTATAACTATCCATTCTTCAACTCCATCAAAGACTCTAGGAGGATATAAAATTACCTAAACAAACAGTAAATCCAAACTCTAGAAATGATAGAGACAACTCACTGCCTGGACAGTCATCCAAAGTTCCTCTGTCCCGTTGGGGCATCCATCTTCAGCCTTCAGGCCAATAGTATCTAGCAGACAGTTCCATGAAGCAGAAAATTTCAAAGACAGTTCAGTCATTTTCTGCTGTGTCCTGCGTCCTGCAGAATGTCTCATATTTTATGAATCAGGAACCCTGAAAGATCATCTCACCTTTAGGCAAGTTCAGCAGTCCTCTCTCTGCAGGTTCTTTGTATGCAGTTTATGCATCAGTCCAGGCAAGAGCAGTCTCTTGCCCAAATGGCTATCCAACTCCATAAGGATCCTCTTCGATGCCCATCTTCCTCTCGAAGTAGATTGGTGCTGCCAGGAGCAGACGTGTCTCATTGTCATGAAAAGCCCTAAATTATTAAAACATTAAATGCCATATTCTGCAGTCCTTGAAAGATATGAAGAATGCCTATCTAATTGAAATATATCTCCATATATCTAGAAAATCTAACATGACTACAAGCTTGACTATTATTTATGATTATTTAACAACAACCTATGTTTCCTAATTATACATTACATTTTAAAAATGAACTATACAATCATAATACCTTAATCAAGATCAGAAATACATATACATATAACAAAATTGACCTTAAAATCCACATCAATGCAAATTATTCATATCTATATCATATCCCCCTTTTAATGTAAAAGAACATTTATAAACAATATTTTGGGAACATGGGCGCAGTTTTTCTCTCCAAACTGCTTCCTGCTGAATGGGGGCGTCGTTAGTTAGGTCTTTTATGGTATAACCTGTGTACCAGGGTCATCTCAGTTGGCAGTTGAGTGAAGTAATTTTTTGAGGGTGTTCACAGCAACCTTTCAGGAGGGCGTGGTCTATCATACCATATCGGAATAGATGCAATCCATAGGGTCTGGTCCTCTGTGAAAACAAAAGAAGACCCTCTCCGAAGCATCATATCCTTAGACCCAAATTTTGAAATTTTAATACCCTTATATCCATTCTGGTTCCACTTGGCAGTCCATATAATGAAATGTCTGTCTGTACTTAGCTCCTTTACAGTCAAAAATTTTAAAGAAAACACAATGTACATAATCCAGACCCTCTGTGAATTTTCCATTTTTACGTGGCTTATTTTTCTTTATTTCTCTTAATCTATAACTATCTGTATTCTGTGTCTTTAAAGACTTTACTTTTTTATTTTTAAAGGCATTAACTTTATTTTCTCTCTATATATATATTTATTTCTCTCTCAAACCTATGTACATTTATCCAACAGTGTGATCCATTTAGTGGTCTGTCTGAATCTGTTTTATTGTGAATCTGTAATTTTTTTACTATCCAGGTGCATTTCTTAAAATGTTAAGCAGTTCTTAAAAACTTAAGTTGCATTTTGTACAGTATCCCTGTACCCTGCCAAGTCTAAACCTTAACTGCGCTATTATTATGGTAATTATGGCAGTTCCTGCCTGAGGTCAGCACAGTTTAGCATGGAGCAGCAGCTCCTGCCTCAGATCTATTTGGTGCTCCTGAGCTGCGCACAGTTCCAGGCACACAGCAAGTCCACAATGGAGCCGCACTCAGCAGTTTAATTCTGAGACTGAGCGTGCAGCACAGAAACTCTTTTCCTTTCAATCCCAAGCGGGAACACAAAATCCAGTCCCATAAAAGCCTTGAAATGCTTTAAAGCCAGAGTTTACGCTGGCAGTACAGCCCCAAGAAGCTGCGCTTTAAATTGACACAGCGTTTTTTCTGCTGCTGCCGCTGAACCAGGAAACCTCTCTACAGCACGCCACCAACAAACAGCAAAAATCTGTGTTAAACTCTCTCTCTCCCTTATTTTTAAGCCTTCTCAGGTTTTTAAGTGGATTTAGTCCATCACTAGGGTGCCACTTTGTTGAATGAGGAGCTGCCGGGCTGTGTTCCCGCACCCGGTCGCCCGCATGGTTTAGCTTATGCCCCGAAATAATTACACGGAAACTGTATTCATTTAAACACTGCCTGGCCCATTAGTTCCAGCCTCTTATTGGCTAGCTCTTGCACCTGGACTAGCCCATTTCTGATAATGTGTGTAGCACCCCAAGGTGTGCTTCCCGGGGAGATTCTAGCCTGCGTCTCTCTGGAGTGGGAACATCATGGCGACTCCTGACTCAGCTTCCTTCTCCCAGAATCCTGTTCTGTTTACTCCACCCACCTAAGGGTTGGCCTATCAATGAGCTCAGGCAGTTTCTTTATTGAACCAATGAAATCAACAGATTGATATATGACACTCCCACATCACATCAGTATTTTAGGTGGTGTGGGGTTCCTGTGTATACCTAATATAAATTTTAAATAATGAATATGCTTACAGTTGAATGAGTCAAAAAGACAAGAGTTCCCTGCTTTTATCACACCGAGGAAGTTAGAAAGGTGTTTTATAGTCTCTTACTGGCTCAGGGAACTGACTTTAAAGACACAAGTATGTTAGTGAATGAACATGTCTGTCTATCAGGAACACAAGGCGATATCTGCTAATTTGTTTCTCTAAAATTGAGAGTATTTTGTAGGGAGAAGACAAATTTGACTGATCATGGACGGCAAAAAGAGAGGCATTGTGATATTTCAGGCATACAGAATCCTGTGGACGGATTAGGCATGGCAATAGACAAGGGTTCTTAGAAGAAGTTCTTTAGGGGTGAGAGAAATGAGCTAGTGTGATGACAGGAACCGAGAGGAGCACAGGAGGTGAATGGAGTAATGATACCAACATGTTTACTTGAGTCTCACTGAACAGTATCGATACCTGGGGACAGCAACATGAACAGTTCAGGATGGGACTTTTTAGAGTCCATGTTAAAATGAAAAGAGAAACATGGAAGAACTGAGTCCACCCTCTGTTTGGCTTGATCAGAGAATTGAACATGGTCCCCACAGACGGTACCAGGTGGAGTTTTGGGAGGGTGTGAACAAGACCTAATTTACTTGCAGAGAGAAGTTAACCTTTTTTTTCCTGACCACTCTTGTGTTTGCTTTCTGGTAATTTCCTGCTTCATACTTCTTCATTTCTGTAAGGTCAGTAACTTCTTCTCAACCCTCTCTATCTAAACTTCCTCATGATTTCTTTGTCGTACCTTCCCTGTCCTAACCATGGGAGACACTGGTTGCTCACATTATAGATTCTGTCTCAGTGCTCAGGACACTAATACTCACTGGAACAAATATATTTATTTGCATGTAAGATATGAAGGATAACATTTACAAACATTCAGTCTCTAACAGATAATGGTCTTTCTTAGGGTAGGTGAAGGTAATGTGCTTTCTCACAGGTATGGTGTGAGGATCAGTCAGGCAAGAAATGTGGAAGGCTTTAAGCCTAGATTACAATCCTCAGAATAGTAAATGGAAGTTTAATAAAAAATTAATAGTACATGAAAAATTCATATAGAATTTTGTAAACTAATTAAAATATTGAAAGCTAGATGGAATGGAATAGCTTGCATGAGTAAATAATGCTGCTCTCAGAAGTCAAAGATAGTTAATTGAAAATCTCAGTGCCAAGCAGAAGATACTTCACTCCAGTTGTTGATCACAGAAGCTCCTGGGGCTACCAAGGTTCAGAAAACAACATCATTTGCTGCCATTGCTCTTGACTGACCACCATAAGTAGATGGTAAGGCACTATGGGTGAAGACACATGCACTTTTAGCTGAAAAGACCAAGCTGGAATGAACTGAAAGCTTCCTTCCTACTGGCTTGCTTCGTAGTGCTGGAAAATGCTGTGTAGGCTCCTGGGAAAGGAAGCAAACTAATGTTTGTACCTAGCAGAAACCTCTTAGTCTTGAGGATAATATATTTTCTTCAAAACTAAAGAATCATCAGCATGAAATTTTATTCTTATTTTACCCACCTTTCTTTGTAGATTGGCAATCAAATTATATATGGAATATTTTCAGTGACCTATGTGTTATTCATTGATTTATTTGTAGAAACATGAACAGCCATTTTGAATATAATTTCTGATTGTTTACCTGCCTACTTTTATAACCTTTATTCAGCAATGTGTTTAACTGGAAAAACCTATTTACATATATTTCAATTATTTAAATATCTCTGGATGTATTTAGATTCAATGTAATTGCTTATTATTTGCTTTATTTATCTTTAAAATACTGAGGATCAGCCTTGGGGCATCTGCCAGATAAATGCTTAACCACCAAACGTTACTCCAAGCTTCTATTCATGAGTGTGTTTTCTCTGCACACAAGCTACACTTATCTGTGTGTTGCTCTAATTTAACACTGATGAACACTATGCCCTTTTTTATTTTTAGAAAAATCTTATTTTACATACCAATCCCAGTTTCCTCCTTCTGCTCCCTCCACCTTTCCTAGCCCCCCCCCCACCATGGTCTCCTCATAGAGGGTGAGGCCTCCCATTGGGAGTCAACAAAGTCTGTCACATCACTTGAGGCAGAACCAAGGCCCTCCACCCTGTATCTAGGCTGATCAAAGAATCCCTCCATAGAGAATGGGCTCCAAAAAAACCCAGTTCATACACTAGAGATAAATACTGGTTCCACTGATAGTACCTCCACAAACTGTCCAAGCCACACAACTGTCACTCGCATTCAGCGGGCCTAGTTTGTTCATATGCAGGTTCCCCAACTGTCAGTCTGGAGTCAATGAGCTCCCACATGCTCAGGTCAGCTGTTTCTGTGGGTTTCCCCAACATGGTCTTGACCCCATTGTTCATATTATTGCTCCTCCCTCTCTACAAATAGACTCCGGGAGCTCAGCAACGTGCTTAGCTGTGGATCTCTGCATCTGCTTCCATCAGTTACTGGATGTAGGTTCTATGATGACAATTAAGATAGTCAACAGTCTGATTACAGGGGAAGGGCACCTAAGGCACCCTCTCCTCTATTGTTTAGATTCTCAAAAATAAAAAAGAATAATGATAATTATAATGATGAGATAATGATGAAATAATAATCTCTCCATTGGAGGGACTTCAATCTGGCATCCCAATATTTTTGAGATGTGGCAGACTTCACCCTTTTCTCTGCTGTGAATTCTTTTTTTACAGTTCACCTTTTCTCTGGGAGAGCTTGGTATGCACATAACTAAATAGCCACACTGAAATCTAAAGAAAATATCAGATTTCTACATAGTGATTTCTATGACTCTTAGTCCAAGATACCCACTTCTACCTGCATTCCACCCTGTGATAAGTCCAATGTTAATTATTTTCTATGTCTCTTTTGTTAAATTTTCTTTGTTCTCATCCTTGTCCCTGCTCATATACATTTGTCTCTTGTGCCAACATCTCCTGCTTCTGTGACATTAATTTCTTGGTACAGAAAGTACAGTGTGTACTTTTTGAGAATATTTCTTCATGTGTCTTGATTCTTCCTTTGACTCTTGTCTTCTTCAGTCATATTCCCTCAACATCTGCAGCTAAGCACTCTCATCTTGGGTCTTGGCCCTCTGAAGCAGACTTCTATAGCTCTATTCTGAATTCTGAAGTGTTGTTTCTTTCCTTCTTTGCTCTGAAACATCAGTGTTGTTCTCCCTTCCCTTACTTCAAAGGGTAGTTGCTTTTCATCAGCTCCTGGTTTCTCACTAAGAGATTTTAGCCATTGGAGCATGAGTGTCACCCATTAGCTTTTCTCTAGGTCTTGATTTAGAAAAGACAGTTCTAAGTCAAGGAAATTGCCCCCAATTCCACATCTGTAGAAAGTTAGTCCTAGACCATTGGTGTGGGAAGTCCTTCTGTATATGTGTTGCCTTTAATGGTTAATGAATAAGAAAACTTTCTTGGCCTGTGATATGGAAAAAGAGCAGAGCTTGGTGGAGAAAACTAAACTGAATGCTAGGAGAAAGAGGGTGGAGTCATGAGGTACCATGTAGCCACTACCAGGGATAAGCAATCCAGAACCTTGCCAGTAAGCCACAGCCACATGGCACACACAGATGAATAGAAATGGGTTAAATTAAGATATATGAGCTAGCCAGTAAGAAAATAAAGGTAGAAGGCCAACCAATGTTTTAATTAATATAGTTTCTGTGTGGTTATTTCGAGTCTGGGCAGCTGGGAATGAACAAGTGGGCTCCTACAACAGACCAGGATCCAAGATCAACTTCTGACTCCAAAGCTCAAACACCTTCAATAGATTTTATTACTCTTCCACAGTGGTTCTCAACCTGTAGGTTGCAAACTGTTTGTATGCTGATTGACTCTTTCATGGGGGTCACATATCAGATATCCTCCATATCAAATATTTTTACTATGAATAATAATAGCAAAATTATAGTTATGAAGTAGCAACAAAATAATTTTATGGTTGGGGGTCACACTAAAACATGAGGAACTATGCTAAAAATCTACAGCATTAGGAAGGTTGAAAACCACTGCTCTAGAGAGATATTTCAGACCCTGACTTCCAGGGTATCCTCCATGATACCCTGGAGTTCACCATGAGCAGTAAGTCATAGAGGCTATGGAAGACAGACTCTAAAGTAAGGACCCAAGATGATAATATAGAAGAACAAAGTATATCAAAGAATTAAGAAAGATTAAAGTAATAAAAATTTGGCTATTAGAACTTGTGGTAGTTTGAATGAGAATGTCTCCCAAAGGCTCAGGTATTTGAACACTTGGTCCCTAACTGAGGAGGCTTGGGAGTGTGACCTTGCTGGAGGAAGCATGTTATCAGGGGTGGGATTTGAAATTATGTGTCTTCATTCTACTTGTAGTTCCCTCTCTCTGCTTTGTGTTGTAGCTAAAGGTATAATCCCTTAACTTCATGTTTCTTCCACAATCTTGCCACTTGTCATATATCCCTGCCATGTTAGGCTCTTTTTTATGTGCATATTTGTCTATGTGAGTCAAAGGCCACTGTGTGTGTGTGTGTCTCTGTCTTTTCATGTCTCTGTCTCTTTATCTCTCTCTAATGCTATCTCATATATATATGAGATCAGGATATGGGCAAATGGGAGAATATTTGTTTAAGATGCAGTAGGCTCCAAGTACAACCCTCATCACTGAAATAAATGGAAAAAGTTTAACTCTAAGTAGATAAAGTCATTTAGGATACTAATAGGTAATAGGTTTGTCAACTTGTAAATATTAATTGTGAACTCTATGATATTAAAAATAACCAGAGGGGGCCGGGCGGTGGTGGCGCACGCCTTTAATCCCAGCACTCGGGAGGCAGAGGCAGGCGGATCTCTGTGAGTTCGAGGCCAGCCTGGTCTACAAGAGCTAGTGCCAGGACAGGCACCAAAGCTAACAGAGAAACCCTGTCTCGAAAAACCAAAAAAAAAAAAAAATAACCAGAGGGACAAGACACTAGGCATGTTTGTGAGAACATTTTCAGAATTTTAACCAAAACGAGAACTACTCTCAGTGTGAGCAAAACCATCCCATGGCCTGTTGTCTTGCACTAGACAAAAGGGGAATGTGAGATGAACAGCAAGATTCAAGGTTGTGCTTCCTGACTACAGATGCAATGTGACGAGCTTCCTTTTGCCCCTGCTGCTGCTGTGCCTTTTCCAATAGGATGGATGGCAATTTCCAACTGTCAGCCAAAAAAAAAAAAACAAAACCAACAACAAAAAAACCGCTTCTTCATTAAGTTGTTTTTGTCAGATATTTTGTCACAGAAAATCAGTAGTCAGTCAGAGACTAAAAGTTACTGGTATATAGGTCAAATAATGCTAAGAGTATAAGTTCAAAAGAAAAGAAAATTACATTTTATTCTAAAGCAGAACTATGTTTTATAAAATAAAGAATGCTAACTCATTAATGTAAAATAAACTTTTAATATTTTTGTAACTCTTTGAGATTTAAACTTGTACATTAAAACATTAAGTTTCAAAATGTTTAATAAAGAATAAATGGAAATTTAATAATTATTTAATTACTTCAACTTCATACTTCCTTTTGTAGTAGTAAGAGCAGTTATTATAAATGCAAAATTAAATATTTGGCTTATTTTAAGCACCTGAAGCAAAGTACATGCAAAAGAGAGGTTATGGAATAGGATAAAAATATATGGGAACTCAGGTGTAGTGGTATGGGTCTTTAATTCCAGCATGAAGGAGACAGAGGCAGATTGATCTTTCTGAGGGTCAGGGCAGCAGGGCTATATAGTAAGACCCTATCTTCAAAAGTGTATAAGGAGAAATGTGAGTGGTTAAAGTTAATAAGTGAGAACAAAGAAGATGAAAAGAAGAAGAACAAGGATAATAATATAACAAAGGTTATTATGGGAGGAGGAAAAGGATAAGGGTAAGAGGAATATAGGAAGAATGAGAAGAAGAAAAATGAAGAGAAAAGAAAGAGATACCAAAGGGAACAAGGAGGAGGAGAAAAACATTATCAACAACAGGAAAAGTTACAGTCAGATCATTAAAAATTATGAGGCAAAATTAATGACATTTGGGAACAAATAAAAATATCTTGTGTGGTATTTGTACATGGAGCTAAGATTGCCAGTGTCCTCTTCTGATGCTTTCCCAAGTAGTTTCCTCAGTCTCCAAAGAGTGCTCTTGCATACTGAAGTGGTGCATTCCACATCTGTATCATATGATGGACTGTGATCCAGGGTCCATCCTGTCCCAACATCTGTTCACTTCAGTTGGGTTCTGTAAATTTTCCTTCTCCCCATCTTTAACTCTTCATGACTGCACCAGGCTTCAGCCAACATCATCAACAGAGCCAGTAAGACCAGACCAGCCACACCTATCCTGATGGAATTCCCCAGGATGTAATTCTGAAAAACAGGACCTTTGGAAGAAACAGAAAACTTCACATGTAGGCCAACAGTTCAGCATCCATACAGGAGCTGCAAAATGAAAGTACTTTCCCATCAACCTTGGCAGAATGCTTTCTGTCTAAGTGTCTTTCATTATCCCTAAATTATCACGAGCCCCTTATGGACTCTGCCATTTGATTTCTACCACCACTGCAGTCTTTCAGGGAACCTCTCTGCTACAGTAGTGTCCTTTAGTATGTCTTTACCAGGGGAGTGTTAGGAACTCATGCCCTCCATGAACACAAACGTCACCTGATACTGAAGAGTCCTGGGTTGTGAGGTTATGATATTGTCATATGGGAGAATGGAAAGACTGCAATAAAGACTGACTGAAAATTTATCTGATCTGAGATGAGATTTTCACTGGCATTTCACTCTGCTTTCTTCTCTCTCTGCTCAACTACAATAATCCACCTTTCTCTTGTGTCTTCTGAGGACACAGGGAAGATTATAATGCATAGTTTCAAACAATTTCCCTCCTGAATATTCAGGACTCCTCTCTCTGTCCCTTTACAAAATAATATCAAAACAGAGAGCTTATTGGAACTCTAGTGTTAAGACATCAATAAGAGTCAGATTGGGGTAAACTATGGAGAATGCTCAAGAGAAAAAATTTAGAGTGGAGACCAGATGATGAGAGAAAGGAGTCACAGACCCAGGAACTAGCCAACTGTCAGGAGTTCTTTTTTTTTTTTTTTGAGACAGGGTTTCTCTGTGGCTTTGAAGCCTGTCCTGGAACTAGCTCTGTAGACCAGGCTGGTCTCGAACTCACAGAGATCCTCCTGCCTCTGCCTCCTGAGTGCTGGGATTAAAGGCATGTGCCACCATCGCCCGGCTGTGAGGAGTTCTGAAGTATTGTTTATCCTCTGATCATGTCATGTGCCCCCTTCCACAGATCCCCTAGCAACTTGGCAGTCCTGGTGCTTACCTAGTTTGGGGTCAAAAGGACATGAAGAGCTAGGGTCATCAGGAGGTGAGAGGCAGAGAGGGAGAGAAGGTGTGCGCTGGAATGTTCTACAGCAGTTTGCAGCCCATCTCTTTCTCCTGGGCTTAATCCCATAACTGTGTATTTAATGCATTTATAAAGTTACATCTCTGAAAGGACACCCACTGACACTTTCTGACACTGTATGCTTGTGGTCTCTGTTACAAGTTTCATTCTACAGTTTTCATTCTCCAGAATGGTAATTTATTGTGAAAATTTTGGCATCATGCTAGATTGGGCAATAAGATTGTACACAAGAAAAGACCAAAATATACTATATTTTCCCCAAATATAGAATCATTAACATTGCACTTTTTACTACTTTATCTCATCTCCTTTATGCATTGGTAGATAAACAACATACTGAGAATTTTCTGTAGCACATTTGCATGTCTATGAATTTCTCTTATGTGAGATACCACTTGGAACTAGTTAAGATACTATCTACCTATTTACTGTCACCACCATTACCCAACATTATATTTGAGCATAATAGCTATTTATGTATTTGAAATTCTTTACTATGTTTTAAAGTTATCAATTTTGAGTGTTTTGTGTCACACTTACACGACTGACCACACATGTCAGGCAAATGCTCAGCAAAGGAACTATACTAAAAGCTCACTAGCTGTTGCTATTTATGCAACATTTCATAATGAGTGTGTGTGCCATTTCTTTTCATGGACTGTGCTGATCTCTGTGTTGCTCCAATGTCGTACTTTGTGTGGCCAAAATGCTATCTGTTGTATATTTATTGCTATCATCTGTCATGGTTCCTTTCTCTGCTTTTCACATTTCTAACCTTCTTTTAGAACGATCCACCATCAAATCTTTGTTTTTGTTTCTTTTGCTATGAGAACCTGTTTTTCTTTATTACTGTCAGACATTCCCTCTAATCATGTTTTACTTTCTCTCTCACTTTTTATTCTATGTTTATGTTCTCTCCCCTGCTCTCTCTCTTACCTGTGATCTTGATGTCCAGGGAGTCACTGGGGTCTGACCATTCATAGGGCTGGTGACTGACAGAACCATAGCATCTGTAGGTCCCAGTGTGTACAGTCGTCACAGGTGCTATGGAGATGTTGGCCTGGACACCACCATCATAAGGCTCCCCAACAAGGTACAGAGGGTCCTCTCTTAGCCCCTTTCTGTGCAGAACCAGAATGAAGGTCTCGAACACAATCTCTGATGAACATTTCAATGTCACTGTCCCTCCTGGTTTCACCAGGGGAGCTGGCAGGGCCAAGAGTGAGGGCTTTCTGTAGATCCCTAAGAACAAAGAGGTTGTGAATTTGGGAGTCAAACTACCTCAGCAAACTCTTAGGCTTTAAATAAGTGAGGTTCTTTCTCCTTGTGTTTTTCCTCCTTCTTGGGGTCTCTCATCATTTTCCGTGTCTACATTCTCCTCCACACACATTCCTGCTCTCTATGTGTTTTCCTAGTCCTTTGTTTCTATTAGTACCTGACAGTATTCACCCGACGTGTCCTAGGACTGTGTCTATTGCACTCATCTTCCATCGACCTCTTTCTCACTTCGTATCATGAAGGAAGAGAGGCAACCTGGAAGACTGTACCTCAGACTTGCTTTGCAAGCTTGTTTCACGCTCTTTTTGAAAAAGTATAATCCATGTCAGGCTGCAAGGATTAGTAAAAACAAATGAGAATAGGTTCCTTAAGGTTCTCCCTATTTAGTTCTAAAAGGGGTCCCTGCCATGTCTGGACCCCATGAGAGCCGTGGACAGTCTTAATCTGGTGGTAATCTCAGTGTACTGATCTTGCTGATATCAGGACGTCCTTACTCTTTCCTCTTTGGCATTGGTAATGTGTCCTTGACTTGTGTATCTGTGTTAGACTCCAATTGTTGCTGTAACAAATGATCACAAGTGTGCAGCTTAAATTGAATACATGTGTACTCTAGATGTCCAAAGTTTGAAATAGACACTGCTGGCTTAAGTTAGGTGCCTTTAGTGCTATCTTTCTTCATGAGAGTCTAGAGGAGAATTCATTTTTCCCCTCCAAGTTTCTAGAGACCTTTGATTAGACCTATTCTCCATCTTCATAGCTGACTGTACAGTCTCTTCCACAGTTCAATGCACTGACCTTCAAACACCAGCGCCAACTCCCTTTCCTCTGATTTAGGCTGTTTGGGTTATAAGGTATTGTCTTCCTTTTTGGGGATAAATTCTAAGACCCAGACTTCGGTATTTTACCTGAATTTTCTTTTCATATATACCAGTCCATTTTATCTTAATACAAAACATATCTGATGTTGGATACCTCATTTGTGAAAAATGTTTAACTAGGATGAAAGTTTTAGAGATTGAGGGTCAAAGGTGAGGCAGCTTTTCTGTTTATTCTCTGATGAAGTATGATTTGCCACAGAGAGTAAAGGATCAGAGAGAGAAGCAGCAAGTTATAAAGGGAGCAAGCACGTTATGTCTTGACCAAGGTTGGGACTATAGAGATGGCTAAAAAATAACATCTGCTCTTCCATAGGATCTGAGTTCATTTCCCAGAACCCACATGGCAACTCATAACTGACTGTAATTCCAGTTCCAAAAGATCTAATGTCCTTTTCTAGCCTCTAAGGGCACCAGAAACAAATATTTGTGCATATGCATAAAATAGAAAGGGCAAGGCCCCATGAGAGATATAAGTTACTGATAACTTCTGAGGGCATGTGGTACTAGCTACACCCCTTTAACATGCCTTTATACCAACACATCCTCACTATGGGATGAGCTCTCAGCACACAGAATGTCATAACAAAGCCACAGGCAAACCTTTGAGCTATAGGCTGTAGACATTCAGTTTCTGGGTATTAGAGGGATAGTGGCAAATGATGACTATTGTCCTGTACCCCTCAGTACTTAGTCCCCTGTATTTAATTATCCGTAACCTGAATCTCGTAGAGATGTCCTCACTCTTCTGATGGAACTCCCACTGACAGTTCCCGTAGAAATATTTGGATTAGAAATATTGGATAAGGAACCACTCCTCTGCACAAGGAGCCCTCTTACCTGTGACCACAATCACCAGGCTATCACTTAGTGCTGATGATCCATAAGGAGATTTAGAGTAGAATCCCTGGCATCTGTAGATCCCTGCATGTGCTGTGGTCATAGGGCCTATCAGAAAGCTCTGCTGGGACTTCAAGTTCTGCATCTCGAGTATGTGGCCCTTGTGTTCCTTGAGCAGATTGAACATTTCAAACCCAAGCTCAGACTGACAGTGCAGCACCACATGTTCTCCAACGTGAACGATAGGGCTTGGCCAGGCAGACAGAAAGGGCTTCTTAGAGTCCACTGTGGGGAAAAAGAGACCCAGATTTAGAGGAAAAACAGAGAGGTCCCTCCCCCTATGTGTTCAGCATCCCTTCTCCTTTCCATGTTCCCAAGGTTTGTCCTGGCCAATAGTGCCCAGCACTACGCATTTGGACCACCCACCACACAAGATAGCCTTCCTATAACAAAAATGTGGTTTGAGAATTTTGAGCAAGTACTTTATAAAGGAATCAATACTTTTGACAAAAATGTCATCTACATGTAAAAATAAGATGCAGAACAAGGCCCAAGTTGAGAACCCAATACTATTATTCTGCTAAATGGACACAGTATTAAAAATGACTACCACTGCTCTGATTACAAGGGAAGGCCAGTTCAGAAACCCTCTCCACTATTTCTAGGAATCTTAGCTAGGGTCATCCTTGTGGACACCTGTTGAGTTCCCTAGCATCAGGTTTATTTCTAACTCCATTATGACTTCCTCTATCGAGATATCTCTTTCATTGTTCTCCCACTCCATCCCTCCACCAACTCAAATATTCCATTCCCTCATGTTCTTATCCCCCATCTCCTCCCCTTTACCACCTCTCACCCCTGGTTTACTCAGAAGATAACATCTATTTCCCCTTCCCAGGGCAACCCATGTGTCCCTCTTAGGGTCCTCGTTACCTAGTTTCTCTGGAGGTGTGGGTGGTGGGAGGCCTTACCCTTTCTGAAGAGTGGATGGGAGTAATTTGAAGGAAGGTTGGGAGAGTTAGAGGAGGGGAGGGAGGGGAAACTGTGGTTGTATACAAAGTTAATAAAAAATATAAAAATGACTACTACTGACTTATTGCTATACACAATAGATTACAGCATCTCTCAACTCTCTTCAAGAAGACTCTCTTTATAGTAGATGGTAATCAACACAAGGAACACCTCCCTCCAAAATAAAGCTGGTCAACAAGTCAAGAACTAAATATTGATGAGTTCTCATCCCCAAATCAGACATTTATATCTCACTCCAAGACTTGGGGATCTTTGTGAAATAAGGGATGAAAAGATTGTAAGTGCCATATATGGTAGACAACTTCAAGAAAATAGAGTTTTAAAAACTCAGTATGGCACATATGAACCCAAAGAGGTTGTGACAGCTTGCATAAAACCTGGGCAGACTTCAGTAAGACAGAATCCCGGTACAAACAGCAGAAGGCAGACATGAAATGCCAGCACTAGCTGGGGAGGTTTTAGCATTTGGTGGTTGCTGGAGAGGGAGATTCGGTTTCCTTTTAATGATATGATACCTGGTAGTCTGACCAACACCAAGACTAACACACATTGGAACTGATGGCAAAAGGTAAAAAGAACTAATCACAAAGTTGGGTGGGAAAAGACTGGAGGGTTTAGAGTTTGGTAAGGGATAGTATTGAGAGGATTGAATACTTTCAAAATATGAAATTTTCAAAGAAGTAATAAATGTTTTAGACAGGATCTCTCTAGATAGCTCTGAACGTCCTAAAACTCGCTATGTAAACCAAGATAACCTCAAACTCAGAGAGTTTTGCCTGTCTCTGGCCCTAAGTCCTGGAAATAAAGACATGTGCCACCACACCTGACTTATAAAAGTTGTTTTTAAAACTCAGAAAAGATATAAAATTTTATGTGAATAAAATGTTGTTGCTAAATATGAGAAAATATTAAAAACAGTCTACATTGTACGTTCCTGGGGCACAATCCCTGGTTCTCCCTTTTCTTCTGGCACAAGAGCAGCTGTACTCTGTGTGCAGTGCCATCATACAGTTGCTGGGATGCCTGTGATCTCTTCTGGTCCTGCAGGAGCTGCTCTTTCCAGCTCTGCTTCCCTACTTACTATGCAGTGAAGCCTACTCCTATAAGATACCTTGCTTTCTTCCATTCCCCTCTATTTTCCTGTACAGCTTAACTTAGTGAGTGCAAAATTGTTGGGTGTGTGGGAGCTATCACAGGCAAGTTCTCCAGGCACCCCATTTTCCAATTCAATAGAAATTCACCCACAGGGATTCCCACATTCAACTAATGAGCTCTGCGCCTCATGCTCTCCTGTAATGGTAACATTCTACTTAGTTTGGAAAACGGACTTACCAACTTGTGACCAGATCCCTTGAACCCAGATGGACCCTGCAAAAAAAAAAAAAAAAAAAAAAAAGACTCATGATAGTTGATCCATGTCCTCACAATGCTTGATTCCAATTCCTCCTGCTTCTGCCAGGTCTGTAAGCCTCTGAAGCCATACCCTATTGTGTAAAGATTAACCAACCCTCCAATGCCCATCTACCTGGGTGTCTCCGAGACTGTATTTCTACCTTGGTGTTCCATACCCTTTGTTCCCAGAAGGACTCACCAGAACATACCACAGTGACCAGTGTGAGCATCATGGTGCTGCTTAAGCTGAGAGGAGGCACTGCCCCAGCAAAAGCACACAGGATTCTGTGAATTGAACAGCTTATCTGGTTTATCAGTTGACCACAGCATCAGGTTTCTGGTGCCAATGGCCTTCTATTGCCTTATAAGTCACAGAGAAAAGAAGATGGTTTGTGTTACAGCTCTTACATTGAAAAGTTTATGTCAGTAACTGGAACACATTTTAGACCGAATGCTTTTTCTGAATTATTCAATAGAATAATTGTTTGAAATTTTATCTATTTTGTTTTTATCACCTAATATTCAATTGTTCTTCATAGACAGAACTTTAAGTATCAGATAGATTTTTTATCATCATTTTTATTATTACATTGTAACAATAGCAATAATTTTCCATGCTGATATCTCTAGTATTGGTTCAAATTAAAAGCATCTAATTCTCAAGGTGATTATGCAAGTATTTATGATCATATAATTTCACCTTTAAAGAAAATAACCAAAGGTGCTATCTTGACATTTATAGCATGATTTGGAGTTTGTTTTATGATGGACTAAAAAATATCTTCCATGAGTGGCAGTGCATGCCTTTAATCTTAGTACTCTGGGGGCTGAGACAGGTGAATCTCTGTGAGACTGAGGCCAGCTTGGTCTACAGAATGAATTCCAGGAAGCCAAGACTGCGTAGTGAGATCTTAGCTCAAAAAAAAAAAAATGCAAGTTTATTACTGTTTTTTTCTGCTTTATTTGAGAATTGCATATACTCATGTAATGTATTCGGACCAAATCCAGTATCCATTTCCTCCCTCTAATTCTTCCTATGTTCCCCCAACTGGAAGGGGCTATGTACATTGTAGAGAAAAATAATCATTAGGTAAGTTTATTGTTCTTTTTCATCTTCCTCTTCCCACATCAGTCACTATTCTCCCCCTCCTCTTTATTTTTCTCTTTAAATTAGACTCAAATATTCAAATATCAATTAATATAATGCTATGGAAAATAAACATTTTAACAGTTAATTACAGATGCCCCTAGTCACACTTGCTTCACTTCGCCCCCTTTTGTTGCTCATTCCATTACTTTTCCTTCCCCTGTCTTTCTCTATAACCCTATTGCCTGTCTTTTCTCCTTATAGAGGTTTTCAAGGTCACTCTTTAAAAAAAAACCCGGTTATTTATTTGCATACTTGTTCATCTGTGCGTATGAGTGTGTTGCCTGCATATCTACATGTGCACCACATATGTTAAGTACAGAGGGAGGTCAGAAGATGGTGTTGGATCTTCTGGAACTAGAGTTACAGGTGACTGTGATTTACAAAATGGGTTCTAGGAACCGAGCCCAGGTCCTCTTCAAGAGCAGCAAGTGCTCTTAACTGTGGAGTCATTTCCAGTCCCCCAATCTTAACTCTGTCATTTCCCCCATTCCACTCATACCCACAGTAACTGTGGTGGTGTAAGTGAGAATGGCCCCATAGACTCTGTCTGAATGCTTGGTCCCCAGTTGGTGGAACTCTTTGGGAACCATTATAAGGTGTGGCCTTGTTGGAGTAGGTGTGTCACTGAGGTGAGCTTTGAGTTTTTTAAAGACTGTTGTTATTTCCAGTGTTCTGACAGCCTCATGGTTGTGGATCATGATGTAAGCTCTCAACTGTTCTTTTGTTCTGCCATCATAAAATATAATCCTGAGAAACCATAAGTCAAATTAAAATTTTACTTTTATAAGTTTGCTGATCATTGTTACATATAGCCTATTATGAGCCACAAAGAATGAGAGAGACAATACTTATAGGTTTCAAAAATTTTAATAATTCATCACATAAACAGGTCACTGATTGATCAGGGCTGCAGAACAAGGACTCGGGTGCTTTGATTGTCCTGATAGCCCTGAAGAGGAACCGTAGTAGGGTTTATAAAGATAAAATTCACTAACATTTGTTGTCAAGTTACAGTTACAATTTTTCACTAATCAGGATTTAGAGATTGAGGGCTTCCTTGAATGTTCAATCATTGTTAACTGATACACAGTGCAAGCCTTTCAGCCCAACCAATTATATTCATTTGTTCCTTATGTGGTTAGGAACAGCCATAATGTTCCAAAAAACTAAAGATGGATAATGACTATTTCTATGATTTAGCAATGAGGTTGATCAGCCATTGGAAAGTTCTTCTCTATGGCTTGGGAATCTGAACTCTATTTTCCCTGCAGGTAAAACTGAATCTGAAGTCAAAAAGGCAGTACTTAGGCCAAGGTGCTTTCCCCTGCTCCCTTCACATTGTGTTTTATCACATAACAGAAAGGTAACTAAGGCAGAAACGCATGTCTTATGTTTCCAAAATATTATCAAAGTGTATTATTTAAAATTATTGACATTAAAGAAGCACTTGTTTGTAAACTATTACTGTATTTTCATAAAGTGCCTACTCTTTCTTCTTTTCTTCTACCTTAAGAAAGATATTCTTCCTGTAGAAGAGGGGGAGGAAGGTTATTAAAAGCCAGAGGGATCAAGAACACAGAAATCTCACAGAATCAACTAACATGGGCTCATAGGGGTTCACAGAGACTGAACCAACAATCAAGAAGTCTGCATGGGTCTGACCTAGGCCTTCTGGATATATGCTATGTTTGTGTAGCTTGTTCTTCTTGTGAGAATCCTAACAGTAGGAGTGGAGGAGGGAGGAACATCTCTGACTCTTTTACCTGTTTGGGAACCCTTTTACTTCTACTGGGATAACTCATCCAGACATAATATGAGGCAATGTGCCCAGTATTATTGTAACTTGATATGTCATGTGTAGTTAACATCACTGAAGGGCCTTCCCTTTTCTGAAGGGAAGCAGAGAAGGAGTGGATAAAGGGAAATGGGAGGAGGGGAAAGGGCTGGGAGGGGAGGAGGTAGGGAAAACTGTGGTTAAGATGTAATATATGAAAGAAGAATAAATTAAAATAAGAAAAGAAATAGATTCTTTTTACATGCAAATATATACTGACTACAGTTTCTCCTGCCTATATTCCTCCAAGTTCCTCCTAAACTCCCCTCCCACCTGGATTTACACCAATTCTGTATATAAGTAAAAAACAAACAGGTATGGTCACATGGCCACCAGAACCATTCCCATTTGAGTGAACATTCCTTCCTCCCAGAGCAAGGATGTCATCCGGACCAAAGCTGCTGTTAAGGACCATGTCTGGGTCCATGGTCCAGCTGCAACTGGGTCTGTGTTGATGTCTGTGACCTGTGTCACCTCAGGATGCCTTAGGAACCATGCAAGATGAAATCAGAGGGCCATGCTGAGCCAGTCTCAACCTTTGTTGCCCTGGGAACTTTGGCCTTGCCTCTCTCTGGGAATTGCAACAAGAGAGCTGACCACTATATGTGGGAGAGATGACCCCACCCCTCATCACAGGTGAAGATGAACCTACCCTGAGGGCATCCATGCAGGGGAGCTGACTATGCCCCCTCACCCTAGATGGCTTGGACTGACCAGCTTGGCTACCACCCAGGCCCACAGCTAGGCCTTGGGTTGACCCAACCTAGCATCTACCCCATCTAGAACCTGCTGGAGTTCATGAACAGATAGATACTGTGGAATGATACCTGTAAAATCTCCAAGACTCAGAATGGTCACAGGATATCCCAGAAGAGCTCTGGTGAGGATCCAGTGAGAATGGTGTACCAGAAACCAGAGGCCTTGAACCAGATCAGTGACTCCTCTACAATGAACATTTGCTACTAAAGCTGATGGGACAAAGGGGTATACTATGTGGCACACTGAAGCCTCCAACACCACCAGGATAATGAAGAGCTGTTGGAGAAGCAGGAAAGAAGAAGAAACAAAGAGATTTTTCTGTTGTGATGGTTTTGTTTTGGAGTGGATTATTTTTGCTTTTTTTTGTTTGTTTGTTTACATGCTTGCTTGCTTACTTTGTTTTGTTTTCTTTTGTGGGGCACAGCAGGGATGAAGGCAGAATATAGGGGACTGGGAGATGATCAGAATTGGTAAATAATGTGAAACTGTCAGAGAGTCAATAAAGAAATTAAATAAAAATATTTTAAAAAGTAAACAAACAGGCTTCTAAGAGATTAATGTAATATAAATAATATAAAATATATTTTAAAACTAACATGTTAAATAGAACAAAACAAGCCAAAGGAAAAAAAGCCCAAAAAAAGGCACAAGAAAAAGATATAGAACCAAAGACCCACTTATTCACATGCCCAGGAATCCCATCAAAACAGTAAATGAGAAACCATAATATATACCCAAAGACCTGTTTGACCTTGTGCATGCTGTATTGTTTGTGAGTTCTATGTGTGTTGACCCTGTTGATTTAGATCTCCTAGTTTCCTTGGTGTCCTCCATCCTCTCAACTTTTACACCTTTTCTGCCACCAGGTCTACAAGGATCCATGATAGAGACATGTGGTTTAGAACTGACTGTTCCAAGATCTCTCTCTCTCCCTCTCTCTCCCTCCTTCCCTCCCTCCCCTTCCTTCCTTCCCTCCCTGCTTTTTTTTTTTTTGCTTTATGTCTAAAAGCCACTTATGAGTGAGTACACATTATATTTGTCTTTAATTTCTGTGTGATTAATTCAGGGATCTGGGCGGCCAAGAACAAACAAGCAGCCTCTTCCCCCAACAGATTGGCATGCCAATGTGGTAAATTATATCCACATAAAACCTAAGAAAAGGTAAAAAGAAATTCTAGACACACACACAAAAAAACCAGAGTCTACCACAGCTTCTTCCTCTGTTTGCTGCCTGTAGGCCACAGTTTCTTTAAAACAGGTCTTCCTGATTCAGTGGTAGAAAAAAAAAAAAAACGCTGTTTCTAAAAAGTGGTTTCCTGGTCCATGCTGCCAGCACTAACTCTGGCTCTTTCAGGAAACCAAACTTTTGAGTGGGTTGTGTGGTCAGTGTGCTGCAAGTTACTTGGTAGCAGTATGGGCCTACCAGAGTTGAGGTGGTGAGCATGGCTCCTACCTGGCAGTCTCAGAAGCAGTGAATAGACCTCCACCATGTTAGACTGAGTAGAGCCAAAAGGCAAGGCAGCCTTAGTCATAGTCAGGCCATGACTTAACATTTTAAGAAGCACTCTTGGACAGAAAAGGATTTCAGATACACAATAGGCCAGATTCAGATATAAAAGACCTCTAAGGGCATGGTGGTGCATGCCTTTAATCCCTCCCACTTAGGAAGCAAAGGCAGGTGGATCTCTGTGAGTTCGAGGCCAGCCTGGTCTACAAGAGCTAGTTCCAGAACAGGTTCCAAAGCTACAGAGAAACCCTGTCTTGAAAGAACCAATAAAAAACAGGTAATGACCCACATCAGAGCACTGTACTGAGCTCCCAAGATCCAGTTGAAGAGTGGAAGGAGTGAAAGTATGAGCAAGGAATTCAAGACCATGAGGGGTCATCCACTGAGACAGTCTGCTTTAGCTATGGCAGCTTACAAACTCCAACTGGACTGGGAGTGAACAAGCATAGGAACAACCAAGCCCCTCTGACAGGTTTGGACAGTTGGGGCAGACTGAGGGACCACTGATAGTGACACTGGGATGTGTTTCTACTGCATATACCGGCTTCATGGGATCTTTTTCTCATTGGATGTAAACCTTGCTCAACCTAGGTATAGTAGGGAGGGCCTTGGACTTTCAACAGGGTGGGGTGCATGGCACTCCCTTAGGGATTGAAGGGTGGGGAGGAGAGTCTGTAGAGGGAGATGGAGGACACTGGGAGGAGGGGAGGGAGAGGGAATTTGGACTGGTATTTTTTAAGTAATAAAAAAAATTATTGGAAAAAAAAAGACCTCCAAACAAGACACATTATGTTTAAAAACTGTATGTAGGATTGGGAGAGAGAGGAAAAAGATTAAAAAGACAGTAAATATAATATAAAAGAGTACAAACAGTCATAGATTAAAGGAGTAAAGATAATAAAATAAATATTAAACTTGTAGAAAAAGTAATACAGTAAGAAAAATAAGCCATATAAAGATGGAGTATACACAGAAAGTCTGGATTATGTATATCACTGTGTTTTCTTTGAATGTTTTGACTGTGAAAGAGCTCAGTACAGAGAGACATTTCATTGTACGAGCTGCTAATCTAAATTAACATATATATTCTAAAGGTATCATGACTTCAGAATTTAGGTCTAAAAATTTGTTGCTCTGAAAAAGAGGTTCTTCTTTTGTTTCCACAGAGGATGAGAACCTGAGAAATCCTTCTAGACTAATGTGGCTTGATGAACCAAGACCACCTGAAAGGTCACCGTGAACACCCCCAAAATTGCTTCACCCAACAAAAAGCAGGAAGCCGTTTAGAGAGAACTATGCCCAAATTCCCTAAATGATTGTTTACAAGTGTTTGTTACATTTAAAGGTGGATATGCTATAAAGATGAATACTTTGCTTTAATATGGATCTTGGTTTATCAACACTAATTTAAAGTCAATTTTGTTATATGTTTATTTCTACTCTTAGGGTATTGTGCTTGTGTAGCTCATTTAAAAATGTAATGTATAATTAAGAAATACAGGTTAATAGATAGTCATCAATAATAGTCAAGCTTATAGTCATGTTAGTTAGGTTTTCTAGATGTAGAGAGATGTACTTCAGATGGATAGGCATTCTTCAAACCTTTCAGACAATATAGAATATGACATTAAATGTTTTAATAACTTAGGACTTTTCATGACAGTGAGACACATCTGCTCCTGGCAGCACCAAACTACTTTGAGAGGATGATGGGCACTGAAGAGGCTCCTTATGCAGTTTGTAAGCCATTTGGGCAAGAAACTGCTCTTGCATGGACTGCTTGGTGTTATGCTGTATGAACTGGGCATGCAGAACCCACAGAAACAATGACTACTGAAGCTGCATAAAGAAGGTGAGACAGTCCTTAAGGGTTGCTGCCTCTTGAAAGAGTCTGCTAGACATTCCGTAGGACACAGAAGAAAGTGACTGACAAACTACCAATATAGGTGGAACTGTCTGATGGAGGTGGGTCTTGTATCTTATCTGTTGATTTCATTGGTTAAAATAAAGAAACTGCCTGAGCCCATTGATAGGCCAACCCTTAGGTGGGTGGAGTAGACAGAAGAGGATTCTGGGAGAAAGAAGCGGAGTCAGAAGGAGTCGCCATGATGTTTCCAGTCCCTGCAGATGCAGGCTAGAATCTCCCCGGTAAGCACACCATGGGGTGCTACACAGATTATCAGAAATGGGCTAGTCCAGGTGCAAGAGCTAGCCAATAAGAGGCTGGAACTGATGGGCCGGGCAGTGTTTAAGTGAATACGGTTTGTGTGTTGTTATTTCGGGGCTTAAGCTGAGCCATGCAGGCGGCCGGGTACAGGGTCACAGCCGCACAGCTTCCTCTTTCAACAAATTGGCGCGCCAACGTGCTAATGAACTCCACGTAAAACCTGAGAGGGCTTAAAAAGGATATAGAAAAAATTTAAGACAGTTTTTTGCTGTTTCTGGGTTGCGTACTGCAAAGAAATTGTCCTGACTTAGCAGCAGGAAAAAACTGGCTGTTTTAAAATGCCGGCTTTCTGGGCTGTGCCGCCATTATGATTTCTGTCTGGCTCCTGGGGGAGACAGAGCTTTTAAATGGAGCATTTGGACTAAAGCTCTACGGCTTTCTTGATGGCAATGTGGACTGCTGTATGCCTGGAATTGTGCTCAGCTCAGGCTCACCAAATGGCTCTGGGCAGGAGTGGCTCAGCTCTGCCAAGATGAACTGAGCTGGTCTCAGGCAGGAACTACCGTAATTACTCTGATAACAGCGCACATAAGGTTTAGACTTTACAGGACAGTACCGTATTACTCCTACATGGTGCAACTTAAGTTTTTAAGAAATGCTTAACATTTTAAGAAATGCTCCTGGATAGTAAAAAAATTACAGATTCACAATAAAACAGATTCAGACAGACCACTAAATAAGTCACAATGTTGGATAAATGTACGTGGGCTTGAGAAAAAAAATATATATATAGAGAGAGAGAATAAAGTTAATGCCTTTAAAATTAAAAAGGTAAAGTCTTTAAAGAGACAGAGTACAGAGAGTTAAGAGATTAAAAGAAATAAAAAAATAAGCCACATAAAAATGAAAAATTCACAGAGAGTCTGGATTATGTATATTGTGTTTTCTTTAAAATTTTTGACTGTAAAGGAGCTAAATACAGAGAGACATTTCATTATATGGGCTGCCAAGTGGAACCAAAATGGATATCATGAGGGTATGACTTCAGAATTTGGGTCTAAGAATATGATGCTTCGAAAAGGGTCTTCTTTTGTTTTCACAGAGGACCAGACCCTATGGATTACATCTATTCCGATTTGGTATGATAGACCACGCCCTCCTGAAAGGTTGCTGTGAACACCCTCAAAAAATTACTTCACTCAACTGCCAACTGAGATGACCCTGGCACACAGGTTATACCATAAAAGATCTAATTAACGATGCCCCCATTCAGCAGGGAGCAGTTTGGAGAGAAAAACTGCGCCCATGTTCCCAAAATATTATTTATAAATGTTCCTTTACATTTAAAGGGGGATATGACATAGATATAAATAATTTGCATTGGTGTGGATTTTAAGGTCAATTTTGTTATATGTATATGTATTTCTGATCTTGATCAAGGTATTGTAAAGTCATGTTAGATTTTCTAGATATATAGAGATATATTTCAGATAGGCATTCTTCATATCTTTCAAGGACTACAGAATATGGCATTTAATATTTTAATAATTTAGGGCTTTTCATGACAATGAGACATATCTGCTCCTGGCAACACCAATCTACTTCAAGAGGAAGATGGGCATTGAAGAGGATCCTTATTGAGTTTGATAGCCATTTGGGCAAGAAACTGCTCTTGCCTGGACTGATGCATAAACTGGACACAAAGAACCCGCAGAGAGAGGACTGCTAAACTTGCCTAAAGGTGAGATGATCTTTCAGGGTTCCTGATTTATAAAAGAGTCTATGAGACATTCTGCAGGACGCAGGACACAGCAGAAACTGACTGAACTGTCTTTGAAATTTCCTGCTTCATGGAACTGTCTGCTGGATACTATGGGCCTGAAGGCTGAAGATGGATGCCCCAACGGTACAGAGGAACTTTGGGTGACTGTCCAGGCAGCGAGTTGTCTCTGTCATTTCTAGAATTTTGGACTTCTTGTTTACTGTAGTTTTATATCCTTCTGGAGTCTTTGATGGAGTTGAAGAATGGTTAGTTATAGTTTTCCTTAGTTATAATAAAAGATAAAGTAGATATAAATATTGTAACTGTAATTCTTATTTGATAACTGTTTTGTTATATGTAATTTTACTATGTTAAAGTTAAAGCCTTTCTTTTTTGTTTAAACAGAAAAAGGGGAAATGATGGAGGTGGGTCTTGTATCTTATCTGTTGATTTCATTGGTTAAAATAAAGAAACTGCCTGAGCCCATTGATACCTTAGGTGGGTGGAGTAGACAGAAGAGGATTCTGGGAGAAAGAAGCGGAGTCAGAAGGAGTCGCCATGATGTTCCCAGTCCCTGCAGATGCAGGCTAGAATCTCCCCAGTAAGCACACCATGGGGTGCTACACAGATTATCAGAAATGGGCTAGTCCAGGTGCAAGAGCTAGCCAATAAGAGGCTGGAACTGATGGGCCGGGCAGTGTTTAAGTGAATACGGTTTGTGTGTTGTTATTTCGGGGCTTAAGCTGAGCCATGCAGGCGGCCGGGTACAGGGTCACAGCCGCACAGCTTCCTCTTTCAACAACTGTCTTTGAAATTTTCTGCTTCATGGAAAAGTCTACTGGATTCTATGAGCCAATAGCCTGAAGATTGGTGCCCACAATGTGAAAGGAGAACTTTGAGTGACCGTCCAGGTAGTGAGATGTCTTTGTCAATTCTACAGTTTTGGAAGTTGCTTACAATGCACTTCCTGTTTACTTAGATAATATTATATCCTTCTGGGGTCTTTGATGGAGTTGAAGAATAGATAGTTATAATTACAGTTTTCCTTAGTTATAATAAAAGATAGAGTAGATATAAGTATTGTAACTATAATTCTTGCTTGGTAACTGTTTTGTTATATGTAATTCTGCTATGTTAAAGTTAAAACTTTCCTTTTTATTAAAACAGGAAAGGGGAAATAGCTTGGGAAGTCCTACTGTATATGTTTTGCTTTTATTGGTTAATGAATAAAGAAATTGCTTTTGGCCAATGGCTGAACAGAATATAGCCAGGCTGGAAGAGATATATAGAGAAAGAGTAGGCAGAGTCAAGGAGAATCCATGTAGCTACCACTATGGCCACACAAGTCAGAACCTTGCCAGTGAAACACAAGCCTCGTGGTAAAGTATAAAATAATAGAAATTAATTCAAGATGTAAGAGCTAGCCAATAAGAAGCTAGAGATAATAGGCCAAGGAGTGATTTAATTAATACAGTTTCTGTGTGATTATTTCAGGAGTCTGGGTGGCTGGGAACAAACAAGCAGCCTCTTCCCCCAACAGGTTACCTCACTCAATATTATGTTTTCTAGATCCATCCATTTGCCCTCAAATTTCAAGATGTCATTTTCTGCTGCGAAGTACTCCATTGTGTAAATGTACCACATCTTCTTTTTCCACTCTTTGATTCAGGGCATATAGATGGTTTCTAGATTCTGGTTATGACAAATAATGCTGCTATGAACATAGTTGAGCACATGTCCTTGTGGTATGATTGAACACATGATGTCATAATTTTGAAGACTGAGTGAAACTACATTGAGTAGCAACCAGATTTTCTTTATCCATTCTTCGATTGAGGAACATCTAGGTTGTTTTCAATTCCTAGCTATTATTAAGAGGGAAACAATGAACATGCTTGAACAAGTGTCTCTGTGGCAAATGGAGCACCCTTTGAGTATATGCCCAAGAGTGGCATAAATGATTTTTTTTATTTTTTATTATTTACTTATTTATTAAAGATTTCTGTCTCTTCCCCGCCACTGCTTCCCATATCTCTCCCACTTCCCCAACCAACTCCCCCTCTCTCATCAGCCCTAAGAGCAGACCTAGTTCCCTGCCCTGTGGGGACCCAAGGACCTCCCACCTCCTTCCAGGTCTAGTAAGGTGAACATCCAAACAGCCAAGGCTCCCACAAAGTCAGTATGTGCAGTAGGATCAAAACTCAGTGCCATTGTTCTTGACATCTCAGCAGTCCTCATTGTCCGCTATGTTCAGTGAGTCCGGTTTTATCCCGGCATAAATGATTCTTGAAGTAGGTTGATTCCCAGATTCCTGAGGAACAAAACACTGATTTCCATAGTGGCTACATAAATAGGTAGTTTCACCAGCTTTGGACAACTGTTTTCCTAATTTCACCATATCACAAGTGTCACCTATATTTTTGTTAATCTCGGTCATTCTGAAGCATGTAAGATGAAATCTCAAAGTATTTTTGATTTGTGTTTCTCTGACTCTGCCTTCTTTTCTCTTCTATCTCTGCTTGGAATTCTCAACTTGCTCTATTCTGTGCTGCCATAGACCCAAAACAGCTTCTTTATTAACCAATGGTAATAAAACAAATTCACAGCATACTGAGGGAAATCCCACATCACCTCCCATTTTTGTCTAAATAAAAAGGAGGGTTTTAATGTTAACACAGCAATGTTACATATAACAAAACAGTTGAAAGCAATACTTATCATTACAGTGTATATATGTGTATATATATATAATCTTTTATCAAAATTAAGGAAAATTATAACTATCTTTTTTAATTTCATCAAAGACACCAAAAGGACATAATATTACCTAAATTAAGGGAAAGTGTATTGTAAGCAACACAAAGTATTTGTTGACTATTTTTGCATTGACGTTCATAAGGAAAATTGGTCTGTAATTCTCTTTGTTGAGTCTTTAGACACATTGCATATTAGGGTTACTATGGTTTCATAAAATAAATTAGGCAACATTCCTCCTGTTTCTACAATAATTTGAGAAGTATTCACAATCACTCATCTTTGAAAGTATGATAGAATTCTGTATTTAACCCATCTGGACCTAGGTTTTTTGGGATAACTTTTAATGACTGCTTCTATTTAACTAATAATTGTATATTAAAATTGCTAATATGATCATGATTTAACTTTCGGAAATAGTATGTATTGAGAAAATTATTCATTTCTTTTATATTTTATTTATTTATTTTTTATATATTAAAAATTCCCACCTCCTCCCATCCTCCCATTTCCCTCTCACTCCCCTTACTCCTCTTCCCCATCGCTCTCCAGTCCTAAGAGAAGTCAGGGTGCCCTGCTCTGTGGGATGTTCAAGGCCCTCCCCTCTCCATCCAAGTCTAGGAAGGTGTGCATCCAAACAGACTAGGCTCCCACAAAGCCAGTACATGCAGTAGAATCAAAACCAGTTGTCATTATCATTGGCTTCTCAATCCACCCTCATTGACAGCCACATTCAGAGAGTCCAGCTGGCCTTGGTGAGCTCCCATTAGATCAGTCCCACCATCTCAGTGGGTGGACGCACCCCTCGTGATCCTGACTTCCTTGCTCATGTTCTCCCTCCTTCTGCTCTTCAGTTATGTAGAATACAGATTTTTAAGGAATGTCCTTATGACTATCTGTATTGCCTTTGGTGTCTTTTATATTTCTCTTTTCATTTCCAATTTCTACCTTTTAGTTACTTTAATTAAGGGTTTGCCTATCTTACTGATTTTCTCAAGGAACTAACTTTTTGTTTCGTTTATTTTTGCATTTTTGTTGTTTCTATTTTATTGATTTCACACTGAGTTTGATTATGTCTTGCTGTCTATTCTCTTTAGGTGTGATTTCTTTTTTCCTATAGAGCTCTCAGGTGTGCTGCTAAGTTACAAGCATGAGATCTCCAGATTTTTATGTAAGCACCTAGTCCTGTGAACTTGCCTCTTATTACAGCCTTCATCATGTTGTATATTCATTTTCATTCAGTTCTAGAATTTCTTTCATTTCTATGCTGACACATTTTTCATTTAACAGAGAGTTGTTCAGTTGCCATAAGTTTGTAGGCTGTCGGTTGTTGATCTCCAGCTCTAATTAGTGGTGGGTAGCTAGGCTGCCAGCTGTTGTTTCGATTTCCTTGTATCTGGTAAGACTTGTTTATTGTCTAATTATATTGTCAATTTTGGATGAGTTTCTATGAAGTGCTGAAAAAAAGGTATACTGTTTTGTGTTTTGGTGATATGTTCTGTATATATCAGTTAGGTTCTTTTGATTTTTTTTTATTGGAAAAAAAAAAGAAATTTCTGCCTCCTCCCCGCCTCCCATTTCCCTCCCACTCCTCCCTCTCCTCCTCCCCTCCCCCCACTCCTCCCCCTCCCTCTCCAGCCTGAAGAGCAGTCAGGGTTCCCTGGGGAAAGTCCAAAGTCCTCCCCCCTCAATCCTGGTCTAGGAAGGTGAACATCCAAACTGGGTAGGCTCCCACAAAGCCAGAACATGAAGTAGGATCAAAATCCGGTGCCATGGTCCTTGGCTTCTCAGCAGCCCTCATTGTCCGCCAAATTCAGAGAGTCCGGTTTTATCCCATGCTTTTTCAGTCAGAGTCCAGCTGGCCTTGGTGAGCTCCCAAAGAATCAGCCCCACTGTCTCCACGGGTGGGCGCACCCCTTGTGGTCCTGACTTCTTTGCTTTGTATTCTCCCTCCTTCTGCTCCTCATTGGGACTTTGGGAGCTCAGTCCAGTGCTCCAGTGTGGGTCTCTGTCTCTATCTCCATCCATCGCCAGATGAAGTTTCTATGGTGATATGCAAGATATTCATCAGTATGGCTATAGGATAGAGTCATTTCAGGTTCCCTATACACAGCTGCACCAGGAACTAACTGGGGACATCGCCCTGGGCACCTGGGAGCCCCTCTAGATCCAAGTCTCTTGCCAACCCTAAGATGGCTCCCTTAAATAAGATGTGTGCTTCTCTGCTCCCCTAACCAACCTTCCTTTATCCCAATCATCCCGTTTCCCCAAGTTCCCCCCACCCTCCCCTTCTCACATTTCTCTCCCCTTCTCCCCTTACCCCCCCTCCCACCACAAACCCAAGATCCCAAATTTTTGCCCGAAAATCTGGTCTACTTCCCATAACCCAGAGGATAGCTATATGCTTTTCTTTGGGTTCACCTTCTTAATTACTTTCTTTAGGATATCATATTATAGACTCACTGACCTTTATTTATCTCTAGAAACCAATTATGAGTGAGTACATCCCATGTTCATCCTTTTGGGTCTGGGTTACCTCACTCAGGATAGTGTTTTCTATTTCCATCCATTTGCATGCAAAATTCGCGAAGTCATTGTTTTTTACCACAGCATAGTACTCTAAAGTATATATATTCCATACTTTCTTCATCCATTCTTCCATTGAAGGGCATCTAGGTTGTTTTCAGGTTCTGGCTATTACAAATAATGCTGCTATGAACATAGTTGAACAAATGTCCTTGTCATATGATCGGGCATCTCTTGGGTATATTCCCAAGAGTGGCATTGCTGGGTCCATGGGTAGGTTGATCCCAAATTTCCTGAGAAACCACCACACTGCTTTCCAAAGTGGTTGCACAAGTTTGCATTCCCACCAGCAATGGATGAGGGTACCCCTTTCTCCACAGCCTCTCCAGCAAAGGCTATCATTGGTGTTTTTGATTTTAGCAATTCTGACAGGTGTAAGGTGATATCTCAATGTTGTTTGGATTTGCATTTCCCTGATCGCTAAGGAGGCTAAGCATGACCTTAAGTGCCTTTTGGCCATTTGAACTTCTTCTGTTGAGAATTCTCTCTTCAGATCAGTGCCCCATTTTTTAATTGGGTTAATTAGCATTTTAAAGTCTAGTTTCTTGAGTTCTTTATATATTTTGGAGATCAGACCTTTGTCTGTTGCGGGGTTGGTGAAGATCTTCTCCCAGTCAGTGGGTTCCCTTTTTGTCTTAGTGACAGTGTCTTTTGCTTTACAGAAGCTTCTCAGTTTCAGTAGGTCCCATTTATTCAATGTTGCCCTTAATGACTGTGCTGCTGGGGTTATACCTAGGAAGCGATCGCCTGTGCCCATCTGTTGTAGGGTACTTCTTACTTTCTCTTCTATCAGGTTCAGTGTGTTCAGATTGATATTGAGGTCTTTGATCCATTTGGACTTGAGTTTTGTGCATGGTGATAGGTATGGGTCTATTTTCATTCTTCTACAGGTTGACATCCAGTTGTGCCAGCACCATTTGTTGAAGATGCTTTCTTTCTTCCATTGTATACTTTTAGCACCTTTATCGAAAATGAGGTGTTCATAGGTTTGTGGGTTAAAATCCGGGTCTTCTACACGATTCCATTGGTCGACTTCTCTATTTTTATGCCAATACCACCCTGTTTTCGTTACTGTAGCTCTGTAATAGAGTTTAAAGTCAGGGATGGTAATGCCTCCAGAAGTACCTTTATTGTATGAGATTGTTTTGGCTATCCTGTGTTTTTTGTTATTCCATATAAAGTTGATTATTGTCCTTTCAAGATCAGTGAAGAATTTTGATGGGATCTTGATGGGGATTGCATTGAATCTATAAATTGCCTTTGGTAGGATTGCCATTTTTACTATGTTGATCCTCCCAATCCACAAGCAAGGGAGATCCTTCCATTTTCTGGTATCCTCTTCAATTTCTTTCTTCAATGCCTTAAAGTTCTTGTCAAATAGATCCTTCACTCCTTTGGTTAGAGTTACCCCAAGATATTTTATGCTGTTTGTGCCTATCGTGAAAGGTGATGTTTCTCTGATTTCGCTCTCTGCTTCAATATCCTTTGTGTATAGGAGGGCGACTGATTTTTTGGAGTTGATCTTGTATCCGGCCACATTACTAAAGGTGTTTATCAGCTGTAGGAGTTCTTTGGTGGAGTTTTTGGGGTCGTTCATGTACACTATCATATCATCTGCAAATAACGAAAGTTTAACTTCTTCCTTTCCAATTCAAATCCCCTTGATCCACTTATGTTGTCTTATTGCTATTGCTAAAACTTCAAGCACTATATTGAAGAGGTATGGAGAGAGTGGACAGCCTTGTCATGTTCCTGATTTAAGTGGGATGGCTTTGAGTTTCTCTCCGTTTAGTTTGATGTTAGCTGTCGGTTGGCTGTAAATAGCTTTTATTATATTTAGGTATGATCCTTGTATCCCTAATCTCTCCAAGACGTTTATCATAAAGGGATGTTGAATTTTGTCAAAAGCTTTTTCAGCATCTAATGAAATGATCATATGGTTTTTTTCTTTCAGTTTATTTATATGATGGATTACATTGATAGATTTTCGTATGTTGAACCAGCCTTGCATCTCTGGGATAAAGCCTACTTGATCATAATGGATAACTTTTCTAATGTGTTCTTGGATACGGTTTGCCATTATTTTGTTGAGGATTTTTGCATCGATGTTCATGAATGAGATTGGCCTGTAATTCTCTTTCTTGGTTGAGTCTTTGTGTGGTTTTGGTATCAGAGTGACTGTAGCTTCATAAAAGGATTTGGCAATGACTCTTCTGTTTCTATATTGTGAAATACCTTAAGGAGTATAGGTATTAGGTCTTCTTGGAAATTCTGGTAGAATTCCGCATTGAAACCGTCTGGTCCTGGGCTTCTTTTGGTAGGGAGGTTTTTGATAACAGCTTCTAATTCTTCGCAACTGACAGGTCTATTTAGATTGTTTACCTGGTCCTGATTTAACTTTGGTATATGGTGTTTATCTAAAAAAGTGTCCATTTCTTTTACATTTTCCAGTTTTGTGGCATACAGGCTTTTGTAGTAAGATCTAATGATTCTCTGAATTTCCTCTATGTCTGTGGTTATGTCCCCCTTTTCACTTCTGATCTTATTAATTTGCAAATTCTCTCCCTGCCGTTTGATTAGTTTGGATAGGGGTTTATCAATTTTGTTGATTTTTTCCAGGAACCAGCTTTTTGTTTCATTGATTCTCTGGATTGTTTTCTGTGTTTCTATTTTGTTGATTTCTGCCCTCAGTTTGACTATTTCCAGTCTTCTACTCCTCCTAGGTGAGTCTGCTTCTTTTTTTTCTAGAGCTTTCAGGTGGGCTGTTAAGTCTCCAATGTATGCTTTCTCTGTTTTCTTTAAGTGGGCACTAAGGGCTATGAATTTTTTCCTTAGGACTGCTTTCAAAGTGTCCCATAAGTTTGAGTATGTTGTTTCTTTATTTTCATTGAATTCAAGGAAGACTTTAATTTCTTTCTTTATTTCTTCTTTGATCCAGTTGTGGGTCAGTAGTTGACTGTTCAGTTTCCATGAGTTTGTAGGCTTTCTGGGGGTAGCATTGTTGTTGAATTCTAACTTTAGTCCATGGTGATCTGATAAGACACAGGTGGTTATGGATATTTTTTTGTAACTGTGGATGTTTGTTTTGTTACCGAGGATGTGGTCAATTTTCGAGAAGGTTCCATGAGCTGCAGAGAAGAAGGTATATTCTTTCCTATTTGGGTGGAATGTTCTATAGATGTCTGTTAAGTCCATTTGATTCATTACCTCCATTAATTCTCCTATTTCTCTGTTAGGTTTCTGTCTGATTGACCTGTCCATTGGTGAGAGAGGAGTGTTGAGATCTCCGACTATTAGTGTGTGCGGTTTGATGGCAGCCTTGAGTTTTAGTAATGTTTCTTTTACATATGTGGGTGCTTTTATGTTAGGGGCATAGATATTCAGGATTGAGACTTCATCCTGATGAATTGTTCCTGTTATGAGTATAAAATGTCCCTCTCCATCTCTTCTGATTGATTTAAGTTTGAAGTCAACTTTGTTAGAAATTAGTATGGCCACACCTGCTTGTTTCTTAGGTCCATTTGCTTGATAAACCTTTTCCCATCCCTTTACTCTAAGTAGGTGCCTGTCTTTGTGGTTGATGTGTGTTTCTTGTAAACAGCAGAATGTTGGATCCTGTTTGCGTATCCAATCTCTTAGCCTGTGCCTTTTTATAGGTGAGTTGAGTCCATTGACATTAAGGGATATTAATGACCAGTGTTTGTTAAATCCGGTCAGTTTTTTAGTCATAGAGTTTGTGTGTTTGCCTTCTTTGAGTTGTGCTGGTGAAGGGTCTCTAGATGTTTGAGTTATTGTGGTCATTGTTGGGCTCCTTGGTTTGTGATTTTCCTTCTATTACTTTCTGTAAGGCTGGATTTGTGGCTACGTATTGTTTAAATTTGTTTTTATCCTTTAAATTTCTCCATTTATAGTGAATGAAAGCTTGGCTGGGTATAGTAGTCTGGGCTTGCATCCATGTTCTCTTAGCTTCTGCAGTACATCTATCCAGGACCTTCTGGCTTTCATGGTTTCCATAGAGTAGTCAGGTGTAAGTCTGATAGGTTTACCTTTATAAGTAACTTGACCTTTTTCCTTTGCAGCTCTTAATATTCTCTCTTTATCCTGTATGTTTTGTATTTTGATGGCGAGGAGATGTTTTTTTTTTTGGTCCAGTCTATTCAGTGTTCTGTATGCTTCTTGAACCTTCAAAGGAATATCTTTTTTTAGGTTGGGAAAGTTTTCTTCTATAATTTTATTAAATATATTTTCTGGACCATTGAGCTGTACTTCTTCTCCTTCTTGTATCCCAATTATTCTTAGGTTTGGTCTTTTTATTGTGTCCCATATTTCCTGAATGTTTTGTGATGAGAATTTGTTGGTTTTGCTATTTTCTTTGATCAGTGTGTTTA
Organism: Microtus obscurus; assembly: GCA_963919715.1. Lineage (NCBI taxonomy): Eukaryota > Metazoa > Chordata > Mammalia > Rodentia > Cricetidae > Microtus > Microtus obscurus. The sequence continues at coordinate 3,186,735 of CAWTZC010001519.1, read as the reverse complement.
TTTTCTCTATGGTATCTTCAGTGTCTGACATTCTTTCTTCTATCTCTTGTAATCTGTTGGTAGTACTTGTCTCTGTGGTTCCTGATGGTTTACCCAGGTTTTCCATCTCCATCCTGCCCTCGGTTTGTGTTTTCTTCATTACTTCCATTTCATTCTTCAAGTCTTGAACCGCTTCCCTTATCTGTTTGATTGCTTTTTCTTGCTCCTCTTGGTTTTCTTGGGTATCTTTGAGCGATTTATTCATTTCCTCTACTTTTTTGTTTGTCATCTCCAATTGTTTATGGCAGTTTTTCACCTCCTGTTTAAGGTCCTCTATTATTTTCATATAATTCACTTTTGAGTCGAATTCTTCTAATTCTTCTGGAGTAGGGTGTACAATTCTTCTTGTTTCGGGATCCCTGGATTCTGGTGATGTCATGTTGCCTTTCAGGTTGTTGGAGGAATTCTTGTATTGGCGCCTTCCCATTTCTTGCTTCAAATGGAGCCAGGAGAGGCCTGGTGTCTTGGTCCAGTCTTTGCTGTGACTGACTCTCTGGGTGTATCTCTTCAGTGTAGAAACAGGAACCAACCCATCCAGATGGAACTCCTCAGCACAACAACTCAGATGGCAACCCTGGAGCACCAGCTGTAGGTGCCCAAGCTCCCCCACAGGGAACCTTGAGACCTGCCCAGAAGGCAGGCACTCCCAGCTCTGGGTGGATAGCCTTAGTGAAGGAACTTAAAACCGTTCTTGAGCACTGGTCCTAGCAAACCGCAGGGCAGGGTTGGGGGTGGGGTGGGGTGCCGGGGGATTGGGTCGTGCCTAAGAAAGGCAGCCCTGCAGAAGGAGCTGGGGGAGGGGAGTTTGTGCTAGCTTCTGGAACACACTGCCCCTGGATAGTAGACACTCACCCGTCCAGATGGAATTTCTCAGCACCTAACCAGGGCCGCCTGGTAGCTCAAAGATCCGGGGACAAGAGGAAGGAGGTGGGAGGGAACGCGGGGTCCAGTAGACCACCGGAGATCCTGGAGCACCAGCTGTAGGTGCCCATGCTCCCCCACAGGGAACCTTGAGACCTGCCCAGAAGGCAGGCACTCCCAGCTCTGGGTTCTTTTGATTTATAACAACTATATGATCCAGCATTTTTCTGTTTAGTATTTGTCTGGGTGTTCTTTCTGTTGTTAAATTGTCTTTCCCTATCTCTTCTGATTAGTTCTGGTTTGAAGTCTATTTTGTTAAATATTAAAATAGCCATACCAGCTTGCTTCTTAGGTCCATTTGCTTGGAAGATGTTTTCCATCCTTTTAACATGGGGTGATGTCTATCATTGATGTTAAGTTGGGTTTCTTGCATGTATCAAAAGAATGGATCCTGTTTACATATCCATTGTTACTGTGTCTTTTTATTGGGTATCTGAGAGCACTGAAAGATATCAACGCAGTGGTTTTTGATTCATTATTTTGTTGTTGTTGTTGTTGGTGGTGGTGGTGGTGCTGGTGGGGTGTGTGTATGTGTGTGTTTGTGTGTATGTGTGTTTCTGCTCTTTTGGTTTGGTTGTCAGGGATATTTTTCTTGTGTGTTTTTTTTTTGAGTATGGTTAACTACTTTAGGTTGGGGTTTACCTTCTAGTACCTTCTGTAAGGATGGATTTGTAGATATATATTGCTTTTTTTTTTTTTACCTCACCATGGATTTATGGTGATTGAAAGTTTTTATGGGTATAGTATTTTTACCTGGCATCTGTGGTCTCTTAGAATCTGCGACACACCTGTCCAGGTCCTTCTGGTTTTTATAATTTCCATTGAGAAGTCAAGTGTTAGTCTAATAGGCCTGTGTTTATATGTTACTTGGTCTTTTCCCCTTAATGCTTTTTAATATTCTTTATTTTCTCTACATTTATTGTCTTTATTATTATGTGCTAAGGGGATTTTGCTTTCTGGTCCAGTCTATTTGGTGTTCTGTATATTCCTTCCACCTTTATAGGCATCTTCTTCTTTAGGTTAGGAAAATTTTCTTCTTTGATTTTGTTGAAAATAATTTCTGGACCTTTGACCTGAGTTTCTTCTCTTTTCTCTATTCCTTTTTTAAAAACATAATTCATTTATTTATTCTTTGGGAATTTGACTTCATGCACCCTAATTCTGCTCTTCTCCCAGTCCCTTCATATCTTCTTTTACCCCTCACCCTTGCAGCACTTCCAAAAGAAATTATTTTAAAAAAATCAAAACAAAGCAAACAAACAAAAATAACAACAAAACAAAAAACCCTTTATTTCTTCTTCTTTCCCACCTCCCCAACACCTCTTCATTCATCATGGTGGACCTGGGAGCAGTGTGTTACATAGTTTATGGTTTTGTCCAATCAGCTTTAATAGCAATGTTCGTTGCAATGAGTCCCTGGTCTGGTTCAAAGCCTCTGGTTTCTGATACACCATCTACACTGTACTCCATCTAGGATGTGCTGGAGATTGTGAAGGGGCTGGTCCTGTGGAACAATAGCTGGAGGATCTCTGTGACTCGGGGTAGCTGTGGGAATCCAGTTGTGTGGGCCTGGGTATCAGCCCAGCTGGTCAATATGAGATGCTGGGGCAGGAAACCTCATAGTGGAGCCAATACCATCAGGGTCAGTTCTCTTTCAACTGAGGTAAGAGGTGGGACCATCTCTCACAAGTGCAGGGGCCAGTTCTTGAGTGAGGATCAGGGTCAACTCTATTACTGCAGTGTCCAGGAAGGCGGGGCTAGCTTTCACAGGGCCAATGAAGGGCAGACCGGCTAAGCATGGCCACTGATTCATTACACATGGCTTCTATGGCCCCCTGAGGTGACAAAGGCCACAGACATCAACAAAGACCCCAGCTGAAGCTAGACCACAGACACAGAAATGGTGTTCAGCAGCAGCTCGGCCCCAGCAACATTATAGCTCCAGGTAGAAGCACTAACAACTCAGATCAGGATGGCTCACGGACATCAAGAAGGCCACAGGTTGCAGTCCCAACTCCGGACTTCTGTACGCCCTTTGGTGGCAACACGGGCCTCAGACTTTAACACAGTCCCCAGCTGCAGTAGGACCACAGACCCAGACAAGGTTCTCAGCAACAGCCAGGTCTGAACGTTACTATTGTCCCAGGTGGCAGTGAAATCCATTCAGATTGGCACCTCCCTAGAGGCAGCATGGCACTCAGATACCAATCACAGATTCCAGGTGTCCACATGGCCTTCAAGACAAAAAGAATGTATCAAATCCCTATGAAACTGTAGCTAAAGACAGTGGTTAGCAACATGACATGGGTGCTAGGAACCCAACTCAAGTCCTCTTGAAGAGCAACAGGTGTACTTAACCACTAGAACATCATACCAGCCTACCAACAGACATTTTTTATTCAATTTAATTTTTAATGTTTTGCACATATGTGTGTTTTGTCTACATGTTTTTCTATGAACCACATATGTGCCTCGTATCTATTGAGACAAGAGGAGGGCACCACATCCATGGAACTAGGGTTACAGAAAGGCTTGAACTGCCTTTGATGTCCTGAGAATCAAACCCCATATACTCTGAGAAAGTACCCAGTATTCTTAAAAAGTTAGCTATCTCTCAAGCCTCTCAATAATTATTATAGAGGTAAATTAATTGAGTCATGAACCCAAAAGCCAGAGAGGGTATAAATGGATTTAAAGACTCAGTTAGATACAAGAGATGAGAGACTCTCTTTACCCTGAACAATGAACCAAGCAGAAAGGGATCCTGTAGTGGAGGTTGCTTATTGGTTCCTGGCCGCCCAGCTAGCTTAGACCTGAAATAATCACACATAAACTGTATCAATTAAATTACTGCTTGGCGCATTAGCTCTATCTTTATATTGGCTAATTCTTACATATGAATTTAACCCATTTCTATGTATTTGTGTATCACCATGTGGCTGTGGCTTACCTGGTAAAGTTCTCAGTGTCTGTCTCGGGCAGCTCCATGGCTTCTCTCTGACTCCACCCTTCTTTCTCCCACCATACAGCCTAGATTTTCCTGCCTAGTTCTGTTCTGCCCTTGCCATAGGCTCAAAGCAGTTCTTTATTTATTAACCAATTAAAGCAACACATAGACAGAAAAGCCTTCCACACCAGGATCACAAAAGGTATTTTATTCAAGTAAAACCAAGCAGAAGCCGGAATGTTGATACTGATAACATTTAAAATACTTTTAAATCAAAGCTATGGAAAGATAAAATTCATAATATCACAATAAAAGCCATCAAGTCATCATGGGAGTTACAATTGCTAAGACAGGTGATGGCAGTTTCAGAGTATATTCTAACATGAGAGTTAAGTTCTTTTTTTTTCCTTTGTAAAAAATATATCTACTGAGTTGTTCCTATTTTCTATATTTTCTATATTTCTATTGCTAAATACCTTGCAATATACCAAGGTTGCTGCTTGGTCGAAAAAGTCGCTTTTTTCACTTGTAGCAAAAGTTCCATGGTGAGTTTTGTCTTATTGGGTATGGAGTGCTGTAACTGTGCTGCCTCTGCTGACCTTGTAGGAAAAATGATTCTTTTTCCTCTCTCCCATGTGGCAGACACCTGTCTTAAGATGTGATCTATTGAAAACATTCACTAAGAGGCTATTTTTACACCATATTGCAGTACATTATAATGATCTGGCAACACATCATTATTCATAAATTTGAAGCAGCTTTACATATTGGCCCCAGCTATCAAGATAAATGTATTAATGGACAAGCAGCAGCACCAGTTATGGGTTTCCCATTGTATCAGACTCTGCTCAAAGCTATATTTAAAGTTTTTAAATTCTATTTTTGGGATATATATTTTTCTCTGCTCCACTTCCTTCCTCTCCCCTCCCCTTCTACTCTCTCCCATGATCCCTATACTACCAATTTAGAGAGTTAAGTTCTTGATTCCCTTCAGGTATAAGAGGACAATCTCAAATGCTTGGCAAAAAAAAAAAAATTGGTGAGTTGATGCTTAAACTTACCCACACTAACAGATGGGTTTTTCCATTTTGATTGTGGTATTTCTTTTCTTTTTTTAAAGAGCCTCTCTGTGCAGTCCTGGTTCCCTAGAACTCACTATTTGGCTCTGGATAGCCTTGAATACACAGAGATCTGCCTATTTCTGACTCTTGTGTGCTAGGATTAAAGGTGTTTGTCACCGTGCTTGGCAGATGGGTTTTATTTTTAAAAGGTGTGGTCTTCCATGTAGAAGACCATTTCCCCCACTCTTAGCTGTTTTTCTTTACCTGAAGTTCTTTGCAAACATATGTTTTTATTTTCTTTTTTTAATTTTATTTTTCATTTTCCGTCCTGGTTGCAGTTTCCCCTCCCTCCTCTCCTCCACCCCTCCCTCCTCTCCTGCTATCCCTCCCTATATCTCTCCTCCACCCCTCCCTCCTCTCCTGGTATTCCTCCCTCTATCTCTCCTCCACCCCTCCCTCCTCTCCTGCTATCCCTCCCTCTATCTCTCCTCCACCCTTCCCTCCTCTCCTGCTATCCCTCCCTCTATCTCTCTCCACCCCTCCAATCCACTCTACCTCTGTTTCTGTCCAAAAGGGGGCTAGCCTCTTATAGTTATCAACAAAGCATGACATATCAAGTTACCCTAAGACTAAGCTCCTTTCCTTGTATTTAGATTGGGGAAGGCAATCCATTGTTGAAAATAGGCTGGGGACAGCCCCTATTTCCATTGTTAGGAGTACCACAAATAGACCAAGCTACACAACTGTCACATACATGTGGAGGGCATAGGTTGATCCCACGCAAGCTCCCTAGTGCTGGTTCAGAATCTGTGAGTGCCTATAAGCCAGGCTAGTTGTTTCTCTGGATTTTCTTATGATGCACATGACTCCCTTGGCTCCTATATTTCTTCCTCCCTCTTTTCAGCTGGATTTTCCATGCTTGGCATAATGTTTGGTTGTGAGTCCCTGCAACTGTTCCCATCACTTAATGGAAAAAGGCGGTCTGACAAAATAATTGTGGTATTCACCAATCTGATGACTTGGCATAGCTAGTTCAGGCACCCTCTCTTCTATTGCTGGGATCATCCATGTAGATTCCTGGGAGTCTTTCTTGCATCGTTTCCACCTGAACCTGAAAATTCCTCATTTCCAAACATCTCTTTCAGTACTCTTTCCTTCCACCTACCCACAGCCTGATACCTCAAGTTCCATTCCCATCTGCCCTCAATCTGACCAGGACATTTCTTCTTTTCCCCCATCCCAGGGAGATTCACACATCCCCCTTGGGCCTTCCCTGTTACCTTATCTCTCTGGGTCTGTAGTTTGTAGCAAGGTTATCCTTTACATTACAGTTACTATCCACTTATGAGTGAGTACATACCATGTTTGTCTTTATGGGTCTGGTTTCTTTCACTCAGGATGATTTTTTTCTGGTTCTATCCATTTATCTTAAAATTTCCTGGTGTCATTGTTTTTAACAGCTGGGTAATACACCATTATGTAAATGTACCACATTTTCTTTATTCATTCATGTGTTGAGAGACATCTAGATTGTTTCTAGGTTCTGTGTCTTAAAAATAAAGCTTCTATGAACATATCTGAGCCAGTGTCCTTGTGGTGTGATTGAGCATCCTTTGGTTATATGTCTAAGAATGATATAGCTGTACCCTGAAGTAGATTGATTCCCAATTATTCTGAGAAACTGCCACACTGATTTCCTAAGTGATTGTACAATTTTGCACTCCCACCAGCAATGGAGGAGTCAAACACACAGTTTTTAAATAGGAAAATCCATATATAGCATGAAACTCACTTTATCTTTAAGGACCAATATAGGCAGGAAGTTAATGGATGGAAAAAGAGCTAGAGGGCAAGAAAGACCCAGGAAGAAGGTGCAGAGAAGAGCCTGACTGTGTAATTATGTGTTTAATAAAATCATCAAGACAAATGTCTGACTCTAAATAAAGAATAGCATGTGTCATCAGAATTGGAGACTATTTTCTGAAAACAGAGTCTAAATCCATGGAGCTCATAGGCCAATATGGTTTTCTTGGACACAAAGATGAAACTCAGTCCCCTTGGTTGTATCCTCCTGGGGTTCTGGAGCTATCCATATACTTTTATTGGTTGTACCAAGCTTCTCCAATGATTGCCCCCAGGACCAGAAAGACTACCCCAGCCAGGGCCATGCGGACACCATTCCACACCTTGTAACTCTGGAGGGTAGGGGCTGAAAAGGAAAAGACAAGAGTGAGAAGTCATTCTCTGGTGAACAGGACCCAGCCTGAAATAGTAGTTATTGATACATTTGGGGGTTAGAAGGCATCATCACAGATGGCCCTTACCTGTGGGAGAACTGATTCTAAAAGAAAGCAGTCAATTTAACAATGTCTACCAGGACTCAGAAAAAAGCGATAAAGGAGTGTGAAGCTTCTTCTTCCCTTTGGACTGATCTTAACAAACTGGCCCTCCATGCTTCTCACTCCTTTAACCAAAGATAGAGGTTGTAACCTTCAAATATCCCTATTATGAGCTGGGTCTCCATTATCTGGAGACCCAAATGCACTGAGACACTACTGGGCATGGGTTGATGGAAAGAGCTTTTGAACTGCCCAGTTTTAAAACATCAAGATAGATCTGAGAAAATTACTTCTCCTTTACAACCATGCTGCACCTCCATTGGTCTCTTTATGGCACAGAACAAGAGCTCAGTGTATACAGCAGGGTAACCTTATAGTCTCACCCCAAACCACTTTTTCACCCATCAATTCCTCCTTTTTCTTTTCTTAAAGACTTTGTCTCCTTTCTCCCTGTGGACCTCATGTCCAAGATGTCTAAGGTCTCAGGATTGTCACTAATGAGGTCTTCTTTTACTGAATCTCCGGGTTCTTTCACTGGGTCTCTGTCTAATGGTCTTCTGCCCTTTCTTTATCATTTTCCTCAAACCTGGAGATATTTCTCAATGGGTGCACTTTCATTTTGTCCCAGAGGTACAGGGATCTGTGAGCATCTGCTTCTGCCTATGTAGGCAGATGGCATCTCTCATTCAAGGAGCACAGTGGTTCTATACACTTCTGGAGAACTGGGAAGTGGGTCTTCAGTTGACTCCTTCTCTCCCCTGCCTATCCTAACCATACCAAGGTGTTCTAGCCTAGCATCACATGCAGAAGGCACTCCAGTGGGGGTGCCAAGAATGTCCTATCTTGACTTGGGAGCTACCTGTAATTGGTCCACGTACCAAGTGGCTAGAGGTTGGAGAAGAAAAGGTCAAAATGAATTATGCTTCACTTTTATAACCCACCCTTGCTCTCTACTCATTCCCTCTGCTTCCTTCACTCCTTGCCTTCTTGCCTTTCTCTTTTCTTCCCTCACTCCCTTCATCAGCCCCTCGCTACTTCTCTCAAAAAAGGAAACTGTTCTCCTTATATGCAATTTCTGTCCTGCCTTCCCAGAAGTCTTGCTACTTGCACTAACTGAATCAGTCTTCCTCATCAACTTAGACCATGTAACCCAAAAGGAGAGGAGAAGAGGAGGAGAGGAGAGGGGAGGAGAACTTGAGGGAATAGGATAGTCAAGATGGGGGAAGAATTGAGACAGCAAGGAAAGAGATATCTCAATTGAGGGACCCATTATGGGGCTAGAAAGAAACTTGGCACTAGAGAAATTCCCAGGAATCATCACAAGGATGACCCAAGTTAAGACCCTAAGCAATAGTGGAGAAGATGCCCAAACTAGCCTTGCCCTGTAGTCAGATTGATGACTACCTTAAATATCACCATAACTGATGAGATAAAAGCAGAGATAGAGACCCACATCGGAGCACTGGGCTGAGCTCTGAAAATCCAGTCCAAGAGTAGGAGGAGTGAGAATATGAGCAAAGAGGTCAAACCATGATGAGGATACCTACTGAGACATCTTACCAGAGCTAATGGGAGATCACCAACTCCAGCGGAACATGGAAGAATGGATCCTTTTAAATAGGACCAAAGTAGGCCTTCTAAATGTGGGTAACAGTTGTATAGCTGGGGCAAACTCCGCGGTCACTTGCTGTGGGACCAGAATTTATCCCTACTGCTTATTCTGACTTTTTGGAACCCATTTTCTTTAAATGAATACCTTGCTCAGCCCAGACATAGGAGGGAGGGCCTTGGACTCTCTAAGAAGTGGGTGGGGGAAGGGGGTGGGGGAAAAATGGAAAGATCGGGAGGAGGGAGTGGGAACTGGGATTGGTATGTAAAATGAAAAAAAGATTGTTTTTGTTCTAAAAATAAAATTAAATTTAAAAAAGAAATTCATCCCATTCCCCCAAGCTCTCCCCAATCTTCCCCTTCTCCCTTCTCTCTCCCCATCTCCCATTCCCCCAACCCACCCCCACCCCTACCCCCTGCTCCCAACTTTTGCCTGATGATCTTGTCAACTTCCAATATCCAGGAGGATAAATATATGTTTTTCTTTGGGTTCACCTTCTTATTTAGCTTCTCTAGGATCACAAACTATAGGCTCAATGTCCTTTGTTTATGGCTACAATCCGCTTATCAGTGAGCACATACCATATTCCTCTTTTTGGGTCTGGGTTATCTCACTCAGTAAAGTGTTTTCTATTTCCATCCATTTGCATGCAAATTTCAAGATATCATTTTTTTTTACCGCTGAGTAGAACTCTAAAGTATATATTGCCACACCTTCTTTATCCATTCTTCTATTGAGGGGCACCTAGGTTGTTTCCAGGTTCTGGCTATTACAAATAGTGCTGCTATGAACATAGTTGAACAAATGCTTTCTGAATGTGTCTGACAATGAGGGCTTACTGAGAAGCCAAGGACAATAGCACTGAGTTTTGATTCTACTGCATGCACTGGCTTTGTGGGAGCCTAGTCTGTTTGGATGCTCACCTTCCTAGACTTGGATGAAGGGGGGAGGACCTTGGACTTCCCACAGGGCAGGAAACCCTGAATGCTCTTAGGACTGGAGCGGGAGGGGGAGAGGGAGTGGAAGGGAAATGAGAAGAGGGGAGGAGGTGGAAATTTTTAATGATTAAATAAATAAATAAATAAATAGAAAATTACAAAATGTAATGAGGCTCGAACCACAAGAGGGCAGTATAGACTTGTAGAAAACTGAAGTCTGGGGTGTCACTGCTGAAATTGCTTCTGTCCTGGAGTCTACAGATCTTGGTATCCTTGACCAAGAACATTAATTTTCTCCATATTTAAAATATTCTGGGCATGGTGGGGGTATGCCGTTAATCCCAGAACTCAGGAGGCAAAGGCAGGAGGAGCTCTTTGAGTTCAAGGTCAGCATGGTTTATGTTACAAATTTCAGGACTTCCAGGGTTATATAGAGAAATCCTATCTCAAAATTATTATTATTTTTTTTTTTGGTTTTTTCGAGACAGGGTTTCTCTGTGGTTTTGGAGCCTGTCCTGGAACTAGCTCTTGTAGACCAGGCTGGTCTTGAACTCACAAAGATCCGCCTGCCTCTGCCTCCTGAGTGCTGGGATTAAAGGCATGTGCCACCACCGCCCAGCCCTATCTCAAAATTAAACAACTACAAAAAACAAAAGAAAGAAGAGAGGAAAAATATTATTAATGACACCTTGATGGCTGGCTCCAACATCAGAACATGAACCCAGGATATAACCTGTAATAAACTACAACACCAGCAATGAGGCAGGGTGAAGGATTGGGAACTGATGAGGAGAGCTATGTAGGCCCCTTCTCTATCCTAAGTATTGATACAAAAGGGGTGATTGGCTCCATCACTCAGCCACAGACCATGGGAAAGACCTGAAATGACAGGACAGGGAAAACTGAAAACATGGCAGAGCCCCTCTTAAATCATCCTGTTAGATATTGGTCCTTCCTTCTATTCCTACCTCACTCACTTTGCTTGGCCTCACAGAATAAGCACTGAGCAGCTCCTGGTAAGATGTGGGAAGACATGGACATGGACTAGAACATTTTCTGTATCCTGACTCCATAGACTATTCCATATAAAAGAACCCACAAAAGAATAATCCAGGCCTGTCCACCAACCTTCTCTGGACCACATTACCTGCCTAGTGAGATGCTACCACTCCAGAAGAAATATATTCCTGCAATCACCACAGGCTTGAACTCATTGGGAAACCAGGATAAATCACAATGCCCAGTTAAAAAACAAGCATTACCTTGAGAGAAGTCTACTCCCACCATTGATGTGGCTTAGTCAGTAAACAGAAATCAGGAACAACTCAGTGGTCTACCAGTAAGACTGTATCCAGTCATTCATGGTGTTTGGTTAGACTAAAGCTCCTGAAATCTGGGGTTTAAGGATAGAGGAGATCTGTGCTGAAGAAGGTGATAAAAGGGAGCATTAGGATTAGGAGACATCAGAGGAAGTTGAGGCAGGGGAGAGAAGCTAGTGTTAGAGTCCAGAGACCTAGAAACAAACCTGAGGTCACTCCTGGGACTGGGTCAGAAGTGTAGGTGACATCTTCACTGATCACTTTCAGCTCCAGAGTCTCACTGCGTTGGGACCACATAGACCCTTTTTGATAGAGACACTGATAAGATCCAGCAGTGTCTTCATTTACTGGACCAAGATGGAATATAGCCTGTTTTTTAGTAGGCAAATCATTCTTCTTATCCATTATTTTTGTGCTTCTCTTCACCAGGCGGAATATATCATATTCACCAGGGCTTGTGCACACAAACTTTACAGAATGTCCTTGGGGAATCTCAAGGCCTGGATCAGCCAAAATGGAAGGACTCGGCAAAAGTTCTAGGAGAGAGAGAGAGAGAGAGAGCAGGAATCTCACTGCACACCGTGAGGACATTATCATAACACAAAACCAACTGACATACACCATTTTGTACGCTTACCAAATTTTGAGTTCTCCATGATCAAAGTGAAGCTTTATATCATCCCCACTATGAATGCCCACCACATGACATTAAAGAACCTAAGTCTGAGCATGTGGTGGGTCTAGCAATGATTCATCCAAAATAATCTCAGAATGTCACAGACTGGACTTGTCTGCTACAGAGCCCACTGCCTTTCAGGGAACTGCTTTATTCCAGGGATCTGTGCTTTTTCTGCATTTATCTCCACCTTCTTTCCAGGGTGTTATTGGAAAATCTCACCTGCTTCAAACTGTCTGAATGTAAGGGCATCCCCATAAAATCACAGATAATTATACTTATGTCAAGAGACAAATTTAAAGTGCTCACACTTACCATGTTCAAGGTGATGTCTTGTATTTTGTGGAATAACTGGATCAAATTAATCATTATGGATAAACTCACAAACTTACCTTTTGTGACAAATTTATGAATGCATAGTTGCTAGTCATGCTGAGTAATTGACTTCCTGCCCTTATCCATGTGTAATGAGATTTTGTGCCCTTAGACAAACAGTTCCTAATCCTATCTATTCTTCATATATTTTTAATATCTTGTTCATCTTCTAGGGATGCCTTCCATGTTTCTATGATTTCACACATACAAGAAATACAGTATCTTTCATTTGAAGGCAAATTATGGGAGGTAGTACTGATTTGAGAGAATAATTGTCTGAGAAGGTGGCAGAAAGATTGTGATGAATGTAAGCGGTGAACATAGGAATCTCAAGAGACAGGTGAGATCAGAGGTGTACTCCCTGAAGTGACACAAAAGAAATACTTGCACTGAAACCCAAGAGACAGAAGTAAACTTCCTGAACCCAGCCGACAAGAACATGGAAAATCAAACACTGAACAAACTCAGAGGACACAGACCCTGTGCTTCAGGAATAGTTCAAGATTTCAAGCAGTTCAAGTGGGATATGCCAAGGATAGTTAAGTGCTGCTTGAAAAGGGAAATTTTTGTGTGGGGAAAACCTTATGCTAGTTGGCTTGATCTGGTAATTCTCCAGTACCAATTTATTTCAAAATATGAAGTCAGACATGGTAAACACATGAAATTTTTGTCATTTTAAAAATTAAATTAAAATTTATCCTGTAAGACAGCCTGGAGTTAGTGGGTGTTTAATGAAAATGGAAGAATGTTGAAGAACCTAGAGACAAGTGAGCCTGATAGGAAAAGGGGATCAGGATTTTACTAGGGTAAGTCAGAGTCACCAACTCTGAAAAACATTGTAATCTGATTCTGTGTCAAAATAAACTATCAAGCCCAAGCTACATACTACCCACAGACAAAGGCTGACTGGCTCATCCAATATTCTAGCCTCTGACTAGTAAATATGGCTCTCAACGCTCATCAACGAAGTTAGCAGACATTTATGCAGAAAGGAAGAAAGACTTGAGGCAGGGTATGGTGTTGGATGCATTTAATACCAACACTTAGAAGGCAGAAGTGGGTGTATCTCTGTGTGTTCTATGCCAGCCTGGTCTACAGAGTAAGCTCCAGGCCAGTCACGGATACCTAGTGAGAATCTATCTTGAAACAAACAAACCAATTAAATTAAATAGCAGACTCACAAATTTGAACCAACAGGACCTGGTAACACATTATATATAGGAAGATAAAGAGGTAAGATCAAGTATGAATTCTCATGTTCTGCCTTTGAGTACTGTCAATGCCTTGCCTAGGGGATCCTAAGAGAGATCTGGATTATGGGGAGAAATATCTCAGCTGTAGACTTGGTCATGCTGAATAAAATTGTCTTTGCAGACAGCTTGTCACCCCCATGTTCTTCGCAGCATTATTCCAAGCAGAGAAGAAATAGAATCAATGGTACTGTCAGTCTAGATGAATGGCTAAAATGTGTTGCCAAACATATTAGAATAGTGGTCATCCTTCAAAAAGGAAATGATGCTGTTGATGGCAACTATTATTAATTTGTGGGTGTAAAATGAAATAAGCCAATCACAGAATGACAAATACCACAGACTCTCACTTATATATGGAATCCAAAGGCATGCACCTCAGAGATAAACAGTATGAAAGAAGAATGGCTGGTTACCTGAGGGTAGGGACAGGGTAGAGAAGATGCTCATCAAAAATATAAAATTCCATTTAGACAGGAGAAATACATTTCTCAAGATATACCATTTATGAGAGTTTCTTTAAAAATTCCTATAATGGATCCCTGTTCCATCCAGATGAGTGAGTGTATGCTATACTGGGGCGGACTGTCTCAGAAGAGAACACAGCCCCCCCCCAGCTCCTGCTGCAGGGGTTTCTTTATTACACACGACCCTGCTTCCCCCAAGCCTGCCCTATTATCTCCAAGGTCCTTGGCCCAGGAACAGTTCCTGCAACTGCACTAGGGCTATACACCCAGAGGGGTGAGTGTCTGCTGGCTAGGCAGGCCGGAAGGTCCCTGCAAGGGAGTGCAGGGCACCTTCAGCTTCTGCTACAGGGTCTTCTGTGTTCCACTCAACCCTGCCCTGCCCCCACTTCGCATTTTGTCTGCAGTGTCCTTGGACTAACAGGAGACCCTGTGTCTGTGCTGAGGAGTTCCATCCAGAGAGGAACAGTTCCTGCTCCTGCACTGAGGAGATTCACCCAGAGAGTCAGTCACAGCAAAGAATGGACCAAGACACCAAGACTCTCCTGGCTCCGTTTGAAGGAAGAGATGGGCAGGAGCCAATGTAAGAATTCCTCCAACAACCTGAAAGGCAACATGACATCACCCGAATCCAGGGATCATGAAACAAGATGAATTGAACACCCTACTCCAGAAGAAAAAGAAGAAATCAACTTTAAATGGAACATTATGAAAATAATAGAGGAACTTAAACAGAAGGTGAAAAACTGCCATAAAGAAATGGCAATGACAAAAAAAGGTAGAGGAAATGAATAAATCTCTCAAATATTCCCAAGAAAAACAAGAAAAAGCAATCAAACAGGTAAGGGAAACAGTTCAAGACTTGAAAAATGAAATGGAGGTAATAAAGAAAACACACACCAAGGGATGGGTGGATATGGAAAATCTGGGTAAACAAACAGGAACTACAGAAACAAGTATTACCAACAGAATACAAGAGATAGAAAAAAGAATCTCAGTCACTCAAGATACTATAGAGGAAATAAACTCACTGATTAAAGAACAAAACAAATCCAACAAATTCTTAACACAAAACATCGAGGAAATCTGGGGCACCATGAAAAGACCAAACCAAAGAATAATAGGGGTAGAAGAGGAGAATTACAGCTCAACGGCCTAAAAAATATATTCAACAAAATTATAGAAGAAAACTTTCCCTACCTAAAGAAGTATATTCCTATGAAGGTACAAGAAGCATACAGAACACCAAACAGACTGAATCAAAAAAAAGCATCCCCTTGATATATTATAATTAAAACACAAAACATACAGAATAAAGAACAAATATTAGGAGCTGCAAAGAAAAAAGGTCAAGTAACATACATATAAAAGTAAACCTATCAGAATTACACCTGACTTCTCAATGGAAACAATGAAAGCCAGAGGTCTTGGGTAGATTAATGTGGGAGTGATTTCTTATTAATAAAGAAACTGCCTAAGCCCATGGATAGGCCAACCCTTAGGTGGGTGGAGTAAATAGAACAGGATTCTGGGAGAAGGAAGCTGAGTCAGGAGTCGCCATGATTTTCCTACGCCAGGCAGACGCAGGCTAGAATCTCCCCGGTAAGCACACCTTGGGATGCTAAACACCTTATAAGAAATGGGCTAGTCCAGGTGCGAGAGTTAGCCGAGAAGAGCTAGCCAATAATAGGCCAGGCAGTGTTTAAAAGAATACAGTTTCGATGTAATTATTTCAGGACATAAGCTAACCATGTGGGCGGCCGGATGCCGGGGACGCAGCAGCCGCACCGCTCCTTATTACTACAGGTGGCGCCCAGACGTGATGGGCTAAATCCACTTAAAAACCTGAGAGCTTAATTCTAAACAGAGAAAAAACAGAGTTTAACGCAGAGTTTTGTTCTTTGTTGGTGGCGTGCCATAGAGAGATTTCCTGATTCAGCAATAGCAGCAGAAAAAAAAGCTGCGTCATTTTAAAATGCGGCTTCCTGGGGCTATGCTGCCAGTTTGAACTCTGGTTTTAAAGCATTTCAAAGCTTTTATGGGACTGGATGTTTCTGTTCCTGCTTGGGATCGAAAGGAGAGTGCTCTGAGACCTTGCCAATGGTTCAGCAGCTCAGCGCTCCCTGCCTGCACCTGGGCAGATGGCTTGGGCAGGTGGAAGAGTATGGCGGATTCCTGCCGCCATACAGAGACTGCGCAATGCTCTGCATGTCAGATTTGGTTGTAACTTCGATGAAAAGAGTTTCTGTGCTGCACGCTCAATCTAAGAATTAAACTGCTGAGTGCGGCTCCAATGTGGACTTGCTGTGTGCCTGGAATTGTGCACAGCTCAGGCGCACCAAATAGATCTGAGGCAGGAGCAGCTGCTCCATGCTGAACTGTGCTGACCTCAGGCCATAATTACCATAATAATAGCGCAGTTAAGGTTTAGACTTGGCAGGATACAGGTGATACTGTACAAGGTGCAACTTAAGTTTTTAAGAAGTGCTTATCATTTTAAGAAATGCTCCTGGATAGTAAAAAAATTACAGATTCAAAATAAAACAGATTCAGACAGAACACTAAATGGATCACAGTGTTGGATGAATGTACATAGGCTTGAGAGAGAAATAAATATATATATATATCTAGAGAGAGAGAGAGAGAGAATAAAGTTAATGCCTTTAAAAATAAAAAGGTAAAGTCTTTAAAGAGGCAGAGTACAGATAGTTAAGAGAGTAAAAGAAATAAAGAAGGCCGGGCGGTGGTGGCGCACGCCTTTAATCCCAGCACTCGGGAGGCAGAGGCAGGCGGATCTCTGTGAGTTCGAGACCAGCCTGCTCTACAGAGCTAGTTCCAGGACAGGCTCCAAAGCCACAGAGAAACCCTGTCTCGAAAAACCAAAAAAAAAAAAGAAAGAAATAAAGAAATAAAGAAAAATAAGCCACGTAAAAATGGAAAATTCACAGAGAGTCTGGTGTTGCGGGAGGTCTTTCCGCCCCTCCAACCAATAGCTGCTGAGATACCAGCCCATTGGGGTGTGGTTTCTCTCCCTTCAAAAGGCTTCTATTTCCTTCCGCTGGTCCTCTTGACTTCCTGTTCGGCTGGCGATTAGACTCACTTCATGATTGCGCAAAGGGCTGTTATCTGGGATCGTGATCTGTAAGTTTTTCCTCTTTAAATAAATACTACCCTATTAATAATAATTCCAAACTGGTGTGGCATTGTTCGTGGCTTACGCCTTCACCTGGCGCCCGAACCTTTGGCTTTTAGGACCCCTAGGCTGCCAGCCTCGAGTTCGGCTTGGTGCAAGCCTTCCCTTCCTCAGCCGTGCGGAAGCTGCAACCCCTCAGGGTGACTCTGTCACGTGGAGGCATACACAGCTTCTGGGTTATTCTTCTCTACCCCTGGATTCTGGGTTTACGGTTCCGTGTACGCCGTTTTTTGTTTAGTTTGTGACTTAGGCCCCAGTGCCGAGTCAGAGATACACTTGGCCTTCAGGCCCATAACATCCAGAGAGGCAGATCTCTGAGGCTGACCAGGTGGTGGTGGCATACGCCTTTAATCCCAGCACTTGGGAGGCAGAGGCAGGCGGATCTCGGTGAGTTCAAGGCCAGCCAGGCGGTGGTGGTGCACGCCTTTCATCCCAGCACTCGGGAAGCAGAGACAGGCGGATTTCGGATTTCGGTGAGTTCGAGGCCAGCTGCATAATAGGTAATATGGCAGTTTTTGTTTCCAACATGACTTTCACTGTTTGGGCTACCAATACAATGGGTCTAATCATGCAAAATTTATATGACTATGAGGATAACTTAATTTACTGGTTACTAGGTTTTAGTATTCTTTTGAATATTCTATCATTTAGGAAGATTATGGTACTCTCAAGAACTCATGCAGGTCAGGAGATTCAGGAGATTCAGGAGATTCAGGAGATTCAGGATTCAAAAGAGGTAATAATAAACAAAATAATAAAAAGACTTGAAATGCTTGAAAAAATGATTGGAACTGGTGAACAGAGTAATAAGGCACAAGGACAGGATACAAAGCCAACACCAGCTATTAGAACTGGCTTACCCAGGGTTTTAGCGGCATACCCTATACTTGATTCT
Organism: Microtus obscurus; assembly: GCA_963919715.1. NCBI lineage: Eukaryota > Metazoa > Chordata > Mammalia > Rodentia > Cricetidae > Microtus > Microtus obscurus. Next base: position 3,168,709 of record CAWTZC010001519.1, on the reverse strand, counting down.
GACAAAGCGTCAACTTCTAAAGGCTCAAAGGGAGTCAGAGAAGCTAGATGGATGCCAATAGCAATGAATGATCTGAAAGAAATTAAACAGGCTATTGTTACTTTTGGCTTGCAAAATGCATATGTACAGGAAATGATAAGGACTTGGGCTTCTAATGCTAGAGCTACCCCCTATGATTTCCATCAGTTAGTGTCTGCAGTTTTAGATAAGGGACCTTCCTTGATGTTTGGAATTTATTTCAGAGAAGAATCCAAACATATGGAACAGCAAGGAAGAGCAAAAGGTGTCGAGGTTTCCCAAGATCAAATTCTTGGTGCAGGAGAATATGCTGATCCACAGGTCAAAGCTCTTTATGACGATGAAGTACTGCATCTATGTCACCAAGCAGCTTTAAATGCTTGGAATAGGATACAAGATCCAGCAAAAAGGGTTGAATCATATACCAGAATTAGGCAGGGACAGAGAGAACCCTTTATTGACTTTTTGCAAAGATTAATTAAGGCTCTGGACGTAGGGGTACCAGACCCGGAATCTAGACGAATACTTCTTGAATCTCTAGCGTTTGAGAATGCAAACATAGAATGCAAAAAGATAATTGGGCCTTTAAAGTCTAGATCAGCACCTATGGATGAATGGATTCAGCATACGATGAATGTTGAGACGTTTAGCTATAATGATGAATCTTGGGTAGGAGAAGCGATTTCCACAGCAATGAGGAGACATCAAACTGCCAGGTGTTTTAATTGTGGTAAATTAGGACATCTCAAAAGGGACTGCAGGCACAGAATTTCTAGGAATAATATCTCCTCTGGGAATGACAAAAATAGGAGACCTAGGCCTTCAGGTATATGTAGGAGATGTGGTAAAGGCCGTCATTGGTCCAACGAATGCAGGTCAACAACAGACAATCAAGGCAACCCGATCCCATTGGGAAACTCCTTGAGGGGCCTCTCGCAGGCCCCGAAGCCAACAGTGGCCCAGTCATTCCCAGTCACAGTGGAGAACGTGCCTCACCAAGAAATCTAAAAGCTCCAATTTCTGCTGTAAAAAGTAATACTAGTCTAAATGGTGAATTACGAGTGGAGGATGAGTTAAAAAACCCAGTAGGACAGAGTAAACGTATATTTTGGCAGACTTCTATTAACGACCAAAGACCAAAGCTAAAAGTCTGTATAAATGGCATTTTTATTGAAGGCTTATTAGACACAGGTGCAGATGTAAGTATCATTACCCCAGAATCTTGGCATCCGAATTGGCCTCTTCAAGAGGTAGATGTTCAGTTTCTGGGAATTGGAACCCTATCTCGTGTAAAACAAAGCACAAGATGGGTTGAATGCATAGGGCCTGAAGGGCAAATAGGAAGACTAAGGCCATATATAGCCAATATTGCAATAAATTTATGGGGCCGTGACCTGTTACAGCAATGGAATACCCAGATTAACATTCCTGCAGTTCCAGGAACTCATAATTCTGGGAAAGATATGATGAGGTATTATGGAAAAAGGTCACCAGCCATTCAGGCTGTACAAGAACATATAGAAAATACCAAACCTTTAAAGGTACCAACAGCCCTACCTTTAAAATGGCTAACTGAGAAGCCAATATGGATCAAACAGTGGCCTCTAGCTGAAGATAAATTACAGGCATTGGAACAGCTGGTGCAAGAGCAATTAGATGCTCACCATATTGAAGAATCAACCAGCCCTTGGAATTCTCCTGTGTTTGTTGTAAAAAAAGAAATCTGGTAAATGGAGAATGGTGACAGATCTAAGAGCTGTCAACAAAGTAATTCAACCTATGGGCCCACTACAATCTGGAATTCCTTTGCCTTCTCTATTACCAAAGGGATGGCCTCTTATAGTTATTGATTTGAAAGATTGTTTTTTCACTATACCATTACAAAAAAAGGATAGAGAAAAATTTGCCTTCACGGTGCCTACTTATAATAATTCTCAGCCTAATAGGAGATATCAATGGACTGTCCTCCCACAGGGTATGCTCAATAGTCCTACATTGTGCCAATATTTTGTAAGTAAGCCATTGGAAATAATTCGTAAACAATTTCCCAAGTCCATAATTTATCATTACATGGATGACATCTTATTATCTGATTCAAATAAAGATACTTTAGAAAGGATGTTTGAAGAAGTAAAGAAAGTCTTGCCTAGGTGGGGATTACAAATTGCCCCTGAAAAGATTCAAAGAGGAAATTCTATTAATTACCTAGGTTACAGAATAGGGTTAGAGAAAATTAAAACGCAAAAGGCACAAATTAGGAGAGACCGGTTAAAGACTCTTAATGACTTCCAAAGATTGTTGGGAGACATTTCCAGTCTACAACCAGCTGTTGGGATAACACCTGATCTAATAGTTCATTTAAACAAAACCTTAGATGGTGATAAGGATTTGAATAGTCCAAGAAAACTGACAGCTGAAGCAGAAAAGGAACTGACAATGATTGAGGAAAAATTACAGGAAGCACATGTGGATAGGGTGAACCCAAATCTTAGCTGCATCCTAGTCATATTGCCTTCCAGAATCTCTCCTACAGGGATTCTAATGCAGAGGGAAGATATTATTCTAGAGTGGATATTTATACCTAATAAACCGAGTAAAAAATTAAAAACTTATGTGGAAAAAGTCTCTGAATTAATTATAAAAGGTAAGCTGAGACTTCGTCAACTAGCAGGTATAGACCCAGCAGAAATTATAGTGCCTTTTACTACTGAAGAAATAAAAAAGTTATGGGAAGACAATGAACCGTGGCAAAGAGCTTGTGCTAATTTTTTGGGAGAAATTAATAGCAACTATCCCAAAAGTGGTAGACTTAACCTCATAAAGAGAACTTCTTGGATTCTTCCTAAAATTGTACGTGATGCTCCAATAACTGGAGCCCGTACGTTCTATACTGATGCAAATAAATCAGGGAAAGAAGGTTACAAGTCAGATGAATTGAGTAAGGTGGAACAAAGCCCTTATAATTCTGTCCAGAAGGCAGAATTATATGCCATTCTTATGGTGCTAAGGGATTTTAAAGAACCTCTTAATATAGTTACAGATTCACAATATGCAGAAAGAGTTATCTTGCATATTGAAACCGCTGAATTTATACCAGATGACACAGAGTTGACTTCATTGTTTATCCAGGTACAAGACATAATCAGGAACAGGCTTTGTCCGATGTACATAACACACATCCGGTCCCATACAGGTCTGCCTGGTCCTCTAGCACAAGGCAATGCTGAGATTGATCAATTATTGATTGGAAGCATGTTGCAGGCCTCGGAATTTCATAAAAAGCATCATGTCAATAGTAAAGGCCTAAAGAAAGAATTTTCCATTACTTGGCAACAAGCTAAGGACATTATAAAGAGATGTCCTACTTGTTCTTTCTATAATCAAACACCGTTGTCTGCAGGGAGTAACCCAAAGGGTACTAAGAGAAATGAAATCTGCCATATGGATGTGTTCCACTTTATGGACTTTGGTAAATTAAAGTATGTACACCACACCATAGACACGTATTCAGGTTTTCAATGGGCTACTGCCCTGAGCTCAGAAAAGGCAGATTCAGTAATCACACATTTATTGGAAGTTATGGCCATCATGGGTATACCTGTACAAATAAAGACAGATAATTAAAGAAAATCCAGCATATGTATCTAAGAAAATGAAACGCTTTTTTGATTATTATAATATAAAACACATTACAGGTATACCAAATAATCCTACAGGTCAGGCAGTTATAGAAAGATCAAATCGTACTATAAAGGATATGCTGAACAAACAGAAAGGGACCGAAAATACCCCCAGAAATAGATTACATAATGCTGTATTAACCTTGAATTTTCTTAACGCTAATGAGAAAGGAACGACAGCAGCAGAAAGACATTGGATAATGGAAAAGTCTGCTGAACTAAATCAACCGATTTATTTCAAAGATGTGCTGACCTCTCAATGGAAGCCAGGAGATGTGCTACGTTGGGGAAGGGGTTTTGCTCTTGTTTCCACAGGAGAAGAAAAATTGTGGATACCATCAAAATTAATAAAGTTTCAATTTGAAGAGGAGAAACCTCTTGGAAAGGAGAAATGACAACTCATCCACAATGATATTCATACAGGTGGTAAGAAAAACATATAGAATGGGGGCAGGGTTCTGTTCTTATCTCCACAGGAAAACACTCACCTTTGAAAAATTCAAGGGACCCTGGATATTTGGATACTGACAGATGGAAAAATACCTGCCCAAATAGGAAATATCAAGAAAACTGAATGGGTTGTGTAAGTAAAACATATTAAACCATATTTCTAAATTTATAGAGCTGGTTTTGAAGTTGGACTCTGGCTCAGTCCCTCTCCAAATCCAAGCCTGTTAGTAAGAGAAAAACCCAGAGTTTCATACCTATCATACCTTCCATTGAATATATATATATCATGCCTTTCACTGAATATATATATATGTCTATATGATTAATGTTTAAGTTTTTTACAATAAACAATGAGTCTTTTCTGAAGTGACATTTGAAGTTTCCAGGAAGAAGATGGGGCCCCACAACAACAACTCTACCTGGTTGATATGACGTCATGATACTGACAGCGCTACTACAAGACCTGTTTTGGGTACCAGCTGCACAAGAAGATCCCAACTTGTTTAGCTGAAATGGTGCACATCTTGTACAACATTCTGGCCAGACCTCCACAAAATACTCAGAGACTATTTGCAATTTTAAAAGACATTGATCTTGAAATTTAACCATCATTTTGCTTTCACACGATCCCCCAGAATGAACGTCGCCCCTATGACAGCTGGAAGTAATTCTAGAGGACGACGTCCCCTCTCCCAGTAAAGTTTGCCCCTGGGTTTAGAGACATCATTTAGGGGTTGGGAAGTTAGGGGAGGAATTTTATAAGCTCAGAGATCAAATTGAAAAAAAAAAAAGAGGGATGATGGTATAATAGATTTGTAATTGTGAGTTACAATTTTTAGACAAATATATTGGTATTGATTCTTGTATATTGATACAAAGTTAAATTATATTGACTATTGTATGCATGCATGTTTCTACCTCTGTTTAAAATATTTTTTATGTATTGACATATATTGTATCGATATATATGTATTGTATATATTTACCATATTGCAGTGTACATTTCTACCTTTGATTAAGATACTTATATATTGTTTGTGTATTGATATATATTTACCATATTGCAATGTATATTTGTACATTGTTTATATTTGGAGGTCATTATCCTCATTTGTTACACAGATGTTTATTGTCTTAGTCTTTAAGTTAGATAGATATTGAGAATTATATAGATTAATAGTCATCTAAGTTTGCCATTTATAATTAGACTAATCAGGTTATTTAGATATATAGAGATTATACTCAGTATAGATAGATGATCTTCAACCTCTTCAAAGAGCTGTAGAAAATGGCCTTTAATCTAACTCAGAGTTTTGTGGTAGTGAGACACAATTGCTCCTGGCAACACCGCTCTATTCCCGAGAGAATGTTGAGCACCAAAGACACTCCACCTGGAGCCTTTCTTTTTGGCAGAACTGGCCTTGGGGCAAAGAAATGCCCATACCTCAACCACTGACAGAGATACAGAGCGTGCATCAATGGATAAAACAGGACTGTCATATCCTGCCAAGACAGGGTAAGATAGTTTTGAAAAGTTGCTTGCCTTTGAAAATGGTATGTCAGTTATGTTAGGCCTTAGCCAAAGTTGGCTGCTTCAACGCTGCAAACGTGACTTTGGGTGATTGCCCAGGTAGCTAGTTGTCCCTGTGATTTGTTGCATGTTTAGGAAGTTGTTTTACTGAACTTCCTAAATACCCAGGTAACATTATTTCCCTTCTCAGATCTTCGATGGGGTTGAAGACTATATAACTATAGTTACTTTTCTCTCATGACTTGGCCAAGTTATTTATTATACAAGTCCTAAGCTAGTTAGAATAGGATATTTATACTTATTGTATATAATTTCGTAGTAGGTTTAGAACTCTCTTATTTAAACAAAAGGGGGAGGTGTTGCGGGAGGTCTTTCCGCCCCTCCAACCAATAGCTGCTGAGATACCAGCCCATTGGGGCGTGGTTTCTCTCCCTTCAAAAGACTTCTATTTCCTTCCGCTGGTCCTCTTGACTTCCTGTTTGGCTGGCGATTAGACTCGCTTCATGATTGCGCAAAGGGCTGTTGTCTGGAATCGTTATCTGTAAGTTTTTCCTCTTTAAATAAATACTACCCTATTAATAATAATTCCAAACTGGTGTGGCATTGTTCGTGGCTTACGCCTTCAGTCTGGATTATGTACATTGTGTTTTCTTTAAAATTTTTGACTGTGATGGAGCCTAAGTACAGAGAGTCATTTCATTATATGGGCTGCCAAATGGAACCAAAATGGATATCATGAGGGTATGACTTCAAAATTTGGGTCTAAGGATATGATGCTTTGGAGAGAGTCTTTTTTTGTTTTCACAGAGGACCAGACCCTATGGATTGCATCTATTCCGATATGGTATGATAGACCACGCCCTCCTAAAAGGTTGCTGTGAACACTCTCAAAAAATTACTTCACTCAACTGCCAACTGAGATGACCCTGGCACACAGGTTATACCATGAAAGACCTAATTAACTACGCCCCCATTCAGCAGGAAGCAGTTTAGAGAGAAAAACTTGTGCCCATGTTCCCAAATATAGTTTATAAATGTTCTTTTACATTTAAAGGGGGATATGATATGAATAATTTGCATTGTTATGGATTTTAAGGTCAATTTTGTTACATGTATATGTATTTCTGATCTTGATTAAGGTATTATGATTATGTAGTTCATTTTTAAAATGTAATGTATAATTAGGAAATATAGGTTGTTGATGAATAATCATAAATAATAGTCAAGCTTGTAGTCATGTTAGTTAGATTTTCTAGATATATAGAGATATATTTCAATTAGATAGGCATTCTTCATATCTTTCAAAGACTGCAGAATATGACATTTTAAATGTTTTAATAACTTAGGGTTTTTCATGACAATGAGACACGTCTGCTCCTGGCAGCACCAATCTACTTCGAGAGGAAGATGGGCATCAAAGAGGATCCTTATGGAGTTTGATAGCCATTTAGGCAAGAAACTGTTCTTGCTTGGACTATTGCATAAACTGGACACAGAGAACCCGCAAAGAGAGGACTGCTGAACTTGCCTAAAGGTAAGATGGTCTTTCGGGGTTCCTGATTCATGAAAGAGTCTACGAGACATTCTGCAGGACACAGCAGAAAGTGACTGAACTGTCTTTGAAATTTCCTGCTTCATGGAAATGTCTGCTGAATACTGTGGGCCTAAAGGCCGAAGATAGATGCCCCAATGGTACAGAGGAACTTTGGGTGACTGTTCAGACAGCGAGTTGTCTCTGTCATTTCTAGAGTTTTAGACTTCTTGTTTACTTAGATAGTTTTATATCCTTCTGAAGTCTTTGATGGAGTTGAAGAATGAATAGATAGTTATAGTTTTCCTTAGTTATGGTAAAAGATAAAGTAGATATAAATATTGTAACTGTAATTCTTACTTGATAACTGTTTTGTTATATGTAATTTTACTATGTTAAAATTAAAGCCTTTCTTTTTTGTTTAAACAGAAAAAGGGGAAATGATGTGGGAGTGATTTCTTATTAATAAAGAAACTGCCTAAGCCCATGGATAGGCCAACCCTTAGGTGGGTGGAGTAAATAGAACAGGATTCTGGGAGAAGGAAGCTGAGTCAGGAGTCACCATGATTTTCCTACGCCAGGCAGACGCAGGCTAGAATCTCCCTGGTAAGCACACCTTAGGGTGCTACACACCTTATAAGAAATGGGCTAGTCCAGGTGCAAGAGTTAGCCAAGAAGAGCTAGCCAATAATGGGCCAGGTAGTGTTTAAAAGAATACAGTTTCCGTGTAATTATTTCGGAGCATAAGCTAAGCCATGCCGGCGGCCGGGTGCCTGGACGCAGCCCTGCTGCTCCCTATTTCAACAGTAGATGTACTGCAGACACTAAGAGGCCATGGATGCAAGCCCAGCCTACTATACCCAGCAAAGCTTGCATTCACCATCAATGGAGAAAACAAGATATTCCAGGACAAAAACAGATTTAAATAATACATTGCCACAAAACCAGCCTTACAGAAAATACTAGAAGGAAAATCACAAAAAACAACACCATAATAACACAAGCATCTGACAGCCCTCCAGCAGTACAACTCAAAGAAGGGAAATACAGAAACTCTACCACCAGAAAAATAACCAGAGTTAGCAACAACTGGTCATTAATATCACTTAATATCAATGGACTCAATTCACCTATAAAAAAAGGCACAAGTTAAGAGAATGGATACGAAATCAGAATCTAACTTTCTGCTGTTAACAAAAAACACACCTCAAACTCAAAGACAGATACTACCTCAGAGTAAAGGGTTGGGAAATGGTTTTCCAATCAAATGGTCCAAAGATACAAGTAGGTGTGGCTATACTAATATTTAACAATATTGATTTCAAACTAAAATCAATCAGAAGAGATGGAGACGAACATTTTATACTCATAACAGAAACAATTTATCAGGAGGAAGTCTCTATCCTGAATATCTATGCCCCTAATATAAAAGCACCCACAAATGTAAAAAAACATTACTAGAACTCAAAGCATACATCAAACCCCACACTCTAATAGTAGGAGATTTCAATACTCCTCTCTCACCAATGGACAGGACAACCAGACAGAAACTTAACAGAGAAATAAGAGAACAATCAGATGTAATGAACCAAATGGACTTAACAGACATCTATAGAACATTCCACCCAAACAGAAAAGAATATACCTTCTTCTCAGCATCAAATGGAACCTTATTGAAAATTGATCATATAATTGGTAACAGGGCAAACATCCATAGATACAAAGAAATTGTAGTAACCACCTGTGTACTATCGGATCATGATGAAATAACATTAGAATTCAACAACAATTCTACCCCCAGAAAGCCTACAAACTCATGGAAACTAAACAGTTAACTACTGAACTACCCCTGGGTCAAGGCAGAAATAAAGAAGGAAATTAAAGTCTTCCTTGAATTCAATGAAAATAAAGACATATCATACCTATGGGACACTATGAAAGCAGTGCTAAGAGGAAAATTCATAGCACTAAGTATCTACATAAAGAAAACGGGGTAAACACACATTAGAGAAGTAATATCACACCTGAAAGCTCTAGAAAAAAAAAGAAGCAGATCAATAATCAAAATGAGGGCTGAAACCAACAAAATAGAAACACAGAAAACAATCCAAAGAATCAATGAAACAAAAATCTGATTCCAGGAGAAAATCAACAAGATTGACAAACCCCTATCCAACTAATCAAACAGAGGAGAGAGAACACGCAAATTAGCAAGATCAGAAATGAAAAGGGGGACATAACCACAGACACAGAGGAAATTCAGAGAATCATTAGATCTTACTACAAAAGTTTATATGCCACAAAATTGGAAAATGTGAAAAAATGGACACCTTTTTTAGATAAAAACCATACACCAAAATTAAATCAAGAACAGCTTAAATAGACCTGCAAGTCACGAGGAATTATAGGCTGTCATTAGAAACCTCCCTACCAAAAAAAGCCCTGGACCAGGTAGTTTCAATGCAGAATTCTACAAGAACTTCCAAGAGGAACTAATACCTATACTCCTTAATGTGTTTCACAAAATGGAAACAGAAGAGTCATTGCCAAGCTCCTTTTATGAAGCTACAGTCACCCTGATACTGAAACCACACAAAGACTTAACCAAGAAAGAATATTAGAGACCAATCTCACTCATGAACATCAACGTAAAAATTCTCAATAAAATACTTGCAAACTGAATCCAAGAACACATCCAAAAATTATACATTATGATCAATTAGGCTTTATCCCAGAAAGGCACAGCTGGTTCAACATATGAAAATCTATCAGTGTAACCCATCATATAAATAAACTGAAGGAAAAAAACCATATGATCATTTCATTAGATGCTGAAAAAGCATTTGACAATATTCAACACCACTTTATGATAAAGGTCTTGGAGAGATTAGAAATAAAAGGTTCACTCCTAAATATAAAAAAAGCAATATACAGCAAGCTGACAACTAACATTAAATTAAATGGAGAGAAACTCAAAGCCATCCCACTAAAATCAGGAACAAGACAAGGCTGTCTACTCTCTCCATACCTCTTCAATATAGTGCTTGAAGTTCTAACAATAGCAATAAGACAACATAAGGGGATCAAGGGGATTTTAATTGGAAAGGAAGAAGTCAAACTTTCTTTATTTGCAGATGATATGATAGTGTACAAATGACCCCCAAAACTCTACCAAAGAACTCCTACAGCTGATAAACACCTTTAGTAATGTGACCGGATACAAGATCAACTCCAAAAAATCAGTTGCCCTCCTATACACAAAGTACAAAGAAGCAGAGAGAGAAACCAGAGAAACATCACCTTTCACAATTGCCACAAATAGTAAAAAGTATCTTGGGATTACACTAACCAAGGAAGTGAAAGATCTATTTGACAAGAACTTTAAGTCTTTGAAGAAAGAAATTGAAGATGATGACAGAAAATGCTCTTGGATTGGGAGGATCAATATATAAAAATGGCAATTCTCCCAAAAGAAATCTATAGACTCAATGCAATCCCCATCAAAATCCCAACAAAATTCTTCCCAGACCTTGAGAGAACAATAATCAACTTTATATGGAAAAACAAAAAACCCAGGATAGCTAAAACAATTCTATACAATAAAAGTACCTCCAGAGGCATTACAATCCCTGACTTCAAACTCTATTACAGAGCTACAGTAATGAAAACAGCTTGGTATTGGCACAAACACAGAGATGTTGACCAATAGAATCCAATCAAAGACCCAGATATTAATCCACAAACCTATGAACACCAGATTTTCGACAAAGGAGCTAAAATTATACAATGGAAGACAGAAAGCATCTTTAACAAATGGTGCTGGCTTTACTGGATGTCAACCTGTAGAAGAATGAAAATAGAACCATATCTATCACCATGTACAAAACTCAAGTCCAAATGGATTAAAGACCTCAATATTAATCTGAACACACTGAATATGATAGAAGAGAAAGTAGGTAGTCTACAACACATGGGCACAGGAGACCACTTCCTACGTATAACCCCAGTAACACAGACAATAAGAGCAACAGTGAATAAATGGGATCTCCTGAAACTGAGAAACTTCTGTAAAGCAAAGGACACTGTCATTAAGGCAAAAAGGCATCCTACTGATTGGGAGAAGATCTTCACCAACCCCACATAAGACAAAGATCTGATCTCCAAAATATATAAAGAACTCAAGAAACTAGACATTAAAACTCTAATTAACCCAATTAAAAAATGGGGTACTGAACTGAACAGAGAATTCTCAACAGAAGATGTTCAAATGGCCAAAAGACACTTAAGGTCATGCTCAACGTCCTTAGCAATCAGGGAAATGCAAATCAAAACAACTCTGAGATAAATGCAAATCAAAACAACTCTGAGATACCATCTTACATATGTCAGAATAGCTAAAATAAAAAACACCAATGATAGCCTATGCTGGAGAGGATGTGGAGTAAGGGGAACACTCATACATTGTTGGTGGGAATGCAAACTTGTGCAACCACTTTGGAAATCAGTGTGACAGTTTCTCGGGAAACTGGGAGTCAACCTACCTCAGGACCCAGCAATTCCACTCTTGGGAATATAGCCAAGAGGTGTTCAATCATACTACAAAAGCATTTGTTCAACTGTGTTCATAGCAGCATGATTTGTAATAGTCAGAACCTGGAAACAACTTAGGTGCCTCTCAATAGAAGAATGGATAGACAAGGAGTGGCACATATCACTTTAAAGTTCTACTCAGCGGTAAAAAAAAAATAACATCTTTAATTTTGCATGCAAATGGATGGAAATAGAAAATTACTGAGTGTGATAACCCAGACCCAAAAAATTGAATATGTTATGTACTCACTCATAAGTGGATTCTAGCCATAATTAAAAGACATTGAACCTATAATTCTTGATCCTAGGGAAGCTATAAAAGAAGGTGAACCCAAAGAAAAACATATAGTTATCCTCCTGGATATTGGAAGTGGACCAGATTGCCGGACAAGGGTTGGGAGCACAGGAGTGGGGTGGTGATAAAAGGAAATAGGGAGAGAAAAGGAAGAAGGGGAGGATGGGGAGAGCTTGAGGAAATAGGATGGTTGGGATGGGGGGGTGGATGTGGGAGCAGGGAAATAGATATCTAAATTAAGGGAGCCATTTTAGGATTGGCAAGAGAATTGACTCTGGAAGGGCACCCATGTGTCCAAGGAGATGTCACTAGATTGTTCCTTGGGCAGCAGAAGAGAGGGTGCTTGAACTGGCCTTATCCTATAGCCACACTGATGAATATCCTGCATATCACCATAGAGCCTTCATCTGGTGATGGATATAGATAGAGACAGAGACCCACATTGGAGCTGTGGACTGAGCTCCCAAGGTCCAAATGAGGAGCAGAAGGAGGGAGAACATGAGCAAGGAAGTCAAGACCACTAGGGGCGTGTCCACCCACTGAGATGGTGGAACTGATCTAATGGGAGATCAGCCAAGGCCAGTTGGACTTGAACTGATGGAGTGTGTGATCAAACCAGACTCTCTGAATGTGGCTGATGGTGGAGGCTGACTGAGAAGCCAAGCACAATGGCACTGGGAGCCTAGCCTGTTTGGATGCTCACCTTCCTGGACCTGGGGGGAGTGGGGAGGACCTTGGGCTTCCCATAGGGTAGGGAACACTGACTGCTCTTTGGCCTGGAGAGGGATGGGGAGGGGGATTGGAGGGAGGGGAAGGAAGTGGGAGGAGGGGGGAAGTGAAAATTATGAATAAAAAATTCCTATAATGGTAGATATATAACGTTCTCACAATAAAATTGATGATTATCAAAGGTGATGGACTTGAAACTTAGCCTAATTTAGTCATAGTATAATATAAACACACGTCAAAACAGCAGGTTGCATCCAGTGAATATATTCCATTGTTAATTGTCGATTAAAAACACTTTTAACCAAAAAAAAAAAAAAAAAAAAACAAAGAAAGACAGGTGGCAAAAGGGAGAAGTGAAGTCTGCATATTTGGGAGTGTTTATGATTACAGGGGATATTCAAGGATCTCCCTCCAGGTCTCACAGGTGTACATGATCCTCTCCAAAGCCGAACTGAAGACATGACTCACCGTGCTGAGCATTAATTGTCCATCCCAGGCACAGCACTAAAAGAGAAAACCCATTAAGAAAGATTCTCACCACATGGCTTGTTTAGCAATGAGAATCTAGGAAGGACTAGATATTGGTGGGAACACCCAGCCTCTCATGATAACCCAGTCATTCCTCTTCCATATTAATGTGATGTGGGATTACCCTCTTTATGCTGTGAATACCATTGGTTAAAAAAGAAACTGTTTTGTGTCTGCACAGGACAGAGTAGAGATAGGCAGAGAAAACAAAAACTCAATGCTGGGAGAAGGAAGGTGGAATCAGGAGATGCCATGTTGCCACCAGAGGGGAAAGGTATGAGCTGTCACCTGGAAACTTTCCAGTAGGCCACAAACCTCATGGTGAAATATAAAACAATAGAGATGGTTTAATTTAATATTTTAGAGCTTGCTAGGAATATGCTATAATGATTGGCCAAGCAGTAATTTAATTAATATAGTAACTGTGTGGTTATTTCAGGAGTCTGGGTGGCTGAGAAATGAACAAGCAGCCTCCTATAACAAATTGGCACACCAACATGGTTGAATATGTCCACGTAAAACCTGGGAAAGCTTAAAACGGACTCCTACACACACACACCCACACACATACACACACAAAACAGAGTTTCATGCAACTTCTTGTTCTGTTTGCTAAAAGCAAGCAGAGGCATGATTCCTTTAAGAGAGGTCTTCCTGATTCAGCAGTAGCAAAAAAAAAAACCCTCAGTCTCAAAACAGCAGTTTCCTGGTTCACCAGCACAAATGGCTCTGACTCTTTCCGGAGGTCCAGCTATGAGGCATTTCAATGGGGTCTGTGAACAGAGTGCTACACCTGGCTTAATGGTAACATAGACCTGCTGTGTGCCTAAAAATGGGGCTGTGAGCATGGCTCTCAGAGGCAGCAAACGTCTCTGACATGTTGAACTAGGCAGAGCAAGCAGGTAGGGTCATATTGATCCAACCCATGCCCACTTAGCATTTCAAGAAGCAGATCTGGTCAGAAAATAATTACAGATACACAATAAAGACAGATTCAGATGAAAAAGACCTGTAAATGGGTACATTGTGTTTAAAAATGTATGTAGGTTTGGGAGAAAGAAGAAAAAATATAGAGAGTTATAAAAAAGTAAATTTTTTTAAGAATAAAACGAAGTCTTTAAAGAGACAGAGTAAACTTGTCGAAAAAGTAATAGAATAAAAAAATGAGCCATGTAAAGATAGAATACACATAGAAAGTCTGGATTATGTATATTATTGTTTTTTCTTTAAATTTTTTTTGATTGTGAAACAGCTACATACAGAGAGATATTTCATAGTATGAACTGATAAACTAAGCCAACATATATATTTTAAAGATATCCTGACTTCAGAATTTGGGTCTAAAGATTTGTTGCTTTGAAAAAGAGATTCTGCTTTTGTTTTCTTAGAAGGTAAGAACCTGTGGATCAATTCCAGTCTAATCTGGTTTAATGGACCAAGAGCCCCTGAAAGGTTGCCATTAATACCCCCAAAATACTTCATCCAACAAAAAGCAGGAAGCGGTTTGGAGAAAAATATGCCCAAATTCCTGAATATTGTTTATAAATGTTTGTTTACATTTAAAGGGGGATATGCTATAGATATGAATAATTTGCTTGGGTATGGATCTTGATCAATTGATAAAAATTTAAGGTCATTTTTTATATCTATATTTCTTCTCTTAATTAAGGTATTGTGTCTATACAGCTCATTTTAAAATGTAATGTACAATTAAGAAACATAGGTTAATAGAGAGTCATCTGTAATAATCAAGTTTATAGACATGTTAGCTAGGTTTTCTAGATGTACAGAGCTATATTTCAGATAGACAGGAATTTTGAACCACTTCAAAGAGCTACAGAATATGGCATTTAAAATGTTTTAATAACTGAGACTTTTTATGACAATGAAACACATCTGCTCCTGGCAGCACCATTTACTTCAAGAGATTGATGGGCATCAAAGAAGCTCCTTATAGTGTTGGTTAGCCATTTGGGCAAGAAACTGCTCTTGCCTGGACTGACTGATGTTATGCTGTATTAACTGGGCATGGAGGACCCACAAAGAAATGACTATTGAACTTGCCTAAAGGTGAGATTGTCTTTTGGGGTTACTGCTTTATAAAAGAGTTTGCAAGACATTCTGCAGGACACAGAAGAAAGTGATTGACAAACTGCCAGTATAGGCAGAACTGTCTTTGAAATTTCCTGCTTCATGGAAAAGGCTGATAGACACTATGGGCCTGTAGGCTGAAGGTTGGATGCCCCAATGATACAGAAGAACTTTGTGTGACTGTCCAGGCAGCAAGCCGTCTCTGTCAATTCTAGTTTTGGAAGTGTTATTCTTCTGTTGTCTTTGATGGAGTTGAAGAATAGAGAGTTATAATTAAAGCTTTCCTTGGTTATTATAAAAGGTAAAGTAGATATAAATATAATCTTGCTTGATATCTGTTTTGTATATGTAATTTTACTATGTTAAAATTAAATCCTTCTATTATATTTAAACAAAACAGGAGAGGTGATGTGGAATTCCCCTCTGTATGCTGTGAATACTATTGGTTATTAAAGAAGCTATTTTGGGCCTGTACAGGCAGAATAGTGGTAGGTGGGGGAAAACTAAACTTAATGCTGGGAGAAATAAGGCAGAGACAGGAGATGCCTTGTAGCCACCATAAGGGAAAGATATGAGCTGCTTGCTGGAACCTTGCAGTTAGGCCATAAGCCTCATGGTTAAATATAAAATAATAGAAATGGGTTAATTTAATATGTAAGAGCTTGCTAGGAATATGCTGTAGTGATTGGCCAAGCAGTGATTTAATTAATACAGTTTCTGTGTGGTTATTTCGAGGGTCTTAGCAGCTGGGAAATAAACAAGCAGCCTCCTACAACATTAATGTCAGAGTATAGTCCTCCTTCTTCTTGTGAAAGAACTGTTAAATATCCCCAAGGTAGAGAAAGAGACTTGACATCCCAGCTACTCAACTGAGTGACATAGTTAAGGATCAATTGGGCTACAAAGTGAGTTCAAAGTCAGCCTGAAAATCTTAGTGAGATCGTGTTTCAAAACCAAAAGTAAAATGGGGTTAGTTCAGAGCCTAGCCCAGTTGTTTACTTCCTCTGGCAAATGACAGGAGCAAATACAGAGACCCACAGTCAAACACTAGGTGGAGCTCAGAGAACCCCTGAGGAGGAGAAGGATTGCAGGAGTCTGAAGGGTTGAGGACACCAAGAGAATATGGCCCACAGAATCAACTAAGCAGGGCTCATAGGGCCTCACAGAGACTGAAGCCAATGTCTCAGAACCTGCATGGGTCTGAATAGGCCCTCTGTATATATGTTATGGTTGTTATCTTTGGGTTTTTGTGGAACTCCTAACAGTAGGAGCTGATGTGCCTCTGACTCTTTTGCCTGCCCTTAGGACTCTTTACTCCTACTAGGTTGTCTTGTCAAGCCGTGATATGAGAGTTTGCTCCCAGTCTTATTGCATCTTGTCATGCCGTATTTGGTTGATATCCCTGTGAGAACTGCTCTTTTCTGAAGGGACACTGGAGGAGCAGAGGATCTGGGGAAGACGGGGTAGGTGGAGGAACTGAGAGTGATTGAAGAAATAAACTTCTGTCAGGATGTACTGTATGAAAGGTCCATAAATAAAATGAAAAAAAATGATAAAGAGTAAAATGAGGGCTGAGATATATGGGAGAAAGTTTCATAAGGTCTCCACTCTTAGCTGAAAAGCTATTGAAAGTTGGTGGCTTCTGGGGAAGGAAGAGTCAATTTTCTCTAAGGGTGTGACCAGGGTTCAGTAGATACCCCATGCTCTTGAGTATATGAGCAGCACAAATGATATTAACTGGATTACTGTTTGTAAAAAGTAGATACAAAGTAGAGGAGGGGAGGGAATTGGTGTGGTATTACAGGCAAGAAAAGGGATTAATATGATCAAAACATATTGTATGTACCTATGAAATTCTCAAAAAGATATTTTAAATATATGTAATAGCAAAAATATATTCCTCATTATGCTCATGGATGGATAAATATTGCACCCCTCATCTGAGAAGCTTTTATTTGCAATTGATGGAGATTAACACAGAGACACATAACTGACCAAGGGGTAGAGACTAAGTTTGCAGAATGCTCAACCTTAAAGGGGGCATACACACCATACATCTCCTCCTCCAAGACTCAGAAGTCATTAGGAAGAGGTGGTGGAAAAAGCACAAAAGCCAGAAGCAGGAGATGACTCGAGCAACTACAGGGTGTCCTGAACACAGAGGACAGCTGCATATACTAACTCATAGCATGCACAAGACCTGTGTAAAACCAAGCCAGACAAAATCGCATAACTGAAAGGAAATTTAGGCCAATTCTCCCTGTTTTAGCCTTGGAGCTAATGGGAATTCCTAGCTGCTGGAAGAGGGATAGTCAATTTTCTTTCAGAGTGTAGCCCCTGGAATCAGGCATTGTGGAACACTTCGTTAGCATTTGAGAGGCAGAGGCAGGTAAATCTCTATGAGTTCCTGATTTGGGCTGTTCTCCATAGTCAGTTCTAAAACAGCCAGAGCTACACAGTAAAGCAGTGTCTATTAAAAATCAAAATAAAATGGAGAAGTGCACTCCCTTTTAAGTCAACAATGCTCCAGTGCTAGACCATGAATTCAAGAATATTCAGGCAGCACAAATTGGTAGTAAAGGTTTTTAGAGAGAGAGAGAGAGAGAGAGAGAGAGAGAGAGAGAGAGAGAGAGAGAGAGAGAGAGAAAGTTAAGTGGGTAGGGAAGAGGGGTCAATCTTGGAAGCGTTCAGTATGAGTCAAGTAAGGAACTCTTGGGAACTCTCCAAGAACAAATAAAAGTTGATGCCCTTCATTGGGCGCCACCTGTTGTAATAAGAAGCTGCGGGGCTGCGTCTCCGGCACCCAGCTGCCCACATTGCTAGCTTATGCCCGAAACAACAACACACAAACTGTATTCTTTTAAACACTGCCTGGCCCAGCCTCTTATTGGCTAGCTCTTACATATTGACCTAACCCATTTCTAATAATCTTGTAGCCCACGAGCTGGCTTACCAGGAATGATCTTAACCTGCGTCTGCCTGGCGTGGGAGAATCATGGTGACTCCCACTGACTCAGCTTCTTTCTCCCTGAATCCTGTTCTGTTTACTCCACCCACCTAAGGGTTGGCCTATCAATGGGCTTAGGCAGTTTCTTTATTAATAAGAAACCACTCCCACATCATTTCCCCTTTATATTAGAGTACTACTCAGCAGTACAAAACAATGACATCTTGAATTTTGCATGCAAATGGATGGTAATAGAAAACAATATCCTGAGTGAGGTAATCCAGACCCAAAAAGATGAACATGAGATGTACTCACTCATAATTGGTTTCTAGCCATAAATAAAGGACATTGAGCCTATAATTTGTGATCCTAGAGAAGCTAAATAAGAAGGTGAACTCAGAGAAAAACATAGTTATCCTCCTGGATATTGGAAGTAGACAAGATTGCTGGGCAAAAATTGGCAACTTGGGGGTGGGCTGGGATGGGGGAAAGGGGAAATGGAAAGAGAAAAGTGAGAAGGGGAGGATGTGGAGAGCTTGGGGGAATGGGATGGTTGGGATAAAGGAAGGGTGGATACGTGAGCAGAGAAGTATATATCCTAATTAAGGGAGCCATCTTAGGGTTGGCAAGAGACTAGACTCTAGAGGGGCTCCCAGGTGTCCTGGGAGATGTCCCCAGTTAGTTCCTTGGGCAGCTGAGGAGAGGGAACCTGAAAGCATTTGTTCAACTATGTTCATTGCAGCATTATTTGTAATAGCCAGAACCTGGAAACAACCTAGATGCCCTTCAGTGGAAGAATGGATGACGAAAGTGTGAAATATATACATATTAGAGTACTACTCAGTGTTAAAAAACAATGACTTCTTGAATTTTGCATGCAAATGGATGGAAATAGTAAACACTATCCTGAGTGAATTAACCCAGACCCAAAAAGATGAACATGGGATGTACTCACTCATAATTGGTTTCTAGCCATAAATAAAGGACATTGAGCCTATAATTCGTGATCCTAGAGAAGCTAAATAAGAAGGTGAACCCAAAGAAAAACATATAGTTATCCTGGATATTGAAAGTAGACAAGATTGCTGGACAAAAATTGGGATCTTGGGGGTGGGGTGGGATGGGGGAAAGGGAAATGGGGAGAGAAAAGTGAGAAGGGGAAGATGGAGAGAGCTTGGGGGAATGGGATGGTTGGGATAAAGGAAAGGTGGATATAGAAGCAGAGAAGTATATATCTTAATTAAGGGAGCCATTTTAGGGTTGGCAAGAGCCTTGATTCTAGAGGGGTTCCCAGGTGACCATGGAGATGTCCCCAGCTAGTTCCTTGGGCAGCTGAGGAGAGGGCACCTGAAATGGCCCTATCTTGTAGCAATACTGATGAACATCTTACATATCACCATAGAACCTTCATCTGGCGATGGATGGAGATAGAGACAGAGACCCACATTGGAGCACCAGACTGATCTCCCAAGGTCCAAATGAGGAGCAGAAGGAGGGAGAACATGAGCAAGGAAGTGAGGATCTCGAGGGGTGCACCCACCAACTAAGACAGTGGGGCTGATCTATTGGGCGCTCACCAAGGCCAGCTGGACTGGGACTGAAAAAGCATGGGATAAAATTGGACTCTCTGAACATGGCAGACAATGAGAGCTGATGAGAAGCCAAGGACAATGGCACTGGGTTTTGATACTACTGCATGAACTGGCTCTGTGGGAGCCTAGCCTGTTTGGATGCTCGCCTTCCTAGACCTAGATGGAGGTGGAAGGACCTTGGACTTCCCACAGGGCAGGGAACCCTGACTGCTCTTTGGACTGGAGAGGGATGGGGAAAGGAGTGGGGGGAGAGGGAGAGGAGTCGAGGGAGGTGGAGGGAAATGGGAGGAGGGGAGGAGGCAGAAAATTTTTCAATAATAATAATAATAAAAGAACACGCCATTTAAAAAAGAATAAAAGAATTTCTGAACAAGTGTACTCAATAGCGTGCAACATCTGTGATCTTAAAAAATAAAAAGAGTATTTTGATTTAGGCGATACAATTCTGTGGTATTGTGCCTACCTATTAGGCTCTGAGCTCAACCTCCAACACTGGGGCAAAAATGTTCTCAGATCATCTTCTCTTCCAAACAGGCTCTTTTTCACTCATTTTAAAGCTGAACTAGGCCACATGCCCCATCTCTGTTTCTAGCAATAAGCCTGTGGTGAAAACCCTAAGTAGGGGTCAGAGTGGAGAGAGTCTCCTCCCAGAGGGCTCCAGAATCTGGCTGGATTAAGGCCTGAGTGGGAAATACACTCCCTTCCCCAAATCACCTACGCCATCCCTCCATTTGTCCCGGGACTCACCAAGGGCCACCACCGTGGCAGAATGAAGTGACATGACTCAAGCTTCAGCAGTCTGACCTGGTCTGAAACTGAAGCCCTGCAGTGGACATAAGAGGCAGGATGTGTGGGCTGGGGTTCATTACAAGGTTTCTCTATTAGTTTCCTCACATAAAGAGGAAGAGGTTTGTCCACTGGGCTTTCCACTCTTTCCTTCAGTCACTGACTCTTTGAGAAGGGGTCATATTCTAAAAAATACAACAGGTCTCTGAGTTTGTGTGCAATTGAATTCATTCCTCAACGTATTTGTCTTGTTATAAATATGTGAGACACAGAAGTATAAGATTTACACATCAGTCCTTATTGTAGAAATAAATGACCCTTGATCTTTGAGATAGGCATTTCCTAATGTTTAAAATGAAAATCATAAAGCCTTCCCTGAATGTTTGTTGTTATGGTCTTTGGAAGAGCCTAAACAGATACTTGACGTGTTAAATATGCCCTGTTACAAATAATGGCCTTTAGTATTAAATAATATTAGTGTGTGTGTGTGTGTGTGTGTGTGTGTGTTTCCCTGTGTATGTAGTAGTCAGAGGACAACTTGGCAAAGTTGGTTCTTTCATCCTACTATATAGGTCTTGGGGATGGAACTTGAGTTTTCAGGTTTGGGAGCAAGCATTTTTACCCACTGAGCAATCTCATTGACCCAGATGATATTTTTAAGATTTATTTTTATTTTATGTGCATTGGTGTCTCATTGGTGTATCTGTGTGAGGGTGCTGCTTCCTCTGGAATTGGAGTTGCAAACAGTTGTGACTTATCAGGTGGATTTTGGGTATTGAACCTGGGCCCTCTGGAAGAGCAGCTAGTGCTCTTAAACACTGAACCATTTCTCTGGCCTCAGATGATATTTTTAAAAGATAACAAATGTTGCCAGGAGTAGAGAAGTTGGATCTTTTTCACGCTCTTAACAGGAGCCGAGGGCCCCAACTGTTATGAAAAAAGCTGCTTCTGAGCGGATGAGTCAGAATAATTTTCGGGGGCCTGAGGCCCTCCTTCCACGCCACTGGTGGAAAAAAAATGTGTAAATCAGAGGGGAAAAGCTCTTCCTCTGTGGAAATAGCATGAAGATTTCACAAAATAAGAAATTAAAAATAGAACCCAAGTAAGGGAATGAAAGAAGCATGGAAGTAAGATGTCAGCACTTATGGAATCATTGCAACACTATTCACAAGAGCTACGATGGGGAAATAGTCCAAAGAATGGCTGGGAAATTCTTGTGATCTAGCTGCTCTCACTCCCCCTTATCAAAAGCAGAACTTCCTTGTGGTCTGTAATTGACACGAATGTTTGTGTTCTTTCTGGACTGTGGTTTTCTACAGAAGCAGTAGAAGTATAAAAAGCTTTAGTTGGTGCAAAATAAAGGTTTCTGTTCTTCCACCTGAAAAGAAGCCTCCTTGTCTCAATCCCAGCAGCCCCCCCCCACCACCAGTCTCAGCTATCCAGTGTGTGCTGGCATGGCAAGTGGAGGTTCCACCAAGATCTGGAAAGTGGGGATTCATGAATGAGGTCTCTCTGTCAGCCGGCTAAATTGAGGAGCATATTGGGGAAGGTAATGTTTTTTCTTTCATCCTCAGAGATACTCTGAGGGACACTCTCTAAAAGACTAGCAAGTATAAAGAAGAGGCAGGAAGGTGTGTTGAAAGGCCTCAAAAAGTAACTGAAACTCTTAAAGCAACAAGGCATGAAAGTAACAAGGAAGACAGCTGAAGATTTTGTACACCAGACTGGGAACAAGCCAAGTCAGATTAAAAGGAGTATGTGTGTCTTCATCCCCAGAGATGCTCTGAGCGATGCCCTCTGGAAGATTGGCCAGTAGGGAAGTAATATAGAGGAGGCAGGAGGGTGAATTGAGGGCCTCAAAAAGAATGTGTACAGATGTGTTGATTTTGTTGTCTTTTGTGTTCTGGACTGGAGAAAGACATTTGATTCTGGGAACTGCTAAGTGCCGCACCAGCACAGCAACTGTCTTCTTCTGAGCGAGGGACATCAGGATTAAGACACAGCACAACTTCAGGTTCTGCAGACAAGCCTTTATTCCACTTTCTCACAAGTATATATAGCCCTCAGCAGGGGAGGCCAAACAGCAATAGCAGGAAGCTCATCACTGCAACTCAATGGCTTAGGGGTAAACATCCTTAGAAACATTGCTGAAAACAACAGATTGTTCTTGTTTTTGTTCCTGTTTTCAACCAACCTCAGGAGTGCAAAACAGATCAAGGGGGGGGGGGGGGGGGGCGAAGGCCTGTCCTCTAGGGACCCAACACTAAGAAAGGTATTTTGACCTTAAAATATGGGCCTAAGGATTTGATGCTTTGGAAAAGAGGTTCTGCTTTTGTCTCCACAGAGGATGAGAGCCTGTGGATTCATTGCAAATTTATGTGGTTTGAATCACCAAGACCCCCTGAAATGTTGATGTAAAATGCTCTCAAGAATGCAGCACCCCCACTAAGCAGGAAGTAGCCAGACAGGTTGATGATGCCCAAATTCCCTAAAAGATAGTTAAAGTGGGACCCCTTCTATGGTTCCCTGAGTTCTGTTCTGCTCCATGCAGCAGTTTCGACCCAGAGTGAGTGCATCTGGGACCAGAAGGCAGCTGGAGCAGAGCTTTGATAGGTGGCTACAGCAAAAGGCATGTTACCATGACCCAGTCAGTGTCCAGCCTGGGGGAAACTGCAGCCGTGTCAAGAGTATCAGCAAATATGGCAACAAGTGTTGGACCATAGTAGATAAGCAGAAGAGAGATCTTGGAATCACCGCAGCTGTGATAGCCATTATTGATATCTCTGCTATCACAGATATTCCTGCCTGAGTTGCTATTTCCCAGACTGTGCAGATGTCTGAGACTGTCAGCTAGCTAGCTGAAGAGTCAACATTACTTTGGACATTCAAAATGACATATTCAGTTGGCCATATTGACATTGAACCAACAAGTGGCTCTGGTTCAGGAGCAAGTATCTTTGAACTTTTCTACAGTTTATCATGTTAAGTGATACTCATGGCACTGTATTGCATGCTTCTGCTACTGTTATGAGAGGGGTTTGGAATATTTTACGACTCAGTTAGTGCATGCTAGATGGTTGCAGTGCCAGTCTGGCTCGTTGGTGCTGTCCGTCCTGGGGATACTTGGTTTAGGGCTATATGTTTGGGTAGCCATGGACAGGCAATACTTTGGGGGCAGGATGCCACCGAAGACAGGGAATATTAGAGGGCTATTCCCAATGACAGGCAAGGTATTCCACCCAAAGTAACAAGACAGGCAACTTTTATTTTATAAAATAAAACAGGGGGAATTGTTGTGATCTAGCTGCCCTCACTCCCCATGACTGACAGAAGAACTTCCTTGTGGTCTGTAATTGATAAGAATGTTTTTGTTCTTTCTGGCCTGAGGTTTTCCACAGAAGCAGTAGAGGTATAAAAGGCTGTGCTTGGGGCAAAATAATGGTTACTTTTCTTCCACATGAAAAGAAGCCTCCATATCTATATCTATATAGATATATGCCTCCATGTGCATATACATATATATATATATATATATATATATATATATATATATATGCAGTGGAATGGAGATGATAATGATGATGGCATGAGAAAAAATCATATGACTGGACCTTCAAGAAACAGCTTGACCCAGTAAACAACCTCAGAAGGGAAGGGAATTCCCTCACATGAGGTATATTAAGTAGTCATATTCAAGCTGCACATTCTGATCCATGCCTACAATTTCTGCACTTAGGAGGATGAGCAGATTATTACCATGAATGCAAGGCTAATCTTCACTACATAGTGAGTTCTAAGCCAGTCTGAGCTATATTGCAAGAGTCTGTCTCAAAACAACAAAATAGTTAAAGAAGTCAAATTCATATAAGTAAAGTTTAGAATGCTGTCTACTAGAAGGAAAAAAGAGGGGAAGTTATTTATCAATAGACAAAAATATTAGTCAATCAGTAAGAATAAGTCTAAGAATTATATAATACCATAGTCAATAAAACAGAACTGCACAGTTAAAATGTTAAGAGAACTGATTTCATCATTTTTCTATCTTAACTGGGTTTTCTATTGCTGTGATAAAACATCATGAGCAAAAGTAATGTGGGAAGAAAAGGGTTTATTTCATCTTAGACTTCCAGGAAACACTATCACTGAGGGAAGTCAGGGTAGGAACTCAAGACAGAAGCCTGGAGGCAGGAACTGAAACAGAGCTTGTGGAGGAATACCTCTTACTGTCTTGCTCTTATGGTTTTTCCAGTCTTCTTTCTTATACAACTGATGTGGGAGTGATTTCTTATCAATAAAAAAAACTGCCTAAACCCATTGATAGGCCAACCCTTAGGTGGGTGGAGTAAACAGAACAGGATTCTGGGAGAAGGAAGCTGAGTCAGAGAGTCGCCATGATTCTCTCATTCCAGGCAGATGCTGGTTAAGATCATTCCTGGTAAGCCAGCTCGTGGGCTACATAGATTACTAAAAATGGGTTAGATCAATATGTAAGAGCTAGCCAATAATGGGCCAGGCAGTGATTAAATGAATACAGTTTGTGTGTTGTTATTTTGGGGCATAAGCCATGCGGGCAGCCGGGTGCCGGGGACACAGCCGCGCCACTCCATATTACTACATACAGCCCAGAACTATCATTCTCACAGTGGGCTACGCCCATCCACATCCATCAATAATCAAGAAAATGACTCAGAGCTTTACCCACAGGCCAATCAGATGGGTGCATTTTCTTAATTGTGGTTTTCTCTTCCCAAACTACTGTGGCTTGTGTCAAAATGACAAAACACTAGCCAGCTCCCTATCCCTCTCAACCCCTTTCTCTCTGTCTCTCTGTCTCTTTGTCTCTCTCTCTCTCATTCCCTCTCACTTTCTGTCTCCTTCTCCCTCTTCCTTTTTTCTCCTTCTCACTTTACCTTTCCCTCCTCTTCCCTCTCTCTCTATCTATCCCTCTCTACTTGTCACCCCCTCTCTCTCCATCTTTCCCTCTCTACCCATCCCTCTCTCCATCCCTCTCTATATTCATGCAGTACCATTAAAACTGGAGGGTGAACAGAGTAACATAAAATCATAAAGGGACTAAATAGATAAAAGACAAACCTAGGGTTTGAGGTTGGATGGATACCTTTATGTCAAGACCAGAAAAGGCAGGCTTGACTGAGGAGATCCACCCAGACAGGTAAGTGTGTGCCCACCAAGCCAGAAGGTCCCCGGAAGGGAGTGCAGGGCACCTTTAACTCTTCCTGCAAGGGCTTCTTTGTTCCACACGACACTGCCCGCCCCAAGTTTGCCCTTTAATCTGCAGGGTCCTTGGCCCACCAGGAGTCCCTGCTCCTGTGCTGAGGAGATCTATTCAGAGGGGTAAGTGTGTGCCTGTCCAGCTGGAAGGTCCCCAGAATAGAGTGCAGGGCACCTCCAGTTCCTGCTGCAGTAGCTTCTTTGTTCTACACAACCCTGCCACCCTCATGTCTGGCCTTTAATCTGTGGGGTCCTTGGCCCACCAGGAATCCCTGTTCATGTGCTGAAGAGGTCTATCCAGAGGGGTAAGTGTGTGCCTGCCTGGGGCAGACAGTCCAGGAATGGAGTACAGAAAAGCGTTAAGCAGCTGAGTCTGTTTAAAATAATCTGGAATGTCCAGGACACAGTAAAAAGTCTTCCTACCTCTTCTGGTACAATAACAGCTGACCTCTGCATGCTCCAACATCATGGATATTTTGGGGGAGATTGCATCCTCATCTGTCCTTGAGAGGGACGGCTGTTCCAAGCTGTGAGTCCCTCCAATAGACACAGATGACATCACTTTTCCTAGACACTCAGGACTCTTCCGGTTCTTTCTATTCCCCAGTGTTGATCAATTCAACCAAGGAAAGAGAATCTGTGAGTCTCTGGGACAGAATCAGAAAACCTATTTCCAGGTCTTTCACCTTCCAACTTATAAGATGTCAGTCACAGGCCATCCTGTCAA
Source organism: Microtus obscurus (assembly GCA_963919715.1). Taxonomy (NCBI): domain Eukaryota; kingdom Metazoa; phylum Chordata; class Mammalia; order Rodentia; family Cricetidae; genus Microtus; species Microtus obscurus. The sequence goes on along the minus strand of CAWTZC010001519.1, from coordinate 3,141,982 downwards.
TCTTTACACCAGTCCAATCCCTGTGCTGTTTGCCTTCCTGTTACAGAAAAATCTTTCTATGTAGCATGAGAAGTAATCCATAATTTGGAGTTAGACTCACCCACTTGTGCCCACGTCTTCTAGAACAGCAAGAATCCTGGAGGAAAAGACATTTAAGAGGTGAGCTGTCTCCTTCTGTCCCTCTGTCCCTGTTGAGTCTCTGTACATTAGAAGTCAGAGCCCACTCAGTGAAGATGAACTCATGCACCAACTTCTACCATTGCATGGAAGCCAGGCTCTCTGCTGTGGGCAGATCCAGCATCCCTAGCTGATATTTCTGCCCTTATATTCCACATCATTCTTTCCCAGGAGAACTTACCAGGACACACCAGGCTAAGGACCGTAGGCAGCATGGTACTGCTTCTGCTGACAGGAGGCAGTTCCCCAATAAAACCATATAGGATTTCCTGAGAGACTCAACTCATCTGTTTCACTGGTTGACCACAGCTGAGAAAACAGATACTTGTTGACTACTTGTATGTTGTATGTGGCTCAAAAATCATAAAGGATTCCAGAAAATTCTCAAGACTCCAAGTCTTGCTTTGCAGACTTTTACCATGACCATACTGGAACATGTCTTGACTTAAATTCCTCTTATTCGGAGCCACAAAATAAGGTAATTATTTCAAAACTGTATCTTTAGTGTTTTTATACAAGATTTAAATATTATTCCTCCATAGTATACAAAAATCAAATGAGTAGTTTCAATATAATAATCATTACATGTAAATCAACATGAGTTTTAAGGTAATACTTTTAGATTGGTTAAGATTATAATGATTTCATTTCCAATTCAACTGATTATGTAGTTACTGAGAATTATAAAAGCCCACCTCTGAAGAAAAGACCAAAACATATATGTTTGCAGGACACTACCATCTGAAATTTATGATCCAGGGATCATCCAATCCTTTTTCTTTCTCTTCCTCTCTTCTTTCTGTGTCTCTACATCTCTTTTCTCTGTTTATCAGTTTGTTACATAATTTCCCACTACCCACTTAACATAATTCTGTTGAAGAAAATTGCCAGTGGTCAATTGTAAATTCCAAAAAAAAAAAAAATCCTAGACATTTCAAGAAAAAATACTGAAAAGAAAAAAAGAACATGTCTTTTTCTAAGCATTCAAATCAACAATGTTTTATCTTCACTCTTTTCAGTTTTTCCTTTAGAATGTTTCTTTGGGGAGATGGCACCATTGTTAACTGCACTTACTGCTCTAGCACAGGAAATGGGATCAGTTTTCAGTACCCCCATGGAACTGGAGTTACAAGTTGTGAGCTACCATGCCCTCTTCTGGACTCTTAGGCCAACTCTATGCACACACACACACACACACACACACACAGAGAGAGAGAGAGAGAGAGAGAGAGAGAGAGAGAGAGAGATTCACACAATAGACATAATGAAATTAAAATCATCTTTAATCTATTTTTCATTCATACTTTGGAAATTTCATATATATAAATAATTTCTCTTGGTAATATCCATCCCTATTTTCTCTGTACAACCACTTTTCTATCCCTCCCAACACATCTCTTTTCTTCCAACTTCATGTCCTCTGAGTACAGATATTGTTGCCCATGTGCACATGGGTGGGGGCCTATTAACTGAAGTATGGGCACCAAGATTCACATCTCTGAAGAAAACTGACTCTCCCTTCCCCAGCAGCCATCAACTGCCAATAGTTCCACAGTTAGAGGTGGAACCTCAGAAACACATCTCCTAGTCATACTGGAATAGTAAACAAGTTTGATCATGAAAATGTTTTTAAATAATTGGTTACGTAATTTGGCACATAAAAATTACACATACACACACACACACACACATATATGATACATATACATATGTATCATAGCCTAAGTGATGGTCATGCACCGTGAAATAGTCAACTGTAACCAAATATTAATAATGTTGTTTCACAATTTTGTGCTTTTTGAATGTAGAACACTTATAGCTGCTGTGGTGGTTTGAATAAGAACAACCCCCATATCCGCATAGATATGAACACATGATCATTGCGGAATGACTTAAATTGACAGGGATTAGGAAATGTGGCCTTACTGGAGTAGGTGTGTCACTGGAGGTTAGGTCTTTGAGGTTTTATGGACCCGAGCCAGGTCTAATGTCTTTTCCTGATGCATGCTAATCTGGATGTAAACTATCTGCTACCTCTCTAGCACCGTGCCTGCCTGCATGCCACCATCCCTACCATAATAAGAATGGACTAAAATCTCTAAAATTATAAACAAGTTCCAACTTAATGTTTTCCTTTATAAGACTTGCCTTAGAAATGGTGTCTCTACAACAGAACACTGACTGAGACATCTACTTTTAGTGATTTTTCATGGATACATTCTTTGTCTTTTCCCTCTTTAAAATTGCAAAGAGTGTTCTCTGTTTAGGTATGTGCTCCATTTTTTATTATATTATTTGTTCTTTTGATGAACAATTTCTTGAGTTCTTTATATATTTTGGAGATCAGACCTCTGTCTGATGTGGGGTTGGTGAAGATATTTTCCCACTCTGTAGGCTGCCATTTTGTCTTGTTCACCATGCCCTTTGCCTTACAGAAGCTTTTCAGTTTCAGGAGATCACATTTCTTCATTGTTTCTCTCGGTGTCTGTGCTACTTTAAGAAGCAGTCTCCTGTGACAGTGTGTTCAAGTGTACTTCCTACTTTCTCTTCTATGAGCTTGAGTATGACTGGCTTAATGTTGAGGTTTTTAGTCAATTTGGACGTGAATTTTCTGCATGGCGATAGACATGGGTCTATTTTCATTCTGCTACATGTTGATATCCAGTTATGCCAGCATAATTTGTTAAATATGCTTTCTTTTTTCCCTTTGATTTTGTTTTTGCTTCTTTGTCAAAAATCAAGTCCTTGTAGGTGTGTGGATTGATATCTTGGTTTTCAATTCTGTTCCATTGGTCCTCTGTGACCGCCGTGGGTAGATCACTAGTCTAGAATATGTGACCCACCCTGGCAGCCTGTTACTCCAGGGTTCTCGGAGGGGCGCTACCTGGAAGAGATGGGCTGGGATAAAGAAATAAGGCCAAGCGAAGATTTGTCAAAGCCTCTGTTTATTAGGGTCAGGGTTACAACTTATATAGCCCCTGGATTGGGGGGCAGGGCACAGGAGCATGGAATCTGGCCGCGTGGTCCTGGGTCACGTAACCTACGTCCGGTCAGGTAGGCCAAGAAGTCAGATGTTGATTCCCCTGGTCAGGAAGTCGCGAGTTGACACACCTAGTTCTCTCTAGATTGTCTGGAATTTGGGATGGGTCTGCTAACAGATTAAGTTCGTTAGCAATTAGCGAATAGCTAATCGGGTGTGGAGCAGGTTTTGCCAATAGAACTATTCTTAACAGAATTATGGGTGTGGGGTTCCCTGCCGGCCCCCCAAGGTGATGGTTCCTGTAATAATCTTTAGGGGAGAAACGGCTCCTAACATATTCCTCCCTTCTTATAAAAAGGCAAGTAGCTATTAAGTGGAGAGCACCAAGTCAGAGTCAACCATGGTGTCAGATCTAAAGGAGAAGGGACTGAGATAAGGAGAGACCCTCCTTCGACTGGTGAAGCAATTTACCTCTCCTGGGAATAGAGGGGTGCCTGATGAATCTTAGGTCGAGTAGGGACCAGGCCTTTTTTCTTTCCCCCTTACCCGTCCTAGGGTTCCCAGGTCCCTGTCTTAGGTTGGGGCTATCCTGCCATAAGTCGCCTGTCCTTGGAGCTCCTCAAATAAAAGGTATCTAGCAGGATTAAAGTAAGCAGATCACAGGGCACCCTGTCTTAGGCTATGTGGAGAGCGCCCTCGTACCTAAAAACCATGCCATGTTGAGCCGGCCTGTACGGCCTCTGTATGGTTTGCTATTCAGGCGAGGATCCACACTAACTCCCGTCATTGGGCCCCTGTATCTAAAACTGTAAGGAGCTCCTCAAACAAAAGATATATAATTTTGGCACCAATAACTCCATCTTCCAGACAAGAAGAAAGGGCTTTTTCCAAACCCAGTATTCACCTTTTAGTCTGGCCCATGGTATCCTCCTTCCTAAATGCCTTCTCCACAATAAGATTATGTGTGCTGCCTGCCAAATATTAGGGCAGTGTAAAAGGGATCAAAATCTAAAATTCTTAACATATGCATTAAACCCAAACACTTTACAGCATGTGTCAAACCCTTCCCAACATCTATAAGCAGTTACAAATATCATTAGATCAATTTCAGTAAGAGTACAATGACATACATTGTTGTTATCAAATACCACCAGTTCCAGTCTCTGAGCAACAGTGACAGGAACCCCAATCTTCCCTCTTCTTAAGTGAAGAGGTTAGTATTTTAATTAAAATGAGTTTTGTGTCCCAAAGATTAAAACAGTCTGATGTCCAGTCTGCATCTCAGCTCCAAAGCAGTTTAGCGTTTGTGCTTCAGGGCAGGTGGGATTCCTGGGTGAGGTGAGCTGGATTCAGCTATCTGAAGCACATCCTGCATCTCCAGGCGGGTCTTCCTGGACTCAGGAGGCAGAATTGACACCCTGCAGAGTGGCGTAGTAGGTTTTGTTATCAGACACTCCTCTCCTTGGGCGCAGGGAAGGCCGGACCAAGGACCTCTCCGCAATCTCTCTCTAATCGCCTCTGGAACTCCTCTGTGTCTGCAGCCTCGACATCAGGTCCAGCTTTTATTTTCTTTCTGTGAAAAAGCATAAACATATCCTCGACCCCAAATATATATAGGTCGGGTTTTTTTCATAATGCATTGCAAGGGCTTTTCCACCTTGCCTTAGCAAAGGTCAGCTTGGTGTTATCATGCCAGATCTGTTTGCATCAGGATCCGCTTGCAACTTCTATGAGTTGCTTCCAAGGAGCCTTGTTATGCTTTATAATTTTTTTTTATTAGCCATATATGCAGTTCCTCCATTGGAAGAGCCATTTGTAAAAGTTAGCATAAAATCCTTTAAGGAATTTTATACAGTTGTGAATTGTAGCAATAATCTGGGAAAAGACCATTGTTTTTGGCCTTTGAATTGAGCAAAGGCAATTGTCCAGGAATCAATCTTAAAATTATCAATGAATCTATTGTTTAGTGTAAGAAACATTGATCATAGTCAATATTTTATCAGACCATCTTCCAGATGTTATCCTGTCCTTTTGTACCAGACAGGCTACTGTTTTAAATTAAGAGTTTAATATCTTAACTAGCAAAACTGAGAAGGTTTTGCCATAAACAGCATTTTTTTTATAAAACTGTTGTAGAATAAGTTTTATATTTAATATACATACTTGCCATAGCTGAATTATAATTAATATACTGTGTTTGTTGATTATTGTATACTGTACCTGTGATTTATATTTTACCTGCTTGAGTACCTGTTAGGCAGCTTTAAGCTCTCTCTATTGGAAACTGCTTTTTGAAAGAATTTTACCTAGCAGCTCAAGATCTCCCATAAGAATATTATAACTAGAGCTTTAACCATTGAATATCCAACCAAAAGTTTGTAAGCTATCCTTTTTTAAGTTTTAAGTCTGCCTCGCAGATAGGAAAATGGAAAAAGGAAGCATTTTAACTAATAATGTTGGCCTCATTAGACACCAAAATGTAGAAGAATAAAAATAGATCTATATCCATCTCCATGTACAAAATTTAAGTTTAAATGAGCCAAAGGCTTTAGCATATAAAAATTTTGTTAAACTTCACAGAGAAAATATTTTTTTGAAGTACACTATGTCACCTCTTAAATACAGCCTCAGTGGCACAAACATTGTGAGAAACCATAAATTATATCTCCTGAACTGAGAATCTTTTTGTATAACAAGGCTATAGAGTGGGAAAAAATCTTTGCTTATCATAAATCCATTTTAAAAATATATGAAGAACTCAGTAAATTAGTTATTAAAAATTTTAATCCAATAAAAATATTTGTTATAGACCTAAACTGAAAACTCTGAACAGATGAACTAAAAATGACTGAGAGACACTTAAAAATGTTTAAATATAACATCCTTTAAGCATCAGAGAAATGTAAATCAAAACTCTGAGATTTTATCTTATCCTTGTAAAAATGACCAAAATTAAAAATTATTGTTAACAATTTATGCTTAAGAAAACGTGGGTAAAGAAAAAACTTTATTGCTGGAAGTGCAGACTGGTGCTGGAAGTGCATACTGGCACAGCCGCTTTTGGATCATATACAGCATTGAAAAGCCTGAACAAATCCAGATTCTTCCAGTAGGAAGAGAAAAATCAAAAATCTAGGGTTAGCCTGTGAGGGCATCAGACCTTATTCCAGACAGTTGTGAGTCACCACGTGGTTGCTGGGAATTGAACCCAGGGCCTTTGGAAAAACAGGCAATGCTCTTAACCATTGAGCCATCTCTCCAGCCCCCCAACAGGAAGAGAATCGAAAATCTAGGGCTAGCTAGCCTGTTTAGCGATCCTGCACCAGGAACCAGCTGAAGACAAAGCCAGACTTTAACCTTGAAAAACAGGTTTTCCAGCTGCAATTATCACAGTTTTAGGAACTAGCTGATAACGACCTTGGGAGTGGTCCCGAGAGGCAGGGAGCCGTCCTCCCGCGACCATCATAGGATTTTTGGAATTTATGACCCTTTTGATTAGTGGGCTGTGGCCCCTTCCCCAAAAATTCTTTCTCCTGGTCACTCAGGGTCGAACTCTTCCCCCACGTGGGCTATGAGCCTCGGCCCCAGTGCAATGGCCGCTCTCTCAAAGCCCCACGTGATCGCAGCAAGGCCCATCTCCCGCGAGCCATGGGGGGGCCCCCGCTATCCTGAAACCCAAGTGAGAGTCTCCCCAGCACTGAGGGACTCTCGTTTTGTCTATTTTTTAAAATTAGGCAAATATCTACCTCAAAACTCAGTAATACCCCTTCTGGGCCTAAATACAAAGTTGTTTAACCCTACCTCAAGGACACGTGCTCAGCCATGCCCAGAGCAGAACTACTTTATCATAGCCAGAATCTGAAAATAACCCAAAGGTATCTCTTTTACACATAGGATAAATGAGACATTCTCCTTTTAAATATCCATGAATACCACAAAATATCTTGGAGTAACTTTAAGCAAGCAGGACAGAAGTTTTGAGTCCCGTCATCTCTGCCTGTGAAGGTGGAAATGTTTTTTATTTTTAACCATTATCACTTGTAACTCTGGCCCTTGATAAATTTAATTAAGAGGCCTGAGGCCTGAGACTCAGCATTCCGTCCTGAAGCCGCACCTAGCAGCAGGAAAGAACCTCAAGCTGAAACATTGACTTCCACCCAAGAGCGGGCCGTGCAAACGGAAAAACTTGTAGGATAAGAACTTTAAATCTTGAAAGATCCCCTACTTTCTTGGGAAAGCAGAAGAAACACAGCAAAAATGACAATTTCACTGAAAGCAGTTTACGGATTCAGTGTAAATGTCCATTAAAAATTATAGTAACATTCCTTACAGAACTCACATACAGATTTAATGTAAATGCTCATTAAAATTATAGCAAAACTTTTCACAGAACTCAAAAGAACAATATAGAACTCAAAAGAACAATCCTTAACCTTATACGAAAGAAATAAAAACTTAGGATAGCCTAAACAATTCTAAAAATCCTCTGAATGTATCACAATCTTTGATTTTAAAATTTCTACAGAAACATAGTACTGAAATTAATCTACCTTGGATATAAACTTTTACATCTACAAAATAAAGATTTTTGACCAAAACAAGATTTTTAAAATGGAAAAGAAGCATATTTACTGTCCTAAATGCAGCTGCAGCTTTTGTATTTACTAATTCCTGAACCAAAGGCGTGGGTAAAGGCAGGCTATCAGGTGTGGTCAGAGCATAGGGCGGCGGCTGCGGAATCCTTTCTGGCTGTCTAAGAAAGACACGGGGAACCCTCTCTCCTCTGCCATGCTTTCCTCCCGTATATCCAGCTGCGTCCAGCTCATGTTCGGACTCCGAATCTGAGAGCTCCTCCAGACGTCGAATACAGTGATCCGAGTCCTGCTGGCTAGGGTTGGTTTCATTTTTAAAAGTAGCCAGTGATGGGTAAATGCCATTAGGCAATTTTTGACTCTTATCTCCTGCCGGCACGGTTTCCTCTTGGGGGCCTGCCGTGGGATTAATCGGCCCCGAGGAGGGGTCCTCAGTAATAACTGAAGGGAATGGAGAAGGACACCCCTTCTCAACATGAGATGGTGAGCGGGATGCCTCTAAGAATTCAGTAACTATTGTCAGGAGGCGGGAACCGTTCCCTCCACATTCTGGGCTATTTATGATGTCTCTAATTAGGGACCAGTAAGTAAGAACAACGTCCGGCACAGAATCCCCTGCTTTAATCAGTTTATTAAGAGTTTTACCCACCTTATCCCAACTACGAGGGTCTATTTTTGGACCAGTTAAAGTCAACCAGGGGCATATTTCATCTATAAAACAGAAAAATGCAACTAAATCTCCTTTTTTTACTCTTACTCCTTTATCCCTGAGTGATTGCTTAAATACCTGTATAAATTTTTCTTCCTTCGAAAGTGATTGTCCCATCTCTTATCAGACAATGGTGAGTGCGCCTACCTACCTCTCGTCCTGCAGACCTGTCCGAGTCCTACAGCTGCAGAATCTTCTTTTTTCTTCTTGATGTCCCGGGACTGCGCAATGTTGTCCGATAGCTAACCGTACTCCGAGGCACTGGTTCGGGCGCCACTGTGACCGCCGTGGGTAGGTCACTAGTCTAGAATATGTGACCCACCCTGGCAGCCTGTTACTCCAGGGTTCTCGGAGGGGCGCTACCTGGAAGAGATGGGCTGGGATAAAGAAATAAGGCAAAGCGAAGATTTGTCAAAGCCTCTGTTTATTAGGGTCAGGGTTACAACTTATATAGCCCCTGGATTGGGGGGCAGGGCACAGGAGCATGGAATCTGGCCGCTTGGTCCTGGGTCACGTAACCTACGTCCGGTCAGGTAGGCCAAGAAGTCAGATGTTGATTCCCCTGGTCAGGAAGTCGCGAGTTGACACACCTAGTTCTCTCTAGATTGTCTGGAATTTGGGATGGGTCTGCTAACAGATTAAGTTCGTTAGCAATTAGCGAATAGCTAATCGGGTGTGGAGCAGGTTTTGCCAATAGAACTATTCTTAACAGAATTATGGGTGTGGGGTTCCCTGCCGGCCCCCCAAGGTGATGGTTCCTGTAATAATCTTTAGGGGAGAAACGGCTCCTAACAGTCCTCCTGTCTGATTTTATGCCAATATCATGCTGTTTTCAGTACTGTAGCTCTGTAGTAGAGTTTGAAGTCAGGGATTGAGATGCTTCCAGAGCTGGAGAGGTTGTGGTGTAAAGGGAACACTCGTGCATGTTTGTTGATGTAGGAGGGTCTTCTGTTTATGTGTTACTTTCATTGGTTAAATAAAGAGACTGCCTTGGCCTTTTGCTAGGACAGCAGCTTAGATAGGCAGAGTACATAGAACAGAATGCTGGGAGGAAGAAGGCAGTGAGGCAGACACCATGGCTCTCCTCTATGAGAGAGACATTGGTTGGACTCACCACAGTAAGCCACGACCTTATGGTGATACATGGAAATGGGTTAGATCAAGATGTGAGAGTTAGCCAAGAAGGGGCTAGATATAATGGGCTAGGCAGTGCTTAAATGAATACAGTTTCCATGTAATTATTTTGGGTGTAAACTAGCTGGGGAGCTGGGCAGTGGGAAGTGGTCCACTGCTCCTTTGACACATTGCTAGTTGTAGTGCAAACTAGTATAACCCCTTTGCATATCAGTATGGAAATTTTTCAAAAAATAAGATACAGCCTTCCATAAGACTCAGCAATACCACTTTGGGGTATATATTCAAAGGATGTTCAATCATACCACAAGGATATATGCTCAACTATGTTCATAGCAGCATTATTTGTCATAGCCTGAACCTAGAAACAACCAAAACAGCTCTCAACCAAAGAATGGATAATGAAAATGTGGTACATTTACACAATGGAGTACAACACAACAGAAAAAAAAATGACATCTTGAAATAATCAGCAAATGGATGGAGCTAAAAAATATTATTTTGAATGAAGTAACCCAGAACCAGAAAGACAATTATCATATGTACTCTCATAAGTGGTTTTTAAACATAAAGCAAAAAAAAAAAACCAACCTACAAATCACAATCCCAGAAAACCTAGACAACAATGAGGACTCTAAGAGAAACATACACGGATCTAATCTACATGGGAAGTAGTAAAAGACAAGATATCTTGAGTAAATTGGGAGCATGGGGACCTTGGAAGAGAGTTGAAGGGGAGGGGAGAGGCAGAAAGGGCAGCAGAGAAAAATGTATAGCTCAATAAAATCAACAAAAAATAAACTAAAAAATTTGCAGAGTGCTGTTATGAACATTCTTGTAAGTGACTCTAGCACACCTGTGTAAGAATTCTGATATTCCTTGCACTTTATATTCAATACTCAGATTAACAGATGGCACAGACTGCCTAAGTATTTGATTTTCTTTTTATAAAACAATTATTTTAAATTTGTATTTGTGTATGCATCTGCTAAGGCCAGGGGAGTTACATTCTCTGGAGCTAGAGTTACAGGCAGTTGTGAGAAACCTGATGTGGGTGCCAATAAACGAAAACTAACTTCCTGTGTAAGAGGAGTGTGCACCACCCGAAAGATCTAGAAAAAAAAGAAACAGACTCACCCAGGAAGAGTAGAAGACTGGAATTAATCAAACTGAGGACTGAAACCAACAAAACAGAAACACAGAAAACAATTCAACATATTAGTCAAACAAAGAGCTAGTTCTTTGAGAAAATCAACAAGATTGACAAACCCCTATCCAAACTAATCAAAAGGCAGAGAGAGAACACTAAAAGTAACAAGATCAGAAATAAAAAGGGGACCATAACAAATTAGAGACCAATCTCACTCATGAACATCAACGTAAAAATTCTCAATAAAATACTTGCAAACTGAATCCAAGAACACATCCAAAAATTATACATTATGATCAATTAGGCTTCATCCCAGAGAGGCACAGCTGGTTCAACATATGAAAATCTATCAATGTAACCCATCACATAAATAAACTGAAGGAAAACACCATATGATCATTTCATTAGATGCTGAAAAAGCATTTGACAATATTCAACACCCCTTTATGATAAAGGTCTTGGAGAGATTAGGAATAAAAGGTTCACTCCTAAATATAATAAAAGCAATATACAGCAAGCTGACAGCTAACATTAAATTAAATGGAGAAACACTCAAAGCCGTCCCACTAAAATCAGAAACAAGACAAGGCTGTCCACTCTCTCCATACCTCTTCAATATAGTGCTTAAAGTTCTAGCAATAGCAATAAGACAACATAAGGATCTCTGTCTCTATCTCGATCCATTGAGAGGGAGGGGGAATGGAGGGGGGAGGGGTAGGGGAGTGGGGGAGGGGGAGATGTGTGGGAGGAGAGGGAGGGAAATGGGAAACGGGGAGGAAGCGGTAATTTTTCAAAAAATTAAATAAATAAATAAATAAAAATTTTAAAAAAGGCAACATAGAGCCGGGCGATGGTGGCGCACGCCTTTAATCCCAGCACTCGAGAGGCAGAGGCAGGCGGATCTCTGTGAGTTCGAGACCAGCCTGGTCTACAGAGCTAGTTCCAGGACAGGCTCCAAAGCTACAGCGAAACCCTGTCTAAAAACCAAAAAAAAAAAAAAAAAAAAAAAAAGGCAACATAAGGAGATCAAGGGGATTTGAATTGGAAAGGAAGAAGTCAAACTTTCATTATTTGCAGATGATATGATAGTATACAAATGACCCCCAAAACTCTACCAAAGAATTCCTACAGCTGATAAACACCTTTAGTAATGGGGCCAGATACAAGATCAACTCCAAAAAATCAGTTGCCCTCCTATACACAAAGTACAAAGAAGCAGAGAGAGAAATCAGAGAAACACCACCTTTCACCTTTAGATGCATTGCATATTAGGGTTACTATGGTCTCATAAAATGAATTAGGCAACATTCCTTCTATTTCTACACTATCGAGTAATTTGAGAATTATTCATCTTTGAAAGTATGATAGAATTCTGTGTTTAACCCATCTGGACCTAGGCTTTTTGGGATAACTTTTAATGACTGCTTCTATTTAACTAGTAATTGTATATTAAAATTGTTAATCTGATCATGATTTAACTTTGGCGAATAGTATGTATTGAGAAAATAATTTATTTCTTTTAGATTTATTTATTTATTATTTATTAAAAATTTCCACCTGCTCCCATCCCCCATTTCCCTCTCACTCCCCTCACTCCCCCTCCCCCTCGCTCTCCAGTCCTAAGAAAAGTCAGGGTGCCCTGCCCTGTGAGAAGTCCAAGGCCCTCCCCCCTCCATCCAAGTCTAGGAAGGTGTGTGTCCAAACAGACTAGTCTCCCAAAAAACCAGTACATGCAGTAGAATCAAAACCTGGTGTCATTATCATTGGCTTCTCAGTCTGCCCTTATTGACAGCCATGTTCAGAGAGACTGGTTTGATCACATGCTTGTTCATTCCTAGTCCAGCTGGCCTTGGTGAGCTCCCATTAGATCAGTCACACCATCTTCATGGGTAGATGCACCCCTTGTGGTCCTGACTTCCTTGCTCATGTTTTCTCTCCTTCTGCTCTTCAATTATGTAGAATACAGGTTTTTAAGGAATGTCCTTATGACTATCTGTATTGCCTTTGGTGTCTGTTACATTTCTCTTTTCATTTCTAATTTCTACCTTTTTAGTTACTTTGATTAAGGGTTTGCCTATCTTACTGATTTTCTCAAACTAACTCTTCATTACATTTTTGTTTACATTTTATTGATTTCACACTGAGTTTGATTATGTCTTGCTGTCTATTCTCTTTAGGTGTGATTTCTTTTTTCCTATAGAACTCTCAGGTGTGCTGTTACTAGCATGAGATCTCAGATTTTTATGTAAGCACCTAGTCCTGTGAACTTGCCTCTTATTATGGCCTTCATCATGTTGTATATTCATTTTTATTCAGTTCTAGAATTTCTTTCATTTCTATGCTGACCCATTTTTCATTCAACAGAGAGCTGTTCAGTCGCCATAAATTTGTAGGCTGTCTGTTGTTGATCTCCTTCTCTAATTAGTGGTGGCTAGATAGGCTGCCAGCTGTTGTTTCGATTTCCCTGTATCTGGTAAGACTTGTTTTTTGTCTAATTATATTGCCAGTTTTGAATGAGTTTCTGTGAAGTGCTGAGAAAAAGGTATACTGTTTTGTGTTTTGGTGATATGTTCTGTATATATCAGTTAGATTCTTTTGATTTATAACAACTATATGATCCAGCATTTTTCTGTTTAGTATTTGTCTGGATGTTCTTTCTGTTGTTAAACTGTCTTTCCCTATCTCTTCTGATTAGTTTTGGTTTGAAGTCTATTTTGTTAAATATTAAAATAGCCATACCAGCTTGCTTCTTGGGTCCATTTGCTTGGAAGATTTTTTCCATCCTTTTACCATGAGGTCATGTCTATCATTGATGTTAAGTTGGGTTTCTTGCATGTATCAAAAAAAATGGATCCTGATTACACATCCATTGTTACTGTGTCTTTTTATTGGGGATCTGAGAGCATTGAAGGATATCAATGAGCAGTGGTTTTTGATTCATTATTTTGTTGTGGTGGTGGTGTTGGTGGCAGTGATGGTGTTGTTGTTGGTGGTGGTGGTTCTGTGTGTGTATGTGTGTGTGTTTCTGCTCTTTTGGTTTGGTTGTCAGGGATATTTTTCCTGTGTTTTTTTGAGTGTGTCATTGTTTTTAACAGCTGTGTAATCTTCTATCATGTAAATGTAGCATATTTTCTTTATTCATTCATATGTTGAGAGACATCTAGATTGTTTCTAGGTCCTGGGTATTAGAAATAAAGCTTCTATGAACATATTTGAGCCAGTGTTTCTTTGGTGTGATTGAGCATCCTTTGGGTGAATGTCCAAGAATGATATAGCTATATCCTGAAGTAGATTGATTCTCAATTATTCTGAGAAACTGCCATATTGATTTCTAAAGGGTTGTACAAGTTTGCACTCCCACCAGCAATGGAGGAGTCAAACAGTTTTTAAAAAGTAAAATCCATATATAACATGAACCTTACTTTGTCTTTAAAGACCAACATAGGCAGAAAGTTAATGGATGAAAAAAGAGCTAGAGGGCAAGAAAAACCCAGTAAGAAGGTACAGAGAGACGTCTGACTGTGAAATAATGTTTAGATAAATCACCAAGACAAATGTCAGACTCAAAAGAATAGCATGTGTCATCAGAATTTGGAACTATTTTCTGACAACAGAGTCTAGATCCATGTAGCTCATAGGCCAGTATGGGTCCTTGGTCTTCTTGGACACCAAGATGAAACTCAGTCCCCTTGGTTGTGTCCTCCTGATGTTCTGGAGCTATCCATAGACTTTTATTGGTTGTACCAAGCTTCTCCAATGATTGTCCCCAGGACAAGCAAGACTACCCCAGCCAGGACCATGTGAACATCATTCCACACCTTGTAACTCTGGATGGTAGGGACTGAAAAGGAAAAGACAAGAGTGAGTAGTCATTCTCTGGTAGACAGGACCTAACCTAGGAATCCTGAAATAGGAGTTATGAATACATTTGGGTGTAAGAAGGCATCATCACAGATGTCCCTTACCTTTCGGGGAACTGATTATAAATGAAAGCAGTTTACCAGGACAGAAGAAAGAGATGAAGAAGTGTGAAGCTTCTTCTTCCATTTGGGCTGATCTTGGCATCCTGAGTCCTTTGCCTGACTTTTTGCATCACTCATAATTCCCCTGGACGTCACTTTGATTCTGAATGTCATCATCCCAGTTCCCAGGACCCTTAAATCACAGGGTGCACATTCAACCTCTCACACAGTGAGAAAATGGGTCCCAGGGACAGATCCAGCCAGAAAATTTACACAGGCAATGGATTATACTCAGCTCCAAATTGGAAGACAGTGTTACCCCTTTGTGTGCCCCAAATGTCCCAAGAGCAAGCTGAGGATAAACTTTCCTGATGCCGTACAAAAACACAGTGAGAGTGTAGGGCCTCATGAGAACTAATCAGTAAGGTGGGAAGCTGGAATATATTAGATGGCCATTACGATCCCCTGTATCCAGGTCCCTGAATATAGAAGAAGAGCTTGGAAATGTCAGGGTCCATGTTGTCTCTGCTCTGTTCACCCAGCCCTTTGTCTCTTTGTTTGCTGCAGGTATTCCATCCTCCATCTCATTTCTTTTTTTTTTTTAAACTATGAATGGACTTTATTACTAAAACCATCAAGCTATATGTATAAACTCTATTGTTTTTTATTTATTTATTTATTAAAGATTTCTGTCTCTTCCCTACCGCCGCCTCCCCTTCCCTCCCCCTCCCCCCAGTCAAATCCCCCTTCCTCGTCCACCAAAAGAGCAATCATGGTTCCCTGTCCTGTGGGAAGTCCAAGGACCACCCACCTCCATCCAGGTCTAGTAAGGTGAGCATCCAAACTGCCTAGGCTCCCACAAAGCCAATAGGTGCAGTAGGATCAAAAACCCATTGCCATTGTTCTTGAGGTCTCAGTAGTCCTCATTGTCCGCTATGTTCAGCGAGGCCGGTTTCGGGCTCTTAGAGAAGCCAAATAAGAAGGAGAACCCAAAGAAAATCATATAGGCATCCTCCTGAATATCAACCTTCATCAGGCGATGAAAGGAGACAGAGACAAAGACCCACATTGGAGCACCGGACTGAAATCTCAAGGTCCAAGTCAGGAGCGGAAGGAGAGAGAGCACGAGCAGGGAGCTCAGGACCGCAAGGGGTGCACCCACACACTGAGACAGTGGGGATGTTCTGTCGGGAACTCACCAAGGCCAGTTGGCCTGGGTCCTCCATCTCATTTCTGAAGTCTTGGTTGGTATCATCAATATGGATGACATCAGGAAGACTGTCTTTCCTCCCTGAGGCAAGAAGAATGAGTCTTTTCAGCCTTTCCCTTGGTGTTTCTCCTGCATCCTTATACTGTGTCAAGTGTTGAGTGTACATTGAGGAATATCAGGATCCCAAGGGCTGGGCAGGTCTTATGGGGGGATTTTGGACCCACTGTATCCCTTTGCACTGACTTTCTGTACTGGCAATGGTCAGCATGATTGTAAGTGTGTTAGAAATTGTATTTATATACAAAGTATTGAGGTGAGAATTTGAAACTAACATTACTCTATTTCTCCCCACCCTCAACCACTTTTTTCTAACATCCTTTCTCACCTTAAACTCTTTGAATGGGATTGATAATAGACTAAATAAAATCTTTACTTAACCAACTTCAAAAAATGTTAGAGGAATACGTTAAGATTGAAATTCACCAGGAGTAGGGCACAAGGAGATCTAGAGTGGAAACTTATCATGTGGACAAGAAAGCAGAGGTAGTAGTGACAGTCTGAGAATTAGAGGTGTGATGAGGGTCAGCCTGGCCTCTCCCTTGTCTGGAGACCTTTTCCCACTCTGAGGCAGGATCCTCTAAAGGGCCTGTGATGTTTATATCCACTTCCCTGAGGAGTACATACAACATTTGTTTATATCTTTATGGTCATATTTTAAAATCTTCTCTGTTCATCTGCTGGAAATAAACACATGGACACAAAAAGCCTGCAAACCCTGGGCCTAGTAAAAAAGAAAAAGAATGACAGAAAGTCAAGTTATTCCTATTTTCACCTACAATGGTTTCTCTAGTCCCATCTGTCCCTTTTTCTGTGCACCTTTAATTGCGGATAATCTACCTAGAACCAAGAAATGGAAAAACCTTTAGTATAAGGATGGCATACTTTCTCTTCCTATTCTGCAACATTTATAAAACATAGCCAGCCCTGTTTTAAGGATACCCATGGGTAAGAGAGCCTCCTTAGCAGACTACAGAGTCAGAAAGCACTGGATTATGGCCTGACCTAGAGAGTCACTGCCTCACCTGGATATTGGGGTCTTGTCAATGTCCCCCATAAATTGGAAGGATGCCCCAAAACCTGGGTGATGGAGATGGCCCTAAACACCCAGGATGCCTAAGGCACAGTAGTGGAAGAGAACTGGGGAAAAGATTTTGAAACCAAGAATGACCCCCTCTCTTTCTGATGTGGACCAGAAATTTGGAGTTGATCACAAACTGGGAAAGAACCATCTCACTCCTAAGATTCAACGTTTGTACAGTTCTGTTCAAAGACCATCCCTGGACCATGTGACAAGCTCAGTGGGAAGAAACAATACCAGGAATCACATATTACTGTGCCATCTATGGGCTCTGGTTCAGTGGAAAAGAAAGGATAAAAACACGCCAGTGAAGAGTAAAGCATTCCATTGAAGAGAATCAGTGTCCCCAGCCATGTTTGAACACCAGTCTCTAACAAGCTAGAAAAGCTAGTTTTGTGCTCAGCCCAGGATAGAACAGAGCCTAGACAATCAAGATGATGAATAAAGCTAGAGCTTCAGCGACCTGGGAACAAACGAGGTCACTTCTGAGACTGGAAGAGAGGCCCGGGTGATGTCCTCACAGATGACCTCCAGTACCAGAATCTCACTGCATGGGGACCAGGTGTTCTTTATCTTATAGAAATGGCTATAGCCTCCAGCAGTGTCTTTACTCATTGGACCAAGGGAGAACCTTGCTGCTATCTTAGAAGATGAAGTGATGGTCACATCTATGGTTCTGATATTTTCCTTCTCCAGGTGGAACTGCTCAAACCCAGAAGGGCTCCTGCACATGATGACCACTGGTATCCCTCTAAGGAGCACATTGCCTGGTTCAGCAAAGATGTATGCTCTGTGTAGGGGCCCTAGGAGGGAGCATAGTAAGACTCTGTGCATAGGATGGGGACATTTTTCTCCTTTCATGTAAAGGGTATGAAGGAAATAACACATTACCCATATCCTCCACCACATCTGAAATCCACTTCCCATTTGAAGCATAGCACTGCTTAAATGGTGTTTCATGAGATCGGTGGTGACATTTGGAAAGTCCACTGTCATACTGTGGAGCTGTATGATCTTCTCTCTGCTAAAGAGATGGAGCCTTGCTAAGGGAGATCTCCAACAACTCACAAATATCTTTGCTTTCCATTAACTATGCAGACTCATGTGATGGTTGGAGTTACAGTGATATTGTGCACTAAAAGATGTAAGAGGCCAAGAAAAGAGACCGGGAAGAAAGAGGGAAGCTACATCTTTGGGAACCTGGAGTCACAGGATCACTGTTGAAGCTTTAGATTTTGGAGGAAAATGACTGGCAAAGAAGATGGGTGAAGGAGAAAATACTTTTGGCCAGTTTAGCTAGATTTTGGTTTTTAATAAATGATGGTAAACATCAGAGTAAATCAAATAAGACATTTTGTTATCTAACATGGTTAACCAATAACCAGGATTAAAAAATCAGATATGAGTGGAGGAGAAACCTGCAAAGTTTAGAGTACGTTTGAATGAGGAAACTAATGACTTAAAGTGGGTTATAATCCTTCCTCAAATCTGCATGACTCCCATCTAATGTGGTCATTGATGGAGAGGGGTTAAAATCCTATAGATATGACTCACCATCCTCCATGATGGTTGGCTGGCCCAAGAAGAACACTAAAAGAGAAATCCCAGTGAGAAAAACATCCACTGCTCAGGTTCCTTCAAATGTGATCACGGGTCAGAGAATAAGGGTGACGTAATACCTGCAAACTCTCTGCTCAGTGTTGCCTCTCAATGAGGCAATCTACTCCTCTGTAGTAGAGTCCTGACAAGGCCCAGGGAACCTCATACCCAACCCCATTGGACTCACTCTGTCCCCAATTTTTATGACACACTGAAAATCTCAGGTGTCCTCGTGTTTGGCTCAGGACATTAGGCTGGTGGGTGCCTGTGGGGCTAAATGCACTGCTGGGCTAGAGAGTGAATGGGATCCTAGATCTATGTCTCCCACCCTTCCTGCTTCTCTGATATGTCTTCATTCACATACTCACTGAGGACCAAGATGGAAATGGGATGCAGTGGGGCACAGTCCAATGTCTCAGCTTGCTCTGTGTCTGCCCTGTGGTAGGAGAACAGACTCCTCACTCAGGCAGAGTGAGCTTACAGGCCTATATATCACAGGAAAGAAGGTGCTGTAATTCACTGGAACTTCCCCAAGTAAGTTATAGAAATTCTTGGTTTCATAGATGGATGTATTGCACAAATATGTTGAAGCAATGTGTATATTAAACTTAAATACTGCTGACTTGTCATAGTTGAATACATCTACACAGAGTATATAAATGGTGCACTGTGGACTCGAGGCGGCACGGCCGAACCACCGACACGAGGCGACCGGGACTGGCATGGCCTGACAGAGCAGGTGGCCGGACTGGCGCACAACAGATCACCCCACGACAATTAAATCAAAGAGGACCGGCGCTAGCAGGCCCAGGCTGGGCAGGAGTGCACCAACCGGAGCGATCAGGCCCAGGCGGAGTGGCAGAGCACCTACAGGAGCGAGCAGGCCCAGGCGGCACTGCAGAGCACCAGCGCAGGCGGTGGCAGACAGCGAGGACTGGCGCACAACACTGAGAGCAGATGGCCCCACTACAATTAAAGCAAAGAGGTAGGCCTTTGGTTAGTGAGATCCCTAGCAAGGAAGGAGCCGGTTCCTGTTCTTGAAGACCCTTCTGAGGGGCAAGAGGGAACTTGGCCCCTGGCAGGAGCCAGGAAACAGAGCGACAGCATTTTGTAAGAGGAGCCCCTGGCCAACAGGGAAACCTGATTTGGTTTTAAAAGACCCATTAGATAGCTTCGATAGGAGGAGATGGGCAGGCACCAAGGCAAGAATTCACCCAATAATCTGAAAAACAACATGAAAACACCAGAACACAATGATCTTACAACAGAGAAACTTGAACACCCTAATACAGAAGAAGTGGAAAAAATTGACTTTATGAAAGCAATAGAGTCCATTAAACAACATGTGAAAAATGCCCTTATAGAAATGGATAAGAAGTATAACCAAAAGTTTGAAGAAATGAGTAAATACGTACATGATACCCTGGGAAACCAAGAAAAAACGATCAAACAGGTAATGGAAACAATTCAAGAATTGAAAACTGAAAGAGAAGCAAGGAAGAAAACACAAGCTGAGCACCTTGGATATGGATATGGAAAATCCAGGTCAACGAGCAGAGTCTACAGAAACAAGCATAATCAATAGAATACAAGAAATAGAAGAAAGAATCTCAGATTCTGAGGACACCATAGAGAAAATAAACACACTGATCAAAGAAAACAGCAAAGCCAACAAATTCTCATCACAAAACATGCAGGAAATACGGGATACAATAAAAAGACCAAACATAAGAATAATAGAAATAGAAGAAGGAGAAGAGTCACAGCTCAAAGGCCCAGAAAATATTTTTAACAAAATTATGGAAGAAAACTTCCCCAACATAAAGAAAGATATTCCTTTGAATATTCAAGAAGCATATAGAACACCAAACAGATTGGATCAAAGAAAAACATCCCCTCGTCATATAATAATCAAAACACAGAATATACAGGTTAAAGAAAGAATATTAAGAGCTGCAAAGGAAAAAGGCCAAGTAACTTATAAAGGTAAACCAATCAGACTCACACCTGACTTCTCTATGGAAACCATGAAAGGCAGGAGGTCCTGGATAGAGGTACTGCAGAAGCTAAGAGACCATGGATGCAAACCCAAACTACTATACCCAGCCAAGCTATCATTCACTATCAATGGAGAAAACAAGACATTCCAGGATAAGAACAAATTTAAACAATACGTAGCCACAAATCCAGCCCTACAGAAAATAATAGAAGGAAAATCACAACCCAAGGAATCCAACATGGCCAATACTGCCTACAAAAACTCAGGCATCTAGAAACCCTTCACCAGCACAACTTAAAGATGGGAGACACACAAACTCTACTATCAAAAACAATAAGAATAGCTGGAGTAAACAACCACTGGTCATTGTTATCACTTAATATTAATGGTCTCAATTCACCTATAAAAAGGCACAGGCTAAGAGATTGGATACGAAAACAGGATCCAACATTCTGCTGTTTGCAAGAAACACATCACAACCACAAAGACAGGCATCTACTCAGAGTAAAGTGTTGGGAAAAGGTCTTTCAAGCAAATGGTCCTAAGAAAAAAGCAGGTGTGGCCATATTAATTTCTATCAAAACTGACTTAAACTAAAATCAATCAGAAGAGATCGAGATGGACACTTTATACTTATGACAGGAACAAGTCACCAGGATGATGTATCAATCCTGAATATCTACACCCCTAATACCAAAGCACCCACTTATCTAAAAGAAATATTACTAGAACTGAAGGCAGACATTAAACCACACACACTAGTAGTAGGAGACTTCAATACACCTCTCTCTCCAATGGACAGGTCAATCAGACAGAAACCTAATAGAGAATTAAGAGAATTATTGGAGGTAATGAAGCAATTGGACTTAACAGACATCTATAGATCACTCCACCCAAATAGGAAAGAATATACCTTCTTCTCTGCAGCTCATGGAACCTTCTCGAAAATTGACCACATACTCGGAAACAAAGGAAACCTCCACAGATACAAAAAAATATCAGTGTCCACCTGTGTCTTATCAGATCACCACGGATTAAAGTTGGAAGGCAACAACAATGCTACACCCAGAAAGCCGACAAACTCATGGAAACTGAACAGTCAACTACTGAACCACACCTGGGTCAAGGAAGAAATTAAGAAAGAAAGTAAAGTCTTCCTTGAATTTAATGAAAATAAAGAGACAGAGTTCCTGAGAGCGCGCCACAAGACCTGCAGCCACGCAGACGCCTCAGATCGCCGCCTGGGGCGGGGAGCGGCCGGAGAAGCCCGAGTCCTGACCCCGGCCAGGCTCCCGCTCCGGGCTCGGCCGGCGGGCGTGAGGGCCCGGCGCTGTGCGGCCTGGGTCGGGGTCGGGGGGATGTCTCGGCAGACACGCGCTGGATGAGCAACTGAGGGCCCTGGTGAGGCAGTTTGGACAGCAAGACTGGAAGTTCCTGGCCAGCCACTTCCTTAACCGCACAGACCAGCAATGCCAGTACCGTTGGCTGAGGGTTTTGAATCCAGACCTTGTTAAGGGACCATGGACCAAAGAGGAAGATCAGAAGGTCATTGAGCTGGTCAAGAAATATGGCACAAAACAGTGGACGCTGATTGCCAAACACCTGAAGGGCCGGCTGGGGAAGCAGTGCCGCGAGCGCTGGCACAATCACCTCAACCCTGAGGTGAAGAAGTCCTGCTGGACCGAGGAGGAAGATCGCATAATCTGCGAGGCCCATAAAGTGCTGGGCAACCGCTGGGCTGAGATCGCCAAGATGCTGCCAGGGAGGACGGACAATGCTGTGAAGAATCACTGGAACTCCACCATCAAGAGGAAAGTAGACACACGAGGCTTCTCAAATGAGTCCAGAGACTGCAAACCTGTCTACCTGCTTTTGGAACTTGAGGACAAGGACCGTCACCAGAGTGCCCAGCCTGTGGAAGGCCAGGGAAGTCTTATGGCTGGCTGGCCGCTGGCGCCCTCTGCTGTGAAGGAAGAGGAGAGCAGTGAGGAGGAGGCCGCAGCAGCTGCTGCTTGTGCTCAACAAGAACATGAGCCTGTGCCTGCTGATCTGGGCGAAGTGCATACCCCAGAGCCCCTGGAGCCTCTCAAGCGTGAATATCAAGAGGACTCCCCCTCGTCAGAAACGAGCCTGCCCTACAAATGGGTGGTGGAGGCGGCAAACCTCCTCATCCCTGCTGTGGGGTCCAGCCTCTCAGAAGCCCTGGACTTAATTGAGTCGGACCCTGATGCTTGGTGTGACTTGAGTAAATTTGATCTTCCTGAAGAACCATCTGCTGAGGGCAGTGTCAACAGCAGTCCAGTGCAACCCCAGACATCACAGCAGCAAGAACAGGCACTGTCATCCCACGAGACTGCCACACCGGCGCCCAGCATGACTGAGTATCGGCTCGATGGCCACACTATTTCAGACCTGAGCCGGAGCAGCCGAGGGGAGCTGATCCCCATTTCCCCCGCACTGAGGTTGGAGGCTCAGGCATTGGCACACCACCTTCAGTGCTCAAGCGACAGAAGAAACGGCGTGTGGCCCTGTCACCTGTCACAGAAAACAGTGCCAGCCTGTCCTTCCTGGACTCTTGTAACAGTCTTACCCCGAAGAGCACACCTGTCAAAACCCTTCCGTTCTCTCCTTCCCAGTTTCTGAACTTCTGGAACAAGCAGGATACCCTGGAGCTAGAGAGCCCTTCACTGACGTCCACTCCAGTGTGCAGCCAAAAGGTGGTGGTCACCACACCCTTGCACAGGGATAAGACACCCCTGATCAGAAGTACTCCATGGACAACACTCCCCACACGCCAACCCCGTTCAAGAATGCCCTGGAGAAGTACGGACCACTGAAGCCCCTGCCGCAGACTCCACACCTGGAAGAGGACTTGAAGGAAGTGCTACGTTCTGAGGCTGGCATTGAGCTCATTATTGAGGATGATGTGAGGCCTGAGAAGCAGAAAAGAAAGCCTGGGCTGCGGCGAAGCCCTATAAAGAAAGTTCGAAAGTCTCTGGCTCTTGACATTGTGGATGAAGATGGGAAGCTGATGTCTACACTTCCCAAAACTCTGTCCTTGCCAACAAGTGTCCCATCCAGCTCCTCTAGCTTCACCCTGCCAGGTATCAAAGAGGATAACAACCTGCTCAACCAGGGGTTCCTGCAGACCAAACCTGAGAAAGTGGTGGCCACCCAGAAGCCCAGGAGCCATATTCCGGCCCCTGCCCCTATGACCAGCGCCTGGAAGATGGTGGCCTGTGGGGGCACCAAAGACCAGCTCTTCATGCAAGAGAAAGCCCGGCAGCTCCTGGGCCGCCTGAAGCCCAGCCACACCTCTCGGACCCTCATCCTGCCCTGAAGGGCTTGGAGGGCACAGACCTGTTCTCATGTTTACAGGGGCTGGTGGGGGGGGGGTAAGGTTTGCTTTGAAATCACATTCAGGTGATCAGCTTCAGGAAGTCGCCTGCTGCCAGCCCCTCAGACTACTCAGGTGGCAGCAGAAGTAACACACACTATATCCTGTCCCCAGGTCTATCTTTGGGAAGTTAGTTCCTGGTGCTTAAAGAACAAAATCCCACTCCTGGACCTATCTGTTCTGTGCCCAATGCCACTAGGAACCCTGTTAGCTTCTCCCAAGCTCTCATCAGGACCGGCTTCATCTCAGACCCCTGCTTAGGATCGGGGACATGGCTAGGAGTGTTCCTTTTTTCATCCCCTTTTGGTCCATTCTCTCCACAATAAAGTACCCTTCTCCCTGTGTAAAAAAAAAAAAAAAAAAAAAAAGAAAAAAAAGAAAAGAAAGAGACAACATACTCAAACCTGTGGGACACGATGAAAGCAGTGCTAAGAGGAAAGTTCATGGCACTAAATGCACGCTTAAAGAAAACGGAGAAAGCATACATTGGAGACTTAACAGCACACCTGAAAGCTTTAGAAAAAAAAGAAGCAGATGTGCCCAGGAGGAGTAGAAGACTGGAAATGATCAAACTGAGGGTGGAAATCAACAAAATAGAAACACAGAAAACAGTCCAAAAAATCAATGAAACAAAAAGTTGGTTCTTGGAGAAAATCAACAAGATCAACAAACCCCTATCCAAACTAATTAAACGACAAAGAGAGAACACGCGAATAAATAAGATCATAAATGAAAAGGGGGCCTTAACCACTGACACAGAGGAAATTCAGAGAATCATTAGATCTTACTACGAAAGCCTGTATGCCACAAAACTGGAAAATGCAAAAGAAATGGACATTTTTTTAGATAAGTACCTTTTACCAAAGCTAAACCAAGACCTGGTGAAGGATCTAAATAGACCAGTTAGTCGGGAAGAACTAGAAGCTGTTATCAAAATCTCCCCTCCAAAAAAAGCCCTTGTATCCCTAGTCTCTCCAAGACCTTTGTCATAAAGGGGTGTTGAATTTTGTCAAATGCTTTTTCAGCATCTAATGTAATGATCATATGTTTTTTTTCTTTCAGTTTATTTATATGGTGGATTACGTTAATAGATTTGTGTATGTTGAACCAGCCCTGCATCTCTCGGATGAAGCCTACTTGATCATAATGGATAATTTTTCTAATGTGTTCTTGAATTCGGTTTGCCAGTATTTTATTGAGAATTTTTGTGTCAATATTCATGAGTGAGATAGGCCTGTAATTCTCTTTCATGGTTGGGTCTTTGTGTGGTTTTGGTATAAGAGTGACTGTAGCTTCATAGAAGGAATTTGGCAATGACTTTTCTGTTTCTATATTGTGAAATACATTAAGGATTATAGGTATTAGCTCTTCTTGGAAGTTCTGGTAGAATTCTGCATTGAAACCATCTGGTCCTGGGCTTTTTTTGGAAGGGAGATTTTGATAACAGTTTCTAGTTTTCCCGACTAACAGGTCTATTTAGATCATTTACCTGGTCTTGGTTTAGCTTTGGTATATGGTACTTATCTAAAAAAAAAAAAGTGGCTTTTGTCTAGGTGGCCTGCCTGCCCTGCGGCAGCGGGCTCGGCCCTTTGTTCGTGAGACGCCTAGGCAGCAGGGAGACCAGATCCGGGTACCAGGAGGGACATCACTTGGGTGAGTGGGTTTCTGGCCGCGGCGGCAGCCCGGGACGGGGAACTCAGACGTTCCTCTCCCCTCCTGCACTCCCTGGGCAGTCTGCAGGGGCTATACTGCCAGATACTTCCTCTCTATTCCTGTCCCACCCAGCTGGCATCCACGGCCCTCCCCCACCCCCTCTGACCCCCCTCCCCTCTTTGAACCACACAGCAGATCCCAGCTCAGCCTGTTTGGGCGCTGGGACAGGGTCCGAATTGGGAGGGCAACCGGGAGGGTGGTAGCTCCTTTGTCTAGGTGGCCTGCCTGCCCTGCGGCAGCAAGCTCGGCCCTTTGTTCGTGAGACACCTAAGCAGCGGGGAGACCAGATCCGGGTGCCAGGAGAGACATCACTCGGGTGAGTGAGTTTCTGACCGCAGCGGCAGCCCGGGACAGGGAACTCAGACTTTCCTCACCCCTCCTGCACTCCCTGGGCAGTCTGCAGGTGCTATACTGCCAGATACTTCCTCTCTATTCCTATCCCACCCAGCTAGCATCCACGGCCCTCCGCCACCCCTCTGACCCCCCTCCCCTCTTTGAACCACACAGCAGCTCCCAGCTCAGCCTGTTTGGGCGCTGGGATGGGGTCGCAATTGGGGGGGCAACCGGGAGGGTGGTGGCTCCTTTGTCTAGGTGGCCTGCCTGCCCTGCGGCAGCAGGCTCGGCCCTTTGTTCGTGAGACACCCAAGCAGCAGGGAGATCAGAACCGGCTGCCAGGAGAGACATCACTGGGGAGTTCAAGCTCAGCAGGACGGTCCCTGCTTCCACACTGAAGAGATACACCCAGAGACTCAGTCACATCAAAGACTGGACCAAGAAACCAGGCCTCTCTTGGCTTCATTTGAAAGAGGAGATGGGAAGGCGCCAATGTAAGAATTCCTCCAACAACCTGAAAGGCAACATGACATCACCAGAACCCAGGGACCCCGAAATAAGAAGAATTGTACACCCTACTCCAGAAGAAGTAGAAGAAATCGACTCAAAAGTGAATTTTTTGAAAATAATAGAAGACCTTAAACAGGAGGTGAAAATCTGCCATATACAATTAGAGATTACAAACAAGAAGGTAGAGGAAATGAATAAATCGTTCAAAGATACCCAAGAAAACCAAGAGAAACAAGAAAATGCAATCAAACAGGTAAGGGAAATGGTTCAAGACCTGAAGAATGAAATGGAAGTAATGAAGAAAACACAAACCGAGGGAAGGTTGGAGATGGAAAATCTGGGTAAACGAACAGGAACTACAGAGACAAGTACTACCAACAGACTACAAGAGTTAGAAGAAAGAATGTCAGACACTGAAGATACCATAGAGAAAATTAACACACTGATCAAAGAAAACAATAAAACCAACAAATTCTCATCACAAAACATTCAGGAAATATGGGACACAATAAAAAGACCAAACCTAAGAATAATTGGGATAGAAGAAGGAGAAGAAGTACAGCTCAATGGTTCAGAAAATATATTTAATAAAATTATAGAAGAAAACTTTCCCAGCCTAAAGAAAGATATTCCTTTGAAGGTTCAAGAAGGATACAGAACACCGAATAGACTGGACCAAAAAAAAACATCTCCTCGCCATATAATAATCAGAACACAAAACATCCAGAATAAAGAAAGAATATTAAGAGCTGCAAAGGAAAAAGGTCAAGTTACTTATAAAGGTAAACCTATATGACTTACACTGACTACTCTATGGAAACCATGAAAGCCAGAAGGTCCTGGATAGATGTACTGCAGAAGCTAAGAGAACATGGATGCAAGCCGAGACTACTATACCCAGCTATAAATGGAGAAAACAAAATTTTCCAGGATAAAAACAAATTTAAACAATACGTAGCCACAAATCCAGCCTTACAGAAAGTAATAGAAGGAAAATCACAAACCAAGGAAACCAACAATGTCCACAATAACTCAAACTTCTAGACACCCTTTACCAGCGCAACTAAAAGAAAGCAAACACACAAACTCTATGGCTAAAAAAGTGACCGGAGTTAGCAACCACTGGTCATTAATATCCCCTAATGTCAATGGACTCAACTCACCTATAAAAAGGCACAGGCTAAGAGATTGGATACGCAAACAGTATCCAACATTCTGCTGTTTACAGGAAACACACCTCAACCACAAAGACAGGCACCTACTCAGAGTAAAGGGATGGGAAAAGGTTTATCAAGCAAATGGGCCTAAGAAACAAGCAGGAGTGGCCATACTAATTTCTAACAAAGTTGACTTCAAACTTAAATCAATCAGAAGAGATGGAGAGGGATATTTTATACTCATAACAGGAACAATTGATCAGGATGAGGTCTCAATCCTGAATATCTATGCCCCTAACATAAAAGCACCCACATATGTAAAAGAAACCTTACTAAAACTCAAAGCCGCCATCAAACAGCACACACTAATAGTGGGAGATCTCAACACGCCTCTTTCACCAATGGACAGGTCAATCAGATAAAAACCTAACAGAGAAATAAGAGAATTAACAGAGGTATTGAATCAAATGGACTTAACAGACATCTATAGAACATTCCACCCAAATAGGAAAGAATATACCTTCTTCTCTACAGCTCATGGAACCTTCTCAAAAATTGACCACATCCTCGGTAACAAAGCAAACTTCCACAGTTACAAAAAAATATCCATAACCAAATGTGTCTTATCAGATCACCACGGACTAAAGTTAGAATTCAACAACAAAGCTACCCCCAGAAAGCCTGCAAACTCATGGAAACTGAATAGTCAACTATTGACCCACACCTGGATTAAAGAAGAAATAAAGAAAGAAATTAAATTCTTCCTTGAATTCAATGAAAATAAAGAATCAACATACTCAAACTTATGGGACACTTTGAAAGCAGTCCTAAGGGGAAAGTTCATAGCCCTTAGTGCCCACTTAAAGAAAACAGAGAAAGCATACATTGTAGACTTAACAGCCCACCTGAAAGCTCTAGAAAAAAAAGAAGCAGACTCACCTAGGAGGAGTAGAAGACTGGAAATAATCAAACTGAAGGCTGAAATCAACAAAATAGAAACACAGAAAACAATCCAAAGAATCAATGAAACAAAAAGCTGGTTCCTGGAGAAAATCAACAAAATTGATAAACCCCTATCCAAACTAATCAAACGGCAGAGAGAGAATTTGCAAATTAATAAGATCAGAAATGAAATGGGGGACATAACCACAGACATAGAGGAAATTCAGAGAATCATTAGATCTTACTACAAAAGCCTGTATGCCACAAAACTGGAAAATGTAAAAGAAATGGACACTTTTTTAGATAAATACCATATACCAAACTTAAATCAGGACCAGGTAAACAACCTAAATAGACCTGTCAGTCGCGAAGAATTAGAAGCTGTTATCAAAAACCTCCCTACCAAAAAAAGCCCAGGACCAGACGGTTTCAATGCGGAATTCTACCAGAATTTCCAAGAAGACCTAAAACCTATACTCCTTAAGGTATTTCACAATATAGAAACAGAAGAGTCATTGCCAAATTCCTTTTATGAAGCTACCATCACTCTGATACCAAAACCACACAAAGACTCAACCAAGAAAGAGAATTACAGGCCAATCTCACTCATGAACATCGACGCAAAAATTCTCAACAAAATACTGGCTAACCATATCCAAGAACACATTAGAAAAATTATCCATTATGATCAAGTAGGCTTCATCCCAGAGATGCAAGGCTGGTTCAACATACGAAAATCTATCAATGTAATCCATCATATAAATAAACTGAAAGAAAAAAACCATATGATCATTTCATTAGATGCTGAAAAAGCTTTTGACAAAATTCAACATCCCTTCATGATAAAAGTCTTGGAGAGATTAGGGATACAAGGGTCATACCTAAATATAATAAAAGCTATTTACAGCAAACCGACAGCTAACATCAAACTAAACGGAGAGAAACTCAAAGCCATCCCACTTAAATCAGGAACACGACAAGGCTGTCCACTCTCTCCATACCTCTTCAATATAGTGCTTGAAGTTTTAGCAATAGCAATAAGACAACATAAGGGGATCAAGGGGATTCGAATTGGAAAGGAAGAAGTTAAACTTTCGTTATTTGCAGATGATATGATAGTGTACATAAGCGACCCCAAAAACTCCACCAAAGAACTCCTACAGCTGATAAACACCTTTAGTAATGTGGCAGGATACAAGATCAACTCCAAAAAATCAGTCTCCCTCCTATACACAAAGTATACGGAAGCAGAGAGGGAAATCAGAGAAGCATCATCTTTCACGATAGCCACAAACAGCATAAAATATCTCGGGGTAACTCTAACCAAAGAAGTGAAGGATCTATTTGACAAGAACTTTAAGGCATTGAAGAAAGAAATTGAAGAGGATACCAGAAAATGGAAGGATCTCCCTTGCTCGTGGATTGGGAGGATCAACATAGTAAAAATGGCAATCCTACCAAAGGCAATTTATAAATTCAATGCTATCCCCATCAAGATCCCATTAAAATTCTTCACGGATCTTGAAAGGACAATAATCAACTTTATATGGAATAACAAAAAACCCAGGATAACCAAAACAATCTTGTACAACAAAGGTACTTCTGGAGGCATTACCATCCCTGACTTTAAACTCTACTATAGAGCTACAGTAATGAAAACAGTGTGGTATTGGCATAAAAATAGAGAAGTTGACCAATGGAATCGTGTAGAAGACCCGGATCTTAACCCACAAACCTATGAACACCTCATTTTCGATAAAGGTGCTAAAAGTATACAATGGGAGAAAGAAAGCATCTTCAACAAATGGTGCTGGCACAACTGGATGTCAACCTGTAGAAGAATGAAAATTGACCCATACCTATCACCATGCACAAAACTCAAGTCCAAATGGATCAAAGACCTCAATATCAATCCGAACACACTGAACCTGATAGAAGAGAAAGTGGGATGTACCCTACAACAGATTGGCACAGGCGATCGCTTCCTAGGTATAAGCCAAGCAGCACAGCCATTAAGGGCAACATTGAATAAATGGGACTTACTGAAACTGAGAAGCTTCTGTAAAGCAAAAGACACTGTCACTAAGACAAAAAGGGAACCCACTGACTGGGAGAAGATCTTCACCAACCCCGCAACAGACAAAGGTCTGATCTCCAAAATATATAAAGAACTCAAGAAACTAGACTTTAAAATGCTAATTAACCCAATTAAAAAATGGGGCACTGATCTCAAGAGAGAATTCTCAACAGAAGAAGTTCAAATGGCCAAAAGGCACTTAAGGTCATGCTCAGCCTCCTTAGCGATCAGGGAAATGCAAATCCAAACAACATTGAGATATCACCTTACACCTGTCAGAATGGCTAAAATCAAAAACACCAATGATAGCCTTTGCTGGAGAGGCTGTGGAGAAAGGGGTACACTCATCCATTGCTGGTGGGAGTGCAGACTTGTGCAGCCACTTTGGAGAGCAGTGTGGCGATTTCTCAGGAAAATTGGGATCAACATACCCATGGACCCAGCAATGCCACTCTTGGGAATATACCCACGAGATGCCCGATCATATGACAAGGACATTTGTTCAACTATGTTCATAGCAGCATTATTTGTAATAGCCAGAACCTGGAAACAACCTAGATGCCCTTCAATGGAAGAATGGATGAAGAAAGTATGGAATATATATATACATTAGAATACTACTCAGCCCTAAAAAACAATGACTTCGCGAAGTTTGCGTGCAAATGGATGGAAATAGAAAACACTATCCTGAGCGAGGTAACCCAGACCCAAAAAGATGAACATGGGATGTACTCACTCATAATTGGTTTCTAGAGATAAATAAAGGTCAGTGAGTCTATAATTTGATATCCTTAAGAAACTAAATAAGAAGGTGAACCCAAAGAAAAAAATATAGCTATCCTCCTGGTTATGGGAAGTAGACCAGATTGCCGGGCAAAAATTTGGGATCTTGGGGGTGTGGTGGGAGGGGGGTAAGGGGAGAAGGGGAGAGAAATGTGTGAAGGGGAGGGTGGGGGGAACTTGGGGAAACGGGATGATTGGGATAAAGGAATGTGGGTTAGGGGAGCAGAGAAGCTCACATCTTAATTAAGGGAGCCATCTTAGGGGTGGCAAGAGACTTGGATCTAGAGGGGCTCCCAGGTGCCAAGGGCGATGTCCCCAGTTAGCTCCTGGGGCAGCTGTGGATAGGGAACCTGAAATGACTCTATCTCATAACCATACTGATGAATATCTTGCATATCACCATAGAATCTTCATCTGGCAATGGATGGAGATAGAGACAAAGACCCACACTGGAGCACTGGACTGAGCTCCCAAAGTCCCAATGAGGAGCAGAAGGAGGGAGAATATGAGCAAAGAAGTCAGGACCACAAGGGGTGCGCTCACCCGTGGAGACAGTGGGGCTGATTCTTTGGGAGCTCACCAAGGCCAGCTGGACTCTGACTGAAATAGCATGGGATAAAACCGGACTATCTGAATTTGGCGGACAATGAGGGCTGCTGAGAAGCCGAGGACCATGGCACCGGGTTTTGATCCTACTTCATGCTCTGGCTTTGTGGGAGCCTACCCAGTTTGGATGTTCACCTTCCTAGACCAGGATTGAGGGGGGAGGACTTTGGACTTTCCTCAGGGCAGGGAACCCTGACTGCTCTTCAGGCTGGAGAGGGAGGGGGAGGAGTGGGGGGAGGGGAAGAGGAGAGGGAGGAGTGGGAGGGAAATGGGAGGCGGGGAGGAGGCAGAAATTGCTTTTTTTTTTCTAATAAAAAAAAGTGGTAAGTACTCTACAACACGTGGGCACAGGTGACCACTTCCTACGTATAACCCCAGCAGCACAGACAGTAAGGGCCTCATTGAATAAATGGGACCTACTGAGACTGAGAAGCTTCTGTAAAGCAAAGGACACTGCTGCTAAGACAGAAAGGCAACCCACTGACTGGGAGAAGATCTTCACCAACCCCGCAACTGACAAAGGTCTGATCTCCAAAATATATAAAGAACTCAAGAAACTAGACCGTAAAAGGCTAATCAGCCCAATTATAAAATGGGGGCACTGAGCTGAACAGAGATCTCTCAACAGAAGAAGTTCAAATGGCCAAAAGACACCTAAGGTCATGCTCAACTTCCTTAGCGATCAGGGAAATGCAAATCAAGACAACTTTAAGATACCATCTTACACCTGTCAGAATGGTGAAAATAAAAAACACCAATGACAGCCTTTGCTGGAGAGGGTGTGGAGAAAGGGGTACACTCATCCATTGCTGGTGGGAATGCAAACTTGTGCAACCACTCTGGAAAGCAGTGTGGAGGTTTCTCAGGAAATTCGGGATCAACCTACCCATGGACCCAGCAATACCACTCTTGGGAATATACCCAAGAGATGCCCGATCATATGACAAGGACATTTGTTCAATTATGTTCATAGCAGCATTATTTGTAATAGCCAGAACCTGGAAACAACCTAGATGCCCTTCAATTGAAGAATGGATGAAGAAAGTATGGAATATATACATATTAGAGTACTACTCAGCAGTAAAAAACAAGGACTTCTTGAAGTTTGCAGGCAAATGGATGGAAATTGAAAACACTATCCTGAGTGAGGTAAGCCAGACCCAAAAAGAGGAACATGGGATGTACTCACTCATATTTGGTTTCTAGCCTTAAATAAAGGACATTGAGCCTATAATTTGGGTTCTTAGAGAAGCCAAATAAGAAGGAGAACCCAAAGAAAAACATATAGGCATCCTCCTGAATATTAACCTTCATCAGGCGATGAAAGGAGACAGAGACAGAGACCCACATTGGAGCACCGGACTGAAATCTCAAGGTCCAAGTCAGGAGCAGAAGGAGAGAGAGCACGAGCAGGGAGCTCAGGACCGCGAGGGGTGCACCCACACACTGAGACAATGGGGATATTCTGTCGGGAACTCACCAAGGCCAGCTGGCCTGGGTCTGAACAAGCCTGGGATAAAACCGGTCTCGCTGAACATAGCAGACAATGAGGACTACTAAGACCTCAAGAACAATGGCAATGGGTTTTTGATCCTACTGCACCTATTGGCTTTGTGGGAGCCTAGGCAGTTTGGATGCTCACCTTACTAGACCTGGATAGAGGTGGGTGGTCCTTTGACTTCCCACAGGGCAGGGAACCATGATTGCTCTGTGGGCAGACGAGGAAGTGGGATTTGATTGGGGGAAGGGGAGGGAAGGGGAGGCGGCGGTGGGGAAGAGACAGAAATCTTTAATAAATAAGTAAATAAAAAAATAAATGGTGCACTGTTACAATACTAATCAATAACTATCTTGCTATATTGATGGGTGGCAAAATAAGAAAGGATTGATAACAAATGAGTGATGAGTCATTGGAGAGAGGAATGATGAGTGGGTAAGTGATAAATGATGTGTGTATATATGTATAAGCATGCATTTCCGTGGCTAATTTGAGGAGGGTTGCATGGATATGCGGATTGAGTGTTGTATGGCTGGATGAATGGAAGATGATTGATTCATGGATGTTTGATGGATGGATAGATGGATGAATGGATGGATGGATGGATGGATGGATGGATGGATGGATATCAGAGTGGATGAATTTATTGGTGAGAGGATGGATGAATGGATGCTAGTAACATAAAAGGTATAGAATAGGGACAAAAACCCTCCTGACTAAACTCTAAAAAACTCACATTGTCATGTGACACATTTTTCTCTCCACCTATCATGCAAAGAGAAAACTATACATTCTACTTATGGCTGAATATATTATTATAGCTACTATGTAAATAAAGGAAGCTAGAAAGACAACTATTGCATGATTTTAATTATTTATGTAATCAAGAAAAAGTCATATAATATTTTTATTATTGTGGAGAAATAGATGAGAGGGGAATAATGAGAACAGTGGGGTGAATATGATAAGAGTATGTTATATGTGTAGATAAAGTGTCATAAAATCCTATATTTGTATAATTAATAAATGACAATTAAATTTATTGTTTTATCTAACATACTTGCATAACACAGAGTTATTAGATACATGGAGAACTCATTCCTGGTTTATGTTCTCTAAGGTGAGTTCCCCCTGTATTAACAAACTGGCCCTCCATGCTTCTCACTCCTTTAACCAAAGATAGAGGTTGTGACCTTCAAATATCCCTATTATGAGCTGGGAGCCATTGTCTAGAGACCCAAATGCACTGAGACTTTACTGGGCATGTGCTGATGGGAAGATCTTTTGAACTGCCCAGTTTGAAAACACCAAGATTGATCTGATAAAAATGACTTCTTCTCTTTTACAACCATGTTGCACCTCCTGTGGTCCCTTTATGGCACAGAACAAGAGCTCAGTGTATACAGCAGGGTAACCTTATAGTCTCACCCCAAACCACTTTTTCACCCATCAATTCCTCCTTTTTCTTGTCTGAGAGACTTTGTCTACTTTCTCCCTGTGGACCTCATGTCCAAGATGCCTAAGGTCTCAGGGTTGTCACTAAGGTATGAGGTCTTTTACTGGATCTCTGGGGTCTTTCACTGGGTCTCTATCCAACGGTTTTCTGTCCCTTCTTTCTCATTTTCCTCAAACCTGGAAATATTTCTCAGTGGGTGAACTTTCATTTTGTCCTAGAGGTACAGGGATCTATGAGCATCTTCTTTTGCCTATGTAGGCAGATGGCATCTCTCATTCAAGGAGCCCAGTGGTTCTATACGCTTCTGGAGAATTTGGAAATGGGGTTTCAATTGACTGCTTCTCTCCCCTGCTTACTCTAACCACACCAAGGTGCTCTAGCCTAGCATCACCCGCAGGAGGCACTCCAATGAGGATGCCAAGAATGGCCTTTCTTGACTTGGGAGTTACCTGTAATTGATCCATGTGTGAAGTGGCTAGAGGTTGGAGAAGAAAAGGTCAAAACGAATTATGCTTCACTTTTATAACCCACCCTTGCTCTCTACTCATTCCTTCTTTGCTTGCTTGCTTTCTTCCCTTCCTCTTTTCTTCCTTTCCATCCTCCATCCCTCCATCAATCCCTCCCTACTTCTCTCCAAAAAGGAAACTATTCTCCTTAGATGCAATTTCTGTCCTGCCTTCCCAGAAGCCTTGCTACATGTACTGGCTGAATAAAAAATGGTTCTATTCAGCATTTGTGGGGGCTCCACAGGTCCTCTCTGTCCATGCTGCTGTCTCTGCTAAGAACAACTCTGACATCTGGGTACCTCTCCCCACATGACTTTGGCAGAACCTTCAGGGAACACATTGAAAATTAATAACAGACACACAGAGAAGGCAAAAGTTGTGAGACTATTTTGCCTGTGTGTATTGCCTTGCATGGTGTGCATGCTAGGTGCCTGCAAAAATAAAAAGGGGGGGCTGTCAAATCCCCTGGAACTGGAATTAGAGATGGTTCTGAGCCACCATATGGATGCTTAGAATCAAACCCAGGTCCTCTTCGCTGCAGCTGTGCTTTTAACCACTGAGCAAACTCCCCAGCTCAGATTATGATGATTTTATGTGCATGTTAATAGTTCTGCCTTTCTGAGTCCTGTCAAATTAACACCATCCAATTTTCCCTTCAAGAGAGGATTTCTTATCCGGCTCTTTGCAGGGGAAGGATGTTTGTTTTAACAAACAAGCACACTGAAACTGTTTCTTTTGTTGTTTTTGTTTTTTCTTTTGTTTTCTTTCAGCCCAGTATGTGCTTTGAAGATGCATCATCAAGGTAAAAAGAAAGTTGGAATAATATATAATATAATAATATTTTTTTAAAAAAGATGAGACACTATAATCCCCTAGTGATCCTCTGAATATTTTACTTTTCCTTTCTCTTCTTTTCTTCTTAACAAAATAAATAAAATAAGATAAAAACATCACATTGAAGTTGGACAAGAAAAACCAACAGAAGGAAAAGAGCCCAAGAGAAGGCACAAGAATCAAAGATCCACTCATTCAACTACTCAGGAGATGGATAAAAACACTAAACTGAAAGCCATGATAAATATGCAGAGGACCTGATACAGACTTCTGCAGGCCCTGTGCCTGGTGCTTCAGTCTCAGTAAGTTGATATGAGTATCTCTCTTTTTTTAGTTAGTATTTTAATTTATTTTTGAAATTGTCACAAATATAAAAAAACTTGGTGTGGAAAATGGAAGGATCTCCCTTGCTCTTGGATTGGGAGGATCAACATAGTAAAAATGGCAATTCTACCAAAAGCAATCTACAGATTCAATGCAATCCCCATCAAAATACCATCAAAATTCTTCACAGATCTGGAGAAGACAATAATCAACTTTATATGGAAAAACAAAAAACCCAGGATAGCCAAAACAATCTTATACAATAAAGGATCGTCTGGAGGCATTACCATCCCTGACTTCAAACTCTATTACAGAGCTACAGTATTGAAAACAGCTTGGTATTGGCATAAAAACAGAGAAGTCGACCAATGGAATCGAATAGAAGACCCTGACTTTAACCCACAAACCTATGAACACCTGATTTTTGATAAAGGAGCTAAAAGTATACAATGGAAAAAAGAGAGCATCTTCAACAAATTGTGCTGGCAAAACTGGATGTCAATCTGTAGAAGAATGAAAATAGATCCATATCTATCACCATGCACAAAACTCAAGTCCAAGTGGATTAAAGACCTCAATATCAGTCCGAACACGCTGAACCTGATAGAGGAGAAAGTGGGAAGTACTCTACAACAAGTGGGCACAGGAGACCACTTCCTACGTATAACCCCAGCAGCACAGACAATAAGGGCCTCATTGAATAAATGGGACCTACTGAGACTGAGAAGCTTCTGTAAAGCAAAGGACACTGTTGCTAAGACAGAAAGGCAACCCACTGACTGGGAGAAGATCTTCACCAACCCCGCAACTGACAAAGGTCTGATCTCCAAAATATATAAGGAACTCAAGAAACTAGACCGTAAAAGGCTAATCAACCCATTTATAAAATGGGGCACTGAGCTGAACAGAGATCTCTCAACAGAAGAAGTTCAAATGGCCAAAAGACACCTAAGGTCATGCTCAACTTCCTTAGCGATCAGGGAAATGCAAATCAAGACAACTTTAAGATACCATCTTACACCTGTCAGAATGGCGAAAATAAAAAACACCAATGATAGCCTTTGCTGGAGAGGGTGTGGAGAAAGGGGGTACACTCATCCATTGCTGGTGGGAATGCAAACTTGTGCAACCACTTTGGAAAGCAGTGTGGAGGTTTCTCAGGAAATTTGGGATCAACCTACCCCTGGATCCAGCAATACCACTCTTGGGAATATACCCAAGAGAGGCCTTATCATACAACAAAAGTATATGCTCTACTATGTTCATAGCAGCACTGTTTGTAATAGCCAGAACCTGGAAACAACCTAGATGCCCTTCAATTGAAGAATGGATGAAGAAAGTATGGAATATATACATATTAGAGTACTACTCAGCAGTAAAAAACAAGGACTTCTTGAAGTTTGCAGGCAAATGGATGGAAATAGAGAACACGATCCTGAGTGAGGTAAGCCAGACCCAAAAAGAGGAACATGGGATGTACTCACTCATATTTGGTTTCTAGACATAAACAAAGGACATTGAGCCTCTAATACGTGATCTTAGAGAAGCTAAATAAGAAGGAGAACCCAAAGAAAAACATAAAGGCATCCTCCTGAATATCAACCTTCATCAGGCGATGAAAGGAGACAGAGACAGAGACCCACATTGGA
Organism: Microtus obscurus; assembly: GCA_963919715.1. Taxonomy (NCBI): domain Eukaryota; kingdom Metazoa; phylum Chordata; class Mammalia; order Rodentia; family Cricetidae; genus Microtus; species Microtus obscurus. Next base: position 3,103,547 of record CAWTZC010001519.1, on the reverse strand, counting down.
GCACCGGACAGTAATCTCAAGGTCCAAATCAGGAGACGAAGGAGAGTGAGCACGAGCAAGGAACTCAGGAACGCGAGGGGTGCACCCACACACGGAGACAATGGGGATTTTCTACCAGGAACTCACCAAGGCCAGCTGACCTGGGTTTGAAAAAAGCCTGGGATAAAACCGTCTTGGGAAAAAAAAACATAGAGACAATGAGGACTACTGAGATCTCAAGAACAAAGGCAATGGGTTTTTGATCCTACTGCACGTATTGGCTTTGTGGGAGCCTAGGCAGTTTGGATGCTCACCTTACTGGACCTGAATGGAGGTGGGTGGTCCATGGACTTCCCACAGGGCAGGGAACCCTGATAGCTCTTTGGGCTGACGAGGGAGGGGGACTTGACTGGGGGAGGGGGAGGGAAATGGGAGGCTGCGGTGGGGAAAAGACAGAAATCTTAAATAAATAAATAAATTAAAAAAAAAACTTGGTGTGTTTGGGTTCTATCTGCCTCTCAAATGCCTCTCTCCAACTCCTCAGGGGCTCTACCATTTATTATTTGTCTCACTCCAGACTTCATGTCTTTTGCAGGGAAGTGGGCTGTTTTTTGAGACAGATTCTTACTATGTGGCTTTGGCTGGCCTAGAACACACTATGTACCAGGATGGCCTAAAATTCACAAAGACCTGCCTGCCTTTGACTCCTAAAGTACCAAGAGTAAAAGTGTGTGCCACTGTGTCCTGCAATGTTCCCTTTCTAAATTACTAGTGTTGGTCATTGTTGCTGTTGATAGCTCTCTGAGTCTAATTAGTGCTGACCATATTTGCATGGGTATGGGAGTATTGAGCCTGACCCTGTGTGGGGAAGGGACACTGACAAATAGCATCTAATAGTGATTCCATGTTCTCCTGCTCCATGTGCACGAATACAATCATGTACGAGTGTGTGTGTGTGTGTGTGTGTGTGCATATTTGCATGTATGACTCTGCCTGTATGACCTTGTGTGTAAGTGTGTATAGGTACAACTGCTCTGTCCACTCTTTGCCTCCCCTCCCCTCTTTACAATCACCTAGTTATTTTCAGAGACACAGTTAGAGCCCCTTACCTGCTTCTACAGACCCTTCCATAGCCCAGATTATTTAATGAACAGCATGATTTCTCTCCTGTTACACCCCCTCTTCCAAACAGTGACCCAAAGTTCAGTCATCAGTGTCTATGTCAGGCCATCCAGTGGGAGGCGGCAGTGTGCTATTTGTGCTGATGGCTACACACAACAGCACACCAAGCCCTGATAGTACACACTTCAGTATGCACAGTCTTAGTCAACTATACATATATTTTAATCAAGAAAGAAATCATAAGCACCCGTTGTAGACCCCATTTCTCCCCTCATTTCTGAAACCAATAAAGGCAGAATTTTGGTTCTCAAGGGCTATGTGTTTGAGACCCGCACAGACTGTAGATGTTCCATCTTCAGAAATACCCATGATGTGCCCTTGATGTTCCGTCTTCAAAACTTCCCATGATGCCTCCCATGAAGCCTGATGCAGAGAAGCATCTTAGCTCTCAGCTGCATGAGTACAACACAGCCAGAGCCAGCAGGGGATCCAAGGAAGCCTTTTAGAGTTCACTGGGCACATTGCAAAATGGGAGTGTAGCAGGAAAGAAATCATGCTGTTCATTAAATAATCTGGGCTATGGAAGGGTCTGTAGAAGCAGGTAAGGGGTTCTAACTGTGTCTCTGGAAACAACTAGGTGATTGTAAAGGGGCTTTGAAGCTTACTGCAACATGGTCTTTTCCAAGGACTGATACTACCACCTATACAATACAGCTCCTAGATGGGGAACAGGGGCTTCCAGGGTCCAGTTTCTGCCTCAAGCATGACTGGTTGAGTAGCTTTCCACACCAGGTGGATTCCAAAAGGAGCCCTTGAATGGCTGCTTTGGGTTTTTCCAACAGTGACTATGTATGTCTCCAGGTGTGCCCAGGCTCAGCGTCGGATGATGGCTGCATATGTGCTGGACTCAGTCACGGTTTCTGTGCTCCGTGGGGTCACATCTCCAACTGTCCTCTGTGTAAGGGCATGATGGTCCAGCTGGGCATATGTCACCTCCTGAAGACCTCCTGCATCGGGGATCTAAGAGACAGAGGCCCAGGAGAGTTAGAGTGGCTGTGGGGGTGGAGATGCTAAGGAGTGGGAAGTTACCTGAAATGGCTCTATGAGTTATAGTTATGGTATCCTGTGGTTCCCTCCCAATGGTGTTCAGGTGGGATTACATTACTTATAGACATGGCAGAGTAATTTTTCTTATCTTGGATGCTTTCTCTGGGGGAAAGTTAGCTGCTGTGGAGAGCTCTCCTGTCTGTAGCCATTGGAATACATCAATCAGGTCAAAGTCTGAGGTGGCATCAGAATCTTTCTGAATTCTTCTGCTTCAAGATTCATTACACAAGAGTCTGAAGCCTTGTTACTAAGATGCTAATTTGGGAGCATTTTGTTAGTTATCACTAGATCATGACTACAAAAACCTACCAAGGTTTCTGTTCTTTTGTCCTCAGGAAGCAAGTCATCTGTGACTATGTCTATAGAAAAGAAGATATAAGATAAGTTCTTTTTGGTGGATACTAGAAGACAATATGACCACATTATATCTCATCCCATCTAGAACCCTCTACTATATTCCTGAATGTTTTCCTTCCCCGTTGCTTCTCAGTGAACTAGGTAACCCCTTCCTTTCTCCTCACATTCCTTACCTGGTGTGCTCTCCAGGCCATTAGTAACTAGGTTGAGCCTAGGGGAAAAGGATAGATGAATATTGGAGGCTGGTTGGGGACAAAGGACTGGGCAAGGACATGCGAGTCATTCCTGGGACCTTACCTCTTTTGCAGACTGTGCTCCTGGCTCTTGCTGTTTGGGAGCCCTAAGAATAGTTAGTAGTCCACGTTTAGGAGGGAGGTCTTATTTGCAGTACTCCCACCAGTCCACCAAAGCCAAGTGTCACAACAGATACCTACCCTGCTTTTTCTGACGGTGGCTATGGAAGCAGAAGAGAAGGAAGAGGAGAAGACAAAGGAGGAAGACCACAGCGGCCCCAATGAGAATATAAATGCTGTTTGTCTTCAGCCAGGATGTGTCTAGGAAAGATAGTAACCAGGTTAACAGCAACATGCATTTATTGAATGCCCATTGCATAGCACACACATAATGGGTGGTGTTCATGAATGTGTTAATATGTAAATTTTCACGTGCATAGTAGTCTGGAAACATTTAATCATTATCCTCATGTTACCCATCAAGAATATTGACCTTCCTTGTGCTCTAAAACACACTAGCCACTGGTAGGGTCATTTAATGACTCAGCAGCCATATGTAACTAATAACATCTACTCTGGTTCCCACAGATAAGAGCCCTCACCTCGTGACTGAAGTCATGTAGGAGAACATTGTCCACCACACTATGTAGAGCTTTGCTGAGACTGACACCCAACAAGAAAGGAAGCAGGGCTCCCTCAGCACAGTCCCACTTGGGCTCCCACTGAGGTCAAGAATCCTCATCTCTATATGTTCCTCAGGGTAGCCACTGATAGGAAGGAACTCAGTCCCAATGTTGTCTTGTTGCCTGGTTCCCTGCAGACAATGCTGCCCTTGCAGCATTTAGTGTCCATCCTTCCCTCTCCTATAACATTTACCTTTTTCCATTTGTTCACTCACTGTACCACCTCACAGGCAACCACCCAAGGTGGAACCCACCTGTCCCCTCTTTTTAGATGGTACCCATTTCCCTTCCTTACTCCTCAGGCAGACTCTTCAATGTCCTTTAAAGAAAGTCAGATAATATCCCTTTAGAGGCTCTTTCCTTAACACCTGGCCCACCCATGTCCAATTCAGGACCTTACCTGCTATTCTGTTTTTCCATATATCTTATCGCAACTTAATTATACACATTGTATGCACGCCCATGGTATATTTATAGTTATATGTTCCATATACAAACAGAGTTACACGTGCCCTGTCATGATGTTACAATTAACCATGGACCTTTGGTAAGATGGTAACTGAGCTGAAACCTTTCTGTGTCCTTTTGGCATTGTGCTTGCCCTTAAGTTTTGGTTGCCTGCAGCATTCAGAATAGCATTTGTACAGGACTGCAGTCTAGAAGTTGCTTGCTCTATACACCATATGGTCAGGTATGCAGGGGATTCTGCCTTCTAAGCTGGCTTAAATAACATCTTGTTCATACTATCACACGATGGGCTACCACTGATGCAATTTTCTCAGAACACAGGTGTCACATGACCACGTGGCCTATGGACATATATCCCAGAACAAAGGACCATTCTTAAGTGACAGTTGGCGGTATATTCATACGTAATGTAAATAAGCACAGCTAGGGGGCTGTAGACATGGATAGAGGAGTAAAGCATTTGGTGTGCAAGAGTGAGGACCAGTGTTTGGTCCCCAGAACCTACAGAAAAGTCAAGTGGACATGACAGGCAGAATGTAATCCCAATGCACAGGAGACAGAGAAAGGGAATCTGTTGAGCTATCTGGCTAGTCAGACTAGGTGAAACAGTGAACCTTAGGGTCAGTCAGAGATTGCACCTCAATGTGGAAGGTGGAGAACACTCCAGAAAGACATTCAGCATCAGACATAGACCTACACACACATAGAAGCATGTATGTGAGCCAGTACCCGAGAACATGTAGTACACAACATGCATTCCTATACAAAAAAGCCAGAAAGCAAATTTGAAATAAAATATTACTTTCTATCACATAAATTAATATATAAATAACATTTATGTTATCTTCCAAACACAAATTATACATTGCTGTCCTAATAAATGATGTGTACATATATTGTATTATACTAATAAATGATTTCTGTTAAGCTATAAATTACAAATATGAATAGCATGTGATATTATTTAAAATTGACTAACTTGCATTATATTCATGTGAAAAGATACATTATATTGTTACATCAATAATATTGTTTATTTTAATTATAAGAAAATTACATAATTCAATATAAATTTAGTTTTAGATCTGAAATTTTAATGTATTTCTATTATTCATTCTAATTATCTCTCCAGTATGCTCACAGTGGCAGGGACATTTTTCTTCCCCTTCTGTGAGGGTCTAGTTTGACTCAGTTTCCAACAGGTGTGTTTAAAACAAGAAAATATTTGTTTAAAAAGTCAGAAATAGGATGGTGATCCAGTATGTTCAGCTAGGAAACTCATCATGACATGTCCCACCACAACAGACCAGAAAGGACTCCGCCAGAAAAATCACCTTGCTACTCTCTATATTCCCACCCTCTATGTCCCTGTCCACCATCCCAGCTGCATGAATACAGAGCTTGGCCTCACAGCCTAGATCAGAGAGACCACGATGACTCAGGGCCACATCTCCTCCCTACACGGTTGTAGACATGGAACTCAGGGAGCTGCACAATCTGACAGCTTGAGACACAAGGAGTGAAAAAAGCTCATTTCACATCCCACAGCAGCTCAGACTGACTGTCTTTCACAAACCACGCCCTTCCCGTGGTACTTTTCTCCCAGGGATCCTTCCATCTTTGTCAGGCACAGACAGTGAAAAAGTCCGTTTAGCTGGCATGGAGCCTGCGCTGGAAAGGAGAGACCTCATCTGTGGGATTGCACAGCGTAATGGGAGCTGAAGAGATGGCTCAGTGGGTAAGAGCATTGTCTGTTCTTCCAAAGGTATGTAGTTCAATTCCCAGCAACCACGTGGTGGTTCACAACCATCTGCAATGAGATCTGGCTCCTGGTCAGTCTTCCTCATTATCTTAGATCATGAAACTCCAAAAAGGACAGGAGGAGAGGAGAGGGGAGGAGAACTTGAGGGAATGGGATAGTCAAGATGGGGAAGAACAGAGACAGCAAGAAAAGAGATATCTCAATTGAGGGACCCATTATGGGGCTAGCAAGGAACTTGGCACTAGAGAAATTCCCAGGAATCATCACAAGGATGACCCCAGTTAAGACCCTGAGCAATAATGGAGAAGATGCCCGAACTAGCCTTGCCCTGTAGTCAGATTGATAACTATCTTAAATATCACCATAACTGATGAGATAAAAGCAGAGGCAGAGACCCGCATCGGAGCACTGGGCTGAGCTCCGATAGTCCAGTCCAAGAGTAGGAGGAGTGAGAATATGAGCAAAGAGGTCAACACCATGATGGGGATACCCACTGAGACATCTTACCAGAGCTAATGGGAGCTCACCAGCGGAACATGAAAGACTGGATCCTTCTAACTAGGACCAAACTAGGCCTTCTAAATGTAGGTGACAGTTGTATAGCTGGGGCAAACTCCGGGGTCACTTGCTGTGGGACCATAATTTATCCCTACTGCTTATTCTGACTTTTTGGAACCCATTTTCTTTGAATTGATACCTTGCTCAGCCCAGACATAGGAGGGAGGGCCTTGGTCCTTACTCAAAGCAATGTGCCTTACACTCTCTGAGAAGTGGATGGGGGTGGGGTGGGGGAAAGATGGAGAGAATGGGAGGAGGGAGCGGGAACTGGGATTGGTATGTAAAATGAGAAAAAGATTGTTTTGTTCTAAAAATAAAATTAAATTTAAAAAAGGAATTTATCCCATTCCCCCAAGCTCTCCCCAATCCTCCCCTTCTCTCTTCTCTCTCCCCATCTCCCCTTTCCCCCAATCCACCCCCACCTCCCTACTCCCAACTTTTGCCCGATGATCTTGTCAACTTCCAATATCCAGGAGGATAAATATATGTTTTTCTTTGGGTTCACCTTCTTATTTAGCTTCTCTAGGATCACGAACTATAGGCTCAATGTCCTTTGTTTATGGCTAGAATCCACTTATGAGTGACTACATACCATATTCCTCTTTTTGGATCTGGGTTATCTCACTCAGTAAAGTGTTTTCTATTTCCATCCATTTGCATGCAAATTTCAAGATATCATTTTTTTTTTTTACCACTGAGTAGAACTCTAAAGTATATATTGCCACACCTTCTTAATCCATTCTTCTATTGAGGGGCACCTAGGTTGTTTCCAGGTTCTGGCTATTACAAATAGTGCTGCTATGAACATAGTTGAACAAATGCTTTCTGAATGTGTCTGACAATGAGGGCTTACTGAGAAGCCAAGGACAATAGCACTGAGTTTTGATTCTACTGCATGTACTGGCTTTGTGGGAGCCTAGTCTGTTTGGATGCTCACCTTCCTAGACTTGGATGGAGGTGGGGAGGACCTTGGACTTCCCACAGGGCAGGAAACTCTGACTGCTCTTAGGACTGGAGAGGGAGGGGGAAAGGGAGTGGGGGGAGTGGGACGGAAATGAGAAGAGGGGAGGAGGTGGAAATTTTTAATGATTAAATAAATAAATAGAAAATTACAAAATGTAATGATGCTCGAACCACAAGAGGGCAGTATAGACTCGTAGAAAACTGAAGTCTGGGGCGTCGCTGCTGGAATTGCTTCTCTCCTAGAGTCTACAGATCTTGGTATCCTTGACCAAGAACGTTAATTTTCTCCATATTTAAAATATTCTGGGCATGGTGGGGGTATGCCGTTAATCCCAGAACTCAGGAGGCAAAGGCAGGAGGAGCTCTTTGAGTTCAAGGTCAGCATGGTTTATGTTACAAGTTTCAGGACTTCCAGGGTTACATAGAGAGATCCTATCTCAAAATTAAACAACTACAAAAAAAAAAAAAGAAAGAAAGAAAGAAAGAAGAGAGGAAAAAATATTATTAATGACACCTTGATGGCTGGCTCCAACATCAGAACATCAACCCAGCATATCACCTGTAATAAACTATAACACCAGCAATGAGGCAGGGTGAAGGATTGGTAACTGATGAGGAGAGCTACGTAGGCCCCTTCTCCATCCTCAGTATTGATACAAGGAGAGAGGGGGTGATTGGTTCCATCACTCAGCCACAGACCATAGGAAAGACCTGAAATGACAGGACAGGGAAAACTGAAAACATGGCAGAGCCCCTCCTAAATCATCCTGTTGGATTTTGGTCCTTTCTTCTAGTCCTACCTCACTCACTCTGCTTGGCCTCACAGAATAAGCAATGAGCAGCTCCTGGTAAGATGTGGGAAGACATGGACATGGACTAGAACATTTTCTGTATCCCGACTTCAGACATTTTGGGGCCCAACCTCACATAGGCTATTTCATATAAAAGAAACCACAAAAGAATAATCCAGGCCTGTCCACCAACCTTCTCTGGACCACATTACCTGCCTAGTGAGATGGTACCACTCCAGAGGAAATATATTCCTGCAGTCACCACAGGCTTGAACTCAGCGGGAAACCAGGATAAATCACAATGCCCAGTGAAAAAACAAGTATTACCTTGAGAGAAGTCTACTCCCACCATTGATGGGGCTTAGTCAGTAAACAGTAATCAGGAACTGGTAGACTTACAGGTCTACCAGTAAGACTGTATCCAGTCATTCATGGTGTCTGGTTAGACTAAAGCTCCTGAAATCTGGGGTTTAAGGATAGACGAGATCTGTGCTGAAGGGGGTGATAAAGGGGAGTATTAGGATTAGGAGACATCAGGGGAAGTTGAGGCAGGGGAGAGAAGCTAGTGTTAGAGTCCAGAGACCTAGAAACAAACCTGAGGTCACTCCTGGGACTGGGTCAGAAGTGCAGGTGACATCTTCACTGATCACTTTCAGCTCCAGAGTCTCACTGCGTTGGGACCACTTAGACTCTTTTTCATAGAGACACTGATAAGATCCAGCAGTGTCTTCATTTACTGGGCCAAGCTGGAATATAGCCTGTTTTTCAGAAGGCAAATCATTCATCTTATTCATTATTATTGTGCTTCTCTTCTCCAGGCGGAATGTATCATACTTAATAGGGCTTGTGCACACAAACTTTACAGAATGTCCTTGGGGAATCTCAAGGCCTGGATGAGCCATAATGGAAGGACTCAGCAGAGATTCTAGGAGAGAGAGAGAGAGAGCAGGAATGCAGTGAGGACACAAAAGAATAATCCAGGCCTGTCCACCAACCTTCTCTGGACCATATTACCTGCCTAGTGAGATAGTACCACTCCAGAAAAGATATATTCCTGCAGTCACCACAGGCGTGAACTCAACATAAAACCAAGATAAATCACCATGCCCAGTGGGGGGGAAAAAAACACGTATCACCTTGAGAAAACTCCCACCATAGATGGGGCTCAGTCTATACCCAGTAACCAGGAACAACTCTGTGGTCTACCAGTAAGACTGTATCCAGTCATTCATGGTGTCTGGTTAGACTAAAGCTCCTGAAATCTGAAGTTTAAGGATAGACGAGATCTGTGCTGAAGGAGGTGGAAAGGGGAAGCATTAGGATTAGGAGACATCAGGGGAAGTTGAGGCAGGGGAGAGAAGCTAGTGTTAGAGTCCAGAGACCTAGAAACAAACCTGAGGTCACTCCTGGGACTGGGTCAGAAGTGTGGGTGACATCTTCACTGATCACTTTCAGCTCCAGAGTCTCACTGCGTTGGGACCACTTAGACTCTTTTTCATAGAGACACTGATAAGATCCAGCAGTGGTTTCATTTACTGGGCCAAGCTGGAATACAGCCTGTCTTTTAGAAGGCAAATCATTCTTCTTATCCATTATTATTGTGCTTCTCTTCTCCAGGCGGAATGTATCATACTCAATAGGGCTTGTGCACACAAACTTTACAGAATGTCCTTGGGGAATCTCAAGGCCTGGATGAGCCATAATGGAAGGACTCTGCAGAGATTCTAGGAGAGAGAGAGAGAGAGAGAGAGAGAGAGAGAGAGAGAGAGAACAGGAATCTCACTGCACACGGTGAAGACATTGTTATAACACAAAACCAATTGAGACACACCATTTTGTACTCTTACCAAATTTAGAGTTCTCCATGATCAAAGTGAAGCTTTACAACATCCCCCACTTTGTACATGCATATGAGTGTCCACCACATGACATTAAGGATCCCAAGTCTGAGCATGTGGTGGGTCTAGCAATGATTCATCCAAAGAAATGTCAGAACATCACAGACTGGACTTGTCTGCTACAGAGCCCACTGCCTCCCTGGGAACTGCCTTATTCCAGGGACCTGTGCTTTTTTTGCCTTTATCTCCACCTTCTTTCCAGGGTGTTATTGGGGCTTTAAAATCTCACCTGCTTCAAACTGTCTGAATGTAAGGGCATCCCCATAAAAATCACAGATACTTATGTCAAGAGACAAATTTAAAAAGCTCAACTTAACCATGTTCAAGGTGATGTCTTGTACCTTGTGGAACAGCTAGATCAAATTAATCTGAGGTTTAATCTTGTCTATCCTTAAACTTACCTTTTGTGACAAATTTATGAATGCATAGTTGCTAGCCATGCTGCGTAATTGACTTCCTGCCCTTATCCATGTGTAATGAGATTTTGTGCCCTTAGACAAACAGTTCCTAATCCTATCTCCTTTCTTCCTTTTTCTTCATATATTTTTAATATCATGTTCATCTTCTAGGGATGCCTTCCATGTTTCTATGGTTTCACACATACAAGAAATATAGTATATTCCATTTGAAGGCAAATTATGGGAGCGAAGGCTGATTTGAGAGAATAATTGTCTGAGAAGGTGGCAGAAAGATTATGATGAATGTAAGGGGTTATCATAGGAATCTCAAGAGACAGGTGAGATCAGAGGAATACTCCCCGAGGTGACACAGAAGAGATACTTGCACTGAAACCTGAGAGACAGAATAAAATATATACCATTGTTATTTTTTGATTAAAAACACATTTAACCAAGAAAACAAAGGAAGACAGGTGGCAAAAGGAAAAGGTGAAGTTTGTATATTTGGGAGTGTTTATGATGACAGGGGATATTCAAGGATCTCCCTCCAGGTCTCCCAGGTGCACATGATCCTCTCCAAAGCCGAACTTAAGACATGACTCACCGTGCTGAGTATTAATTGTCCATCCCAGGCACAGCACTAAAAGAGAAAACCCATTAAGAAAGATTCTCACAACATGGCTTCTTTAGCAACAAGAATCTAGGAATGACTAGATATTGGTGGGGACATCCAGCCTCTCATGATTACCCAGTAATTCCACTTCCATATTTATGTGATGTGGGATTACCCTCTGTATGCTGTGAATACCATTGGTTAATTAAGAAACTGTTTTGGGCCTGCACAGGGCATAGTACAGGTAGGCAGAGAAAACTAAACTGAATACTGGGAGAAGGAAGGTGGAGTCAAGAGATGCCATGTAGCCACCAGAGGGGAAAGGCATGAGCTGTTAGCTGGAAACTTGCTGATAGGCCATGAAACTCATGGTAACATATAAAATAATAGAAATGGTTTAATTTAATATGTAAGAGCTTGCTAAGAATATGATATAATAATTGACCAAGTAGTGATTTAATTAACACAGTTTCTGTATGATTTTTTCAGAAGTCTGGGTGGTTGGGAAATGAACAAGCAGCCTCCTACAACAAATTGGCAAACCAACATGGTCAACTATATACATATAAAACCTCTGAAATCTTTGAAAGAAATCCTAGACACACACACACACAAAGAACAGAGTTTCATGCAACTTCTTGTTCTGTTTGCTAAAAGCAAGCAGAGGCATGATTCCTTTAAGAGAGGTCTTCCTGATTCAGCAGTAGCAAAAAAAAAAGAAAGAAACCTTCAGTTTCTAAACAGCAGTTTCCTGGTTCACCAGCACAAATGGCTCTGACTCTTTCAGGAGGTCCAGCTATGAAGCATTTCAATGGTGTCTGTGAGCAGAGTGCTACAACTTGCTTAATGGTAACATAGACTTGCTGTGTGCCTAAAAATGGGGCGGTGAGCATGACCCTCAGAGGCAGCAAACATGTCTCCATCATGTTGGACTGGGCAGAGCAAGCAGGCATGGCCATATTTGCCTTAACCATACCCACCTAGCATTTTAAGAAATAGTTCTGTTCAGAAATAATTACAGATACACAATAAAGACAGATTCAGATGAAAAAGACCTCTAAATGGGTCACATTGTGTTTTAAAAAATGTACGTAGGCATGAGAGAAAGAAGAAAAAGAATATAGAAAGTTATAAAAAAAGTAAATTATTGAGCTCCTTTGTCTAGGTGGCCTGCCTGCCCTGCGGCAGCGTGGTCGGCCCTTTGTTCGCGAGACACCCAAGCAGCACAGAGACCAGATCCCGGTACCAGAAGAGACATCACCAGGGTGGGTGAGTTTCTGACTGCGGCAGCAGCCCGGGACAGGGAACTCAGACGTTCCTCAATCCTCCTGCACTCCTTGGTCAGTCTGCAGGGGCTATACTGCCCGATACTTCCTCTCTATTCATATCCCACCCAGCTTGCATCCACGACCCTCCCCCTCCTCCTCTGACCCCCTGCCCCGCCTTGAACCACACAACAGCTCCCAGCTCAGCCTGTTTGGGCGCTGGGACAGGGTCCGAATTGGGAGGGCAGCCAGGAGGGTAGTAGCTCCTTTGTCTAGGTGGCCTGCCTGCCCTGCGGCAGCGAGGTCGGCCCTTTGTTCGCGAGACACCCAAGCAGCAGGGAGATCAGATCCAGGTGCCAGGAGAGACATCACTGGGCAGATCAAGCTCAGCAGGACGGACCTTGCTTCCACACTGAAGAGATACACCCAGAGGCTCAGTCACAGCAAAAACTGGACCAAGACACCAGGCCTCTCTTGGCTTCATTTGAAAGAGGAGATGGGAAGGCGCCAATGCAAGAATTCCTCCAACAACCTGAAAGGCAACATGACATCACCAGAACCCAGGGATCCCGAAATAAGAAGAATTGTACACCCTACTCCAGAAGAAGTAGAAGAAATCGACCCAAAAGTGAATTTTTGAAAATAATAGAAGACCTTAAACAGGAGGTGAAAAACTGCCATAAACAATTAGATATTACAAACAAAAAGGTAGAGGAAATGAATAAATCGCTCAAAGATACCCAAGAAAACCAAGAGAAACAAGAAAATGCAATCAAACAGGTAAGGGAAATGGTTCAAGACCTGAAGAACGAAATGGAAGTAATGAAGAAAACACAAACCGAGGGAAGGTTGGAGATGGAAAATCTGGGTAAACGAACAGGAACTACAGAGACAAGTACTACCAACAGATTACAAGAGTTAGAAGAAAGAATGTCAGACACTGAAGATACCATAGAGAAAATTAACACACTGATCAAAGAAAACAGCAAAACCAACAAATTCTCATCACAAAACATTCAGGAAATATGGGACACAATAAAAAAGACCAAACCTAAGAATAATTGGGATACAAGAAGGAGAAGAAGTACAGCTCAATGGTTCAGAAAATATATTTAATAAAATTATAGAAGAAAACTTTCCCAGCCTAAAGAAAGATATTCCTTTGAAGGTTCAAGAAGCATACAGAACACCGAATAGACTGGACCAGAAAAAAACATCTCCTCGCCACATAATAATCAGAACACAAAACATCCAGAATAAAGAAAGAATATTAAGAGCTGCAAAGGAAAAAGGTCAAGTTACTTATAAAGGTAAACCTATCAGACTTACTCCTGACTACTCTATGGAAACCATGAAAGCCAGAAGGTCTTGGATAGATGTACTGCAGAAGCTAAGAGAACATGGATGCAAGCCCAGACTACTATACCCAGCCAAGCTTTCATTCACTATAAATGGAGAAAACAAAATTTTCCAGGATAAAAACAAATTTAAACAATACGTAGCCACAAATCCAGCCTTACAGAAAGTAATAGAAGGAAAATCACAAACCAAGGAGACCAACAATGACCACAATAACTCAAACTTCTAGACACCCTTTACCAGCGCAACTAAAAGAAAGCAAACACACAAACCCTATGACTAAAAAAGTGACCAGAGTTAGCAACCACTGGTCATTAATATCCCTTAATGTCAATGGACTCAACTCACCTATAAAAAGACACAGGCTAAGAGATTGGATACGCAAACAGGATCCAACATTCTGCTGTTTACAAGAAACACACCTCAACCACAAAGATAGGCACCTACTTAGAGTAAAGGGATGGGAAAAGGTTTATCAAGCAAATGGACCTAAGAAACAAGCAGGTGTGGCCATACTAATTTCTAAAAAAGTTGACTTCAAACTTAAATCAATCAGAAGAGATGGAGAGGGATATTTTATACTCATAACAGGAACAATTGATCAGGATGAGGTCTCAATCCTGAATATCTATGCCCCTAATATAAAAGCACCCACATATGTAAAAGAAACATTACTAAAACTCAAAGACGCCATCAAACCGCACACTCTAATAGTGGGAGATCTCAACACGCCTCTTTCACCAATGGACAGGTCAATCAGACAGAAACCTAACAGAGAAATAAGAGAATTAATGGAGGTATTGAACCAAATGGACTTAACAGACATCTATAGAACATTCCACCCAAATAGGAAAGAATATACCTTCTTCTCTGCAGCTCATGGAACCTTCTCGAAAATTGACCACATCCTCGGTAACAAAGCAAACTTCCACAGTTACAAAAAAATATCCATAACCACCTGTGTCTTATCAGATCACCACGGACTAAAGTTAGAATTCAACAACAATGCTACCCCCAGAAAGCCTGCAAACTCATGGAAACTGAATAGTCAACTATTGACCCACACCTGGATTAAAGAAGAAATAAAGAAAGAAATTAAAGTCTTCCTTGAATTCAATGAAAATAAAGAATCAACATACTCAAACTTATGGGACACTTTGAAAGCAGTCCTAAGGGGAAAGCTCATAGCCCTTAGTGCCCACTTAAAGAAAACAGAGAAAGCATACATTGGAGACTTAACAGCCCACCTGAAAGCTCTAGAAAAAAAAGAAGCAGACTCACCTAGGAGGAGTAGAAGACTGGAAATAGTCAAAATGAGGGCTGAAATCAACAAAATAGAAACACAGAAAACAATCCAAAGAATCAATGAAACAAAAAGCTGGTTCCTGGAGAAAATCAACAAAATTGATAAACCCCTATCCAAACTAATCAAACGGCAGAGAGAGAATCTGCAAATTAATAAGATCAGAAATGAAAAGGGGGACATAACCACAGACATAGAGGAAATTCAGAGAATCATTAGATCTTACTACAAAAGCCTGTATGCCACAAAACTGGAAAATGTAAAAGAAATGGACACTTTTTTAGATAAATACCATATACCAAAGTTAAATCAGGACCAGGTGAGCAATCTAAATAGACCTGTCAGTCGCGAAGAATTAGAAGCTGTTATCAAAAACCTCCCTACCAAAAAAAGCCCAGGACCAGACGGTTTCAATGCGGAATTCTACCAGAATTTCCAAGAAGACCTAATACCTATACTCCTTAAGGTATTTCACAATATAGAAACAGAAGAGTCATTGCCAAATTCCTTTTATGAAGCTACCATCACTCTGATACCAAAACCACACAAAGACTCAACCAAGAAAGAGAATTACAGGCCAATCTCACTCATGAACATCGACGCAAAAATCCTCAACAAAATACTGGCGAACCGTATCCAAGAATACATTAGAAACATTATTTATTATGATCAAGTAGGCTTCATACCAGAGATGCAAGGCTGGTTCAACATACGAAAATATCAATGTAATCCATCATATAAATAAACTGAAAGAAAAAACCATATGATCATTTCATTAGATGCTGAAAAGGCTTTTGACAAAATTCAACATCCCTTTATGATAAAAGTCTTGGAGAGATTAGGGATACAAGGGTCATACTTAAATATAATAAAAGCCATTTACAGCAAACCGACAGCTAACATCAAATTAAACGGAGAGAAACTCAAAGCCATCCCACTTAAATCAGGAACACGACAAGGCTGTCCACTCTCTCCATACCTCTTCAATATAGTGCTTGAAGTTTTAGCAATAGCAATAAGACAACATAAGGGGATCAAGGGGATTCGAATTGGAAAGGAAGAAGTTAAACTTTCGTTATTTGCAGATGATATGATAGTCTACATAAGCGACCCCAAAAACTCCACCAAAGAACTCCTACAGCTGATAAACACCTTTAGTAATGTGGCCGGATACAAAATCAACTCCAAAAAATCAGTCGCCCTCCTATACACAAAGGATATGGAAGCAGAGAGGGAAATCAGAGAAGCATCACCTTTCACGATAGCCACAAACAGCATAAAATATCTCGGGGTAACTCTAACCAAAGAAGTGAAGGATCTATTTGACAAGAACTTTAAGGCATTGAAGAAAGAAATTGAAGAGGATACCAGAAAATGGAAGGATCTCCCTTGCTCTTGGATTGGGAGGATCAACATAGTAAAAATGGCAATCCTACCAAAGGCAATTTATAGATTCAATGCAATCCCCATCAAGATCCCATTAAAATTCTTCACTGATCTTGAAAGGACAATAATCAACTTTATATGGAATAACAAAAAACCCAGGATAGCCAAAACAATCTTGTACAATAAAGGTACTTCTGGAGGCATTACCATCCCTGACATTAAACTCTACTATAGAGCTACAGTAATGAAAACAGTGTGGTATTGGCATAAAAATAGAGAAGTCGACCAATGGAATCGTGTAGAAGACCCGGATCTTAACCCACAAACCTATGAACACCTCATTTTCGATAAAGGTGCTAAAAGTATACAATGGAAGAAAGAAAGCATCTTCAACAAATGGTGCTGGCACAACTGGATGTCAACCTGTAGAAGAAAGAAAATTGACCCATATCTATCACCATGCACAAAACTCAAGTCCAAATGGATCAAAGACCTCAATATCAATCTGAACACACTGAACCTGATAGAAGAGAAAGTGGGAAGTACCCTACAACAGATGGGCACAAGCGATCGCTTCCTAGGTATAACCCCAGCAGCACAGTCATTAAGGGCATCATTGAATAAATGGGACCTACTGAAACTGAGAAGCTTCTGTAAAGCAAAAGACACTGTCACTAAGACAAAAAGGGAACCCACTGACTGGGAGAAGATCTTCACCAACCCCGCAACAGACAAAGGTCTGATCTCCAAAATATATAAAGAACTCAAGAAACTAGACTTTAAAATGCTAATTAACCCAATTAAAAAATGGGGCACTGATCTGAAGAGAGAATTCTCAACTGAAGAAGTTCAAATGGCCAAAAGGCACTTAAGGTCATGCTCAGCCTCCTTAGCGATCAGGGAAATGCAAATCAAAACAACATTGAGATATCACCTTACACCTGTCAGAATGGCTAAAATCAAAAACACTAATGATAGCCTTTGCTGGAGAGGCTGTAGAGAAAGGGGTACCCTCATCCATTGCTGGTGGGAATGCAAACTTGTGCAACCACTTTGGAAAGCAGTGTGGCGGTTTCTCAGGAAAATTGGGATCAACCTACCCATGGACCCAGCAATGCCACTCTTGGGAATATACCCACGAGATGCCCGATCATATGACAAGGACATTTGTTCAACTATGTTCATAGCAGCATTATTTGTAATAGCCGGAACCTGGAAACAACCTAGATGCCCTTCAATGGAAGAATGGATGAAGAAAGTATGGAAGATATATACATTAGAATACTACTCAGCGGTAAAAAACAATGACTTCGCGAATTTTGCATGCAAATGGATGGAAATAGAAAACACTATCCTGAGTGAGGTAACCCAGACCCAAAAGGATGAACATGGGATGTACTCACTCATAATTGGTTTCTAGAGATAAATAAAGGTCAGTGAGTCTATAATTTGATATCCTAAAGAAACTAAATAAGAAGGTGAACCGAAAGAAAAACATATAGCTATCCTCCTGGTTATGGGAAGTAGACCAGATTGCCGGGCAAAAATTTGGGATCTTGGGGGTGTGGTGGAAGGGGGGGTGAGGGGAGAAGGGGAGAGAAATGTGTGAAGGGGAGGATGGGGGGAACCTGGGGAAACGGGATGTTTGGGATAAAGGAAGGTTGGTTAGGGGAGCAGAGAAGCACACATCTTAATTAAGGGAGCCATCTTAGAATAGAAAAAAAAATAAAATAAAAAAAAAACAGTTTCCAATAGAGAGAGCTTAAAGCTGCCTAACAGGTACCCAAACAGGTAAAATATAAATCAACAGGTAAAGTATACAATAATCAACAAACACAGCATATTAATTATAATGCAGCTTTGGCAAGTGTGCATATTAAATATAAAACTTATTCTACAACATTTTCATAAAAAATGCTGTTTATGGCAAAATCTTCTCAAGTTTTGCCAATTAAGATATTAAACTCTTAATTTAAACCAGTAGCCTGTCTGGTACAAAAGGGCAGGATAAAAGCTAAAAAATGGCTTGATCCCCAGATGATTATTGCTACAATTCACACAACTGTATTTTGCTAATGTTATAGCAAAAAAAATCCCTTAAAGGATTTTATGTTAAATTTTACAAATGGCTCTTCCAATGGAGCAACTGCATATATGGCTAATAATAATAAAAAAATATTATGGAGCATAATAAGGCTCCTTGTAAGCAGCTTATGAAACTTGCAAGTAGATCCAGATGCAAACGGATCTGACATGATAACACCAAGCTGACCTTTGCTAGGGCAAGGTGGAAAAGCCCTTGCAATGCATTATGAAAAAACCCGACCTATATATATTTGGGGTCGAGGATATGTTTATGCTTTTTTCACAGAAAGAAAATAAAAGCTGGGCCTGATGTCGAGGCTGCGCTGCGGAACAGAGGAGTCCCTGAGGCGATTGCAGAGAGGTCCTTAGTCTGGCTTTTCCTGCCCCCAAGGAGAGGAGTCCCTGATAACAGAACCTGCTGCTCCACTCTACAGGGTGTCAATTCTGCCTTCTGAGTCCAGGGAGACCCGGCTGAGATAATGCCAGGATGTGCTTCAGATAGCTGAATCCAGCTCACCTCACCCAGGAATCCCACCGGCCCTGAAGCACAAGTGCTAAACTGCTTCTGCAGCTTGAACTCTGGTCTGCTTTGGAGCTGAGATGCAGACTGGACATCAGACTGTTTTAATCTCTGGGACACAGAACTCATTTTAATTAAAATACTAACCTCTTCACTTAAGAAGGGGAAAGATTGGGGTTCCTGTGACTGTTGCTCAGAGTCCGGAAATGGTGGTATTTGACAACAATGTATGTCATTGTACTCTTACTGAAATTGATCTAATGATATTTGTAACTGCTTATAGATGTTGGGAAAGGTTTGACACATGCTGTAAAGTGTTTGGGTTTAATGCATATGTTAAGAATTTTAGATTTTGATCCCTTTTTCACCTCCCTAATTGATGGCAGGCAAGCACACGTAACTTTTTGTGGAGTAGGCATTTAGGAAGGAGGACATACCATGGGCCAGACTAAAAGGTGAATACTGGGTTTGGAAGGTGCCCCTTTCTTCTTGTCTGGAGATGGAGTTATTGGTGCCAAAATTATATCATATCTTTTGTTTAAGGAGCACCTCACAGATTTTTCATTAATGATAGATACAGGGGCCCAATGATGGGAGTTAGTGTGGATCCTCACCTAAATTTCAAACCATACAGAGGCCGTACAGGCCGGCTCAACATGGCATGGTTTTTAGGTACGAGGGCGCTCTCCACATAGCCTAAGACAGGGTGCCCTGTGATCTGCTTACTTTAATCCTACTAGATACCTTTTATTTGAGAAGCTCCAAGAAACTAATGCTACTCATAAGGCACCCCTCTGTTCCTAGGAGAGATAAATTGCTTCACCAGTCGAGAGGAGGGTCTCTCCTTGTCCCAGTCCCTTCTCCTTTAGATCTGACACCATGGTTGACTCTGTCTTGGTGCCCTCCACCTATAACTACTTGCCTTTATACAAGAAAGGAGGAATATGTTGGGAGCCGTTTCCCCCCCTAAAGATTGTTACAGAAACCATCACCTTGGGGAGCCTGCAGGGAACCCCAAACCCATAATTATGTTAAGAATAGTCCTATTGGCAAAACCTGCCCCACACCCAATTAGCTATTCGCTAATTGCTAACGAACCTAATCTGATAGCGGAACTGCCTTAAATTCCAGCTATCCAGGGAACTAGGTGTGGCAACTCCTGACTTCTTGGCCTACCTGACCGGATGTAGGTTACGTGACTGGGACCACGCGGCCAGATTCCATGCTCCTGTGCCCTGCTCCCCAAGCCCTCATTCAGGGGGTATATAAGTTGTTACCCTGTCCCTAATAAACGGAGGCTTTGACAAAAAAAAAAAAAAAGAAAAAAAAAGAAACCAATGGAAACATATAAAGCTAAATGTACTCTTTTCTAAGTATATTTCAACAACAGTGCAGTTTTCTTTCTCATTTTCTGTTCATTTGTTCATCATTAAATAAAAGTATATTATTTTGGAAAAAAAAGTAAATTATTTAAAAAACAAAGTCTTTAAAGAGACAGAGTAAACTTGTAGAAAAAGTAATAGAATAAGAATGATGAGCCATGTAAAGATGTCCACACAGAAAGTCTGGATTGTGTGTATTATTGTGTTTTCCTTATATTTTTTGGCTGTGAAGCAGCTACGTAGAGAAAGACATTTCATTGTATGGACTGCTAAGCTAAGCTAAGCCAACATATATATTTTAAAAGTATCCTGACTTCAGAATTTGGGTCTAAAGATTTGTTGCTTTGGAAAAGAGGTTCTGCTTTTGTTTTCACAGAAGATGAGAACCTGTGGATCAATTTGAGACTAATGCTGTTTGATGGATCAAGACCCCCTGAAAGGTTGCCATAAACACCCCCAAAATACTTTGACCGACAAAAAGCAGAAAGCAGTTTTGAGAGATCTATGCCCAAAATCCAAAATATTGTTTATAAATGTTTGCTTACATTTAAAGGGGGATATGCTATAGATATGAATAATTTGCTTTGGTATGGATCTTGATCTATTGATAAAAATTTAAGGTCTATTTTGTTATATTTGCTCTTGATTAAGGTATTGTGTTTGTGCATCTCATTTTAAAATATAATGTATAATTAAGAAACATAGGTTCATAGAGAGTCATATATAATAATCAAGTTTATAAACATGTTAGCTAGGTTTTCTAGATGTAGAGCAATATATTTCAGATAGACAGGCATTCTTCAACCACCTCAAAGAGCTATAGAATATGGCATTTAAAATGTTTTAATAACTTAGACTTTTCATGACAATGAGATACGTCTGCTCCTGGCAGCACTAATTACTTCAAGAGGCTGCTGGGCATCAAAGAAGCTCCTTATGGAGTTGGTTAGCCTTTTGGGCAAAAAAACTGCTCTTGCCTGGACTGATTGATGTTGTGCTGTATTAACTGGGCATGCAGGACCCACAGAGAAATGACAGCTGAACTTGCCTAAAGGTGAGATTGTCTTTCGGGGTTACTGCTTCATAAAAGAGTCTACAAGACATTTCGCAGAACACAGAAGAAAGTGACTGACAAGCTGCCAATATAGGCAGAACTGTCTTTGAAATTTCCTGCTTCGTGGAAAAGTCTGCTGGATACTATGGGCCTGTAGGCTGAAGATTGGATGCCCCAATAATACAGAAGAACTTTGTGTGACTGTCCAGGTAGCAAAATGCCTCTGTCAATTCTAGAGTTTTGGAAGTGGCTTACAATGCACTTCCTATTATCCTTTTGTTGCCTTTGATGGAGTTGAAGAATAGATAGTTATAATTATAGCTTTCCTTGGTTATTATAAAAGATAAAGTAGATACGAATATTGTAACTATAATTCTTGCTTGATACCTGTTTTGTATATGTAATTTTACTATGTTAAAATTAAAAGCTTCCATTTTATTTAAAAAAAAAATAGGTGATATGGAATTCCCCTCTGTGTGATGTGAATAGCATTGGTTAATAAAAAAAAAAACTATTTGGGGCCTGTACAGGGAAGAATAGAGGTAGGTGGGGAAAACTAAACTTAATGCTGGGAGAAAGAAGGCAGAGACAGGAGACACCATGTAGCCGCAAGAGGGGAAAGACACAAGCTGCTAGCTGGAACCTTGATGGTAGGCCATGAGCCTCATGGTAAAATATAAAATAATAGAAATGGGTTGATTTAATATGTAAGAGCTTTCTAGGAATATGCTGTAGTGATTGGCCAAGCAGTGATTTAATTAATACAGTTTCTGTGTGATTATTTTGAGAGTCTGAGCAGCTAGGAAATGAACAAGCAGCCTCCTACAACATTAATGTCAGAGTATAGTCCTCCTTCTTCTTGTGAAAGAACTCTTAAATATCCTTAAGGTAGAGAAAGAGACTTGGCATCCCAGCTACTCAACTGAGTTATATATTCAAGTATTACTTGGGCCACAAAGTGAGTTCAAAGTCAGCCTGAAAATCTTAGTGAGATCGTGTCTCAAAACCAAAAGTAAAATGGGGTTCGTTCAGACCCTAGCCCAGTTGTTTACTTCCTCTGACAGATGAAAGGAGCAAATATAGAGACCCACAGTCAAACACTAGGTGGAGCTCAGAGAACCCCCAAGGAGAAGAAGGATTGCAGGAGTCTGAAGGGTTGAGGACACCAAAAGAATATGGCCCACAGAATCAACTAAACAGGGCTCATAGGGCCTCACAAAGACTGAAGCAAAAGTCTCAGAAGCTGCATGGGTCTGCCTAGGTCCTCTATATATAATTAGAGTTGCTTATCTTGGGGTTTTTGTGAAACTCCTAACAGTAGGAGCTGATGTGCCTCTGACTCTTTTGCCTGCCCTTAGGATTCTTCACTCCTACTAGGTTGTCTTGTCAAGCCTTGATATGAGGGTTTGCTCCTAGTCTTATTGCATCTTGTCGTGCCATATTTGGTTGATATCCCTGTGAGAACTGCTCTTTTCTTTTTTTTTTAAATATTTATTTATTATGAAATACAATATTCTGTCTGTGTGTATGCCTGCTGGCCAGAAGAAGGCACCAGACCCCATTACAGATGGTTGTGAGCCACCATGTGGTTGCTGGGAATTGAACTCATGACCTTTGGAAGAGCAGGCAATGCTCTTAACCACTGAGCCATCTCTCCAGCCCCCAGAACTGCTCTTTTCTAAAGGGACACAGCAGAGGATCTGGGGAAGATGGGGTAGGTGGGGGAAATGGGAGCGATGGAGGGAGGAAACTTCTGTTAGGATGTACTGCATGAAAGGCCCATAAGTAAAATGAAAAAAATGAGAAAAAGTAAAATGAGGGCTGAGATGTATGGGAGAAAGGTTCATAAGGTCTCCACTCTTAGCTGAGAAGCTATTGAAAGTTGGTGGCTTCTGGAGAAGGAAGAGTCAATTTTCTCTAAGGGTGTGACCAGGGCCCAGCAGATAGCCCCATGAGCTTGAGTATATGAGCAGCACAAACTATATTCACTGGATTATTGTTTGTAAAAAGGAGACACAAAGTATAAGGGGAGAGGGAATTGGTGTGGTGTTACAGGCAAGAATGAGGATGGATATGATCAAAACATACTGCATGCACCTGTAAAATTCTCAAAAAGATATTTTAAATATATGTTATAGCAAAAAATATATTCCTCATTATGCCCATGGATAAATGCATTCTGCACCCCTCATCTGAGAAGCTTTTATTTGCAGTTGATGGAGATTAACACCGAGACACATAACTGACCACGGGGTAGAAACTAAGTTGCAGAATGCTCAACCTTAAAGGGAACATACACACCATACATCTCCTCCTCCCAAGACTCAGAAGTCTTTAGGAAGAGGTGGTGGAAAAAGCACAAAAGCCAGAATCAGTAGATGTCTTTTTTTTTTTTTTTTTTTTTTTTTTTTACAAACAAACAGTTGTGACTTTTATTGACAAGAAGACATTTCAGTTGTTGGACAACTTTTCATCACTGAATAGAGAAGACTCCCCCAAGGGGGAATACAGGGTGTCCTGATCACAGAGGGCAGCTGCACATATTAACTCATAGCATGCACAAGACCTGTGTATAACCAAGCCAGACAAAATCCCAGAACTGAAAGGAAATTTAGGCAAATTCTCCCTGTTTTAGCCTTGGAGCTAATGGGAATTCCTGGATGCTGGAAGAGGGAGACTCAGTTTTCTTTAAGAGTGTAGCACCTGGAATCAGGAGTAGTGGAACACACCTTTAGCATTTGAGGGGCAAAGGCAGGTGAATCTCTGTGAGTTCCTGATTTAGGCTAGTCTCCATAGTGACTACACAGTAAGACAGTGTCTCTTTAAAAAAATGAAGAAGTGCAGAAGTGCATTCTCTATTAAGTCAACCATGCTCCAGTTCTAGACCATGAATTCAAGAATATTCAGGCAACACAGATTGGTAGTAAAGGTTTTATAAAAAAGAGGGACACAAAGTTAAGTGGGTAGGGAAGAGGGGTCGATCTCAGAAGAGTTCAGTATGAGTCAAGTAAGAAACTCTCAAAGAACTAATAAAAGTTTCTTAAAAATAAAAGAATTTCTGAACAAAGGTACTCAATAGTATGTAACATCTGTGATCTTAAAAAAATAAAAAGTGTATTTGGATTTAGGAAATACGATTCTGTGATATCGTGTTTACCTAATGTATTGGGCTCTGAGCTCAAGCTTCAATACTGGGGGGAAAATGTTCTCAGGTCATCTTCCCTTCCAAACAGGCCCTTTCTCACTCCTTTTAAAGCTAAACTGGACCACATGCTCCATCTCTGTTTCTAGCAATAAGTCTGCCGTGAAAACCCCAAGTAGGGGTCAGAGTGGAGAGAGTCTCCTCCCAGGGGACTCCAGAATCTGCTTGACTGGTTTCAGGCCTGAGTGGGAAATAGACTCCCTTCCCCAAATCACCTACCCCATCCCTCCAGTTGTCCCGGACTCACCGAGGGCCAGCACCGTGGCAGAATGAAGTGACATGACTCAAGCTTCAGCAGTCTGACCCAGTCTGGAGCTGAAGCCCTGCAGTGGACACAGTAAGCAGGATGTGTGGGCTGGGGCTCATTACAAGGTTTCTCTATTAGTTTCCTCACATGAAGAGGAAGAGGTTTCTCCTCTGAGCTTTCTACTCTTTCCTTCAGTCACTGACTCTGAGAAGGGTTCAGATTCTAGGTTTATTTATTTATTTATTTAAGATTTCTGTCTCTTTCCCACCGCCGCCTCCCATTTCCCTCCCCCTCCCCCAACCAAGCCCCCCTCCCTCGTCAGCCCAAAGAGCAATCAGGGTTCCCTGCCCTGTGGGAAGTCCAAGGACCACCCACCTCCATCCAGGTCTAGTAAGGTGAGCATCCAAACTGAGGGTTCAGATTCTAAAAAATACAGCAGGCCTCTGAGTTCAGGTGCAATCAAACTCATTCCTCAACATATTTGTCTTGCAATAAATATGTGAGACACAGAAGTATAAGATGTACACATCAGTCCTTATTGTAGAAGTCAGTGACCACTGATATTTGGGATAGGCATTTCAACACCCAAAACTCACATTTCCTAATGTTTAAAATGAAAATCATAAAGCCTTCCCTGAATGTTTGTTGTTATGGTCTTTGGAAGAGCCTAAACAGATACTTGACGTGTTAAATATGCCCTGCTACAGACAATGGCCTTTCGTATTAAATAATATTGGTGTGTGTGTGTGTGTGTGTGTGTGTGTTTCACAGTGTGTGTAGCAGTCAGAGGACAACTTGGCAAAGTTGTTCTTTCATCCTACTATATAGGTCCTAGGGATGAAACTTGAGTTTTCAGATTTGGGAGCAAGCATTTTTATCCACTGGGCAATCTCATTGACCCAGATGATATTTTTAAGATTTACTTTTATTTTATGTGCATTGGTGTCTCACCTGTGTGAGGATGCTGCTTTCTCTGGAATTGGAGTTGCAAACAGTTGTGAGTTGTCAGGTGGATGTTGGGAATTGAACCTGGGTCCTCTGGAAGAGCAACTAGTGCTCTTAACCATTAAATTATCTCTCCAGCCTGAGATGATATTTTTTAAAGATAACAAATATTGCCAGGAGTAGAGAAATTGGATCTTTTTCATACTGTTAACAGGAACCCAGGGCCCCAACTGTTATGAGAAAAGCTGCCTCCGAGAGAATGAGTCACAATCATTCTCAGGGACCTGAGGCCTCCTTCCATGCCACTGATGGAAAAAATGTGTAAATCAGAGGGGAAAAAAGCTCTTCCTCTGCGGAAATAGCATGAAGATTTCACAAAATAAGAAATTAAAAATAGAACCCAAGTAAGGGGATAAAAGAAGTATGGAAGTGAGCTGTCAGCACTTATAGAATCATTGCAACACTATTCACAAGAGCCATGATGGGGAAATTGTCCAAAGAATGGCTGGACCTTTAAGAAACGGCTTGACCCAGTAAACAACCCCAGAAGGGAAGGCACTGCATTGTTCCCCTCACATGAGGTATGTTAAGTAGTCATATTCAAGCTGCACATTCCGATCCATGCCTGAAATTCGTGCACTTGGGAGGATGAACAGAAGATCACCATGAGTGCAAGGCCAATCTTCACTACATAGTGAGTTCTAAGCCAGTCTGAGCTATATAGCAAGAGTCTGTCTCAAAACCCATGAAGTAGTTAAAGAAGTCAAATTCATAAAAGCAAAGTTTAGAATGCTGTCTACCAGAAGGAATAAAGTGGGGAAGGTATCTATCAATAGACAAAAATGTTAGTCAATCAGTAAGAATAAGTCTAAGACAACATAATACCATAGTCAATAAAACAGAACTGCACAGTTAAAATGTTAAAAGAACAGGTTTTATCCTTTTCTCTGATTTAGCTAGGTTTTCTATTGCTGCAATAAAATATGAACAAAAGTTATGTGGAGAGAAAGGGGTTTATTTCATCTTAGACTTCCACGTAACACTATCACTGAAGGAAGTCAGGGCAGGAACTCAAGACAGGAGCCTGGAGGCAGGAACTGAAACAGAGCCGGTGGAGGAATACCTCTTACTGGCTTGCTCTTATGGTTTACCCAGTCTTCTTTCTTTTACAGCCCAGAACTATCATTCTCACAGTGGGCTACGGCCATCTACATCCATCAGTAATCAAGAAAATGACTCAGAGCTTTACCCACAGGTCAATCTGATGGGTGCATTTTCTTAATTGAGGTTTTCTCTTCCCAAATTACTGTGGCTTGTGTCAAGTTGACAAAACACTAGCTAGCTCCCTATCCCTCTCCCTCCCTCCCTCTTTTGTTCCCTCTCACTTTCTGTTTCCTCCCTCTTCCTTTTTTCTCCTTCTCCCTTTACCTGTCCCCTCCTCTCTTTCTCTCTCCCTCTATACCTGTCCCCTCCTCCTCCCTCTCTATCCACTCATCCCTCTCTCTCTCCCTCTCTATATTCATGCAGTACTATTTGATGTGGGAGTGATTTCTTATTAATAAAGAAACTGCCTAAGCCCATTGATAGGCCAACCCTTAGGTGGGTGGAGTAAACAGAACAGAATTCTGGGAGAAAGAAGCTGAGTCAATAGGAGTCGCCATGATGTTCCCATGCCAGGCAGACGCAGGTTAAGATCATTCCTGGTAAGCCAGCTCGTGGGCTACACAAAATATTAGAAATGGGTTAGATTAATATGTAAGAGCTAGCCAATAAGAGGCTGGAACTGATGGGCCATGCAGTGTTTAAAAGAATACAGTTTCCGTGTAATTACTTCAGGGCATAAGCTAACCATGAGGGCGGCCAGTTGTTGGGGACACAGCACCGCCTCTCTGTATTACTACAACCATTAAAATTGGAAAGGGGAACTCAGCCTGCTTACAGGCTGAGGGTCTGGGGACACAGTGGTGAGTGCAATGACTGCAGGGGTTTCTTTGTTCCTCTGAGCCAGCACCTACCAAGCCTGCCCTTTTGTCTGCAAGGTCCTTGGCCAGCAAGTGGCCCTGATCCAGTACCAGGAGATCCATCTGGAGGGATAAGTGTGTGCCTGCCCGTCTGGCTGGACACCCTGGGAACGGAGTACAAGCACCCTCCAATCCTCTACACTTTCTAGCCATTCAGCAGGGCTTCTCCCTGGCTTTCTCTACTTATTCCATCCCAGCTTGTCCCCAAGCACTCCTTTCCATCTGTGGGGTCTTTAGATCCACAACCACAGCCTACTTCAGGGAGGAGGGAATCTGAGAGCCAAGTCCAGTGCTGAGGGGACCTAAAAGAGGGAAGAACAAGAAAAAAACCCAAGTACACAGTTAGCCACAGCAAAGATCAGACAAAACCATCAAGACTCTCCTGACCACATTTGAAGGAAGAGATGGGCAGGTGCCGATGCAAGAATTCCTCCAACAACCTAAAAAGCAACATGATAACCCCAGAAT
Organism: Microtus obscurus; assembly: GCA_963919715.1. Lineage (NCBI taxonomy): Eukaryota > Metazoa > Chordata > Mammalia > Rodentia > Cricetidae > Microtus > Microtus obscurus. The sequence continues at coordinate 3,075,378 of CAWTZC010001519.1, read as the reverse complement.
TCAGTGATCATGCAACAGGAAGACTTGAACACCCTAATTCAGAAGAAGTAGAAGAAATTGACTTTAAATGTAACATTATGAAAGTGATAGATAACATTAAACAGGACGTGAAAAACTCCTTTAAAGAAATGGATGAGGGCTCACCCCCAAGCTGAGTTAACTGAGTGCCTCTGCGGTCCACGTCCCCGCGAGAGGCTGAATCGCTGAAGTGGCTAAGCTGCGGAGCGAGGGCCACAGGCCTGCTGCGCCCGGGTGTGTCTGGCACCACAGAGGAGGATCTGCCTCTGCCCTACATGTGCCTCAGCCAATCCCATGGCCTGGGAGTGCCATGCCCAACTGCTCTCACCTGCAAAGCCAGACTTAATATGCCAAGTACAGGATGCCAAGCCCACAGCTGCCCAAGGAGGACACCATCAGCTTGGCCTCCCGGTCTGCACTGAGCAGATACCTCTGATCCCTGGGCCAAGCAGAAGGCAACTGTGGGCAGCCTGAAGGGCTGGCTGACTCAGAGTCCACCAGCCTTGCTTCCAGCTCGCCAGCAAGATGTGGACAGCCTTGGTGCTGGTTTGGATTTCCTCCTTGCCCTTATCTAGAAGCCATAGAGTGACTGAGGAGCCGTGACACTTAGTAGCGACCAAGGTGCGGCCTAAAGCCGTGAAGCAAACTGTGACTAGGGACACAGGTCCGAGAACAGCCACAGTGCCGCCTGCTCCTGTCACACCGACCACGGGGACCTGGGCAGCTATCCCGAACTCGACCAGAGTGACAGCAGAGATGACAACGCAGTGGACAAACACGAGCACTCTGACCACCAGAGAAGGCACGACGGGCAGCATGACCTCCAGTTCCCTTACACCACCTCCATCATCAGGGCCCGCGACTGTGGGGCCATCTCCATCCACCACCACTGCTGGACTTCCCTCTCACAGCACACCACATGCAGAAGTGCCAAGTACAGATGCCAGCATATCACCAAGAACAGCCACAGTGGCAACAGTGGCCCCACATACCATGACTTGCTCTAGGCACCATAAACACTCTGAGTCCTGCCGAAAGCACACCTACTAACACATCCACCATGAGCCCCATCCCCACTTCAGGTGCCCAAACCCAAGGTACCATCATCCAGGTGACAACAGAACAGCCAGTACATAGCACAGCTGGCAGCTCAACACCTGGTCCTTCAAATATCACCCTGGAGCCCACCACCACCTGCTCTGTGGCTTCAACGTCCTCGGCAGTAGTGACCACCACTCAGATACAAACCAAGGAGCCAACTGCCAGCACAATGCCAGTGCCTCCTACCAGCCCAACCCCGGAAGTGGAAGCCACAACCCTCACCACGCAGCCAAGCCCTGCATTATCTACCCAGGGGATAAGTGGGCCAGGCACACCCCTGACAACAGAGCGGGTGGAGACCAAAGCCACAGCTGGTACTGCCTCTGCTGGACCAACACCCAGGAGCTCCGGGGACCCTAAGGTGCCAACCACAGACTCGTGTCAGCTCGGCACCCAAGGCCAGTACTTAGTGATCACTCCTGAGCCCCTCACCCCATCCTTAGTGAACAAAATGTTGCTTCTGGTGGTGCTTGTTTTTTGGGGTGACCCTGTTCATCGCAGTCCTAGAGATGTTTGCCCTGCAAGCCTACGAGAGCTACAAGAAGAAGGACTACACGCAGGTGGACTACCTGACCAATGGCATGTATGCCGACTCGGAGATGTGAACCCAGAAGGCCGGCCTCCTCCGTGGCCTTCTGTTTTGTCTCAGACCAAACCAAGTGCTTCCAGATCCTTTTGGTGCAATTTCGGAACTGTGCCAGATACGTAGACACACGTAGCTGCTGTCAGACCACTCCAGGAACAGGGGAGAGCTGCCTTTTCATAGTTATTTTTTTTTAAATGATCACATATGCAAGCGTGACCACGGTCAAGGGGGCCTGACCCGTTTGGCTGTCGGCGTGTGAGATTTGACCAGAATTAAAAGCGGAGGCTGCTCTCAAAAAAAAAAAAAAAAAGAAAGAAAGAAAGAAAGAAAGAAAGAAAGAAAGAAAGAAAAGAAAAGAAAAAGAAAAAGAAATGGATGAGAGGACTAGCAAAAAGGTAGAAGAAATGAATAAATCCCTCAAATATACCCAAGAAAACCGAGAAAAAAACAATCAAACAGGTAATGGAAACAGTTCAAGACTTGAAAACTGAAATGGAGGCAATGAAGAAAACACAAACCGAGGGATGGCTAGATATGGAAAATCTGGGTAAACAAACAGGAACTACAGAGACAAATATAACCGACAGAATACGAGAGATAGAAGAAAGAATCTCAGGCACTGAAGATACTGTAGAGGAAATAAAACTGGAGGGGGGGACAGAGTAACATAAAATCCTAAAGGGACTGAATAGATAAGAGACAGACCTAGGGTTTGAGGTCAGATAGATACCTTTATGTCAAGACCAGAAAAGGCAGCGCTTTGCATGCCATGAGCCCAGGGAGAGGAGAGCTATCCTCCCTCAGCATCTCTAAGGTCTTCTGCATCTGAAGACAGGCATGGTGACTCCTGTGCACCTTGCCACTTCCTGACACTGGTGGTGGTTGACTAAACAGTTTGTGTTCAATATTCTTCCTAATAAAAACCTAGCTCTGTGTAAGTAGCTCTGTTCTGAGCCTGGGAACATGAACAGGAAGGAAATGAAATTTTTTTAATATTTTTTTTATTTATTCTGTATACAATATTCTATCTGCATGTATGCTTACAGGCCAGAAGAAGGCACCAGACGTTATTATAGATGGTTGTGAGCCACCATGTGGTCACTAGGAATTGAACTCAGGACCTTTGGAAGAGCAGGCAATGCTCTTAACCACTGAGCCATCATTCCAGTCCCAGGAAATGAAATTTCAACTGAAACATTTCAACAGTCCAACCTGTGGTTCACAGAAGTCTTGATCTTGCAATGATCCTACCTAACCACGCAGCCCCAGCTTTTCCAAAGCATCTCATATCACCAGTATGGCCAAATAATACTCATGGTGAAGTAAATTTTATGCATTGAGGGTTACTGGTAATCAGTCCATTCTTTAATAAAAGAGGGAGTGGTTTCACAAGACCTTTGCCCTCCTTTACTTCTATCATTGGCAACAACATCATCAGGATGTAATGTCCGTAAGTCACACATAGAGTCACTGTAAAACAGAATGGACTAACATTAACCAAAACACTAACCAAACATGAGAGCTGGGTCCCTAGAAAACTGCTGAGTTGTTAAACTTGAAACTTTCCGAACTTGGAATTCCTACCCCTCCCTCCTTCGCTTATTCCCTTACTCTCTACTTCTGCACTCCCTCTCTTGGTTCTTTCAGTAGTAAGGAATAAGTTTAGGGTCTCCCACATGCCAAGCAGGCACTCTACTGTTGAGTTATAGCTCTAAACCCTTTAAACTTTTTATCTTTTTAACATATTTTTTCATTTTTGTTGGATGTGTATGTTTTGGCTGTATGTATGAAAATTAAAAAACGCAGTATAAGCCAACTCCTAATGACTTATTGTTATACCTGTAGATTACCATGTATCTCAACTCAAGCCTCAACAGAGAAATTGATAGACTCTACAGAACGGAACTAAATTATATATATATATATATATATATATATATGCATTCTTTTTAATGTCTCCTCCTCCTCTTTTGCCTCTTTCTTTTTCTCCTTCATTTAAAGACATCATGTCATATAGCTAGGCAGCCTTTAATTCACTTTATAGTCAGAGATGACCTTGAATTCCAGATCTGCCTGATTTTACCTCCCAAGTTATGGAATGGCAGGAATGTGCCACCAAGCAGTGTTGGGTTTGTTTCTTTGCTTGCTTTTTTGTTTATACACATTGAATAAAATTAGTGATACCCAAATATTCATAGATGTAGAGACATCCACTGGAGCATAGTCAACCTACCATGAATCACATCCTTAGAGTAAACTTACTCTCCCTCTCATGGAAGCCATCAATTGCCAATCAAACCTAAGTTGGAAGTGGGACCTAGAGAGCCTTTACCCCATCCATACTGGACTTTCAACTGGCTTGATCTTATGCAAGTCCCCAAAGTTCATGACCTAATAGCCCTGTCTGTTCAGCATTTCACAGCATTCCTCCCATCTTCTGGCTTCTTTTGTTGGCAGTTTGTGTATTACAGTTACAAAGAAAGAATCAATAGCTTTATTATTTATCTTGAAAGGTAATCTTATAAGAAATTTTAAAGGAATCACAAACCTAAACTTTTATATATGGAAAATATTTAGATTCACTTTAAATCTTTAGGGTGCATACCCACTCATCAATAGTTCCTTATATCAGGAGGTTCAGGGCAAAATAGGTACAAGGAATTAATCACCACCTTTGATCACGAACCAATTCTAGCAAGGAAAGTACGTCATCTAGTAAAACTTGGGCTGCTTTGTGTTTGTGACCCGAACCTAATGGATCTATAATTTAGCTATATGCCCTTGTAAATTTTAGATTATTTTCTATGATTTTTCATCTCAAACCTATTTGACCAAAATATCTAGTCTAACCTTAAGTTATTTTCAAAGCTTTGTTTCAGCTATGATGCACTCCAAAGCTTGTGAACACACTTCCCAACATTAAGACTAGAAGAATTTAAACTAGCTGGGCTACGGGGACTCAATTATTTTTTCTAATTATTGACCTGAGCAACAGTCTGCATGGCTCCTCAATAGAAACTCATGTGTCGTAGGTGTGTGTCACTTCCTTGTTTGACTTTTTATCATGAAAATTCAATTTAAACTAACATTATTATTATCAATTAGAGAGTACAATTTAAGAAGAAATAATCTTCATAATAATACACTGGTAAAAATATCCAATAGAACAGGATGTTTCCATGAGATAAGCACACTACATTACAGGCAGTGATAATCTCCCCACACGCATTCACACCATGTCAGATACCAAAGAAAGATAGCAGTGGCAAACATGTAAGGGCACAGCAGAAACAGAAGACAGTCTGTGGTCTCCGGGACCTTGCCTATCTGAGAATCACCCATCAGGGATTTTCCTCCTCTTTGACTGACAATTTTGACTTCAATTGCCACCTGCTCCTCTGACATGGTCACTGGCAAAATTGATTTAAAATTTTTTTTCTTGAGGTCTCCTCTGATACTCTTTTTATAAATTGAACAGTTGTGTGCTTTCCTCCATCAAAGCTTACATGTTGAATCCTAATATCGTGGAGGCCTGAAAGATGTTCTGTGGTTAGGCATGTTTGTTGCTCTTGCAGGAGACCCATGTTGGACAATCCACAGCTTCCTGCATTCTTGCCCTGAAGGATTCAACATCCTCTGTTGATATCCACAGCCATCTGTGCACACATTGTATAAACTCTCTCACACACGCGCACACACACACACACATACGCACATACTCTGTGAATAAGTGGCATAAATTCACACACATACATACAAAAATACTTTTTAAAATAATTTTTAAATTCCATTGAAGATTCTATAACATAGATATTAAAGGAAGGAGACTCTATGTTGGATAGCCCCCCACCCACCCCCGCAAGTAACAACAGTTAGAACTTCTGACCTTCCAAACTGTAAGTCAATAAATTGACCTTATCCTAAACCACTGCATTCACAATAATTCACTCAAGACTCAGTGGGGAATGAAACCACCAGCTGGAGAAAGGTATGAATGACTCTATTCACATGTTACCAACAAGAACTGGACACAAGAGAGAAGTCGTAAGCATTTTGTTTCTTCTCTTCTTTTTGTGATAGCACGCCTCAGCAAGTGGAACTTAATGGAGATAGGATTTATTATAGCTCACAGTTCCAGGTACATTATGGTAAGTTAATCACAGTGGTAGGAGTTTGAGACATCTGGTTACATTGCACCCACAATCAGAGAGCAGAGTGTGATGGATGCTTGCTGCTACTCAACTTGCTCTTTCTTTGTTTATTCCCAGATCATATCCAGGAAATGGAGACACCCACAGGGGGTGATTCTTCCCTCACAATGAGCAAAATCACGGTAATTCATCACAGATATGCCCAGAGACCCCTCTTCTAGATGATGCTAGATTCTCTCTAGTAGACAACACTAAACATCACAACTTTCATGCGGCCACTCAACATCATGGAGGGGGCTGCATATATGTCTCTGTTATGTAGTCATTTTTACTGCATGATGCATTTATACTTATGAGAATGCATAAACAGTCCTTTGTTCTATCTGTTCACCGCTAGAGCATGAGTTATTGCTTGGAGACTGACTGCTCTGTCTTGTCAAGTTAAACTTGTAAGAGCACTGGAGGAGTTTCACTGGCAGCCAGCCTGAATGGTAGGTGTTCTGAGACTGCTCGTACATGATTCAGAATGTAGTGAGAGCACCAGAAAAATCGAATTTCCCTTTAGATTCCTGATGTTTGGACTCTGATGGCAGCATGGGCCTAGGGAAGTGCTAATGTTCCCTTTTCTGTTCACAGAGGAAGAACTTGCAGCTGAGAAGCGGTGGGGTCCCAGAACTAGCAGCACCAATCTGAAGGAGGTGATAATGAATCAATCACGTTCTCATAAGTGTCTCTATATTGAATGTGACTGAGGTGTTTGAAATCTGACTGAGGGACCTGTCTTCTGCTAATCTGAAGAGCGCACAGACCTATGAGCTCCCTGCACCAAGTGGACATGCGACTTCTCTGGTTACACACACTCAGCTCAAACCATAGATTTAGGGGAAGTCCTTGAAAATGATGAGCATGTCTTCTGGTTTTAGTTTCAGGGCCATTCCCAGAGAAACTCCAGTCACACCAGCTCTTCTTTTTAACCAACTGCAGTGGGATCTCTGTGTTAAGACAGGAGAACAGCTGTAGCTTGGGCAGCCTGTGGGGGCCAATAAGACCCGGATTTATCACTGGTGCATGAATTAGCTTTTTAAAGCCTATAGAGACATTCTTTGCTCAGACATGGCAAAGTGGGGAGGGGTTTGGCCTTGCCTCAACTTGATATGCTAGACTTTGTAGACTCCCCATGGGAGGCCTCACCCTAAAGGAGAAGTGGAAGAGGGGCTGGGGGGAGGGGAGGTGGAAGTGAGTCAGAGGAGGGGGGGAGGGAGAACTGTGTTTGGTATGTAAAATTAAAAAAAAAAACTTTTAAATAAAAAAAAAAGACAAGCGAACAGATTCCGAGTATTAGGGAAGGATTTTCCTATGCCAGCTGTGCTGAACCAGAAACAGGGCATGAAGAGCAATAGGGTGCAGTGCTCCCCTACCTCATCCACCATCCACTCTTGGCTACACCTCGTAGATATGGATCCAGCCTTCCAGCCTGTAGCACATAAACCTGGTAATGGGAGAGCGCCCACCTGAGTTTTGTCATCCTTCTTCTCCCACAGCCCCTACTAAGTGGAGGCGTAGGTGGTCTACATGCCCAGGGCCAGTTCCCACCACAGGAAGGCTCCAACTAGCACTATCTTTACTAGGCCTAACTCTATAGACACTATATTTCTGAGACTTGAAATAACAGGTAAAGGTATAGGAAATGATGCTCTAGGCAGGGCAGTATGCTCCTTTCCTTTTTAGATTTCTCAGAGGAACAGAAGCACCCACTTGTCTCAAATTTCACTCTTCTTGCCTTTGGTCTTACCACATTGAGAAATTTTCCACACAATGAGCAATTCTTGCTGTGTCACAAGCCCCACCGGCCAAAGGAACGTTCACTACAAGGTGTCAAACTCAGATGACTCATTTGATTCTGTTTGTTTTATTATTATTATTTAATTGAAATTTTACATACCAGTCCTAGTTCCCACTCCCTCCCTTCCGTCTTCTCCCTCCACCTCCTCCCCCACTCCACCCCTATCCACTCCTCAGAGACAGTAAGGCTTCTTATGGGAAGTCAACAAAGTCTAGCATACTGCTTTGAGGCAGGCTCAAGACCCTTCCAACTATATCTAGGCTGAGCAAGGTATCTTTCCAAAGAGAACGAGCTCCAAAAACCCAGTTCAAGCAGTAAAGATAAATCCTGGCCCCACTGTCAGTGGCCCCTCAGACTGTCCCAGCCACATTCAAAGAAAAGTAGATTTTAATAGAGACTTGAGGTTCACAGAAAAAATGAACAGAAGGTGAATAGCATTTCTGATGTCCTCCCTGCCTTGCTCTGCTCCACCAGAGTGGTCTACTTTGTGAAAAAGCTACAGATACACATTGCTGTCATCAGGATCTGTAGCTCATATTGTGCTGTGTACCATGTAGATGGGGCAAATGTCTAGTGTCATGGATCTACCATTATGGAACCATACGAAGCGGTTTGCTGAACCCAAAAACATCTATAATCCATTTACTTCTCTCTGTATCTCGCTGTCTCTGTCATCTGTGTGTGTTTTTCTGTAGATAGAACATGTATTGTTATTTTTCTCATTGCTGTGGCAAGATACCTAAAAATGGCAATTTGAGGAAGGATGGGTTTGTTTTAGGTTGTAGCTCCAGGGTACAGAACATCATGGCAGAAAAGTTATAGGATCAGGAACATGAGTCAGCTGATCACATATCTGCCAGTCAAGAGGCAGAGGTGAATGCTGGTCCCTAAATCATTTTATTCTTTTCATTCAGTTTAAGAAGCCACAGTCTCCAACATTTGGGGCAGGTCTTTTCTGCTCAGCCAAATACTTCTGGAAATACTCTTATACCAGTGATTCTCAACTTTTCCTTTAATATAGTTCTTCAAGTTAAGGTAACCCACAATCATATTTAATTTTGCTACAGTTATGTATAGTGAGAGCTGTACAGGCCTGCTTTTCGCCCTGCTCGGCTCCCACATGGTTAGCTTTACACCCAAAATAGCAACACACAAATTGTATTCTTTTAAACACTGCTTGTCCCATTAGTTCTAGCTTCTTCTTGGCTAATTCTGATATCTTGATTAACCCATTTCTAATAATCTGTGTAGCACCATGAGGTGGTGGCTTACCAGGAAAGATTCAGCATGTCTGACCTGGCTGCTGACTCCATCGCGTCTGCCTCACTTCCCTTCTTCCCAGCATTCTGTTCTGTCTACTCCACCCACCTATGTTCTGACCTATCATGCCAAGCAGTTTCTTTATTAATTAACCAATGAAAGCAACAGATAGACAGATGACCCTCCTCCATCAGTTATGGGTCATAATGCAAATAGCTGATATGCAGAAAGTCTAATATGTAACCCCTGTGAAATGGTCATTTGACCTCTCCAAAGAAGTCAGGACCCACAGGTTAAGAACTGATGCCTTATGGGAGAGGGTAAAGGTGAGGGGAGAAGAAAGGAGAGGAGTGGAGAAAAACATACAGCTCAATAAAAAAAGGAACTGCTGCCTTATAGACATACCCAGAGGTGTGATTTCATGCTGTTACTAAATTCCATAAAGTTGACAATGAAAATTAACTATCACAGAACCCAAGGTTTCACACATGCTAGGCAAGCCCTCTGGTTCTGAGATACAACCCCAACTACTTGCTACTTCCATGAGTTTTGTCTAATTCAGAACATCTTACAGTTGAATCAGGTAATTTGTAATTTTTTGAGACTGGCTTCTTTCACTTAGTAATGTACATTTTTCTCCAATTCCATGAGCAAGTTTTGTGGCGGGGGGAATGGCAGATAGCAAGGATCAAGACTGCTTGGTTTTCAATGGAACAGAATTAAAGACCTGGATATCAATCCACACACCCACAAACACCTAATTTTTAACAAAGAAGCAAAAAACACAAAATGGAAAAAAGACATCATATTCAACAAATGGTGCTGGCATAACTGGATATCAACATGAAGAAGAATGAAAATAGACCCATATCTATCACCATGCACAAAACTCAAGTCCAAATGGATCAAAGACCTCAACATAAAACCAACCACACTGAACCTCATAGAAGAGAAAGTGGGAAGTATGCTTGAACATGTTGACACAGGAGACTACTTCCTAATTATAACCCGAGTAACACAGACACTGAGATAAAAATTAATAGATGGGACCTCCTGACACTGAGAAGCTTCCGCAAAGCAAAGGACACACTCAACAAGACAAAACGGCAGCCTACAGAATGGGAAAAGATCTTCTTCACCAACACCACATCGGACAGAGGGCTGATCTCCAAAACACACAAAGAAATCAAAAAACCATTCTTTTGATAAAAAAAAAAAAATCCAATAAAAAATGGGGTACAGAACTAAACAGAGAACTCTCCACAGAGGAATCTAAAATGGCTGAAAGACATTTAAGGAAATGTTCAGCATCCTTAGCCATCAGAGAAATGGAAATCAAAACAACTCTGGAATTCCATCTTACACCTCTAAAAATGGCCAAGATAAAAACCACTGATGACAACTTATGCTGGAGAGGATGTGGTGTAAAGGAAACACTCATTCATTGCTGGTGGGAGTACAAACTGGTATGGCCCTGTTGGATATCAGTATGGCAATTTCTCAGAAAATTAGGAAACACCCTACCTCAAGACCCAGCAACACCACTTTTGGGTATTTACCCAAAGGATGCTCAATCGTACCACAAGGCCATGTGCTCAACTATGTTCATAGCAGCATCATTTGTCATAGCCAGAACCTAAAAAACAACCTAAATGCCCCTCGACCAAAGAGCGAATAAGGAAAATGTGGTTCATTTACACAATGGAGTACTACACAGCAGAAAATAAAATAAGGACACCTTGAAATTTGTAGGCCAATGGATGGCTCTAGAAAACATCATATTGAGTGAGGTAACCCAGACCCAGAAAGACAAATATCATATGTACTCACTCATAGGTGGTTTTTAAACATAAAGCAAAGAAAACCAGCCCACAATTCACAATTCCAGAGATCCTAGACAACAATGAAGACCTTAAGAAAGACATACATAGATCTAATCTATATGGGAAGTAGAAAAAGACAGGATCTCCTGAGTAAATTGGGTGCATGGGGGCCATGGGAAAGGGTAGAAGGGGAGGGGAGAGTAAAGGAGAGAAGTGGAGAAAAATATATAGCTCAATAAAAACAAATTTAAAAAAAAAGATTGCTTGGTGTTATAAAAAATACTCTTGCCTTTGTAAGATATAGCTGCACTGTACCTGTAACTGCTACACCACATTGGCTCTTCACAGCCCATAACCACATTCCCACCAATCTGCATCCATCCCATTGTCTATAGTTGCTTCTCCTATGAATTTGATCACTTGAACGGGTGTTCAATGAAAACTTGGTTACTGAGATGTTAGAAGGGCTGCAGCTGGGGAGGCAGGGGCTAGCAGATCTCTGTGAGCTCAAGTCTACAGAGAGAATTCCAGGGCAGCCAGGAATGCACAGAGAAACCTCGTCTCCACAAACAAACTAACAAACAGCACCAACAGCTAAAGGGGCTGCAGAAACACTGGTTCTAAAGTCAAGATTTATAGGAAGTTCCTCCTCTGCTTCAGTCTCCCACAGCTTCAATGACCTAAGCAAGTCACTTCCCCTTGTAGACTAGCTTAGTCATGAGACTCTCCTTTCTTTGAAATCAACCAGCAAAGAGTCACCAGTTGCCCATCACAAGCTTCATGCCTGAAGTTGTGGGCTCAATTGAAGGTCTGTACAGCAGGAGTTTTCAGTGTATCTTGTTCACATCTTAGTGGATCAGGAAACTGGGATCATGGCTGGAAATGATACCAGGCTATAACTTTCTAAGGCCCACCTCCAGTGGCCCATGTCTACCAGTTAGACACTGTATCCCAAAGGTTTCATAGACTTCCCACTGGTCACCAAGTGCTGAAAACCTGAGCTCATGTCAGTCACAGAAAACATGCTGTTCTAACTCTCCACAAACAACCTAACCTTAAGACCTTCACCCTTCGCCCACCCATGGAGACAGTGGGGCTGATTCTTTGGGAGCTCACCAAGGCCAGCTGGACTGTGACTGAAAAAGCATGGGATAAAACCGGACTCTCTGAATTTGGCGGACAATGAGGGCTGCTGAGAAGCCAAGGACCATGGCACCGGGTTTTGATCCTACTTCATGTTCTGGCTTTGTGGGAGCCTACCCAGTTTGGATGTTCACCTTCCTAGACCAGGATTGAGGGGGGAGGACTTTGGACTTTCCACAGGGCAGGGAAACCTGACTGCTCTGCAGGCTGGAGAGGGAGGGGGAGGAGTGGGGGGAGGGAGGAGGAGGGGGAGGAGGAGGAGTGGGAGGGAAATGGGAGGCGGGGAGGAGGCAGAAATTTCTTTTTTTTTCCAATAAAAAAAAAAAAGACCTTCACCCTTTACTCCGTGGGAACTTAGCAACCTGAAACCCTAGTATCACCAAAGGAAGACATACCCAAGCTCCTCCCAGAAACTAGCACGGATCTCTTGGAAGCTAATGGTAGTCCCTGTACCATAGGGAGTACTAGCTGTATATAAGGTTTGCTTTGTTGTTGTTGTTTTGTTGTTGTTTGGTTGGTTGGTTTTTTGTTTTGCCTTCTCTCTCAATGCCCTTGTTCTGTACTTAAACACAGAAAATTTTTTACATGGGAAAATTTATTTTCTTATCTGTTCTAGTTCCATTTCTATTGCAATGATTAAAGATCCAGACAAAAAGCAGATCTGGAGAGAAAAATACTAAATTTTAGGCCGCAGTTTCAGTTTACAGTCCACCGCAGCTCAGAACTCACTGTGGCACAAGTTTGAAGCACCTAGTCACATCATATCTATATTTAAGAACAGGGAGAAATAAATGTCAGTGTTGGTTTGATTTCTCCACTCTTACTTACTTCAGGAGCCCCTGAATAAAGAAGGGTGCCACCCACTGCCAGCTGAATCTTCACACAAGTCCCCAGTACCTGCCCACAGACCAGCCCAATGTAGAAAATCCATCAATGATAGTATCTTCCCAGATGATTCTAGGTTTTGTCTAGTTCACAATTTAAACTAATCATCATACCCTCTCTGGACATTAGAGTCGAACTTGTGGCTATGCAACTGCTGGGTGTGTCCAACTCAAAGACATCAGCTGTCACCATGATAAAATCCTGAATGGTCTACTGTTGTGGAAAAAGATGGATGGCTTTGGCATTGTTCGGGACCCTAATGATATCCAGAGCATCGTTACCCTTGATTTGAAATGGTCTTTTCAAAGCTAAAGAGATGGTTTTGTGGCTAAGAGTGCTTACAGCTCACACAAAGCATCAAAATTCAGATTCCAGTGCCCATGTTTGGTGTCTCACAGTCACCCGTAACTCTAGCTCCTGGGGATCTGATGCACTCTTCTGACCTTGTCAGATACTAAAAACATACACATGTGCGTACATACACACAGACAGACAGATAGACTGACTGACGACAGACAAAGACAGATACATATATGGAGAGGTACACACAGAGAGAAACAGAGAAGGAGGGAAGAGGAGTGGGAGAGGAAAAAATGAGATATGTACATAAAAACAAGTATCTCTCCATCTAGACAAAATCCATGGGACCCAGAAGGTGGCCACGAGGGTTACTCTAAAGAGGAGTTAGAATCTAAAGTCCCAAATACAAGTTCAGACTCCAAGATCATTTCCACAGTCACCCTATCACCCTTTGTCCCTCTAACACCACCTCTCTTGCCTGATATGGGCCAACCTTCACAACTTATTCTAAGGACTTGCCTGCCCTTCTGTTCTCAGGCTACATGGACTCAGTCCTCAAAAGAAATTCAGACTTTCAACAGGATTTCACTCAAAAATCTGGGCTTGACTAAAACAATCTTATACAATAAAGGATCGTCGAGAGGTACTATCATCCCTGACTTCAAACTCTATTACAGAGCTACAGTATTGAAAACAGCTTAGTATTGGCATAAACAGAGAAGTCGACCAGTGGAATCAAATAGAAGACCCTGACTTTAATCCACAAACCTATAAACACCTGATTTTTGATAAAGGAGCTAAAAGTATACAATGGAAAAAAAGAAAGCATCTTCAACAAATTGTGCTGGCAAAACTGGATATCAATCTGTAGAAGAATGAAAATAGATTCATATCTATCGCCATGCACAAAACTCAAGTCCAAATGGATTAAAGACCTCAATATCAGTCCAAACACACTGAACCTGATAGAAGAGAAAGTGGGAAGTACTCTACAACACATGGGCACAGGAGACCACTTCCTACGTATAACCCCAGCAGCACAGACAGTAAGGGCCTCATTCAATAAATGGGACCTCCTGAGACTAAGAAGCTTCTGTAAAGCAAAGGACACTGTCACTAAGACAAAAGGCAACCCACTGACTGAAAGAAGATCTTCACCAACCCCGCAACTGACAATGGTCTGATCTCCAAAATATATAAAGAACGTAAGAAACTAGACTTTAAATTGCTAATTAACCCAATTATAAAATGAGGCACTGAGCTGAACAGAGAATTCTCAACAGAAAAAGTTCAAATGGCCAAAAGACACTTAAGGTCATGCTCAACTTCCTTAGCGATCAGGGAAATGCAAATCAAGACAACTTTAAGATACCATCCTACACCTGTCAGAATGGCTAAAATCAAAAACACCAATGATAGCCTTTGCTGGAGAGGTTGTAGAGAAAGGGGTACACTCATCCATTACTGGTGGGAATGCAAACTTGTGCAACCACTCTGGAAAGCAGTGTGGTGGTTTCTCAGGAAATTCGGGATCAACCTACCCCTGGATCCAGCAATACCACTCTTGGGAATATACCCAAGAGATGCCCTATCATACAACAAAAGTATATGCTCAACTATGTTCATAGCAGCATTGTTTGTAATAGCCAGAACCTGGAAACAACTGAGATGCCCTTCAATGGAAGAATGGATGAAGAATGTATGGAATATATACATATTAGAGTACTACTCTGCAGTAAAAAACAATGACTTCTTGAATTTTGCATACCGGCGGTGGTGGCGCATGCCTTTAATCCCAACACTCGGGAGGCAGAGGCAGGCGGATCTCTGTTGAGTTCGAGACCAGCCTGGTCTACAGAGCTATTTCCAGGACAGGCTCCAAAGCCACAGAGAAACCCTGTCTCGAAAAACCAAAAAAAAATTAAAAAAAATAAAAAACAAATGGACGAAAATAGAAAACACTATCCTGAGTGAGGTAAGCCAGACCCAAAAGGAGGAACATGTACTCACTCATATTTGGTTTCTAGCCATAAATAAAGGAGCCTATAATTTGTGATCCTAGAGAAGCTAAATAAGAAGGTGAACCCAAAGAAAAACATATAGGCACAGTCCTGAATATTAACCTTCATCAGGCGATGAAAGGAGACAGAGACAGAGACCCACATTGGAGCACCGGACTGAAATCTCAAGGTCCAAATCAGGAGCAGATGGAGAGAGAGCACGAGCAAGGAACTCAGGACCACAAGGGGTGCACCCTCACACTGAGACAATGGGGGTGTTCTGTCGGGAACTCACCAAGGCCAGCTGGCCCGGGTCTGAAAAAACATGGGATAAAACCGGACTAGCTGAACATAGCGGACAATGAGGACTACTGAGAACTCAAGAACAATGGCAATGGGTTTTTGATCCCACTGCACGCACTAGCTTTGTGGGAGCCTAGGCAGTTTCGATGCTCACCTTACTATACCTGGACGGAGGTGGGTGGTCCTTGGACTTCCCACAGGGCAGTGAACCCTGACTGATCTTTGGGCTGACGAGGGAGGGGGACTTGATCGGGGTAGGGGGAGGGAAATGGGAGGCGGTGGCGAGGAGGAGGCAGAAATCTTTAATAAATAAATAAATTAAAAAAATCTGGGCTTGATCTGGCTTTTCAGCATGGTCCTAGCTAGGGTCAGGGGAACAGGAAGCCTAGATAGATACTGTCTTTCGGTCACTATCTGTTCTCCCCATGAATTAGGGCATCCCCATATCATGAACACAAGCAGGACTTGGATCTAGGGGCCTATCTTCCCTGTGCCCAAAACTCACACCCTACGGGCTCTCATAATTCTATACTTTACCAAGGGAAAACCAGGAAGTAAACACAGGAAGCATTGTGCTGTCTCCCTAGCCTCACCCTGGCCAACAGTTGTACAGGCTATGGCCATCAGATGTTCCGTCATAACTACCTATGGTTTTCTTATCAAGCATTTCCCCTTTCTTAGAAAGTGTTTCTCATTGATTTGGTTCCTCCTTACCTTGACTGGGACATAGCAGAGAACTGTTCTGTTATAGTATCTTTGTGCCTGCCCACGTCCTCCATGAACACCATCTCTGACCCAAGTATCAGGTAACACTAGCTATCCTGACCTGCCAAGAGAGATTCTACTTGCCAAATCTGAAAGAGGGTTGAATTTAAACATGGCATCACTGTGCCAGGCATGCCTAATAAAATAGGGAACATTAAGTAAGCCACCTTTTCATGAAATCTTGTGTAGTTGTGTTCATTTTTCTGATCAACTGGTACATCATCACTGTCACGGCTATGGAGGGACTTACCAATGTGTACATGACACTTGAAATACGCAACTCAAGGAAACTCTCAGTCTGAAAAAGATACACAACAAACTTCCTCAGAAATTATTTAACTTGAAGTCGTACTAGACTCTTTAAAACTGAACCAGCCTGTAGCTGGAAAGGGTAGCTAAGTGATAAAGAATGTTTACTATTCTCGCAAGGGGACACCAACATCAGGAGGCTACAACTACCTTTAACTCCAGCTCCATGTGGCATGATGCCACTTTCTGAGCTCCACAGACACCTATATGTATATGCACTCTCACACAAGCACACACATAGACAAAAATAAAATCTTAAGTAAACAAGATAAACAAAAGTGGGCTTTGTTTATTATTTGGTACTGTGAAGCCACCATGTGGAAATTCAGGCTGGCATCTGGAATTCCTGGGGTAGCTGAGGTAAGCATAGCTTCAGTGAATACACACAGGCAAAGACTATACCCATATGACACCCTTTTGGTGACTATCTCCCCATCTTCTGACTCCTAGATTCTTTGGGCTCCCTCTTCTATAAATGTTCCTTTATATTTTAATATTTATTTGACTTTATCTTCATTTTTATCTTTATCTTTGCCTTCATTTATGCATACCACATACATGTAGTACCTACAGTAGCTACAAAAGGGCATCAAGTCCCCTGGAATTAGAGTTACAGACAGCTGTTGGAAGGCATCATGTGGGTATTAGCAAACATGAGGGTCTCAACCAAGAATGGCAAGTTCTCTTAACTGCTGAGCCATCACTCCAGCCCCTCTGTGGTGTTCCTTGAGCCCTGGAGGGAGTGATAAGCTGTCCAACTGAAGGCTGAGCTGTCCACCAACACTGACCACTTTGGACAGTTACATGTTTCTATGTCAATAGATGCCCACTGCATTAAAAAGAACTTCTCTGGTGGTTTGGCTTTATCTTTTTTTTTTAATTCAAAAATTTACACTTCCTTCCCTCCTCCCATTCCCCTCCCATTCCCCCATTCACCCTCCTTCCTCCCCCTCGCTCCTTAAGAGAGGGCCGGGTACCCTGCCTGCCCTGTGGGAAGTCCAAGCCCCCCCATCCATCCAGGCCTTGGAAGGTGTGCATCCAAATGGACTAGGGTCCCAAAAAGCCCAGAATATGCAGTAGAAACAGGTCCCAGTGCTATTATCAATGGCTTCTCAGTCCACCCCCATTGGGCTTTATCTTTAAGAAAATAAAAGAGATTCTAAGCACACATGTTGCCCAATCATGTTATTTCTCTAAATATATCTGTGGGACCACTTCATGGACTTAGAACTGTGGAAGGCAACAAAAAGAGCAGCTATTGTTTCCTAGCTCTTTCTACATTCCAGGCACATTTTAATCCCCTACAGGCAGTTTACTTAAATCTCACTACAAAACGCCATACCACCCAGAGTTGCTTCAAACTTACAACAGTCTTGCCTCCACTCTCAGCATCCCAGGATGTATCATGAGGGGCCGGCTTGTGGGGTTTCTGTCCTGCCCAGTTCCCACAGCTGGTAAGCCTCTAAAGAAAAATCACACAGAGTCTGCAATAATTATAAACTGATTGACTCATTAGCTCAGGCTTCTTATTAGCTCTTGTAGCTTATATTAACCCATTATTCTTATCTATGTTAGCCACATGGCTTGGTACCTTTCTCAGCCGGGTAGATTACATCTGGCTTCTTCTGTGGTCTGGGCAGGACTGGGGGGGAATGGGCTTCCTTCTTCCCAGAATTCTGTTCTTATTGTTCCACCTCTACTTCCTGTCTGGTTGACCCACCTATACTACATGCCTGGCCAATCAGCATTTATTTAAAGCATGATTGACAGAATACAGACAATTCTCACACACCACTGGGATCACAGGCATGCACCACAGTACCCAACCTCAATTTTTATTCTATTTTGTGAAAGGTGTTTCAATTGCTAGACTCCATTTATAGATGAGCACACTTTATAGATGAGTTCAAAGGGTTCATTCATTTGATCTGTGTTGTGCATGAAGACATGGGACCGGATTCCAACCTGCTCGGACGTTCTACCCTAACCTTTTACTGCTCTGCCATTACCTTTATTAAATGAAAGGGGGGAAACCAGTAGTAATCTAAGTGAGGAGGGGGTCCTTGCCTCCAGTAGTGAGTTTAGGTACATAAACTGAGATGGTGACCGTGGATACGTAAGCATACACACACATTCCTGCCTGGGGAAACAACCTGGGGGAAGCTTTGGCTCCCAGAAATATCTGATTAGGTTATTTTTTTTCCTTTAGTTTTAGTTTGTGTTAGATGAAATGGATTTGTTCACAGTTTTAGTCAGAACAGGAAGGAGAAAAAAAAACATCTATTTCTCTCCACCTTACCCTCAACCGTGCTTCTGTTTCTAGAGAAGATTAAATAAGTCACCAGTGGGTGAGGGCCCCAGGTAGAGCCCTGAAAGCCGAGTACCCTATTCAGATTCCACAGTGAAAGGAAATAACCGACTCCTGAGAGCCATCCTCTGACTTCCATGTGTGCACCATGGCACATGCCCACGCAGACTTACTTACACACACAGCATGTGCATGAATGCATATTAATAATGAGTATTTTAAAAAGAAATTACTAAAAAAATCCATGAAATATTTATATGCAAATTTCACCAAAAATTCCTTTCCTATGGGACAGTTCCACACATATCTCCCCTCACACAGCTCCCCCCCACAGCTCCCCACATAGACCTCTTCTCACACAGCCCCCCCCCGACAGCTCCCCACATAGATCTCTCCTCACACAGCCCCCCACAGCTCCCTACATAGATCTCCTCTCACACAGCCCCTCTATCCCATATTAGAAAATTCTGATGTCACAGGTCAGAATTTCCTAGAGAATTCTTAATTTTAAGGTCATGATACTATCTCTCCTCTTTTCTCTTTTCTTTTCTTTTCTTTTCTTCTTTTTCTTAAAAAGTGTAGCCATTAATCCCACATTTGCAAGGAGAAAGATCATTGACTCCACATTATACCCAAGTCAAAGCAAGCTTTATTCTGTGTACACCAGAGCTGGTTCAGTGGTTGTCTTTCATTAAGACAGGGTTCAAAAGATCAGCTAGGACCAAGTGCTCAAGCCCTTTTTATAGGCCAAAAGCATACAGGGATGGGGGATTTTGCAAGCAAGCCTGGTTACAGAAGTGAGACCAGGCCTTTAAGGAAATCTCCCTGTAAGATTTGTTACAGAATGGTCTATGACTATAGGGGTAGGGTGCTTCCCAGCTTATGTAATGCATGCTAAGTTTTACAGTAAGCAGAAACCTGACTAAGCTAGAATATCAAAATGGCTCCTGATTACAAAATAGATTTGGGCTAGTTTTCTAGTCTATGTAGTTCTAGCTGTCCTGAAACTCACTATGTAGACCAGGCTGCCTTGACTCCTTTCATGTCCAGTCTCTGTCTTGGGAATTTGTAGGTTTTGCATTATCTACTGATGAACTGATGTGAAAATCCATGAAACATGGCTGTGTTCAAAAGAATACTATAAATTGAAAAAGAAGTAGCAGAAATCAGCGGGGTGGTGGTGGTGTACACCTTTAATCAAAGCGCTTGGGAAACAGGCAGGCAGATCTCAGTGAGTTCAAGGCCAGCCTGGACCACAAAGCCAGGACTGTTACATACAGAAACTCTGTCTTGAAACACCCCCCCCCCCAAAAAAAGGAGCAGATGTCAGAAGACTCCAGTTGGCATCAATAACCATGTGATTCACTTCTTAAGAACCTCTCTGCATCAGTTAGTTTTGAAGGGTGAATACAAGTGACTGTTTTTTTTTATTATTATTATTTATTAAAGATTTCTGCCTCCTCCCCACCACCGCTTCCCATTTAAGGTACAAGAAGATAAAATGTTCTCTCCTTGGTGGAAATATGCACATCCTCTCATTTTCCTTGTTAACATATGACAAGACCTTTAAAAGTGTTCCTACCTAATTACTGAAAATGGTCATAAATCCATATAAATGCTTATATCCATTTAGATACGTGTTTAAAAACTAATTATGATAAATAAGTTCTGGTAAAAAAAAAGTCTTCACTGCAAAGATTAAAAACAACAACAACAAGTGACTGTTTTTTTTTTTGTTTTGTTTTTCACTTGTGTGTTTGTTTTAAGATTGGCTCTTGTGGGGATCAGGCTGGTCTAGAACTTGCTATGTGGTCAAGGAACTTGTGGTCTTCCTGCCTTCTCCACCTCCTAAGTTCTTTAGGGTGTTCACCATGACTTCCACTCTAGGCAGTAGAAGAGCTACAACTGAAGGCTTCCTTCATACTTTCTAAGTAAGCACTCTTCCAACTGAGCCACATCCCCAGCCCCAAGACGCCATTCTTCTCCATTGGGAAGGGGGTTATCATTTCATTGTTTGAGGTGGTTTTGCTACATAGTTCAAGCTGACTTCAAACTCACAATTCCCTGGTTTTCTGTACCATTGTGTTCATTATCAATTCATTTTGATTCTGACTACTTTGCCCCTTATCTATAAAGGCACTGCTGACTAACCATCCTGTGATTTGATCTTAACGGTCCTAAAGTACACCCGAGTTTACTTTAGACTAAGCCTTTCGCTGTTGAAAATAAAATGGATGGGGGCACTGGAGAGATGTCTCATGAGGTAAGAACACTGGCTGCTCTATGAGAGAATGGATATTTGATTCCCAGAACCTACAAGATACTTTACAACCATCTGTAATTCTAGTTCTAGAGGATCCAGCACTGTCTTTTGTCTTCCAAGGTCACCAAGGCACATGTGTAGTGCATAGACATAGAGGCAGGCAAAATATCCATACACATAAAAATTATTTTTAATGGATAGAGATGCAGTTTTGTGATAAAGCAAGTTGCCTTAGCATGTTCTAGCCCCTGAGCTTGATTTCCAACACTGACCAAATAGGGAAAAAGAGCAAAGAAGACAGAACATCTGTTTGTACCTTGGAGTCTCTCCAAGGCAGACAGAGGAAATTTTGCAATTTTAGAACAAGGAAGGAAATTCAGAGAGAAGTTCATGCTTGGGGTCACTATACAATGGCTTTAGGGTTTGCTGTTTCTGAAAATGAAAGTAGGAGTCAAGGGACAAAGAGCCGAGACGGAATGGAACCTGGAGGGTCAGCAAAGGAATAGAAGGCACAAAACTAAATAGGCAGAAACATCAAAGATGAACGATGTAGCCACTGAAATTATAAAACTTCATCAGTAGGTGAGGCTCACAGCAACTTGGGCTCAAGTGGGGAGAAAGGACTAATTGAAGCAGAGATAAGGTCTATCCTTCTCTTTGGTTTTAGAGAGGAAAACAAAAGACAGTGCTCAAACTAAGGCATAAAAATAAAATGGGAACAAAAAGGTCCAGTTACATTTGTGATTTCATCACTTAGGTGGCAGAGGAAGGAGAATCAAGAGTTGGGCATCCTGGGTTACATCTTTAAAAAACAAAAAACTGGGGATTGGAGAGATGGCTCGTTGGGTAAGAGCAGTTGCTACTCTTCCAGAGGATGAAGATTTAATTCACAGCATCCATACAGAGAATGCAACTGTCTACAACTTCACTTAGAGATGATCCAGGGTCCTCTTCTGGCCTGCCTGAGCACTAGGCATGAATGTAGTGTGGAGACCTACAAGCACGTAAAACATCCATGCACCAAAACATTTTAATGGCGCTCGAGAAATGACTCTGCAGTTAAGATCACATATAGGGGATCTGAAGTTTGGTTCCCAGCACTCTATCAGGTGACTGCTGTAATTGCAATTCCAGGGGTGATGCCCCCTTCTAAAGCCCATGAGCACCTGAACATACACACATTCAGACTCAGACACACAGACACATAAAAAAATCAGTTTTAATTAGCAAAGACAGTATCAGACATGCAGACATGGTGTTGTCTTACATGTATATAAATGGAGGGAAGATGTTAAGGGAAGAGGAAGGAGAGAGAGAGAATATGGAAAGGAGACAGGCACAATTCTAAACTGCTCTCCCTAGGGTCCTTCCTGTGTCAGATGAGAATTCCAATCTTCTAATTTTACAGTCTAAAATAAAATATAGGACTATTCTCCTCAACTTCCTTTTCCTCATACCTCAGCAGACTATGTGGATTCCTGCTCACAATTCTCCGAAGCTGGCTCGCATCTTATACCCTCCACGCTTCCACGCTCACCTATCACATGCAGCATTGCAAGAACTCCCCTAGGTCTCTCCTAAAATGATTACCTTTAATCTATCCTGGATAAGGTGGCATACTTAGTCTCTTAAACATTTCTCAATTCTCTTGAGAAGTGGGGCCATCCTGGCAGACAGGGTGACAGATGAAGTAGTAGCTATGAGGTGCCAGGAACGACACCCATGCACTGTGCCAGCCTAGTTCGCCTCTGAGTTTGTGCTCAACCAGATGAGAGAGGGTAATGCGCCAACTTCGTGTCTGTCATTCTTGGAAATCATTCCCTTGAGAGCAAGCCTTTGTCAGGAGCAGGAAGGAGAGGCTGGGAAGATGAGTCAGTGGGCAAAGGTTTCTAAGGAAGCAGGACAACCTGAATTCAATCCCTAACACCCCCCAAAGCCAGATATGGTTGCTCATATCTGCAATTCCAGTACTTTTACATTTAGATGAGCTGCCCAGGAGACAGGAGAATCTTTCAGAAGCAAGGAGACAGCAAGGGAGACCCCGTCTCATTGAGCTGAGAGGAGAGGACCAACACAGGAAAGTTTTCTTCTGACCTCCATCCACATGCCGCAGCATACACATAGCACACCTGTATTCTCTCTCACACACAAAATAAATTGCCAAGACCTCACCCCTAGCTGAGGAGCCATTGGCAACTGATGGTTTCTTGGAAAAAAAGAATTACTGTTCTGTGGAAGAATGATAGTAGGCTGTCTGTGCCCCGATGAATGACTTCTCACACATTCATTCATGGGCAGCCACTACCTGGACCTAGTGATTTAAAACAAACAAAAAAACTAAATACAAAACAAAATTAAAAAAAGAAGACATAAAACCGGAATGGAAGTATGTCAGGGGAAATCATGGGAAGAACTGGATGGAGGTAGTGGGGAATGGATATGATCTGGATACATTGCTTACATGTATGACATTTTCAAAGAGTAAATAGTATGAAAAATATATGTAGGGCTAGGTGTGGAGGAACACCTCTTTAATCCAAGCACTTAGGAGGCAGGGTCAAGAAGACCTCTTGAGTTCAAGGTCAGACCTGGTCTACATAGTGAATTTCAGGACAGCCACGACTACATAGAGAAACCATATCTCAAAGCATAAATAAATAAATAAATACATAAGTAAAGATGTGTAACTGGATCCCATGACATATGTCAGTCAATATTGATGTCAAGTCATGTGACGTTGCAAGCATCCCTCTGATACTTATTTTCTTAAAAATAAACAAACATGCTGGGAGATATGGACAATCTGACCATCTAACTGACAACCATTGAGTCAAACAGACAACCCAGCTATCCTTTTACCAACACAAATTACTTTGAATACTCTGCACAAACTTAAGGAAGCTGTGTAATAGTTGCAGCTGCCTGCTGTCAGCACACAACTCTGGCTCCTGAAGGTGCAGCCCCAGTCATTATGTTTGCGAAGTCTACAGTAGGCTGTCTCTCCAACCATTTCCACCCAGGCCAGTGGGGGAATACTTCTCCTGGTGCTCCAGCCAAGAGAATATTATGATCAGTGCAAAGGGGACAAAGCTGTAATTGGTGTGAACACTGTTGTGGGGTATCCACCAGAGAAGATGGCTACAACCATACTGGGTATTCAAGAGTCCAGTGTAGCCCTGAGTCTTTCTCAGGGTGAATTTTTAAACACAGAAATCATATCCTAGGTTGACATGTTTCAGTTAACAAGAATATTTAGCCAGAAACAGAACTACAGAGGTGGAAAAGCAAAATTAGTACATTTAGAGATTTTCCAAGAATTGTGGATTTTGATGGTTTAGGTCTTTGTTTTTATTTTGGCAGTGGATGCTGTCTATTTGCTGAGTTTTATAGCCTGGATGGTACCTCCATCATGGAATCAGTGTGCTAAGGTCTGGGAGCCTGTTATAAACTACAATAGATAGAGACATCGACATCACATGTTTATAAAAGTTGGTAAATTTAGACAAGCATCGTATATAGCTAAAGTTTACAGCATGAAGCGCTTTTAAAACAAATTTCATGCCAGGTGGTAGTAGCAGCGGTGCATACCTTTAATCCCAGCACTTGGGAGTCAAAGGCGTGCAGATCTGAGTTCAAGGACAACCTGATCAAAACAATGAGATCCAGGACAACTAAAGCTACACAGAGAAAGCCTGTGTCAAATAAATAAATAATTTTGCACATACTAACAATAAATACAAGAAGACGTCTTAACAAATATATACCACAAATTGGTTACTATAATGGAAGAAACTATCGCATTTATCTTCTTACACAGTAATCCATTCCCCCAGGTAAGTAGCAATGATCCACTCACATATCAAAGCTTATGATACAATACACTGCTATTAATTCCGGGTCCTCCTGTTATGCGTTAGATCTTTCACTGCTGGCAACTGTATCTTGGAAGTGTACTCACTGATGGAGCACTTAACCCACATGCGTGAGGTTCAATGCCCAGTGGAGACAAAATAAACTTTGCAATTTCTTCATATCTATAGTCTCCATAGTATCGATGGAGAAACAGAGGATCGTCGGAGACAGAAGGTCCAGTTAAAAGTCGCTAGACTGACGCACCCCACCACCCACTTTCCCATTGCCAATGCTTAATCTGTGTCTTGGGCTCCCTCTAATGGCCATAGTGGGGAAAATCCCTTTTAAGTATGAGTGCTGTGTCCATTCTGCCCCTTCCCCCTGCCCCGTCCATCCCATTCCCATATCGAATCCTCCTGTCACTTTACACTTTCTTCTGTTCAAACAATATACTCTTGCAAGCAACCCTGCAGTGGGACAGGCATACACAAACAGAACTTCTGTAAAGCAAAGGACACACTCAACAAGACAAAATGGCAGCCTACAGAATGGGAAAAGATCTTCTTCACCAACACCACGTCGGACAGAGGGCTGATCTCCAAAATACACAAAGAACTCAAAAAACCATTCTTTCATCGCTTCTCGGCCTTTTGGCTAAGATCAAGTGTAAAAAACCGTTCTTTTGATGAACAAATAATCCAATAAAAAATGGGGTACAGAACTAAACAGAGAACTCTCCATAGATGAATCTAAAATGGCTGAAAGACACTTAAGGAAATGTTCAGCATCCTTAGCCATCAGAGAAATGCAAATCAAAACAATTCTGAAATTCCATCTTACACCTCTAAAAGTGGCCAAGATAAAAACCACTGATGACAACTTATGCTGGAGAGGATGTGGTGTAAAGGAAACACTCATTCATTACTGGTGGGAGTACAAACTGGTATGGCCCTGTTGGATATCAGTATGGCAATTTCTCAGAAAATTAGGAAACACCCTACCTCAAGACCCAGCAACACCACTTTTGGGTATTTTCCCAAAGGATGCTCAGTCGTACCACAAAGCCATATGCTCAACTATGTTCATACCAGCAATGTTTGTCATAGCCAGAACCTGGAAACAACCTAAATGCCCTTCAACTGAAAAATGTATAAGGAAAATGTGGTTCATTTACACAATGGAGTACTACACAGTGGAAAAATATAAGGACACCTTGAAATTTGCAGGCAAATGGATGGATCTAGAGAATATTGATACTGTGTGAGGTAACCCAGACCCAGAAAGACAAATATCATATGTACTCTCTCATAAGAGGCTTTTAGACATAAAACAAAGGAAAAACCAGCCTACAAATCACAGTCCCAGAGAACCTAGACAACAAAGTGGGCCCTAAGAGAGACATACATGGATCTAATCTACATGGGAAATAGAAAAAGACAAGATCTCCTGAGTAAATTGGGAGTGTGGGGATCATGGGAAAGGGTAGAAGGAGAATGGGGAGGAAGGAAGGGGAGTGGAGAAAAATATATAGCTCAACAAAAACAATTAAATAAATTAAAAAAGAAAAGTAGCAGAGAGGCTTGCCAGGAAGAAGAAAGTTTTCAACAAAAGAGAGAGGTGGGTGAAAAAGAGTGATTTGGGGAAGACAGTCTTAAAACTGCTAAAGTCCTGTGCGTGCGTGCATGCGTGCATGCGTGTGTGTGTGTGTATACTCAGTAAACTTAGTAAAATGTGGTGATCTGTCAAATACTTTTCCAGGCTCCTGGTATCCATCAGTATAGACAGCAGACAGACAACCGTACTCTGGATGCATTTGTATTCTTGCAGGCAGACAGGAGAAAGATCAGAAGCCACAGACACAAAGCAGGACTCCTCCTTACCACGGCAGTGCTTCGTTGCAGTTCATCAGCCACTGTCAACCATAGCCAGAAAATACCAGAAGTAAAAAGACTATACCTTTTCAATCGCGTGTCTCTCTGAGTAGTTTGATGAAGTTTTGCTCAAAGTAATTCTCCCTCCAAACAATGCTAATAAGATATGTAAGGGGGGAACCCCATTCTCTATAACTTTTATTACACTGTTTTATGGTCGCCCTGTTTTATTTTTAGGGATGACTGGTAGTCCTTGGGCCTGGTTTATAAACTAAGCTTTGTGGTGGGTGCATAGTATATATATAGAATTCAATACGCTATGTGGTTTCAGACATCTGTTGGGTGCCTTGAAATGAATTCTCCACAGATGGCAGGCTGCTGTGAGCTTGTTCATTCTTCTTAAAGTGATCAAGAAAAGATGACACAATCGAGCGACTTGCTCGGGAGATCTGGAGAACCACAGACTTGCAGAGACTACAGGGAGCTGGGTCCTTAGCAAAGGCGTAGGAAGAGAGAAAGCATCAGGAGCTGACCCAAGGTCGTGTGGAGCCCTGTCAGTCTCTGCAGTTACCCTGAGAAAAATGGCAAGTATGCCACACTACTCCAAGTTGAAAACACTTTTAGCAATGAATCTTTTACCTAGACTTCCATTATAAGGCTGGACATACAAGAGCTCTCTCATTCCAGTAATGTTCAGTCTCAGCCATCTTCCTCAGCAGCCTCCAGCCCCTTCCCTCTAGGTGTCATGGCTGATGGTGGCTCTGCACTGAGTTGACCCCTGAGTACCTATCTTGAGTGGGGAATGTCTCACCAGGCTCCTCACAATATGTCGCATGGTGACCCCAGAGTTGTGCAGTGCAAGCTCACAGATCTATACATAGTGTTCCTAACATACTCCTTCTGGTGTCTGCAGTTTTGGGTCTCTTGTGTTATTTCACAGGGTAATACTATGTCTTAATATCTCTCACATGAAGAGCAGATAGTTCCCGGGTGGTGGTGGCACATGCCTTTAATCCCAACACCGAGGAGGCAGAGGCAGGTGAATCTCTGTGAGGTCAACACCAGCCTGGTCTACAGAATGCGTTCCAGGACAGGCTCCAAAGCTACACAGAGTAATCCTGCCTCGATAAAAATAAAATAAAATAAAATAAAAAAAACGCCCAGAAGAAGAACAGAAACACAGCAGCTTCGCCGATATCATTCTTAATAAATAAAATGAATTGCTACACAGGACCAGACAATTATGACAGGGTTTTAGACACCAGACTGTAACTATGTACAGTCTCTGAGATCAGATGAGGAATCGCAACCCAGCTGGCTCATTGTACCAGGAGCTCCCACAGCCAGCAGCATAATTATAGCAGAGGCACTAGACCTGCTGGGTGATTACCATGCAGTCATGGAGTCCAATGTGATAATAGCAGGGCTCCAAACATTGGCAGTAGGCAGTAACTGGAGACATGGTCATGGTCACAACTCAGAGACAGAAGGAAGCTCCTAAAACATCGAGCCCTAGGATGGTTCTGTCAGTCACCCAGCATCAGGCGTACCCTAAAGTTGAATGAATCTTCCCCCACCTTTTTTTTTTGATCTTAGAATTGTACCTTGCTCCTTTTACTTAATATCAAGAACTTTGCTAGTGAGTCATGCCCCTAACTTCACACTGGTGGGTTCTTTGCAGATGTCCTATTGAGCCATGTCCCCCCTCCCCTCACTGGGGAATTCTAGGTGGGTGCTCTACCACTGAGCCACACTCCCAGCTCCTCACTAGGGGATTCTAGACAGGTTTTCTACCATTGAGCCACACCTCCAGCCCCTCACTGGGGGATTCTAGGCAGGGGCTCTACCACTGAGCCACACCCCAGCCCCTCACTGGGGGATTCTAGGCAGGGGCTCTACCACTGAGCCACACCCCAGCCCTCACTGGGGGATTCTAGGCAAGGGCTCTACCACTGAGCCACACCCCAGCCCTCACTGGAGGATTCTAGGCAGGGGCTCTACCACTGAGCCACACCCCAGCCCCTCACTGGGGGATTCTAGGCAGGGGATCTACCACTGAGCCACACCCTCAGCCCCTCACTGGGGGATTCTAGGCAGGGGATCTACCACTGAGCCGCACCACTTACTCCCCATCCCCTACCAACACAAATCTCTTCCTCACACTCACATCCTTTGGTCTTGTGTTGTTTAACCAGGACCATCTGTGTGACCACGGATTTAAAACTCTACACTGGAGCCGGGTGGACTCACCAGTGGGTGCACAACTGAAAGCAATGATACCTCCTCCCCTAAAATCTATCAGTAACCAAAAGTTAAGCAGAGAAAAGTAGGGCATTGCAAGCCCCTCCCTCATCTATAACTGACTGATGACCCAGACTTGCACGGGTCCCAGTGCAGGTGACCACAGCTGCTGCGAGATCACGATTGCATGGTATTCTAGGGGCTTTCTAAAGCTATCGCAGCTTGAGCAAAGGTCCTCAAAGTAGAGATGTTGTTGGCATGGCAACCACCATGATAACTGTGGCTACGACAGGAATAAAGCGCCTTGAGGAGACAAGGCCTCTGATGTGAGGCTCTCCCGGGTGTCAGTGGCTAGACTGGTGATTCTTTTAGCAGGCACAAGGGATTTTTTTTTTTTGAGACAGGGTTTCTCTGTAGCTCTGGAGCCTGTCCTAGAACTAGTTCTTGTAGACCAGGCTGGCCTCGAACTCCCAGAGATCAACCTGCCTCTGCCTCCCGAGTGCTGGGATTAAAGGCGTGCGCGACCACCACCCGGCAGGCACAAGGGATTTAAAGCAGCCACAACAGTCATGATGACAGCCGAAGAAGCAGCTCCTTGATTGACAGTGCCCATGGTTCCCCAGGGAGTGACTATCTACTTCCAGTGAGCTTTCAGACCTGGCAGCAATGTCACTTACTGGCCTGTTGGATACTAGGCTTGGTAATCAAGAAGATAACTCATCTTTCTGATCCAGTCTTTGTCACTGTTCTTCCTGGGACAGTCAACCATCTTGATTCCAGGAAACCACTGATACATGTAGGCACAAGGAAAATGTCTAGACAGCTGTCAATCAAGCAGCTAAATTGCTGGCAGCTAGGAGAAATATTATAGTATCCTGGTTGAAAAGATCAGATATGGAAGTAATTAGGTTATGTCTGGGTCTGTGGCCCTATTGCAGCCAGAATCTACGTAGATGTCTGTGACTCCAGTTACTGTCAAAGGCAGTGCAGATGCCTCGGGTTTGGGCTGACACCTGAAGCTGCATTGGTTCCCTTGGGTCATTCTCCCACCAGGACCATGCAGACCAGGGTGGCCAGCATTGCTACCCATAGCCATGTTCACATCTGGGGCATGTCTAAGTCTGTGGTCCTGCTGCAGTCAGGATTTCAGCATCCACATAGCAAGCTGGGTGTGCATAGAGTTGTTAATTCCAGCTCGGAGTGTTCTGATGCCCTGTCCTAACCTCCACACACGTGCATAGGCACACAGGCAGCACACAGATGTGCCTGTACACTCATGCAAACACATCATAAATGAATAAAACACAGAACTTTAACATCAAGATTAAAAAGAAGGGAATTTGTCACTTGTGCCAACATGGATAAATCCAGAGGATACTATGTTATGTGAAATCTGTCAGAGGATGCAATAACTGCAAAGGCAGACGTCATGGGACA
This sequence comes from Microtus obscurus, assembly GCA_963919715.1. NCBI lineage: Eukaryota > Metazoa > Chordata > Mammalia > Rodentia > Cricetidae > Microtus > Microtus obscurus. The sequence goes on along the minus strand of CAWTZC010001519.1, from coordinate 3,044,919 downwards.
GAATAGAAAGTGTCAGAGATACCACTTAATAAATACATGATAACTGCTACATGAGGGACCCAGATTATGTGAACATAGAAAGACGGAAAGTAAAGAAGAGACTGTCAGGGGCTAGGAGGAGGGAGGGAGGTAAAGGGAAAAATGAGAGATGGGTGATAACAGTTGTGGATATTCTTTCTTGGGTGATTAAAATATTTGGAGACTGTGCCATCACCACCACAGTTCTATGCATAAGGTAAGAACGAGGACTTGTGTTCTTTCAGTCCTCTGGGAGTCGGAGAGATGACTCAGCAGTCAAGAGCACTTTATTACTCTTGCAGAGAACCCAGGTTTGTTTCCCAGCACCTACATGGCGGCTCACAACCATCTGTAACTCCAGTTACAGGAGATGCAATACCCTCCTCTGGCCTCTACAGACTCCTGCACATACCTGGCACACATACGAACATTCAGGTACACACATACCCATAAAATAATGACAAATAAATAAGTTAGTCAGCTGTAAGATATGCAAATGGTGTCCCAATAGAGTTGATCCAGACCTGTAGTCCCAGCTACCAGGAGACTGAGGCAGGAGGATTATGTAAGATCTACCATTTGAGGCCAGCCTTGGTGCTAGTAAGGTCAATGAAACAAATCTCTTTTTGGCTGGTACGCTGGCTCATTGAATAAGGGTGCTTGCCTCCAAGCCTGACAACCTGAGTTTAGTCCCCGGGAAGGAGAAAATTTGCCCTTTGACTTTCACATGTATGCTCTGAGATATGTATTCCCTCTATGCACACACACACACAAACACACACACTAAACAAACAAACAAACAAATATCTCTTTGAAGAAACAAGAATTTTGTTAAAGGCTGAGGAAGGTGTGGTGGCATGCATTTGTATGTAATCAAAGCATTTGGGACATAGAGGCAGAAGGATCAAGACATCAAGGTAATCTTTAGCTACATAATTAATTTGAGACCAGCCTGTGCAACATGAGACCTTGTCTTGAGAGGAAGAAAAATGAATGCACAGATGTTAGGCAGCTCTGGAAATCTAAATAAAGGCTGAAGAATCAAGCTCTGAAGCCAAGCTTTGTGGTTTATGCCTGTAGTCCCAACACTAAGAGGGTAGGCAAATGGATTGCCAGTATTTCAGAGGCAGTTGGAGCCCTGCCCTGCCCCCAACCAACCCTCAATCAAAATGACTCAAAGGAAGCAAGAGAGAGGATACAGAACCAAATAGGGCATGCTAGTGTGAAAGGTGCTCATGTTTAGGGCTGGGGGTGTAACTCAGATGTTAGACTCCTTGCCTAGGCACAAAGCCTTGGGTTTCATTCCCAGCACCACATTAACCAGTCGTGATGATGCATCCAGGTAATCCCAGCACTACAGAGGTGAAGGCAGGAGGGTCAGAAGTTCAATAACAGCCTGAACTCCATCCATGAGACACTGCATTCAGGGAGGATGGAATGAAAGAATGGAGGGGGGAGAAAAAGTCGGAGGGAGAGAGGAAGAAAGGGAGAGAGGGGAGGGAAGAAGAGAGGGGAAGGATGGGAACTGGCAACTAGGAGCACCTTTATTCCTTCTATCTCTGCCTTAACTCCCCCTAGAGAGTACTGCATAGGCCCAAAAGGAGCTGGAGTTCAGAACTGACTCTAAAGACAGCTCAATACATGGTAACAGTGAGCAAGCAAGTACTTTGGCTTCCATAAAAGGAGGCAAAGCAAGACTTCCCACTGAGCCCCAGATGGATGGAAATGTCTTTCCAAACAGGAAAGGAACGGCCATGTACAGAGCCAAAGATGGCAACCATGCTGTCTCCATGCACAGCCGTCAAGGTGATACCTGAAATAAAGGCTCCTGCTCCTCCTGCCTGCCCACACACATTCTGCCAGGTGCCCAGAGATGATATTTTTTAGAAACTAAGAGGCTGACAGACCTGTGGGTGAGAAGGTTGAGCTCCTCAACATTTTAATATGCAAGTTTTGCAAACATAAAGGTTGAAAGAATTTGACAGTTTCTATCTACTCATATTCTGCTTGAGTACTTTCTTTATTTATTTACTCATTTATTTAAGATTTCTGCCTCCTCCCCGCCACCGCCTCCCATTTCCCACCCTTCTCCATCAAGTCCCCCTCCCTCGTCAGCCCGAAGAGCAATCAGGGTTCCCTGCCCTGTGGGAAGTCCAAGGACCACCCACCTCCATCCAGGTCTAGTAAGGTGAGCATCCACAAACCATAGAGTACTTTCAATAACACCTTACCCTGCTTGGTTTTAAAATATAAAGTCTCAGGAGGGCTGTGCTACTGCTTAGAGACAGCAGGAGCCTTTTCGCCATGGCTGCCGGACCGATCTCCGAACGGAATCAGGCTGCCACGGTGTACGTGGGCGGTCTAGACGAGAAAGTAAGCGAACCTCTACTGTGGGAACTCTTTCTCCAGGCAGGGCCAGTGGTCAACACCCACATGCCAAAGGACAGAGTCACTGGCCAGCACCAAGGCTATGGCTTCGTTGAGTTCTTGAGTGAGGAGGATGCCGACTATGCCATTAAGATCATGAATATGATCAAGCTCTATGGGAGGGGCTGGAGAGATGGCTCAGAGGTTAAGAGCACTGCCTGCTCTTCCAAAGGTCCTGAGTTCAATTCCCAGCAACCACATGGTGACTCACAACCATCTGTAATGAGGTCTGGTGCCCTCTTCTGGCCAGCAGGCATACACACAGAGTATTGTGTACTAAATTAATTAATTAATTAATTATTTTAAAAAAAGCTCTATGGGAAGCCGATCCGGGTGAACTAAAAACCTGAACGTAGGGGCCAACATTTTCATTGGGAACCTGGACCCCGAAATCGATGAGAAGCTGCTCTATGATACTTTCAGCGCCTTTGGGGTCATCTTACAAACCCCCAAGATCATGCGAGACCCGGACACGGGCAACTTCAAGGGATATGCTTTCATTAACTTTGCTGCATTTGACGCTTTGGACGCAGCAATCGAGGCCATGAATTGGAAGTACCTGTGTAACCGTCCTATCACTGTGTCCTACGCCTTCAAGAAGGACTCGAAGGGCGAGCGCCATGGCTCAACAGCTGAGCGACTTCTGACAGCCCAGAACCCGCTGTCCTAGGCTGACCGCCCTCGTCAGCTGTTTGCCGACGCACCCCCTCCACCTTCTGCCCCCAACCCTGTGGTTTCATCCCTGGGTTCTGGACTTCCTCCACCAGGCATGCCTCCTCCTGGCTCATTCCCACCTCCGGTGCCACCTCCTGGAGCCCTGCCTCCCGGGATACCCCCAGCCATGTCCCCACCCCCGATGCCACCTGGGGACGGAGGACATGGCCCCCCAGCAGCGGGAACTCCAGGAGCTGGACATCCTGGTCACGGACATTCACATCCTCACCCGTTCCCCCCAGGTGGGATGCCCCATCCAGGGATGTCCCAGATGCAGCTGGCCCACCATGGCCCCCATAGCTTAGGACACCCCCATGCTGGGCCTCCAGGCTCTGGAGGACAGTCACCACCCCGGCCACCTCCTGGAATGCCGCATCCTGGACCTCCTCCCATGGGCATGCCCCCCCCCCAGGTCCTCCTTTTGGATCTCCCATGGGTCATCCAGGCCCCATGCCTCCGCACGGTATGCGCGGGCCTCCTCCGTTGACGCCCCCTCATGGATACACTGGTCCTCCAAGACCCCCTCCCTACGGCTACCAGCGGGGGCCCCTCCTCCACCCAGACCCACTCCACGGCCCCCAGTTTCCCCTCATGGTCCACTTCGGGGCCCACTTCCTCAGTAAATTGCCATCCTTTGTCTCCCCCTTACACCCTCCCAGTACCGCCATTTCTTGGACCAATCAGAGTTGCTACAGCTTGTCAGGGCTAATGCACTGACCCTCAGCAAATCTGTCCCCGTTTCAGTGTCATTTTTCCACAGGGGGGCTTTTCTTCATTTCTGTTTCAGAATGTTGGTCCTAATTGTTTTACAGATGAATAGAGAAAATAAAAGTATACTTCTTAAAAAATAAATAAAATATGAAGTCTCTATTAACTCTTTGAGAATCTCATACTTGCATACAATGTATTTTGATCATAACCACTCCCACTCCTCCCATAACTCCTCTCAGGTCCATCCTTCACCCCTTCTAACTTAAAGTCCTCTTATTTTGCCTTAAATAATCTTCAGAGCTCAATCTGTACTACTCATATACTCATCAGTACAGGGGTATACAATGGAGCTTGGTGGAAGCTGACTCTCCCTCTCCCAGAAGCCATCAACTGCCAAAATCTCCACAACCAGGGAGGGGCGCTGGTGAGCCCCTCTCACCTCCTTGCCAGATCGTCACCTCGCTTGATCTTGTGCAGGCATCTGCAACCTCTGTTGAGTTCATGGATACAGCAGTGCTGTTGTGTCCAAAGGGAACTGGTTTACACAGTCCTCCTTGGTCTCTGTCTCCCCTTCCTCGATAATGATCATTTGGAGAGTGAAGGTGGTAGAGGTGGCCCATTTTTGGCTGAACATTCCACACTCATTATTCTCTGTACTTTAATTGGTTGTGATGCTCTGCCTTGACTGTTATCCACTACACAAAGAAACTTCTCTGCTGAGGTCTGAGAGCCACACTAAACAATGAGTATAGAGATGGAAATTTAGAGGGTAATTTGATAGATACTACTCTCATGTCTTTGTTAGGGTTTCTATTGCTGTGATAAAACACCATGACCGAAATCAACTTGAGGAAGAGTTTATTTTAAGTTTCCTTGCCAGATTTACAGTACCAAACATGATCTTCTAAGAATATCATTGCTCAGTTAAGTATGTGAATGCTGGTGTGGATTTCTGTTAGGTAAATGCCGAGTTCTGGAACTCCTGAGTCCTGAGAAGAAATTGCAATTTTATTTCTCTGGGTAGAACTCTCAGTTTAGTCATGCAGGTTAGTTGTTTTATTGCTGCTGATTATCAGTTTTGTTCATGTTTGAAACCAAATCACAAAACTTGAAACCAGCCACTGACTATTTTAAAATTCTCTTAAACTCCTACTTAATATATAGTGGGCATTGGGGTATGTGAGGGTTGGAGGACAGCTTGAGTGAGACAGTGGGTTTCAAGAACTGAACTCTGATTGCCAAGCTTGTCAGCAAGCATCCTTACCCTCTGAACCATCTCACTGGCCCACAACTGACTGTATGTAATTTGGCAGATTTGGTATCTTCATTTATTACCCAACTTCAAGACAAATTCATCACCCTGAAAGGAGATTCCATCCCCTTAAGTCATCATTCCTTGAGTCCTTGGCCACCATCTCTCAAAATCAGTGATCTGCTTCTGTTGGCATGGCTTTTGATATACATGGACTCATATGCCCTGTGACTTTGTGTGTTTGGATTCTCTGACCCATCATACCTACCCATGTCCTAGGTATTAATAATTCATCTCATTTTTGTCTGAATAATATTCATTTTTGTGGGGTTCTGGGATGGAACCTAAGATCTCACATATACTAGGCAAGTGATTTATTACTGAGTTACATCCCTAATCCCCTTTCCTTTTATTTTGAGATAGGGTTTCACTAAGTTTCCTAGGCAGATCTTTAGATCACCCTGTAGCTAAAGCTACCTTTGAACTTTTATCTCACACTGTCTCAATCTTCTGAATAGTTGGGCTGACAGATCTGGACTACTATGCTAGGCTAACCAGTCTTCCATTGCAGGGTCATGCCATTTTTTGCTTACCCATTTATACACTGATGGGTTGCTTCTAATAATCATCCAACTCTTATGGTGCCCAAGAGTTCCAGGGTTAAACTGTGGGACCACATATTCTGCCCTCGAATCCCAGCTCTACTAGAACTTTTTGTGATAGTGATCAGATGGCTCATATTCACTGACCATCTATCTGTTTTCTCAAAAACAGAACTAAAGGAATGACTGTGTCTGACCACAGGATGGGTGGGAAGGTTGAGAGAGTTGATCTATGATGAGTGTCTGTAGCCTTGGAATGACCCTTAACTCTTTTCACAGTTAATGAAACTAAAGCTTTTGTGAAGCCAAGTCACAGATGCACTGGGAGACGAAGTCAGGTTTAAATCCACACTGATATCCTACATAGACTCATGTCCTACATATAGGTCTAGTCCTTCCTCCTCCTCTTCCCTCCTCTTTCCCCTTCCTTTTTCCTTGTCTTTTGGAAGTCTCCTACCCCTCAGAAATACCTCAGAAGCCATAATAATGGTGATGACAGCCAAAGAAACGTGGCCATCATGTCAGAAGGAATAAGATACATGATAAAGTATATGCAATAGATTATTGCCCCATCACCAAAAAAAAAAAAAAAAGGACTGATGTGTCTCTGTTCTATTTTGCCTCTCTGTTGCCATGATAAAATGCTGACCGAAACTTACTGGAAGGAAGTGTTTCTTTGCCTTACAAGTTGAAGTCCATCACAGAGGGAAACTGGGGCAGGAACATGGATAGGAACCTGGAGGTAGGAGCTAAAGCAGAGACCATGGAGGAACACTTACTGGCTTGCTTTCCATAGTGTGCTCAGTTTGCTTTCATATTGTGATGGTTTGAAACAAAATGGCCCCCAAAGGGAGTGTCACTATTAGGAGGTGTGGCCTTGTTGGAGGAAGTGTGTTGCTGGAGGCTCAGCCTCAGCTCTGATTGAGGCCTTGAGTGAAGAAGGGGCATCAGTGCAAGAAAAACTTCAGACCCCCCAAGTGGATTGCACTCAATTGTCCCCAGAGAGCTCGAGCTGTCTTTATACTTTAACAGAGTATTTGTTTCTTACCAGGGTTACATGACAACTTTATTATTGGCTCCTTTTTTTTGATTCTTAAGAAATACATCATATTTTATAAATACATCGTAGTCATTATAAAAGCCTTCATTGTTCCCCTTTACGCTTCCCCAAATATATTTTTCCACCCCTTTCATAACCTTATTCTAGACATAGAGCTCAGCATTTTTGCAGGATTAGCTAAATATTGAGTCAGACACATCCCGCTCTTGCAGCATTTATGTCAGCTAACAGCCACTTGGGTATAGAAACTTAAATATTAATATACAGGGGTACAATGCTTTAAGGACAACAATATTCAAGCTCAAACAATTCTTTAATGTCTACAAGATATGCTTTTATACAGTCCCCTTCTCTACAAAAGGGCCCATGTCTCAATCGCACAGACTTTGATAAGCCCTCTCCCCATCCCACTGTGCCATACATCTTTGACCAGTATAAGCTCCTATGTATGGTAAAGTTGGATCTCTTCATCCCACATTTACACTGCATTCTTCCCCATTGGAATATACTAGATCTTATCATTGAGTCTATATGATTGGTGTCCAGAGAACTTACAACAGTTGACACGATGTGTATTCCTGAGACCCTTTTCCTATTCTGCATAGGTAAGCCTTACTCTCCTTTCCAGAACTGACACATGGTTAACGTTCCAAGTGTTGTTTTCTCACGTGTGCCTAATTGTCCCTATTGAGTTAAAAAGTTCTCAGGATCAGGAGTTGTAGTTAGTCATTCCAGATAGGAGATTTGAGAAACATTAACCCCCTTTTGGATCTTAGAGGAAAATATTTGAAAATGAGCAGAATTTCTGGGAAAAATTACAGCTGTTGTATGTGTGACTGACAAAGTAAAACTAAAAACCCACCCAAAGAATCACCAATATAATGAGAGAGCAAAGAACATGCAAGTTGCGTGAATTTTGTAAATCCCTGTGCTGTCCTATGGACTACTGATCCTTGGCAAGTGAGAGTCCATTTCCATAGGTGCCCTGCCCTGAGGGAACCCTCTGGACAGGTCATATGCTGATCCAAGAGTTTATCACTGTGTGGGGTTGGCCTTAAGATCTCTTTCTTTCAAGCTTCCTTCAGTAAGTCAAGATGTAGGACTCTCAGCTCTAGCACCACATCTGCCTCTGTTCCACCATGCTCCCCAACTCGGAGATAATGGACTGAACCTCTGAAACTGTAAGTGAGCCATCTCAATTAAATGTTTTAATTTATAAGAGTTTACACTGTCATGGTGTCTCATCACAGGAATAAACCCTAACTAAGACATGCATACACCCAAGGACCTCCTGTACATGAATGGCATTGCCCAAAGTGGGGGGATCTCCTTACATCAGTCAGCAATCAAGAAAATGCCCCCCGAGACATGTCCACAGACCAGTCTTATGGGGACAATACCTTTATAATTGTTTCCCCTTCCCAGGTGACAGTAGGTTGTGTCAGGTTGAGAAAAACTAACTAGCACTGCTCCCTATCATTGGAGGATCCTTGTGATGTGGGAGTGACTTCTTATTAATAAAGAAACTGCCTAAGTACATTGATAGGCCAACCCTTAGGTGGGTGGAGTAAACAGAACGGGATTCTGGGAGAGAGAAGCTGAGTGAGGAGTCGCCATTATTTTCTTACCAGAGGCAGAGGCAGGCTAAAATCTCCCTGGTAAGCACACCTTGGGGTGCTATACAGATTATCAGAAATGGGCTAATCCAGGTGCAAGAGCTAGCCAATAAGAGGCTGGAACTAATAGGCCAGGCAGTGTTTAAAAGAATACAGTTTCCATGTAATTATTTTGGGGCGTAAGCTAAGCCATGCGGGCAGCCGGGTGCGGGGAGGACACAGCCACGCTGCGCCTATTTCAACATCCTTGAAAATATTTTGCTCTGTCATGAGAAAGAAGATATCACAGGCCATGGATTGCATAATTCTGATCCATGTGAAATGCCCAGAAAGCAAACCTAGAGTCAAAAAGCAGATTAGCAGGGGACAGAAGGGGTAGAGAGTTGCTTCTCTCCATCACAGAACATTCTATGGGTCTGGGAAGACGGCTCCTACCACATACTGTGAGAACCTGAATTCAGATCCCTATAAGCTTATACCCATATAAACTGGGCAGGGTAGAATATGCCAGTGATCCCAGCACTCCTATGGCAAAATAGGAAATGGAAACAAGAATTCTGGAAAGTTTGAGGGTGAGTTGTCCTGGTGTACACAGGAGCAAACAAAGAGACCCTTTCTCAAACAAGGTAGAAGGCAAGGACCAACACTTAAAGTTGGTCCCCACATGTGTGCTGTGACAGGTACACTCTCACACTCAAACGCACGCGCATCATGCACACACACACACACACACACACACACAATTATAGTAGCGTGTGTATGTGCATGTAGAGCTCAGAGGATAACTTTTAGGTGTTTGTTTTCGGCTCCTGACTTTTTGAGGCAGGGTTCCTCTTGTTTCTGCCATGCTGTTATCCAGCCTATCTGGTTCACAGCCTTCCAAGTGATTCCCCTAACTCTGTCTCCCATCTCACTGTAGGATTACTAGGATTTCACACACATCCCACCACAGCATCTGGCTTTCTCACATGGGTTCTTAGGATTGCAAGGCAAGTGCTTTTACCCACTGAGCCATCTCTCTAGTCATGAAAAAATACTTAGGCTATGGCAATTCTAGCAAAAAGCTGGTATAAAGCCCTATCTTAAAAGAGTCAACTGATGCTGAGGACCCTACTTGTAAATTTTTCCTGACAAAGAGGCTTGGGCCTTTTCATTCCTTCCTCCATGAAATCAGCTCTAGTGTGGCTTCCTCTCACCCTCTGGCTTCTAGCCAATTCCTTCCTTGCTTGCTTGCTTCCTTCCTCTCTCATTCCTCTCTTCTTCCCTGCCTTCCTCCCTCCCTCCCTTTCTTCCTTTCTTTTATGCAAGATCTTTCTTTATAGTTCTGACTGTCCACAAACTTGACATATAGAGAAGTAGGCTGGTCTTGAACTTACTTACGTCAACCTGCCTCTGCCTCCCAATGACTGAGATTAAAGACATGCGCCATCACACCTGACACAATATTTCTCTTAAAATTATTTCATTGCACTCTCCAATGAGCTTGCAAGGGAAATCAACAGAAAGACAGACAAAATGTACATTTTAAAATCCAGGAACTGTTAGGTTTTACTGTCTTTCTCCTTAGCTGGTGGCAAATTGCTCCACGCCTGCACGCCTGTCATGCTATAAATAAAATGATTTAATTTTTTATCTCACCTGCTGGAGCTAACGCATCTGCAGCAAAGCCCACACACATTTCCTGCCAAGTTCCATTCAGAATCTTACTGCTGTGCTTGGAATCACCCCAGCAGCTTCTGGTGGCTGAAAATATACTCTGAACTCCCAGCCACCAAACTTTAGAATACTGTGGCATTCACCCTGTCTGCTCCCAGACCCATGCTTTAGCAATTCTCCAGCTCACCCAACTAGCCCTCACCAAAATGCCATCAGAATTTTTAGCCCTGCATTGAGTCTTTGGTTGCAACTGCTGACACCCACTAGCCATAGCTTCTTCTCATGCTCCCTCTACCACCTTTTGTTTTTACCTCAAAGCACCTCTCCTGGAGTCTAGAGAAATGGCTCAGCAGTTTAGAGAACATGTTGCTCTTTCAGAGGACCTGGGTTCATTTCCCAGGACCTTCACTGTGGCTCACTGTTGATAACTCCAGTTTCAGAGGCTCTGATGCCTTCTGGCCTTTGTAAGTACTACACGCACATGGTGCTCATACATACATGCACGCATGCACACAGGCAAAACACTCACATGTATAAGTCAAATTTTCTAAAATAAAAAAACTTTTTAAAGACTTCTCCTGATTATTCTAAATAAAAGGTCTCCCTCGTTGTGTATCAGACCTCTGTATCCATGTTCTATCGTCATTCTTTCCACAAGTATAGTCACATGTGTTGTTCCCAACCCATCACCACTACATCCAGAGCCAAGAGAAGGGCACAGTCTCTTCTGAATTCTGAATCTGAAGTTTATGTCATGATACTTATATGGCCAGGGAGATACCATGATCACACGTGGTTTCCCCTGGGTGAAGTTTATCCATTACACTCCAGATGTGCTGAACCTGCAATTTCCCCAAATTTGGGAAACTTGACTTCATACTTGTGGCAGTGGAGGACTGTGTTCTCACTCTCCTCTGGCAAAAAATAAATTTATATCATTAATCCCAACCATGAATGAAATAGCATTATAAGTGCTACATTTTGGGGTGATTGGTTTTAGACCTCCCTAATAGCATTCCTGTTTGATATGGTGGGAAAGACACTGAAACCAGACACCTCTCTCTCTCTCTCTCTCTCTCTCTCTCTCTCTCTCTCTCCCTCCCTCCCTCTTCCTCCCTCCATTTTTTGCTCTCCTCACTATGCAAGAATATACTAAGATAGCTGAAGCCTGAAAGACAATGTTCAGAACATTCTAGAATTTTCCCACTCATTTTTCCCATCTAGAGAAGCCAGATTCATAGCGGCTCTTTGCAGCACTCCACAGAATGTGTCGAGCGGGAAAGTTAAATATAGAGGTCCCCTGAGACTCTTCCCCATCTAGAACTGTCTATTGACAAGACCAGTCTTGTGCAGACCCAGTCCAGGTAGCAGAATCTACTCCAAGCTCATGATATATTGCGTGTGTCATACTCAGAAGATGGTATACAATGGCCCTATCTTCTGCCTCTCACGTTCTTTCTGCCTCCTCATGCAATGGTCCCTAAGGTCTAGAACAGTAGTTCTCAACCTGTGGGTCATAACTTTTTTCAGGGTCGAATGAGGCTTTCACCGTGCTCACATGTCAGTTAACCTGCTTATTAAATATTTGCATTACTATTTGTAACAATATCCAAATTATAGTTATGAATTGGCAACAAAAATAATTTTATGGTTGGGTTACTACGACATGAGAAATGTCTGTATGACTGTATTAAAGGGTCACAGGATTAGGAAGATTGACAATCAAGGCCCTAGAGGGAAAGGCATATCTTGTTGAACAATGAGCTCAACTGTCGCTTTTTCTCAGCATCTATTCAGCCATGAGTTGCCGCATTCACCACTGTTGGTTGCACAAAGAAAAGGTTCTTTGGCTAAGGTTGAGTAACAATTATATACGGGTATAAATATATTTAGAAGGTAGTGTGATGCTACATCAACTTAGCTGAAAATGGTACCTTGTTCCCTCTGAGAGCCTATGAGTTCGCTAGCCAGTGTTTCTGACTAGATTTACAGTAGCAAGTATGGATTTTCTCTCATGAAGCATATCTCAAATCTAATTAGAGAGTGGTTGGTTATCCCAGTAAGAGTCATGCCTCTATGCCACTAGGGGACTAATTGTACCAGGTAAGTTGATGCTGTAATTTGTAAATTTCACACCCTCTCTGCTGAGTTATTGGCTATTGATAAAATCTTGGAGAGAGGGAGTCATTGCCTCTAGTTTTGGACTTGCTGGCGAGTTCACCAGGCTCCAGTGGATACTTCCAAGCAGATGATGACACAGATACCAATAGTTAAAGTCTGAGTCTCCAAACAAAACCAAAAGACATGAATGAGAGAAAGGGATCCATAGGGAGGAGAGAATTTAACAGGGGTGGGAGGGAGATGAGAGGGCATGTGGGAATAAAGACAACCATGGTGTGATATAAACATGTATGAAATTGTCCGATAACAAATTAACTAAAAACAAGACAAAAAGGAGTATATTTAGATGACCCTATGGAAACCATCCAGTCTAGAGACGACTTTTATAACTCAAAGAAGAAGGATCCCAGGGAACTCCTAACAAAAGTGTCTCCCAAATCTCCACATCTGAGGTTGAAACATTCCAAGAGAAGAAGCAAGCAGGCTGCCAAATTTTAAGGGATGCTCATTGAAGTTCTGGGTAGTACCACTAGATGTCAGTATTCAGTGTGCCCGTTGTTTAAAGCCAAAATAGAAATATTGAGGAGCAATTAAGTATCTTAGAGGCTAAAATCCTGGGAAGGGTTACTTTCAAGTTCCTAAGCGATGATCTCTGCAGTAAATTACTGCAAACCTAATACCTTACAGAAAGTCATCTACATTTAAGACAGTGAAGTACACGTATCTCTTCAAAGCCAGTGGATTCCTGACCAACAGGCCTAGCACACGACTCCTATATTATCCGTCTATATGTTTGCTTGTTTGTGATTTGACATCTTGAGGTCTTGAAAACTCTATAGAGGGCTTTTTCTAGATATGTTATCACATGTTAAACAACTCATCTGTTATGATGTTTAATCTTGGTTGTTAACTTGATTGCTCCTGGGCTCCACTAAGGGACACACCTGTCTGAGGCAGGACATTTCCTGTGACTATGATAAAAAAAAAAATGCTCTGACAAAAGCAATTTGAGGAAGAAAGTTGTCATTTGACTCACAGTTCCAGACTGCAGTCCATCATTGTGGGGAAGTTAAGGCAGCAGGGACTTGGAGCAGCCAGTCACATTACAACCACAGTCAAGAGCAAAGAGCGGTGAACCCTAGCACTCAAGGCATTTCTCCATTTTTATACAATCCGGATCCTCTGCTTGGGAACTGATGCCACCCACAGTGGTCAGATCTTCACATTGGTCAAGACAACTCCTCAGGGGCATTCCTGTGGTCCAGTGTAATCTAGACAGTCCCTTATTGAGGGGCCTTTCCTAAGCGATTCTAGATTGTGTCAAGCTGATAAGTAAAAGTAAGCATCCGGAGTGCGTTTCCTAGAAGCATTAGGAGAAGGAAGCTCTTGCCTAGAATGAACTTTACATTATGCTGCTCAGATAAAGTCCTGAGAGAAAAGCAGGCTGGGTCTTGCCTGTCTGCTTAAGCCTTTGCTGATGAGTGTATCTATGCTATGACTGTTGCCTCTGCCACCAAACATCCTTTGCTGACATCAGAACCTAGATTTTCAGCCTTCCAATGTGGATTGAAGGTCAGTGGCTCTCCACAAATTCTCTAGGCCTTCAACATTAGATTAAGACAGCTGAGGAGGGGCTGGAGAGATGGCTCAGTGGTTAAAAGCACTGACGGCTCTTCTAGAGGACCTGGGTTCAATTCCCAGCATCCACATGGCAGCTTACAACTGTCTGTAACTCCAGGATCCAGATAGACATACAGACTAAAACACTGATACAGTAATTTTTAAAAAAGACCGCCGAGGCATCTAGCTTTGTGGACTGAGCGCTTCTGGGCTCTCATCCTCTCTAATGTTCAGACAGTCACTGTTGGACTACCCAATCCATATTGTGTCAAACAATCCAATAAAGCCACTATATGACATCCATTCTTGAGACCCTGTCTCAAAAAACCAAAATGAAAAATAAAAAACCATTCTGTCAATTTTGTTCCTCTAACTAAACCTGGCTGATGTATCTGTGATTGTGGTTTCCCTATGCAGACCACACAATCTAGAATCTAACCACCAAACCCACAGACATCATCCCCCCCACTCCTCTGTTGAGCCTGTCATGGCTTGGGTAATTATTCTCTGTCCTCAGCATTCCAAGACAGGTACCAGGTTTTAAAGGCACCCTATCTTGAAAGACACTGAAACTATTAGTGTTAATTAATTCTAAAATTGATTTTCACAAACACAATAATGTATCTCACTCATGAATTCCCCTTATTTCCATTGCCTCTTGACGGGCCTTGTGCTTCCCCGTGTATTTTTGTGTGGCACTGAACATCCTTTTGTCTATAAAAAGCTACCCTTCAATGGACAATCTCTTCTTATCTGTTGGTTTCATCTTATCTGTTTTTTAAAACATCTTGATGCCTGAGTGAAATGAGAGATAAGGATGTGCATCCCTGGTGTTTGGAGTTGGAAGGATGCCATTGTGAACATTAGACCAGGTCACCTTTGCAGGGCTCACAGAAGGCTCGATGCTGCAGAGTCTATGTCTGGCAAAGAGTAAGCTGCCTAGAAATGAGAACAGCCAGAAGGCTGCCTGAGGGGAAGATTGGCCCCAGGGGAGTCATGGTAAACAAGAGCATAAAGGGGCAGGGCAGGACAGCAAGAGTTAGCTTGTCACTCACAGGAACTGGAAGCACCACGGAGAAGACAGATTCAAGGAACATCAGAACTCCTCCTAGCCAGAGTCCTGACATCATCCAAGTTTTCTTTTTCATTTGCAGATGCTTTCTGCACAGGTGAGCCATCTTTAATCCCTTGTGATGCTCCTGCAAACGGAGAGATGGAGACAGACAGAGGAACTGAGACAAATTTTCTTGGCCAAGCTGAAGGTGATAAACAGTCTAGGTGATACACAGTCTTTGCAAATCTTCCAACCCTAGAGATTAGCTACAAAGTCATGTCTGGAAAAAAAAGGACAAGCAGGACATAGGTAGTGGCACCTGGCTGGGATGCTGTTTTCCAGTGAAAATGAGGAGGGGATGAGGATGTAACTCAGCTGGGAGAGCACTCACCTAGCATGCACGCAGCCCTGGGTTTGAGCCCCAGCACCACATAAAAGTGGGTATGGTAATATACACCTGTAATCCCAGAACTCAGGAGATGGGGGCAAGAGGATTAGAAGCGCAATATAGTAAAGTTGAGGGAAACCAGACTGTACTACTTGAAACTCTGTCTCGAAACAGAAGAAAAAGAAGAAAGGAAGATAGGAAGAAAGGAAGGGAGGGAGGAAGAGACGAGGGCGGCAGGGAAGGAGGAAGGTAGGGAGGAAGGAAGGGAAGGAGGGATGAGTCATGTTAGCCAAGACAGATCATATGCACGTCATGGCAGACACAGCAGTACTCCAACTAATCTACAAAATGGTTTTATGAGTTGAATCTAAGATGCACCTACAGCCCCTAGAGCCTCTTGTTGTAAAGTCTTATCTTCAGCTGGTGGCGCTGTTTAGGGAGGTGGGATCTTTAGGAGGGGTCTGACTGACAGAAGTAAGTCACTAGGTACAGACCCTTCAAGGTTGTACTTGACCCCATTTTTTCTCTACTTCCTGATCTACTTGTGGGACAGCTTCTGCCTCGTGCTCCAGCCACCAGGCACTGACCTCCACCTTGTCTTCCCTGCCTTAATGGATTGAAACCCTCGGGTCACCAAGCCAGAATAAATTGTTCTCCTTTCAGTTGTTTCTGTCAGATAGTTTGGTCACAGGGATGCAAAAATAACTAATGCAGTTGACACTTAGGATGTACACAAGATCCCAAACAGCTCTTTCCCATCTGCCTGGCACATCTAACACACCAAATCATGCACACACACACACACACACACACACACACACACAACACGATGTATAGCTAGCCTGTTTCCTTTTTTCTACTCCTCACTCTGTTACAGATTTTTAGTTTGGGGAGGAGGATAAGTGCATAAAAATATATTCTACAGTGAAAGTTCAAGTCCAGTACGAAGCTCCACAACTTCCATTCCTGATGGCTACTTTACTTATGTAGAAATACACTGAGATGTGTAGACTTTGGGTCTGATTAATTTTGATGTGATATTTTTTCTATTTGTAAGGTTTTGTAACAAAGCTAATAAAATATAAGAGAATAGTGACCCAAATGTCTTAGTCAGGGTTACAATTGCTGTGATGAAACACCATGGCCAGCAGAATTTGGGGAAGAAAGGGGTTTTTTACTTACCCCTTCTTCCTCATCATCAAAGGAAGTCAGGGAAAGAACTCAAATGGGACAGGAACCTGGAGGCAGGAGCTACTGCAGAGGCCATGGAGAGGAGCTGCTTACCAGCTTGTTCCCCATGACTGACTTACTCGGCTGCTTTCTTATAACCAACCCAGGGATGGCACTACCAGAATGGACTGGACCCTGCCCTATCAATTACTAAGAAAATGTCCTACAGGCGTGCCTACAGCCACATCTTATGGAGGCATTTTTCTTAACTAAGCTTCCCCCCTCTAGGTGACTTTAGGTCATGTCAAGTGAACATGAAACTAGCCAGCACACCAAGTAAATCCAAATCTCATGAGGCTTTCTTTTTTTCTTTCCTTTTTTGTTGTTTGTGTGTTTGTTTGGGTTCTTTGTTTTTGGTTTGTTTGGGTTTTTTTGCTTTTGTTTTTGTTTCTTTCTCACGGAGTCTTTTGGTGCCTGGATTAGCCTTGTGTAGCCAAGAATGGCCTTGAATTTCTGATCCTCTTGCTTCTGCCTCCCAAATGCTCGTATTATAGGCATACACCAACATGTTTTATTTGTGAAGAGCTTGGTGTTGAACGCAAGGCCTTGCGCATGCTAGGCTAGCACTAATGCCCAGCCATGTAAATTTAGGAGCTTTGTGTATGAGGTATGTACACTACATCACACCTTTTTCTGACCCTCAAGGGTCAAAAGAGGGCTTCAGATCCCTTGGGACTGGAGTTACAGATGGCTGTAGTTGGAGTTACAGATGACTACCAGGTAGGTGTTGGGAACTGAACACAGATCCTCTGCAAGAGCGAAAAGTGCTCTTAACCACACACCTATCTCTCTCCTAGTTATATTTTTTATTAAAATGCATTACATCATTTCCCCCTGGCTTTTCTTGCTCCAACCAAGTCCCCTCCCTCCAACTTAAAATTTTTATCTTTATCCCCTCCCTATTTGTGTGTGTCTGTGTATGTGTGTGTGTGTTATGGTGTGGTATTGTGCCTGTTGTATGTATGTGCATGTAGTGTGGTGTTGTGTGTGGTGTGTATGTGTGTGTGCATGTGGTGTGGTGGGGTTGTGTGTGTGTGTGTGTGTGTGTGTTGGTGCTCAACCAAAAAAAAAATTGTAGCTGGAGATACAGGTGAATGTGAGACACCTGGTATGGGTGCTGACACCTGAACTCAGGTTCTGTAGAAGAAGCAGTCAGACTTTTAAATTGCTGAGCTAACTCTCTAGGCCCTATTTATTTTTATATTTATTCATTTGATATATATATATATATATAT
Organism: Microtus obscurus; assembly: GCA_963919715.1. Classification (NCBI taxonomy): domain Eukaryota; kingdom Metazoa; phylum Chordata; class Mammalia; order Rodentia; family Cricetidae; genus Microtus; species Microtus obscurus. The sequence goes on along the minus strand of CAWTZC010001519.1, from coordinate 3,027,215 downwards.
CTGGTTCCTAACTTCTTTTTACAAGGACTCCAGTTGTATCAGAGTCCACTCTTGGGGTCTCATTTTACTTCAGTCATCTCATTAAAGATATATATATATATATATCTCAAATACATAACATATGGGTATACACAAGTCATAACATGTATGTGGAGGTCAGGAAACAGTATGTGGGAGTCTGTGAAAGGAAATTATCCAATCAGGAATCCCAAAACCAAGTTCTCAGCCCAAAGGAGATTTACTTGCCCCAGAGGGACAAATGGCTTGGAATAAGAGACAAAATCAGGAGACAAGCTGGGCGAAGGTGGCACACGCCTTTAATCCCAGCACTTGGGAGGCAGAGACAGGTAGCTCTCTGGGAGTTCAACAGGCGCCAAAGCTACAGAGAAACACTGTTTCAAAAAACAAAAATAAAATAAAATAAACCAACAAAATCCAAAACCAGGAATCAGATGACCAGGGAGAGGGGGAAGGGAACAAGGGAAAGGGGACAGGGGTATTTGTCCCCAAGGACAAAGGACCGCCTCTGGGTAGAGAGGAAACAGACATGGGACATAGACACATGGTGGTTTATAAATGTAAAATGGGAAACCCTATGTTAAGGTAAGGTGTTCAGTTTTGTTTTGTTTTGTTGTTTTTTTTAAATATTTATTTATTTATTATGTATACAATATTCTGTCTGTGTGTGTGCCTGACGGCCAGAAGAGGGCGCCAGACCTCTTTATAGATGGTTGTGAGCCACCATGTGGTTGCTGGGAATTGAACTCAGGACCTTTGGAAGAGCAGGCAATGCTCTTAACCACTGAGCCATCTCTCCAGCCCCGAGGTGTTCAGTTTTGAATGGGCATGTTAATTAGTTAGCCAAAGGGGCTTCTTATTGTTAGACTTCAAAACTTTAATAGCTGGACCTTGGTAGTCAGCCTCAGGAGAAGGAAGAGTCCAAAGGAGGGACTAGCCTTGGGGCTAGCTTTTCGAATGTAATCTAAATGTTTTTAGCAAGGCAGAGGGAACAGGAGAGAATGGCAAGGCCTTCCAGAGCCATGCTTGTCCTTGCTCAAGCTGGCCAGAGTCCCTTCAGGCTTTGGTCTGTTTTCTCCTTAAACCTTGTGAGTCCCAAGGATGGAGCTCAGGTCCTCAGGCTTGGCGACAAGCAGTTTGACCTGATGAGTCATGTCACTGGTTCCTAATTTCTTTTTACAAGGACTCCAGTTGTATCAGAGTCCACTCTTGGGGTCTCATTTTACTTCAGTCATCTCATTAAAGATACAACCACATCTGAGATATAAGGAGCCTAGGAGTTTAATAAAGGGATTTTGGGTGAAGAACACACATCATCCAGAACATACTTTTACTTGGTGTGGATTACCTCTGAGCCTATAATGTATGTTCTCCTTGTGCCTGGAGCAATGCAAGATGCTTGAATAACCTCAGTGTCACTTAGCTGTTAAGCTCCACACTGAAATATTTCTCCTGTGGGGTGGGAGGAGGCTCATGAAAACTACAGAAAACTTACAAGACTCTTGGGGGCTCCCTCTGTGGTTCTAGTAGAGATAAACAATTGATAGAGGAGAGGAAGCTGGTCAGTGGAACTGCCGGGAAGATATCCAGGAATCTCCAGGGATGCCAGTTTTATGAGGCCTCACCCATGTTGGGATGGACTTTGCAGGAACAGAGCTGCCCAAGTCACCCATACTCCTGTGAATAGCTCCAGTAAGTCTGCTGTATTTGGATGGAAACATTCCTCCTGCCGGACTCTGCTATCCCTAGCCTGGATGAATAGGAACAGACTTGTGGGTGAAATAACAAAACGGGGCTACTTATCCTATGGTCTTTGAATGGAGGCCATGGAAATTATGTGAGCAGAAGATGAGGATGGTGAGGAGGAAGAAGAGACAAGAAGACTCCCAGGAGTCCACAGGGATGACCCCAACTAAGACTCCCGGCAGTGGTGGAGAGGGTGCCTGAACTGGCCATCTACTGTGATCAGATTGGTGACTACCCTAATTGTCCTCAAAGAGCCTTTATCCAATAACTGATGGAAGCAGATTCACAACCAAGCACTGGACTGAACTCCCGGAGTCCAGTAAAAGAGAGATAGAAAGGATTGTAGGAGCTAGGGACGTCAAGGTCACGACCAGGACCAGGCAACCCACAGAGATAACTGACCTAAGTTCCAGGAGCACGTGTCTGTGGACTGGAAGTTGGGGAACCTGCATGGGACTGCCCTCTGCATGTGTGTGGCAGTTGTGTGTCTTGGTCTATTTGTAAGGTTCCTAGCAGTGGGATAGGGACCAGTCCTTTGCACTTGACTGGCTTTTGGGGAACTGTTCCCCATACTAGATTATCTTGCCCAGCCTACAGGAGGAGGAGGAGCTCAGTCCTGTCTCAACTTGACATTCCATGCTTTGTTCAAGCCCATGGGAGGTCTGCCCCTTTCTGAATGGAGGTGGAGGAGGTGTGGATAGAAGAGGCATAGATGGTAGTCCCAGAGAGGGGAATGGGTAGAGAGGAAGGAGGGAAAAACTGTGATTAGTATATAAAATAAATGAAAAATGTTAATTAAATAAAATAAAAAAGGAGAGACAAGAGTTTCTCCTGTGTTAGAGATTCTATAAAGCCCAAGGACAGAACTTGGAAAGTGTGAATTAAAATGCGGCCACCAGAACTCCAGAGCCCAATTATCTTGGGTTATTTTTACTCCCTTTGAAAGCAATCCACTGGCCACCTCTGTGCCTGACCTAACAGCCTGTAGCTATCAAAACCTTAAAATGTTATTGTCAGAACGGAATTGAAGTGCTGGACACCCAGCTGGTGTCAGAGCTAGGATTCCAGGTGGAGGAAAGAAATTATTAAAAGGTTTCAGGAGGCAATATGGGAAATGAGATCTGCCTGGCTATTAAAAGATACTATGAAAAGAACACCCTTAAATTTTATTCTTAGCATACCACCAGCCTCCACCAACCCCAAAGCTAAGAATGACATCATATAGCAACTGAAACCCATAGCAGGAATCCTCCCCCCCCTCCCCCCGCCATGCCAAAACCCCTCACCAATTTCTTTGGCAAATACTTGATTTATAACATTTTTTTTTCTGTAACTAATAAAATCTCATGAAACTATTTTCACAGCAGAGCATGGCTTTGGGAGAGCGGGGACAGACCCGAATATGTGTTCCTGGACTATGCCTACCCATATATGATTCCACAATAAACCATCACTGCTTCCCTTTGGGGTAAGGAGTGTGCTTTGGAGATAAGGGCTGTGGCTTTGCCTTGACATCAACAGTAGCCAGTGAAAAGATTTTGTGCCCCAATAAACCTCCCCACCAATGTAATAATGAGAATCAGACCAAATCAAACCGAATTAGAGAAAGCCCAGGTTTAATGGACACCAGCGCTCTTGGGTGGCATTCCGGCCCCCAGAGAGGAGATGAAAAGGAAGAGTGGAAAACCATGTTTGGTCTCTGGGTTGCTGTTTAAATACCCCGTGGGAGTGGTCTTGAGCATCTCAGAGGAGGGGTCATCATTTGGCAGACTTTTTTGGGGGTAGAGCCTGGACTGAGGCAGCTCCCAGGGGAGGGGGCTTGGGATGGAACTTCCACCCAAACATTCCAGACTGTTTGGGTATATGGATGCCAGGGGCTGGGGTGAAGCCTTAACCCAAACAGCGGGAGGTAAGGAAAGCAGCAATTCTTGAAAGACTGGTCAAAAGGGAAGAGGGCTTCCCAAGAGCTTCCACCAGCTACTTTCCTGGCAAGATATGGGAGAGAAGAGCCAGAGTGAAACAGTGCCTCATCTTGCTCGACTTGACCCCAGAAATTGGAGCAGGGGAGAAAGGAAGAGAATAAGGAGAAAGGACAGGCTGGTCTGTGCTCTGCTCCCCTCCTTTTTTCCTGGGGAGGTCTCAGCTCAGGCTCCCACCAGGTTAAGAGAAGCAACTTCAAACTGATGGACTGTTAGCTGCTTTAATATTAAGTTAGGCTAGATGATAGGGCCCCTGGAAGTTTGACCATTGGAAAACCTCAAAATGACAATAAAATACTGAAGGCCTTCTCCAGATTATGGCCAAGGAACAAAGCAAAAATTGGGCCTTATCTGGACAGAGTCGCATGTCTGTTGAATTACAACACTTAGGAGGCAGGGACAAGCAGATCTCTGTGAGTTCAAGAACAGACTGGTCTAGATAGCAAGTCCTTGGTCAGCCGGGGCTAAATAATAAGTCCCTATCTCAAAGTGTCAAAGTAAGAGTGTGTGTGTGTGTGTGTGTGTGTGTGTGTGTGTGGAGAGAGAGAGAGAGAGAGAGAGAGAGAGAGAGAGAGAGAGAGAGAGAGATGGGGGAAGGGATGGCTCAGTGGTTAAGTGCACTGGCTGCTCTTCCAGAGAACATGGGTTCAATTCCCAGCACACAGATGTCACAACTATCTGTAACTCCAAAGCCTGGGGGGTCTGACACTCTCCTCTAGCTTCTGAGGACTCTAGACACACATGTGTTGCACAGCATCCATACAGACAAAACATTCATTCACTTAAAACAATAATAAAATAATTTAAAACAATAAAAAGGCCAAAAAAGAAGGCTCAGTCACACATAAAGACAAATAAAAAAAATAAAGCTGTCTTGTGCTCTGAGTTCATTTTGGAAGATGTTTGTAACATACATTTATTTGTTTATAGGGATCTGTGTGTGGGTGGGTCATGAAAGCCAGGGGACAGCTTGCAGAAGCCAATTCTCTCCTTTCTCCATGTAAGTGCCAAGGATCAAAGTAAGGTCATTAGACTTGGTGGTAAGTACCTTATTAGCTGTACCTGTGTACTGGTCCCCAGACTTATATTTAAAACTCTTTTGTTATGCTTCTTTTTAAAAATTCACTCTGCTTTTTTAAATAATATTTTATTTTAGAACTTCAGATGCAAGGAAAGTTGCCAGCTACAGAGTTCCTATGCATCTTTCCCAGAGTCTCCTATTATCATCTCACATTCCTAAGATACTTTGTCACAGCGAAGGAGCCACAGGGTCACACTGTTGCTAACTGTAGTTTACACTGTACTCATATTCCCTTCCTTTGATTTAATGTTACGTCTCTGTCCCCAGATCCTGTTACATTTGTCCCTCCTATCTCCTTAGGCTCTTCTTGGCCTTGGCAGTTGCACAGGCTTTCTTTGTTTTCACTAACCTTGACAATTTTGAGAACTCTGGCTAAGGATTTTATAAAATGTTCTTCAGCTGGAATAGTGTGCATGTGTGTGTGTGTGTGTGTGTTTATGTGGTGTGCATGAATGTCTGTATGCATGTTCACACATGTAAGGGGTTTTGTACATGAATGTGTACATATATGTGGAGGCCAGGGCTGACAACAATTATCTTCCTCTATCTCTCTTCACTTTATTTATAGCACAGGGTCTCTCACTGAATGCAGACTTTGAAGACTTGGTTAGTCACCTAGTCTCAGAGATCCCCTGTCTCTGCCTCCCAAGACCTTGAATTAAAGATGGGCCACAACGCTTCCATAGATTACCAGACATATTTTCTCTAATATATAAGTCCCTTGCAAACAGTGCCAACAACTGGAAGCTGAGTATTATTCAAATGCCCAAGACGATGGGAGACATTTATCATTAGATAACTAGAGACCAAGGAGCCACCATCTTAATGACTGATGACATTGACCTTGGTCACTGTCTGAGGACGTATTTGTCACGTTTCTCAACTTTGAAGTTATTTTCTTTCATTTCTCCTTTCTGAATCTGTATACTTTAGAAAGGGGTCAATGGTTCAGCCCATCCTTTGGGATTGAGGAGCTTGTGTTGCCCATCTAGTCTTTGGATTGAAGCTTGTTACATAGTGTATGGTCAGTTTGTCAGGGGCTACCTCATTAAAGAAACTGCACTTCCCCTCTCCTAGCATCTATAAAATGTCAGTAGCTCCTCAGTTAATAGCGGCAACACTCCCTCCTCTATGCTGGATTTTGTCTGGCTGGAGCTTGAACAGGTTTCACACATGATGTCATAATCACCATGAATTCATAAGTTTACCTGACCTGTTGTGTCTGGAGAACTCTGTTTACCTAAAATTATCCACCAAATGTGGCTCTTATGAATCTTTCTGCCTCCCCTGAAAAGACCCTTGAGCCTCTGAAGGAAGGGTGTGATATGAACATGCATAACATTTTGTTCTCTGCACAATGACCAGCTGAGGGTTTTTGTGTTGGTTGCTATCTACCGCAAAAAGCTTCTCTGATAAGAGTTGAGAGATTCTCTGTTCTACAGGTATGGCCATAAACCATTTCCTTAGTATTACATCCATTTGACAGAAAAATATTGGATTCTCCCCTGGGGCCTAGGACCCATTTAGCCACAGATTCTTGGCCCCTTTACTAGTGTTAGGTATAGGTTCCATGTCATCTTTGTGGATAGATATACAGACTATTTCCAGTCCTGGATTATTACAAATATAGCTGATTTGTACACTTTTTCATAGTTTTTTTTTTTGGTTTTTTTTTTTGTTTGTTTTGGTTTTGTTTTTTCAAGACAGGCTTTCGCTGTAGTTTTAGAGCCTGACCTGGAACTAGCTCTTGTAGACCAGGCTGGCCTCAAACTTACAGAGATCTATCTGCCTCTCTCTCCCAAGTGCTGGGATTAAAGCTGTCACCACCACTGCCTGGCTTCTTTCATAGTTCATGTGGTAGATAGATGTCTTCATTTTCCCTGAAGAATACTTAAGTATAGACTTGCCAGATCCAAGGGTAGGAGTTCTGGTAGGAGTTCTGCAGAGAAACAGGACAAAGGAGATGGATGAGTGATGGATAGATAGGTAGGTAGTTAGACAAAGAACTAGAGAGAGAGAGAGAGAGAGAGAGAGAGTCCATTATTCCTGGTACCAACTTCTGTATTAGTTACCTTTGTAGTTGTGATAAAATTTCATGACCAACTCAAGTTACAGAAGGGAAAATTTGCACTCAGGATCCTAGAGGAAGAAGCTGTAATGTTGGGGGTGGGGATACATGGCCCCAGGAGGATGGAGCAGGAACCTGGATCAGGAAACTGAGAAACTATATATCAACTGCAAGCATGAATCAGAAATAGCAAATTAAAAGTTACATAAGGTTGGAACTCTCAAAGTCCGGCACCTCTGATGTACTTCTTCTAGCAAGGACCCACCTCTGAAAGGTGCCATTACCTCCCTGAAACAGTACTGCTAACTGGGGACCAAGTGTTCAAGTCCGTGAACCTAGGAAGAGACATTTCTCACTCAAAGCACCACAGATAGATACTAGACAGACAGACGGACGGATGGATGGATGGATGGATGGATGGATGGATGGATGGATACAAAAATAGGTTGAAGGAAATTTATTATGAGAATTGACTCAAACAACTATGCAAGTGAGAAGTCCCACAATACGAAGTCCTCCCTGAAGACCCAGGGACATCAGAGGTTGACTTCACGAGTCTGAAGGCCAGAATATCAGGACCTCAAGTATCTTATAGCAGAAGAGGATGTTATAGATATGGAAAAGAATGTGAACTTATTCTGTTCTAACCCTCAATAGATTTGGGGGTACACAAATCTTACATCTAATGTGATGGGTTAACATCTAATCTCCAACAACTTCTCTCAGACACACGTACTGTGAATAAAGAAATAAGGTTGTACCAGCAATCTGTGTATCCCCCAACCCAGTCAAGTTAGAACATAAAATCAACCACTCTACCATCTGGGCTCACACCAGGCAGCTCAGCTGTGAGGTCTGATCCAAGCTGTCAGTCATTTGAGTCTATACTTGAAGGTCACACACATGCAGGAAGAGCCATTTCCCAAGTGTCTTTTGTATCCAGAAGCAACCATTTCTTTCCACCACACACTCAAATAGACTATGGAATTTGTTGTTAGTGTTGATTAATTGTACATAGCAATGGGTCTCATAATATTTTTATTCATAAATATACACATATATATGAATGTGATCTAGGTCCCCGGATGACCAAAAAATGCAATGTTTGCCTTTATAAATCTGGCTTATTTCAATAAAAACAATGATCTCCAATTCCATCTAATTTTTCGCAAATAATAATTCATTCTTCTTTACAATTCTATAAATTTCCATTGTGCATACAGACCACATTTTCTTTATCCTTTTTTATTCTATATTTTATATATTTTGCTTTATATTTATTCTTTTTTCATCTGCTGATGGACAGCCGGGTTGAGTCTGTCACTTGATGACTGTATGCAGTGCTGCAGTAAACACAGATGTGTAGAAATCCCTGTGGCACACTGACTTAAATATTCCCCTTTTCCTACAGCTTCACACTATACTTACAGTCCGTTTCTTGGGTAGCTACCATCCATAAGAGGCTGTGTCATTTGCTTTCAGGACACGAAGCAATGCCTGAAGCATAGCAGACACCCTGTACTGTGTATGAGGCATATAGGAAAACAAATAGTTCATTCCATTTAGTGAGGGCATACTATGTGCTAGAAATAGGATACAGAACTTGGCTCTTCGAGTCTAGATTGAATTTCTTAATGGAGGCCTGCTCTTACCTTCTGACAGAAAGGGCTGGGCAGGAGGGCTCCCTGGAGGAGGAGACACTGCTACCTCTCCTGGGCTTCTCTTCCACTTCTCTGACTCAGCATTACAGTGGCCCACTCATCCCCCGCTTGCCCCTTGCATGCCAGTGAGGCATGGTGTCTGGCTAGACCAGAGCTTGCAGACCAGCCAGCACCAACCCACGGACAGGTTTTATTTGGCCCACACAGTCACATTTTTTATTTGAATTTATTTTAACATTTAAAAGCTGAAGGATTTTGCTTTAAAAATATCCAGATTTCTGTCTTCGTTTGGAAATTTGGAACATCTGGTGAGGCTAGGTCCCTCTCCCCATATGGTCAGCACTGGCTGAAACTAAATGGCCCCGACCACGTGGTCAATGCCAGCTTCTCTACACCCAGCCTGAATTAACGCCTGTGGAGCCTGAGGTCATTTGGGAATGGTATCCCCATCTGGGGACTCCAGAATCCCACAAGGGCCATCTGGGAATAATCCCTCCATATCACTTCTAGGAGAAACAGACGGGATACACTGATAGGTGGAGATCAAGCCAACAGACCTATATTGGATGTACTACAAATCTCTGGTATAATAGGACAGGTGTCTTAATTTTAATAAATACAGGCTAAAGCAGTTCCCCCAAAGAGGCTGCTTTCTGGGACCAAACCACACATTCAAGAGGCAGAGAGATGGAGACAAAAGAAAGACAGGGGCAGATGCAGAAAGCAAACAATTCAAGTTCTCTCTCTGTCTCTGTCTCTCTCTCTCTCTCTCTCTCTCTCTCTCTCTCTCTCTCACTCTCTCTCTCTCTCTCTCTCTCTCTCTGTCTCTCTCTTTCTCTCTCCTTTTGCTAGCCCTTTCCTATCAACTTGGACCAGAATTGAGATGGGTACCTTTTACTCTCTCCATTACTGGGTATTTCAGGGGCAAAGACTAAAGACTATTCCTTTCCCACACCAAGAGGGACCCCTGAGCAGCATCCTGGGAATGTTGGTTCTAGTTCACACAGTGAAGGCCGGGGTGATGATATCACAGTTGTCAGGACCCCGGCCAGGGTCTCTATATACCCTTCCTCATCTATCTGTGTGAGTTTAGTGGCTTCCAATGAGAACCCAAACAAGTATTTTTTTTTTCTAGAAGATACCTTGAAAACTAAGGTGAATGGCGATGGGTGAGGATGGTATAGACTGAAGCAGTCTGAAGGACGTCTCAAAGACCTGGGAAGCAACCTCATGCAGATGGGATGCGTTCCTATGTGGATAACAGGAGCCCTTGCACAAAGCGGGTGGCGGGGGGGGGGTAGGGGGAGGTGGGGAGGTGTCCTCTTATAAGAAGCTGGTTAGTCCTTACAGCATGTGCAGGTCTTTAAACACATTCTAGAAGGATCTGTTCACACAGGAAGGTTCCTGTCCATATACAGGTTAGGACAAAGTGGTGGTGGTGGGGGCTGGGACTTTTATCTAAGCAGAAGCGCTCATTACAACAGAGAACACTCTTAGAATAAAAGTGAGGGATTTTCATTGGCGCGCCTGGGTATTACCTACAAAATGCTGCTCAAATACTAATGACCTTTACACCAAGGTGAAGGTTTTACATAAAGATCAATAGCTAGTGTGCTTCAGAGAGAAATCACAATATCCTGCTTCTTGCACGTACGGAAAGAAGGAATGCTAACCGATTTTGTTCTCAGCACAGCTCAGCCCCTAGATACAACTGACTTGAGCAAAGACCCTGCACCTGCTCAGGCAGCAGGTGGGAGCCCGGGAGAGGGCGGAGCAACTGGGCCCACTGCTCACACCGCATTGCCTCCGGTGGCCGCCAGGGGCAGCACCGAGGCGCCTGCCGCACCTCCCCCTCCCCAATCTCCACCCCCCGCCCTCCGGGCTCCTGCTCCCGGGAGCCCCGCAAACCCCGCTCCGCCCGCGCCCCGCACAGCACCGAGGCTCCCGGCCCGGTCCGCCCAGCTGCCCCTCCCCGGGGCCATGGGGGCACCCCCGGGGTACCGACCCTCAGCCTGGGTGCATCTCCTCCACCAGCTGCCCCGCGCTGACTTCCAGCTCCGACCGGTGCCCAGCGGTTTTGCGCCCCGCGACCAAGAGTACCAGCAGGTGGGATGGCAAACAGGGGCAAGGTACCCCGGGAACAGGAGTCTGGGTCACAGTTCCTGCATCTTGGGGGTCGGGGACCCAGCCTGCTTTTGGAGGTACAAGAGGATGATTAGAGGTAGAGAGCTCATACCTTGAGGTTTCCCCCTCGGACATGCGCTGGGAATGCAGACCCCTCTCTTACTAAATAAGAGAAAGCCAAGAGCCTAGACACCCCTCCCCAAGAGTCCTAAATGGGCGGAGATGAGGCCCCAGCATTTGGGCTCCCGAGACCTGCCTTGGAAGCCAGTCTTCAGGGTCATCTAAGGAAAGGTCCGCTCTTGAGGTCCTAGATGAGAAGGACTCCGCCCCTACAGAATCCCAGCTAGTAAATATGTCCCAGAAAAGGGGGTACCTGAGAGAGAGGACAGAGAGCGGGAAGTCTGGGAAGGCAGCTGAAGTCTGGGACCGGGGATTGACATCCTCAAATAGGGAAGAGAGATCTTAGGGCCAGGGCTGGGGAATGAGGTGAGGTGAGATGAGGCAGGGTGTTTTCGGCCTGCCCCAGGACGGAAGGGGTCGTCAGGGCGTTAGAGAGGATCGGGTGGAGATGAGGGTAGTTTTGGGGATACTAAAGAGAGGCCTGGGTCCCAGGAGGGTGAGGCTGGTAGTGGAACCTCACAGAAGCTGGGTCTCCAGGGAAAGGGGCCCAGCTGCAGCTCTGGGTGGGGGTGTGTGAATGTCCCCTGACCCAGTTTAATTCAAGTCCTTGACTTTGAGATTAATGAGAAAAGCTTGGCTGAGCTGGGGGGCCTGGCGAGGGGGGCTGGGAGTCAGCCCTGCCCTCCCCCCAAATCTGAATCTCTGCGGCTTCTGGGAAAGGGGCACAGGGTTGGGAGAGCTTCGAGGGAGGGGGTGTTCCCAGAAAAGCAGCAAGGGGGAACGTGTGCTGTGTGCTTGCTATTTGGGTCATGGCTGGCACAGCCTGAGCGGCTCCTCCCTGCCTACTCCACCCGCCCCCTCTCCCCTCCAAACAGGGACCGCCATCCCCTCGCCCACAGCCACTTACACAATCACAGCCTCCAGACGGTGGGTCCACCTACTCCCAGCCAGACTCACGGGGCTTATGGCTCCAGAGAGCGCCTCAGCCACGAGGAATTCCCCGTGGGCCCCCAGCACCACCACAGTTCACTCAACCTGATCTTCAACAGCCGGAGTCAAAGCTAGGGCACACACAGTCCCATCCCTGGGACATTCTTCCTCATAAAAATGACCACTGTGAACACAAAAAGACGCTACAAGGGACTCTGGGACAGGACCTTCAGGGTCACATGCCAAGGCACATATACACAGCACACTCATGTGTACACCATCACACACATGGGCACACACAAACACCGCGCACGTGACACGTCTACGCCCCCGTCTACACACACACACAAACTCACAAACTCAGTCAAAGTCATACGCACATACACTCCACAGTCCACCAACACCACTCACTGACTGAAGAAGCTGTGTTCAGAAAACATCAATGCCCACAAGTGTTCCCTTGCACACAGACATGCAGCATGATCTACACAAACACCTTATACTCACAGCCCATATGCCCTCACCTGGTGGAAGGCAAATTCACAGCCACAGAAACACGGCTCACGCTTGTCACTCACACAGGTGATGTGAAGGACAGGCAGATATGCTGGGTTCAGGGACAACAGTCCCTGGGAATGCAGGGCTGTGATTCCAGATCTCATCCAGCCCATATCCTGCAGTGTAGCTCCAGGCAGCCTTGTCCAGCTCTGGGCCTCTGAGAAGACAGGTGACACAGGTCTCCTGAAAGCTCCTATCACATGAAGAGCCTACAGTTCTATAATTTATTTGAGACAGGGCCTCACTCTGTAGTCCAGGCTGGCTGGAGTTTATGTAACTTGGACTGTCCTGAAACTGTGACAACCTTCCTGCCTCAGCTCCAGAGTGTTGGGGTTATAGGGGTGAACTGCCTTTCCTAGCTCAGAGATATGATGTTCTGCAAGGTGTTCCCAGCTATGAACACCCTTTCTGCCTGCCTTTCCTTCCCTCCTGCCTTTGGGTCTCACTACATACTACCCTGTCAGTCTCCGGTTTTCTGTAGTTCTTTCTCTGTGTGTCTCGTCATCTCTCTGTGTCTGTCTCTCTTCCTCTTCCCTCTCTCCCTATTTGTGCTAGATCCCTCTGGAATTTTTTATGTCTTGTCTCTACATTCCTCTTTGTTTTTGCCTTTGTCTCTTTCCTTGCCTGCCTCTTCTGTCTGCCTATTCCTCTCTTGATCTGTCTTCCTTCCCTATCTTCATCTCTGAGCCCTGTGTGTATGTATCACAACACACACATGCAAGCTGTCACAGCACCCTGTCCCCATCCCCAGCCCTGGGGTGACAGACTCAACTGCAGTGGGTGTGTGAGCTCAGCAGCAGGAAAGAGATGGGGTAAAGAAGGCTGTCTCTCCTGCTCCCCTGAAGTAGGGAAATGGAAGCCTTCCTGCGCCTTCATTCCATACAGTTCAGAGGGAACCCCTGGAAGTTCGTGAGACATGCTGCACTCCTATAGCCTGATTGCGGTGAGGAGGAAACCGAGACTCAGAGAGACGAGGCCCCTTTTGAGGCCATACAACCTGGGAAGAACAAGCAGGGTCAGAACCCCAAACCTGGGCTCCTTACTTGGATGCTGCCTCCGGCAACCTAGCCCTAAATTCTGGATGGGCCTCAGTTGCTAATATGAAACAGAATAGGCATCTCAACTTTTCCACAACCTGGGTGCCATCAGGGGCTGGGCTTCGTGCCCCTGAGCCCCCCAACTGAGGAAGAGCTTTTTGTCTGGGACCCGACAGTGCTCTCTGAGGCTTCTCATCACTTCTTCCTCAGGCTCTGCTGCTGGTGGCAGCCTTGGCCGGGCTGGGTTTGGGCCTGAGCCTCATCTTCATCGCTGTCTACCTCATCCGCTTCTGCTGCTGCAGGCCCCCAGAACCCCCTGGGGCCAAGAGTCCCCCACCCGGAGGAGGCTGTGTTATCTGGAGCTGCATCGCTGCCCTTCTCGTGGGCTGGTAATGGGGCCCCAGGATGGGTGGGGAGTGGGGATAGAGCTCCTACACTTGCTCTCAGTCTTGTTTAAGCTACCTTGGGGTATGGGCCCCGAGTTCGTGCAGAGAGTACCTGTCTGCTTAGTGAGTGGAGGGCTAGAGGCTTAAGGAGGATGAAGCAGCCAGCCTGGGAGTAAAATTGAAAGCCTGGGATAGGTTTGGGGTTCTCAGTGGTTGTGCTACCTAGGGGAGTGAGATGCTCTTTCTAGACCTCCATGTCCACATCTATAAAGTGAGTTTTGCAATACTACCCAAACCCTTCTTGGTCACACTAAGACTAGAGAGTGCACAGCACCTGGGTCCTAGGGGCTGTCCTCCGTGTCAGCACTGAACAAAGAGTTATTCATTCACTGAGCTCATTCATTCAACAACTGAACATAACTACCATGTGCCAGACACGGGACATGCCAGCCCAGGCACTCTGTGACTTCAGCCAGAGTTTCAGTCAAGGAAGCAGCAGGCCTTACAGGGCAGCAGCAGCACCTGCTCAGCCCACACCCAAGCTGGGTCTGAGTCTTTCTTTTAAGAGCTGTGCTCAAGATGGCCACACCTGGCTCTGACTGAGGGAAGCTCAGGGAGGGAAGGAAAATGAATTTTCAAGCCCATATGGTTTAAGAGGCAAGTGGAGATTCAGACTCATGGAAAAAAAACTCTTTCCTCCCACTTCCCCCTCAGGACCCTCAATAGGAATTCCATTTCAATGAACTTGACACCAAGATTGCTAGCTCTGAGACCAGCTCCTCCTAGGTCATGGTTAGCTGACTTATGTCACATATGAGAGTATATTCAGGACCTGCTGGGGACCTCATGCACTGTTAGCAGGAGCCCTGGTGTCCCCTCCAGCCATCTGGGGGTGTGGCCTGGAGTAGTCACTCCAATCTGGGCTCTGGTCCACTCTTCTCATTGTAGGAAAAAGAGGGTGTGTGTTTGGGAGTATATGGGGGCTGGGCACCCTCTGTCCAAGATGTTTTCTCATCAGGCTCTCCAGAATGGGGGTGGATGAGGGAGGCTGACAAAGGCCCAGTGGGGGAGAGTCACAACCCCAGCCCCCTCAGAGCCTGGGAACAAGAGGAGCTTTGTAGGGTTCTGAACAATGGGGCAGGGCCAGTAGGCTCCCATCCAAGGGTTGGGGTGGGGGCCTGTATAGCCCAAGGCTGGGAACTGTGAGGGCATCAGGCTCTCGCCCCCTCCAGTGTGAGGCACAGACTCAGGGAGAAAAGTGGGTCCCCATATTCAAGCCCCACAATGGAAGTCTGTGTGTTGGCTGGGCAGGGACAGGAGCTCAGCTCCTGGCCTGGCCTTCAGCCCTCCCTCCCACATTCTCTTACTCCTCTTCCAGCTGGCCAGATGCCTGGATCCCTGGGCAGCATAGGGGAAGGCTGAGAGCTCCCCGCATGCGGTCTTTTACAAAAGAATAGGGGCTAGCGACCTTGTGCTCCTAGGAACCTTTAGGAGGCAGGGGCAAAGAAGACCAGGAAGGGCTAGGAAGAGACAGGGGTTGGTGCCTAATGACTCCTAAGACAAGGCTGTGAATTCTCGGGTGTTTTGACAAAGGATGGAGGAGCTGGTCGTGAGGTGATCATAATTAGGAGTTGGTAACCTTTTATCCAGGGATAAGCAAAACCAGGGTTCCATACTGGGGAGGTGCGAGTTAAATCTGGGGGCTCCTTCTTTTCCACCACTCCACCCACCATTAGCATCACAATGACGTCTTTCCAGCTTGGGGGAGTGAGGTCTTCGGGTTACCCTGGCAACTGGTGGAGGCCAACCTTGGGCTGTTCTTTTTCCCACGGAGGATGAACCAATAGGGTGGATGCAGAGATTGGATAGGCAAATGAAGCAAAGGGGAGGACTGGTAAGTGTGGAGGCATGATCCTGCCCTCCAGATTCTGAGACTGTTTGGTATTTCTTCTTCCTTCTTCTCTCAGTGCGGGCATTGGCATTGGTTTCTATGGCAACAGCGAGACCAGCGATGGGGTGTCCCAGCTCAGCTCAGCTCTGCTGCATGCCAACCACACACTCAGCACCATTGATGCCTTGGTGAGAGGGGCAGCAAAAAGCCAGACTGCAAACTCATACCTCAATTGATCTCCACATGGGAATGTGGTCCCCCACTGAGGAACAAAAGAAGCCAAGATCAAAGCAGATCCCAGACCAGAAACCTAATCCCCAGATACAGAACTGTAAACTCAGACCTGCTGACATTAGACCATATGTTCCGCCCAAACCCTGCAACCTGGAGCTGGATCTAGAAGATTCAGACTCAGGCTGAAGACTTTTATCCAGGCTGCACTTCCGTTTATAACCAAGGACACTGGTCCCTGACTTCAGGCCAGATCTAAGACTACAGGTCCTATCCTTGGACCAAATACAAGCTCAGGGACCCTACCCCACCCCCACCCCCACCACTGTGAGATCTTATACCCCAGGATATAAGCTTGGGACTGAGATGCAGGTGTTATATTTCAGTACCTACTTGGGTAGAGCCAAGGAATCAGATTTGAGATCCCAGACTCAAAAGGACTGATGCAGACTTCAGACTTCAGACTCATCCTTCCATTCTGACTTAATGTCAGTGCTGGGGTTAGAATCTTTACCTTGGACTCAAGCTCCTGACTAAACTAGAGGACCTGGGAGCCCCACCTTGACTCACCTTTTCCCCAGAACTCCAGATCTCAGGCAACTGACACTCCTCATCCCTGCTTCACCCCTGAGACCCCATCCCTCAGCCCCAACCCTAGGCTTTGGAAAAGGCAGTCCCAGACCTGAGACCATGTCATCTCCCCAGGTGCTGGAAACAGTGGAGAGGCTGGGTGAGGCGGTGAGGACTGAGCTGACCACCCTGGAGGAAGTACTCTCAGAACGTGTGGAGCTGGTGGCCGCCACCAGGGGAGCCAGGAGGCAGGCTGAGGCCGTGGCTCAGCACCTACAAGGACTGGCCTTCTGGCAAGGAGTGTCCCTCAGCCCAGTGCAGGTGGCTGAAGATGTGACTTTTGTGGAGGAGTACAGGTGGGAAAAGGATCTTTCTGTTTTTTTTTTAGCATTGTAGTCTCACACTAGTCCCTGGGGGGGGGGGGCAGTATCTGGAGACAGTTTTATTTGCCCCATTGGGGAAGCAAAGCTACTGTCACCTGGTGGAAGCAGGGATGATGCTGGTCAGCATCCCCCAGGTCAGTCCCACTGTGGAGAATTACCCAGTTGTGAATATAGACCAGGCTGACAAACTGAGCTGTGAGGTTGGAGCCAGAGATTGGGGGCCCATCCTCATATTTACATACCCCCTCCACAGTCTCCTCTCTCATTCCTTCACTCACTCGGCCATTCCTTGACTCATTCGTTCAGCAAATCAATCACAATTCAGTTTCCTCTTGGACTAACCCAGTAGCAAACCTACCTACCAGATTATTCGGGAGGCAACTGTGTTCACTGTGCAACTACTTAGCATCTGGTGAGAGACAGCACATGTGGTTAGGAACCTTAGCTTCAGGAGACCACTCTGTATTTGTGCACACTTACACAAGTTTCTTTGGCCTTGGTTTTCCCACCTTAAAGTCAGTCCTGTCATGCGTAGCTCAAAATGCCTTGTGGAGAGTTAATAACTTTGAGTGTCTGAAACAAAGACTACGTTATGACAGGTGGAACAGTGCCAGTAAAGTATAGATATGCCAAGCAGGGGGGATGACACAGGAAATCCCACCCAGAAAAGATTCTTTAGCAGGGAGATCAGTATAAAACAGGCTTACAAAGCCAGACCTGGTGGTATAGGCCTGTAATCTCAACTACTCTGGAGGCTGAAGTAAAAGGGTTGAAAACTCAAGGCCTGCTTGTCCTACTGAGTAATTTCAAGGTCAGTCTGAATAACTCAGTGAGGCGTTGTCTCAAAGAGGAAAAAGAAGGCTGAGGATCTGGATAATGAAAGAATGTTTGCCTAGAACTGACTGCTGAGGGACTGAAAGTGTGACTTAGAGGTAAAACTTCTGCCTAGAATTCCCCAGTGAGGGACTGTGGGTATGACTCAGTGGTAGAGCACCTGCCTGGAATCTCCCAGTGAGGGGATGTGGCTCAGTGGTAGAGTACCTGCCTAGAATTCCCCAGTGATGGGCTGGGTTTGTGGCTCTGGTAGAGACTTACTTAAAATCTACTACTGAGGGGCTGGGGAACTTGACTCCCATAGTGTTGCCTACTTAGCATGTATGAGGCTCTGTGTTCACCAAAGCATCAAACGGGGTAAGAAGAGAGGAACTAGAGAAATGTATTAGTGGCTTAAGGGCACTTGCTGCTTGTATAGAAGACCCAGGTTCAGTTCCCAGCTTTCATGGTAGCTTACAACTATCTGTAACTCCAATTCCATGGGATCCAACACTCTTTCTGACCTCTGCAGACACCAGGCATGCATTTGATAGATGTACGTATATGTAGGTAAAGCACTCATAGATATAAAATAAATATTTTTAGAAAGCGGATTTTCTGTAAGGTGGGTGAATGAGAGCTTTGGAGCATGTAAAATAGGAAGGGGCTTGTCTGGGGACAGGCAGGGCAGCTTATGTGAAAGTGTTTAGAAGGGCCATACTAAAAGGTGACACTGGGGAGGAAAGGGCAAGCTGTGAAGCCCTCTGAGTCAACCATCCATCTCAACAGCCAGCAAGACCCGGCTTTATATCCACACCGTTATTTCATTTCTTCTTGTGTTTAGCTGACACTCCCGAGTCTTCTGTTCCCAAGTAGGAGACTGTGCTGTTTGGTACAATCACACTGGGGCTGAAACAATCCCAGCAGCGGATGCAGTGAGAGGCAGGCAGGTCTAGGTCCAGGGGCCACAGGTTCTGTGTCAGCCAGGTTGGGGAGGTAGAGGGGACTGTGACAATGATGCTTGGCAGATGCTCTGGAAAAGTGTCTGGTAAAAGACAGGCCCTCAATAAATACAGTGGGGCCATGGAGGTGAGTGCGGAGGTATGGCCAGGGACAATGTCTCGGGGAGTGCAAACCACAATTACATGGTGACTACTAAGAATGAATCTCTTTATGGAGCACTCACAGTGTGCCAAGGCCGAGTTTGGGCCCCCATGTGGCTTCCTCTACAGTCCTGATGCATTACTTACTTACTTACATATTGTGCCACGTTCACAGCTCCCCGGATGATGATTTAGCTAACACGAACTTCACCCACAAGCCCATTCTCCTAGGACCGTTCCATGTGTCCATTCATTCACCTGGCAACGGATTTTGAATTTGATCCTGATATGCCACTCATGTTCCTGGTAGGGAAACTGAGGCAAATTGTATAATTGAGACCTAGACATCAGACCTCTGAAGTGTGCAATAAGGTCCTGGGTGACTGACAACCTACAGTACTGGCTCCGGAATTTAATATTTAGAGAGGCCAATGCATGTGTCCACAAACACAGAACTTCTGTGTGATCTGTTCAGAGTAGGTTTCAGGTGCTCCAGAGTCTTGTGAGCCCATGCACCGTTTCACCAATGAACTTTGCTGGGCAGCAGGGAGGCTGCAGGTTTGGGTTGGGTTAGTATGAATCTGAGGTCCTGCTGGCCTCCAGAGGCCCACTTCCTTCTCCCTTCTTCCTACAGGTGGCTGGCCTACGTCCTCCTGCTGCTCTTGGTGCTGCTGGTTTGCCTCTTCACCCTCTTGGGCCTGGCGAAGCAGAGCAAGTGGCTGGTGGTTGTGTGAGTGGAGTGTATTGCACAGGGGAGAAAACCAGACGGGTTTCCAGCCTGCTGCATTGCTAAAGTCTTAGGGAAGACAAAAGGGGGGGGGAGGGATGATCAGGTGATCGCTGACATGGCACAGATACTTTCTCCCTTGGTCACCACAACAAACCCATGGAGGAAGTGCCACCAGATCCTCTGTGTGGCAGATGAGGGGCTTATGGTAATGTGGGGACACAGGACCTATGCACTTATTGAATAGTTCGCTGTGTACCAGATATCATTCTTAGGACTTCATGGGACTCTTACACTCAGTTAACCAGGGATGTAGGCATTGACCTCTGTAGAAGGAGCAGTGGGCAGGCCTGCTTTTCGTCCCGCCCAGCTCCCTGCACAACTAGCTTCAGACCCGAAATAACTACAAGGAAACTGTATTATATTTCTACTTTTTGAGACAGGTTCTCTGTATATCTTTGTCCTGGAATTACTCTGTAGACCAGGCTGTCCTTGAACTCTCAGAGATCCAACCTTCTCTGTCTCCTCAGTGCTGGGATTAAAGGTGTATGCTATCACACCTTGAACTCACAGTGATCTGTCTGTCTCTGCCTCCCAGGCATTGGGATTAAAGGTGTGTCCTGACACCTTGAAGTCACAGAGGTCAATCTACCTCTGCCTCCCAAGTATTGGGATTAAAGGTGTGTACTAACACACCCAACTACTCTCTTTCTTTTTTCTTCCTTCCTTCCTTCCTTCCTTCCTTCCTTCCTTCCTTCCTTCCTTTCTTTCTTTCTTTCTTTCTTTCTTTCTTTCTTTTTGTTTTTTACTTTAAGAACTTTTAGCCTGCATATATTCTTAACACACTGTAAATCATTTAGAGGGTTTCTTTGTTTTCGAATCTCTCTTTACTGTATTTCTCTCTCTTTTTCTGACCACATGAGCCTTTAAATTACTGAGCAATATGGGTAAGATTAAAGCCATGGCTTTGCCGGCTGGATCCAGCCCATTCCTTAGCTTTCTGCAATTCCAGCCTTGTGGCTGAGGTACCGGCCAGACCCGTGTTCATTGCCACAACTCTACAGTGTTTCAAGGTCCCTGACAGCAAGCAAGCTACAGCATTCTGCTCACAGACCACACTTAGTCGGACTGTCTGCCCGAAAGAGTCAGAGTTTGCCCTGGCAATATGTACCAGAATGCCAGCATTTTAAAACAGCACAGCTTTTTTCCTGCTACAGCTGAAAACCGAAAAGCATGCATTCAGCTTTTCATCAACACCGTTTAAGTGTTTCGTGGCAGGATCTCTTAAAAGAGCTGCAGGGTTTTGCAGCTAAAGCTGAGTCAGGAAGCCTCTCTTAGATGAGAGTGCTTGCTTGCTTGTAGCAAGCAGAACAGACCCGAGAAATTGCTGCTACCAAGAAAACATGCTTTACTCTATTCTTTCCCAAGCTTTCTCAGGCTTTCTGTGGATTCAGTTATCCATGTCTGGGTGCCATTTGTAGAAGGAGTGGTGGGCAGGCTTGCTTTTCATCCCACCCAGCTCCCGCATGACTAGCTTCATACCTGAAATAACTACATGGAAACTGCATTCATTTAAACACTGCCTGGCCTGTTAATTCTAGCCTCTTTTCGGCTAATTTTCATATCTTGCTTAACCCATTTCTAATAATCTGTGTAGCACCATGAGATGGTGTCTTACCGGGAAAGATTCAGCATGTCTGACCTGGCTGCTGGCTCCATGACATCTGCTTGACTCAGCTTTCTTTCTCCCAGAATTCTGTTCTGTCTACTCCACCCACCTATGTTCTGACCTATCAGGCCAAGCAGTTTCTTTATTAACCAATGAAAGTATGACCCTCCTCCATCAGACCTCTGTTTAACAGTGGGAGGTGTTTGACGCCCATGTGACTAGGTCAGGACCACACAGCAAGAAGTACTGTGGTGGGGCTCAAGTTCAGCCTGCCCATCACTGGAAGAGTTCATCCTCCTTCTCCTCCCTTGTGGCCCACTGTCTGTGGACTCTCCCTGGGAGATAAGTCCAACTACTGCATCTCGGCTCTCATCAAGGCTTGGGGACTCATAGAACACACTGTGCTGAACAAGTATATGACTGGGGGCCAGGTCTTCCAGTTTACCACAGCTGTTAACCTCCTCCACTACCCCAGGACCCAGAATTATTCTACCCCTCACAACCCTGGACGTAGGTCAAGACTTAAATAAATCAAGCTCTGAGTTTCAGAAATTAACTCTGAAACACTCTCCACACCTTACATCCTAGAGGTGGAGGGAGTGGAGAGAGGATAGCTAAATAAAATAGGCTGTAGATGGGCCTGAAACTAACTTAGAACCTCCAGGACCCTGTGCAATGAAATCCCAGCGAATTCAGCTGATGGGTGGACAGCTGCCCGCTAGGGTCCAGGAACAGCTGGTATAGTGGCTGCTGACCTGCAAGCCAAGACCTTCCCCTCTCCTTTGCCAACTGAACAGATGTTCTATTTGACGTCAATCTGGGCCTTACCCCACCCTTTACTCCCATGCCTCTGACGCTAATCCTCTAGGCTATGGAGGTTGGTGGGTACTGGGGAGGGCTGTGATTAGATGTGGGGTATAGAAAGAGGCAAGGCTGATTAAGAGATCTGAGTCCAATCACCTCCCCCTCTAGGATGACTGCCATGAGTCTCCTGGTGCTTGTCCTGAGCTGGGGTTCTATGGGCCTAGAGGCTGCCACAGCTGTGGTAAGTATGGGACTCTGGATTGGGGTGTTCTGAATCCTGGGGTGGGTGTGACCTAATTATTGCCATTAATCCTAAGGCTTGGTGGATATGATCACAGTTCTGAGGTTTCAAACTTATTTGCTGGGTCCTGAGAGGGCAGAAGCTGGGGCCTAGACTAGACTCCTCAGTCTGAGGAGAGCTAGGGTCTAGACCCCTGGATCTGAGGGAGCAGGGAGGGTTGGAGCCTGGACCTTTGAGTTCTATGAAAATAAGAAATTGGACATTTCTGGTCTGATCCCTTCCTATTTCCTTCATCAGGGCCTCAGTGACTTCTGTTCCAACCCAGACACCTATGTGCTGAACCTGACCGAGGAGGAGACAGGGCTCAGCTCAGGTGACTCCCATAAATCCCTGCGGTCCTTGGCACTCCCTGCCACCCCCCTAGTGCCCGGTCCATTGTAGGGGTAGAGTGTAGAATCATCTAGTAATCCTGGCAGGATGGTAAAAGGGCAGGATCAAAATGTGAGTGGTGGGGGTGGTGGAGTGGGCCATGGTCCTCGGTGATAGGAGAATTTGGTTGATTATGGGAGAACAAGGAAGCATAATTAGGTCAGTTGAATTGCAGGTGCAGGTGAAGTAGAAGGGATGGAGGTATGTGGTGTGATATTGCCCACCTATAATCCCAGCACTCATGATGTGAAGGAAGAAAGATCAGAAGCTCAAGATGATCCTCAGTTACACAGCAAGTTCAAGGCTGGTTTGTGCTACATGACTCTGTCTCAAAACAAGAGCAACAAACTGAACAACAAAACAGGAAGGGAGAGAAAGGAGGGAGGGAAATGGAAGAAAGGGGAGAAGGGGACAGAACAGAACTGGGGAGTAAGGGGAGGGAAGGAAAGGAAGTGATGAAGGGAGAGGAAGAGGGAGGGGAAAGAGAAGGGAGAATGGGAGGGGGAGAAGGAAAGGATAGGAGAGTGACTAGCAGGTCTTTGAGACCCCAAGAAAGTTCCAAACTGGGGGATGTCCGCTGGGCTATGGCCCTCCAGATTTGCCCAGGGAGAGTCTAGGCCCAGGCTCATAGCCTGCTCCTTTCTCTCCCTCCACTTCAGACATCCTCAACTATTATTTCCTGTGCAACCAGGCGGTCTCCAACCCCTTCCAACAGGTTAGGACTGTGGGCAAAGAAACGGGAAATGAGGAGATGGCTAATGTGGAGCCCCAAGGGCATATGCTGGGCTGCCCTTCTGGGAGGTGGAGGGGGCTAAGGTCTTGAGTTGTGTATTCTAGTGGACAGATGGCATGGTGGATACCCTGACCTGAGTCCTCCTCTCTCTTCTCCCCCTGCAGAGGCTGACCCTGTCCCAGCGAGCTCTAGCCAGCATCCACTCCCAGATGCAGGGCCTGGAGCGGGAAGCCATCCCTCAGTTCCCTGCAGCACAGGTTAGGTCAATGGACTGCACCAGTGGGCGGGGGGAGCTGAGCCTGGTGAACCTGTGGGATGCTGGCCCATCTCATGTGAAGGGGCAAGTTGATTGGGTCAGATAGACTTGTGGAGCTGGCTCTTCTCTAAGTAGGCATGATTTCATGTTGTGTGCAGAGCCTGTGGAAAGGGGCAGGGCAATAGAGCTAAGCAGCTCTCTGGGCCAGAGCCTCCAGAGGCGACAGAAGTAGATTAGTCTCTTGGAGCTGGGGAGGAAGTGGAGGCAAGGTTCTAGAGTGCTGTTGAACCTATGTAAAAGGGACTGTCTGGTCCCTCTTGGAAGTGGGGCTCATGAGTTGAGGGCAGGACATTGCTGGGTAGCATGACTGTGTAACTGTTCCCTCCCACAACAGAAGCCCTTGTTATCTTTGGAGGAGATGCTGAATGTGACAGAGGGAAGCTTCCACCAGTTGGTGGCACTGTTGCACTGCCGCAGTCTGCACAAGGTGCGCTCCTGTGTGCTTGCTTGCCTGCCTTCTGTCTTTTTCTCTCTCCTTCCTCTCCTCTCTCTTCCCCTCTGTCCCTCTCTGTCTCCCTCTCCCTCCCCTCCACTTCTCTCTCTCCCCTCCTCCCGAGGTTTTCAGCTTCTACCTTCTCCCCTACTCCTTGAAAGCTGTTCAGCCTCTTAAGCCCTGGAATGAGAGCCTGAGAAGGCTCCTAATTCCCTGGGTTGAATGCTAGAGATCACGGATCTCTAGATGTGAAAGGGGCAGGGGAAAAGGGCAGCAGTCTGCTCAAGCCCCACTGTAGGCTCAGCTGTAAGCTGTGTGGCCTCAAGAGCAGGCCAGCATCTCTGAGTCTCAGCTTTCCCACCTTTACACCTTTGGGAGAACGATTATGAGCATCACAAAGACTCTCACCCTTACAACATCAAGAGTTGATCTAATAGAGACTTAACTGCTTTCCTTGGTTACAGTCTCCCACACTGATACTGTCCATGCACACAGCTTTTGCCCTGATCCTGACTCTATGGGGTTACTGGTCACTGACCCCCTTAAACAGGCCAGGATGACTTTTTTCTTTTATTGCACTGGGGGATTGAATTCTGATACTCTAGCCTATCAGATGAGCACACCACCATTGGTGTGTGTATGTGTGTGTGTGCATGCGCGTGTGCGCACACACTGTGTATGTGTGTGTGTTTAGGGTTTCATGTAGCCCAGGCTTGTTTCCAACTAGCTGCATAGCTGAGGGTGACCCTGAGTTCTGATCTTTTTGTGCATACCTCCCTCCTGAATGCTGAGATTATAGGTGTGTGATGGCACACCTGTATGAAGTACTGGGTATGGAACCCAAGGCTTCATGTATTTTAAGGAAGCACTCTACCAACTGAGCTATGTCTGCAACTTCCAGTGTTTTTATTATTATTATTATTGTTATTATTATTATTATTGGATTTTCGAGACAGGGTTTTTCCGTAGCTTTTGGTTCCTGTCCTGGAACTAGCTCTTGTAGACCAGGCTGGCCTCGAACTCACAGAGATCCGCCTGCCTCTGCCTCCCGAGTGCTGGGATTAAAGGCGTGCGCCACCACCGCCCAGCCCTCCAGTCTTTTTAAAAAGTATTTTTTATTTTGAGGCAGAGTCTCATTAAGTTGCCCAGATAGACCTTGGACTCCTAATCTTCTGGTCTCAGCCTCCCCAGTAGCTGACAATATTTTCCAGACCCAGCAGGGAATATTATTACATCTTCTGCAAACCTGGAGGCTGGGAGAAGGCAGTTGAGTGATTTTCCCAGAAGGCAAGGACGTCATGGGAGGACACAGAGCTGTTTCTGGTGTGAACTGCTAAGCATGGCCAGTCTGTCCCCTTCTGATTTTGAAACATTTTTACCCATCTGCCATCCAAGGGCTCACTGCAGATCAGATCTGGAGAACATACGCTTCTTCACCACCTCTGGTCATCTGGTCTACCTTAGGATTAGGATACAGACTCAGCAAACAAATTCCCCTCTACAAGGAGACCTAAGCAACACCTGGAGGTCCTTGCCCCAATTCACTATTGCTGGATATCCAAAGTCTGAGATTAATGTGGTATCCTGCCTCAGAGGGCAGGTACCAAAGTCAGTGAAGGGTCACTGAATAGGTATCTGAGAATGGCCAGGTAGGGGTCCTTGCTTTTTTTTATACAATGGCAAGCTGGGCCCCAATCATCTTTTATGTCTCATTCAGATGCTGAGCTTTAATTCTGGTTCCAAGATGACTATGAAGGGAGAGATAAGGGGTCAGAGTCTGTGCCAACTATTGAGATATCATGTGACCCTGGGCCTTGGTTCTCCATTTAGACCTTTTCCACCACGTGTTAAAATTAGGGACAGGATGTCTACGGCCATACCACCCTGAACGCGCCCGATCTCGTCTGATCTCAAAATTAGGGACAGGACTGAGGACTTTGCTCCATCTATAAAGTACTCACCACACAATCATGAGGACCTGCGTTTGATCCCCAGAAACCATGTAAAAAGGAGGGCATATGGTGCTCAGCACTGAGGGGGCAGAGACAGGTGGATATCTGGGACCTGCTGGCCACCCAGCCTAGCCCAGTTAGTGCACACCAGGTCCCCGAGAGAAAGCCTACTTAAAAAACAAACAAAACATTGCTGATAGTGACTTGATACGCCTTTAATCCCAGCACTGGGGAGGCAGAACCAGGCAGATTTCTGAGTTTGAGGCCAGCCTGGTCTATAGAATGAGTTTTAGGAGTCGGGCAGTGGTGGCGCACGCCTTTAATCCCAGCACTCGGGAGGCAGAGGCAGGCGGATCTCTGAGTTCGAGGCCAGCCTGGTCTACAAGAGCTAGTTCCAGGACAGGAACCAAAAAGCAACGGAAAAACCCTGTCTCGAAAAAAAAAAAAAAAAAAAAAAAAAAGAATGAGTTTTAGGACAACCAGGGCTATACAGAGAAACTGTCTGGATAAATAAAACAAAACCCAAAACCCAAAATGTTTTGAACTTTAACCTTTGTTCCCACCCCACATGCACAGGCATACAACAACAACCCTTCCACATGTACACACACACACACACACAAACACGCGTAGACACAAATATACACATAAATAAAATAGGGACAAGAGACACTAGGCTAAGAGAGAACGGACTGGGTGTGGTGGTGCACACATTTCATCCCAGCCCTTCCAGAGGCAGATGCAAAGACAGGTGGATCTCTGGGAGTTTTAGACTAGCCTGGTCTACAAAGTGAGTCCCAGGCCAGCTAAGCCTACAGGGAGAGACCCTGTGTAAATGAGAGGCAAGGGGGAGGTGTCTCTGGAACCTAAGAGACTTGGTTCCAGATTCAGCTCTGTACCTTCTAGGCTGTGTGTCTCTGTAAAAGCAGATTGCCCACTCTGGGCTCAGCTTCTTTCCACAGCGTCAAAGGCAGCAGTGCATGGGGCTATTGCAAAGATATGTGGGCACAGTATGTGTGTGCCTGATGTAAGCCTAACTGGTCAGTATCCTGGTGGGCTCCTCACCACACACTTCACTTACTCAACAGTAGGAGCCTCTTCCCTCACCCCAGCACTTGCACCAGGAAGTCAGGACTGCCCTTCCAGCTCGCCATCCTCACTTCCCCACTGCACCTGCTGCTCACACAGCCACTGCAGCTGCAGACCCTGGCCCCTCCCCTCCTGCCAAGACCACAGCCTCTTCCATGCCCATCTGCTCATTCCATCTATCCAGGGCAGCTAGTAATCTTTTCAAACACAATCAGATCAGAGTCTTCCTCGAAAAGCCCTTGCGTGAATCCCCCTGCACATGGATTAAAGCCAGGGCTCCTAGTACTGACCTAGCAGAGCCTGTATAGACAGCCCCAGCAAAAGCCGTGTGGCCTCAGCCTTGGGGATTCTACCCTTGTCCTCCATGTCACCCAGCTGTCTCTGTCTAGAACTAACCATCCGCCTGGCTCCTTGTGCCCTTCTCAAATGGCCTCTGCTGGCACTGTCCTAGCATCTTACTGACCTACCAGCTCACAAGCTTCCAAAGTGGACTCCTTGGTCCCATGTACTGAAGGTTGCCAGTGCTGAGCAAAGGCAGCTTAGTTCATTTCTACAGAATGAACCAGCACGTTGGCTGTGCCACTGGGCACTGAGGTCACAGTGGTTCTGCTGTCCTCCAGGGCAGCAGCCACAGTAGACAGTCTTTTCTGCATGTGTATCATGTGCCATGTCCAATCCTAAGTTGTTACGTAAGTCAGCGATTTGTGGGACCCAAGGGGCACCTGACAATGTGTGGCAACATGAATTTCACAGCTACAGGAAAAGGTGCCAGCACCCTCATCTGTCAGTAACATGTGGTTGGAACAAGGACAGGCAGGGCTGGTGCTGGTGGGAGGCAGCAGTGTAGAGGCTCTTCCACCTGGGATCCTGCAAGAGCAGTTCTCTGGGTGCTGAGTGGAGATGGTAGATCACTTTGCTTGTGGGGTAGAGGCAGGAGATAAAATAGGAACGGACTGGTGGGCTGCAGCTCAGCCAAAGGCACAAGGTGAACATATGGATGGCCTTCCATGTTCAGAACAAGCTCTCTGACAGGAGACTACTCTTGGGCACAGAGTCTCGGTGACTCATGCAATACCACTCAGCCAGGCAGGTGGATGGTTGGACCTGTGTACAGAGTACATGTGTGCACACTCTAAGGCTTACCCTCTGCCTCAGGACTATGGCTCGGCACTCCGAGGCCTGTGTGAAGATGCCCTGGAGGGCCTGCTGTTCCTGATGCTCTTCTCTCTCCTGTCTGCGGGGGCCCTGGCCACCACCCTTTGCAGCCTGCCCCGTGCCTGGGCCCTCTTCCCGCCCAGGTCAGCAGGGGAGAGAGGGCAGGGTCCCCAGGGAGGGGACAGGAGGCAGCACCCAGGGCCACTGGTGGGGATGGGGCAGCCTCCTGATGGGTTCCCATCCTGCTTCTCTGCCACTCCCCACATCACACTCCAGTGATGACTACGATGACACAGATGATGACGACCCTTTCAACCCTCAGGTACAGACCCTGGTCTGCGGAGGAAGGCTGGGGTGTCAACTCGTGGGTCTGAGGGAGAAGGACTGGGGCTGGGATCCTGGGGCTGAGGAAGGGATGGGCCTGGGATAATGTGGGAGGAGAGATGAGTCTTGAACCTGAGGGAGGAGCGCTGAGGTCTGGGATCCTGGGTCTGAGGGAGGGATCCCCAGTATGTGACAGATTCTCATTGTGTGTCTTCTCCCCATTATGGTGCTAGGAATCCAAGCGCTTTGTGCAGTGGCAGTCTTCCATCTGAGCCTCCCCTCCAGCCTGGAGTGGCCTTTCCTGTTAGGTAAGCTTTAATGACACCTTGGTGATCTGCTGGGCCTTGACTTATGGCACTCTGAGGCTGGGTGGGTGTCCACGGGAGTGTCTCCTGCCTATGTCAGCTCCTCATCTCTCCCTCTCTCTAGCTCCTTTCCTGGCTGCTGGAGAAGGCCCCACTAACCTGACCCTGACTGGGCTCTGACCACTAACACTGCTGGCCATGGACACCTCACATAGGATGACATTCTGCTCTGGCCCCAACATTCCCCCATTCCCATTTGTCTTTAGCACAAGGGACTGCTGAGATGGCAGAGCAAGGATCTGGGCTCGCTGGGAAGGGGGCTGACCTACAGCCAGGTGTCCCTCACCTCTGGCTGGCTGCTGGTATTGTTCTTGGAGGGACTAGGGGAGGCAGGAATAAGGATGTCTCTGCTTCTGCCATATTCCAGCAATCTCAACTCATGGCACTAACTTGGAAGAGGGTTGATTTGAAATAAAAGGGAAGACTATTTTACAAGTAGCTAGGACCTTCTTTTTTTCTCCCCTCCTGGGAGAAGAAGTCCTGACTGAGCTAGAGAGATGACCCCTTCCCTGACGGTTGAAAGACAACTCTCCTCTTGTCTAGGTTCAGCACTGCTCTGGTTGTCCTGACAAAGGAAGAGGCAGCCCCAGGAAGAGAATAAACGTAGCTCTAGATCTAAATATGCATGAATCCACAGGAACAACAAAGTCGAGCTTACAGACATGTGGAATGTGAAGGCCTAGTGGGTTTAGGAACAGTGTGGCATCAACTCACTTCCTAGCAGTTCAAATCCAGCACAAGATGTCAGAAAACCTAAGTGTGTGTCAGTAAAGGGGAAGAAGTATTCAAAGAGAAAGTAGAATATTTGTATGTAGTGCTGCTAAGGTGATGTAGAAGAGGAAACGTGAAGATATAAATCTAGACAAGAAAAGATAAGGCAGTCAATGAGCTAAAAATTACAAACAAATCAACAAATATGGCAGAGGAAAAAGGGAAATTTATTGTACGGGAATAATGCCTATGTAGTTCTCTTTTGTAAAAAGAAAAAATAAGCACATATGACAAGTAATTCATAAAAAGACAACTCAGTTTAAAAATAAGCAACTGAGATGAACATACGAAGAAACAAATATCCAGAGACAAAACTCATAAAGTGGTTAAAATTCTAATGATTTCCAAACACAATGTGCTACTCCCCTGCCCAGTACTTACTTACTGTGACATTAAATTGGGGTGCTGTCTGGTGCTTTTCTAGAAGCCCAGAGAAGAGGTGCTCAAAATATGCTGCCCAGAGGCTGTGAATCCCCAGTTGTGTGAAAACAAACAAACAAACACCTACTTATCTGTGAAAGAATGGCAAATGTGATTCTTTGAGGAACGGCTTCCAGAAAGAGACAAGCAACTGAAGATGTGTGTGAAGAGCCCTCTGTCCAGAACAGAAAAGAAAAGCTTAGTTAAATGCTAGAGACAAAAAGTCCACAAAAGGAAGAGAAGTGACCTGCTAACTAGAACTCTCTGGAAGACCAGCAGTTCTCTAAGGGAAGCCAGTAGAGCAGGATCCTCAGGTTGGGTGTGACAAACAGTGGCAGTAGGGTGCACAAGCACCAGGTGACAGACCCTGAAACGCTCCCTCCCACACAGCGGTTGGATGCACTGCTGAATGTGGGCAAGTCAGTTGACTCGTTGAACCTCAGTTGCATCGTCAAGCAAATGGATGTCATAAATCCAGAAACCTCAGCTCTGACAGGACAGGGAAACGCAAAATAAATGCAACACGATGCTCTGGGTTACACACTGGCACACAAAACATTAATGAGAAAAGTATCGAAGTCTAAAGTTTGCGGCTTAGTTCAGAGTATTAAAGCAACGTCAGTCAGTTTCTTACTTTTTAACAAATAAACCAAGGTGAATCCGAGGTGATAGCAATAGGGGAAACTGGGCATCCTATGCCCAACTCCTGTATTATCTTTGCAACTTTTCCCCCCTGTAAACCCAAATTTATTCTAAAATAAAAGTTCATTATAAAAAAGAGATTTGGGAAGAAGCCTACCATGATAACAGTAACAAAATGTTATAAAGTTATCAAATTGTTGTGTAATTACCAAAAGTATCTGGTACAAAGTGTGACTAGAAGCTGGGTTATTATTATTTTAACAGGTATCCCTAATTGAACAGCACAATTCAATCATTTCTGGTATAAACAATGAGCTTAAGAAAAGTCTACTGGGCCGGGCGGTGGTGGCGCACGCCTTTAATCCCAGCACTTGGGAGGCAGGGGCGGGCGGATCTCTGTGAGTTCGAGGCCAGCCTGGTCTAAAAGAGCTAGTTCCAGAACAGGCTCCAAAGCTACCGAGAAACCCTGTCTCCCAAAACCAAAAGAAAAAGGAAAAAAAAAAAAAGAAAGAAAGAAAGAAAAAGAACATAAAAGAAAAGCCTATTGTGGCCGGGCGTGACGGCCCACAACTTTAATCCCATAGGAGGTAGGCGGATCTCCTTGAGTTCCGGGTCAGCCTGATCAGCACAAACACACATTCTAGGTTCTGCAAGCCTCTCCCTACACCTTTCTCTGCCCCGGCTACCTTTCCAGCGTCACAGCCAAAAGGCTACTCCTCAAGCGACGCGTGTTTCCTGCTTTCTTGGGGTCTCAGTCACTGTTGCTCACGCCAGGTGTGCCATTCCAGGTTTAAACAAGCCTATTGGGGGAAGATTCATCCTCATCACTTATTCACTCCTTTTAAAAAAAAAAAAAAGTCATAGCGCTGTGCGCAGCCTCAAAACTCCCGTTCCTATAGTTTACATTTTCCGGCTAAGGCTGCTGTGTGGGAGAGCCTGCGGCGCTTGTCCCCGTGGGGCCACCGTCCACGGCCAGCTCTCAGCTTGCTGACAACGCCCACACGCAATTGCGTAGGCGGGTTAGGTGGAGGGTGGCTCAAAGCGAGCGGTGACATCCATTGGCTGTACGAGACACGGGGCGGGTACAGACGTCTGGGTGACGCCATCACGCCGCATTCAGGACGTTCCAGCCCCAGAAGAGCCTGCCGGTGACCGAGCGCTATCGCGGGTGTCCTGTAGCCGCCGTGGCCCACCGGTGACGAACTCCGGGAGCAAGAGGTCCTGGTGAGTGTGAGGACTGGCGGGCGGACTGCCGGGCGAGCACAGGGACTCCTTCTGGCTCCGCGCTCGGCGAGCCCGGGCCTGCTTGGTCGGGCTAACCGACGCCGCTCCCAGCATCTGTGAAGGGTGTGGCCGTCCGCGCATGCGCCCGGGGTTTGTGTGCGCGCTGCTGGCTACGCTGCGCGTGCGCACGCGCTTCCGCTTCGCCACCGACCCTGGGAACGCTGCGGACCCTAGTGCCCTAGGCGTTCCCCTCGCGGCCCCATTGACCCGCTGTTACGCCGGCCGCCGTGTTGCCCCGGGCAACCCAGAGAGACTTTCCTCGCGGCTTGGTGCGCAGGCACGGCCTGGCTGGTGGCTGACCGCGGGGATAAAGGAGGGTCGCTTGGAGGGTGGCCTCCATCTCCACCTGGTGGCGTGGACCCCATGCCTGCGGGACAGTCAGGTGCATAGAGTCCATGTTGTCCTCGTCTGTCAGATCCCTGCCCCCTAGGCCTCACTCCTAATACCAGTTAGTACTCCCAGGGTCTCCCACTTGCTTCCCAACTTTCGACCGACCCCTTGACCCCACCCAGTGGTCTGTCTGTTTTTTCTTTCTTTTTTTTTTTCGAGACAGGGTTTCCCTGCGTAACAGTCCTAGCTGTCCTGGAACTAGCTCTTGTAGACCAGGCTGGCCTCAAACTCACAGGGATTCCCCTGCCTCCACCTCCCGAGTGCTGGGATTGTTGTTCTTTTTTAAAAAAATACTGCAAGATCCCCGAGGCAGTAGGCAGCAGAAATGCTGTAGGTCCCAAATGGTGGTAGCAGGCCATGTGGCAGCAGACAGCGGGCCCTGGGAGCAGCCAGTCCCAGGCAGAGACGGCTGCTGGTCTCAGAGCAATGGCTGGTCCCAGGCAGGGAGACACATGGCGGGCGGGCAGAAGACAGAAACATGGATAGACACGACAGGCAGGGTGAGGTTGAATGTTTATTCAGGGGGTTATAGAGGAGGAAGGGTGAAGGGAGAAGAGAGAGAGAGAGAGAGAAGGGGAGAAAGAGACAGAGGAGGGGGAAGCAGAGAAGTGGGGAGAGAGGCAGAAGCGAAGCTTGCCTCTCCAGAGGAAGATGGAAAAGAGAGCAAACTCAGGCTGGAAGCTGAAGATCAGCCTGCCTCAGCGGATGGGGAGGGAGTGGGCGTGGCTTGTCTCTTAAAGGGACCAATACCATAACAGGGATTAAAGGCCGTGCACTACCACTGCCCGGCCCTGTCTTTTTTTTTTTTTAAATGTCTTTGAGGCCTGTCATTGCCCCTAAGGCTTCCTGCAAGCTTTCTGGTTCTCCCGTGGGCTTCTTTGCTGTAAATTCTATAGTTTTGGCCTCAAGTCCTGACCCCAAGACAATCCTTCATGCTTCTGTCACCCCACCCTTCACCCCAAATGGTTTCTTAAGAAAATTGTGGGCCTCCCACAGCACCCCGAAAACTTTATCTGCAGACATCATACCTAAGGGATTGCATGTTGTTTCTCCCAGGAACATCTCATACAAGTTTCTGTCCTCTGGGGACTCTTCATTGATTCAAGTGCTGACAGCCAGTGACTTCACATAAGGAGAGCCTTCCCCACCTCCACTTTCTGTTGCTCTCAGTGAGACATCCTGAGATTCCCTTTCTCTTTGAAAACTTTGCTTTGTTCTCCAGTGTTCTCCCAGTCTCGGCTCCATGATCCTCTATGTGTCCCCAGAAACTTCCCTCTTGCCAAACGTCTTGGTAGCTAATGCTTTATTCTTGGGTAGGTAAGACGTTACTCACTGGATAGTGCCTGCCTTCTTTCTGCTTCTTTAGAACCTGTATCAATACTCTAGGAATTCCCATTGGATTCCCTGCCCAGGACTTGGGTCTCCACATCCACCACCTCAGCCTGGTTCCCCCTTGCATCCACTCTGATCGTTTCATCATCATCTCTTTCTTTCATTTTTACATCCTGCATTTTAGGGAGTTCAGTGTCTTCCTTTCATGCTCAAGTCTCTTCATTCCACAAGAGGAATTCTCTGATTCTTTTTTAATTTTCGAGACAAGGTTTCTCCGTAGCTGTTTTGGTTCCGGTCCTGGAACTAGCTCTTGTAGACCAGACTGGCCTCGAACTCACAGAGATCCGCCTGTAGTATGAGGAGCGGCCGGCTGTGTTCCCCCGCACCCGGCCGCCCACATGGCTCAGCTTAAGCCCCGAAATAACAACACACAAACCGTATTCATCTAAACACTGCCCGGCCCATCAGTTCCAGCCTCTTATTGGCTAGCTCTTGCACCTGGACTAGCCCATTTCTTTTTTTTTTTTTTTTTTTTTTTTTGGTTTTTCGAGACAGGGTTTCTCTGTGGTTTTGGAGCCTGTCCTGGAACTAGCTCTTGTAGACCAGGCTGGTCTCGAACTCACAAAGATCCGCCTGCCTCTGCCTCCCGAGTGCTGGGATTAAAGGCGTGCGCCACCACCGCCCGGCTGGACTAGCCCATTTCTGATAATCTGTGTAGCACCCCATGGTGTGCTTACCGGGGATATTCTAGCCTGCCTCTCTCTGCAGTGGGAACATCATGGCGACTCCCTGACTCAGCTTCCCTTTCCCAGAATCCTCTCTGTCTACTCCACCTACCTAATTTTCTGTCCTATCAGGGCCCAGGCAGTTTCTTTATTGAACCAATGAAATCAACAGATTGATATATGACACTCCCACATCATCCGCCTGCCTCTGCCTCCCGAGTTCTGGGATTAAAGGCATGCGCCACCATCGCCCGGCTTCTCTGATTCTTTTTACTGGTTTTAGAAACAGGATTTCAACATGTAGCCTAGGCAGGCTTTGAACTCCCAAAAGAGTGTCGGGATTGCAGTCATGAGCCATGACTCGGATTCTTTTCCATTCCTTACCAGTGTTCCTTTCTATGAGATACTCTGTCTTTCCTATCTATCCTTTTATGGATCCAACATTCTTTCTTCCTCCTTAGGTCTAACTCATTTTTTTTTTCTTATAGACAGTGAAAAAGCAGTCTGGCTCCCGAGGTCAACTCCCTACACCCCAAGGTCCAGATGGCGGCCAACGTGGGTGATCAGCGCAGCACAGATTGGTTAGTAGGACTAGGGGAACACAGCCCATTGTGCTGGGAAAGAGGAACAAAATACAATGGGACTTCTTTGCACAGCCTGGAAGAAGAAATCCACATTCTGGGGGCTAGGGTGGAGGGGCAAGCTTCCCGTCTGAGCTTTCTATGTGTGCATGCTGGTGTGTATGTGTTGTGAGTGTATAATTCACACTCATGTAGGTCAGAAGAGGCATGAGATCCCTTGGAGCTAGAGTTACAGGTGTCTGTGAGCCACTTGACATAGGTGCTGGGAACTGAACTCGCAACATCTGCAAGATCAGCAAATGCTCTTAAATACGGGCCATCTCTCCAGCCCCCTCTTGCTGTCTTTCTGATAATTTCTTTTTTGTTTTGTTTTGTTTTGTTTTTCCCCCATAGTTGGCCATATCAGAATTCATTGACTTGTAAAAGATTGAGTCCTTCTAAGGTCACGTAAAGTTTTGTGTATACTGGTCAACCTTCTGTTTGCTTGGCACTTGCTATGTGCCAGCTTCAGCTATGGCTCTGGTAGGTAGGGATCTTAGCTCTGGAACTTTGGCCTTGTCTACCTGTGTACAGTAGAACATAACTCTGTCTCTCCTTTGCAGGTCTTCTCAGTATGGCATGGTGGCTGGAGCCAGCAGAGAGAATGGCATGGAGACTCCTATGCACGAGAACCCAGAGTGGGAGAAGGCCCGCCAGGCCCTCGCCAGCATTAGCAAAGCAGGGGCTGCCAGTAGCTCCAAAGCCAGTAGCAGTGGGCCGGTGTCCAGTGCACAAGTGAGAAGTGCACACAGGACTTGGAACTGCTGTGCTGGGTGGGGCTGTTGCTGAGGGAAGGATGGGGAGGATGCTGACTTTCACAGAATGGCATGCCTTAGTAGACTGTAAATATGTTTTCCTGTTAACTAAACCAACAACTTTGAGTCAGCTAGGGTCTGAGTGATCCTAAGGAGGGAACTTGCCCCATCTTCCAGAAGCCTACTCTTACTGTAGAGGCATGGACTCCATTTCTTTTCTGTAGTTACTCTGCACTAAAGGCCTGTCCTCTTGGGACTGTAGTGCCCGTAGACTCCTGTAGCTGTACTGACAGATACGTACATGCTTTTGTCTCCACAGTATGTCTCTCAGGCAGAAGCCTCAGCTTTGCAGCAGCAGCAACAGTACTACCAGTGGTACCAGCAGTACAATTATGCCTATCCTTACAGCTACTACTACCCCATGGTGCGTACCTGACTACAGGGTGAGAGCTTTCTGTCCGTGTGGGGCGTGGCTAGTGGGGGTGAAGATGGACATAGCAGTGTGTAGAAACCTACCAGTATCCCCTAATGTAAATCCCAGCTTCCTGTTCCGGTCTCACAAAATCTGACTTGTCCATGGTCCATCCCACTGCCTCCTTATTCTAGGACTTTAGGATATCCTAGTCCCCTGTGCTTTGCTCTCCTGCAGCTTTCCATTTTACTGTGCTCACTTCAAGATTCCTTGCTGCCTAGAGAACATCTTCAGAGAGCCTCCCACTGCCAAACTGTTCAAGTCATATTCCTGCTTCTCTTCTTTGCCTTGTTTTCTTTCATGCTAATTACTGTGGGACGTTACCCACTTACACCTATAGCTGTATAGCTATGTGTGGACATTGTTAAACCCGGGATTTGTTTTTCTTTTTGAGTCAGAATTCTCTATATAGCCCAGGTTGACTTCAACCACCCCTCCTGCCTCAGCCTCCTGAATATACATCACCACAACAAGCTTGCCTTTTTTTTTTAATTTTTTAAAGACAAGGTCTCACTGTGTAGGCCTGGTTGGCCTGGAACTAGCTATGTAGATTAGGCTTGCCTCACACTCCACAGAAATGCTCCTGTCTCCATCCTGGCTGATAAGTCCTATGACTAAAGGGGTGAGCCTGTCCGTCTCCTGCCTGTCTCTTTATCATAGCGTTAGAAACGCTGGCACTCATTGCTTCTTTTCGTTTGATAGCAAGACCTATGGGTGCTGGCATGAGTGGAATGAAGAGGTTTTTGGTTTTGATTTTTTTTGAAAATACATGATTTAGTGCATTTGTATGATAGAAAGAATAAGGGCCTGGCGTCTACAGCGTCTTGAGTTGAACATGGTTCCAAGGGAGGCCAAAGGCATGAGCAGCCTTCACTAACTCTGGCTCCTCCTGTGCCTTGGCAGAGCATGTACCAGAGCTACAGCTCCCCCTCCCAGTATGGGATGGCCAGCTCCTACGGCTCAGCTACAGCCCAGCAGCCATCGGCTCCCCAGCACCAAGGGACTCTGAACCAGGTAATGCTTTGCCTAGCTGCTACTGGTCAGCTGGGAGCAAGAGCCTGGCTTTTGAGGGGACTTGCAACCAAGAGTGGTCTGCACTATTTCAAAGCTGCTCTCTCCCCTCTTGCTTGTTCTTTCTTGTCAAGCACCTCCTGATGTAAAAGCTTAGCTTTTAAAACTAGGATGGGCTTGAGGCTGGGCAAGGTCCAGGGGCTGTAATGTTGGGGAGATGGTGGGAGCAGTTTGTAGTTTGGCAGTCTGTCTTCTCTCTTTTCTCCAGTATGTGTAATCACAACTGCGTTCAGGAGCTAGTGTGCCCCCTGCACACACAGCAAGTGGAGTACACACACCCACACCCATACCTACCCAGCATGCTGCCTTTGCAGCTGGTGCAACCTAGAGGAGTGGAGGACCCTAGGGCATAGGAAGTACATTGACCTGGCTTTGAGTCCTTGCTTTGCTTCACTGTTCTCTACACATTAGTGGCTTCTCAGAGTTGAGAGGATGCAGCCTTTCATAGGGCTTGAGTAAGTGTGTTGATGTGCTCAAGAGAACCCTAGTGGATGTGTCGTTGGTGGCTCTTAGTAGAGTCAGGCCCCAGTGTTGGCCCTGGTGGTAGCTGATCCTATGGAAAGTTGCTCAGTCTCTTGAGTCTGAGACCTCTCTGTTGTGGGAAGGATAGCTAGTAAAAATAGACACCCCAGGAAGCCACCGATCATATGGAGTGGCAACCCCCAGAAGATTGTAGCACTTACTGCTAAAGAAGGTGACTTTAAGAGCTGAGTACCATGTGATCTGGCATCAGGATGCTGCCTGTTGCCTTCAGCCTCTGCTTCTTCCCACAGCCTCCAGTCCCTGGCATGGATGAGAGTATGGCCTACCAGGCTTCCCCTCAGCAGCTACCTGCAGCCCAGCCCCCTCAGCCCTCAAACCCTCAGCATGGGACACATGGTCTAAGCAATGGCCCTCAGCCTGGAACAGCCCCAGCCACTCAGCACAGTCAGACAGGGGCACCTACAGGGCAGACCTATGGGCCACACAGCTACAGTGAGCCTGCCAAGCCCAAGAAGGGTCAGCAGCTGTGGACCCGCATGAAACGTGAGTTATCAGACTTTTGGGGGTCAGAAAGCTGGAGCTTATTTGTGAGCCACCCAGAGTGGCTGGACCTTTGTCAGGGTGTTGTGATCGACTCTAGTCTAGGGAAAGACTGTTGTGGAACAGATTTGCTCATGCTAGAGACCTGCTCCAGCGCTGGCCAGTTTGACTGTCTGGGAAGGACCTAACTCCAATCTCTGCTGTCCTCCCACAGCAGCCCCTGGGACTGGAGGTCTCAAGTTCAACATCCAGAAGCGGCCCTTTGCTGTCACCAACCAGAACTTCAGCTCCAATACAGAGGGGCAACACAGTAGCTTCGGTTCCCAGCCCAGCTCTGAGAAAGCCCAGAACCATAGGTGAGTCTTATCCCCATCCCTACCTACCCATGCTCTGTGTTCAGCAGTGTCTGTTCTCCAAGGTCCCTCTGAGTGCCTCATGTGGTGAAGGGAACCCTGGGAATGTATGATGTAGGACTGCCATCTAAGATCACAGTAAAACTTCTGCTGAGATGTGGGGTCCTCCCACCTGAGTGCCCTCATCTGTCTTATTCCCACAGTGGGCCGTCTGGCCGGGGAAACCTGTCTGGGAAGCCGGATGATTGGCCGCAGGATATGAAGGAATATGTTGAGCGGTGCTTCACTGCCTGTGAATCAGAAGAGGACAAGGACCGGACAGAGAAGCTGCTCAAGGAGGTGCTACAGGCCCGGCTCCAGGATGGCTCTGCCTACACCATCGACTGGAGCCGAGAGCCTCTGCCTGGGTCAGTCTGGGTGACACTATGAGGGAGTGGGGCTGCTGGGTCCTGGCCTGGGGACTTGGGCCTCAAAAACTGGCAGCTTCAGAGAGAAATGAGCCAGAAAGCTGACAGGTCTATCTCAGGACCCTTTGGGGAGGGTAGAAAGCCCAGGAGTGATCAAGGATAGGGTTTTGGGGAGTGGGCAGTACTGGCTGGGTATGAGTAGCTTTATGGCTAAGAGCATCCCCTGGACACAGACAGTCTTGGGCTTGGTCCCTTTCCTGCACCACAATGACTGAGTTGCCAGGGTAAGT
Organism: Microtus obscurus; assembly: GCA_963919715.1. Classification (NCBI taxonomy): domain Eukaryota; kingdom Metazoa; phylum Chordata; class Mammalia; order Rodentia; family Cricetidae; genus Microtus; species Microtus obscurus. Next base: position 2,987,724 of record CAWTZC010001519.1, on the reverse strand, counting down.
GCCTCTCTGTTCTGAGGTTTTGTGGCCCTGGGCCACAGGGTGGGGTCTGCAGTCCTACAGGTTGGTGGCTGGTTGGTAATGCCCTGCCCTGCTGTATCCTCAGGCTGACCAGGGAGCCTGTGACTGAGAGCCCCAAGAAGAAACGGTGGGAGGCCCCTAGCAGCCTTCACCCTCCCAGGGGGGCAGGCTCGGTGACCAGGGGCGGGGGTGCCCAATCCCAGCGAGGGACACCTGGGTCTGGGGGTGCTGGCCGAGCCCGGGGTAGCAGCTTCGCCAAGTTCGGCAACCGCAACGTCTTCATGAAGGACAACAGCTCTTCCTCCAGCACAGATTCGCGTTCACGCTCTTCATCCAGGTCCCCTACCCGTCACTTCCGGAGGAGGTGTGCAAGCTTGTACTGGAGGGCAGCTGGGAGGGGGCTGATGCCTCCTAACCCTTGTGCTTCAGGCCTGACTTTTCTGTTTCCCTATTTAGTGACTCCCACTCAGACTCTGACAGCTCTTACTCAGGGAATGAGTGTCACCCTGTAGGCCGCAGGAACCCACCCCCCAAGGGTCGGGGTGGTCGCGGGGCCCACATGGATCGGGGCCGAGGCAGGGCGCAGCGAGGAAAGAGGTGAGCTTTGGGTGGGATTTCTTTCCTAGGCATAGGTGGAGTTGATTGGGTCTCACAGGTGGGGTAGATGGCCTTCAGAGTGACTGAAGACATTGGCCTTCTTTACGCGTTGTCCCCAGGCATGACCTAGCTCCAACCAAACGCAGCCGCAAGAAGATGGCAGCAATCGAGTGTGAGGACCCAGAGCGTGAGCTTAAGAAGCAAAAGAGGGCAGCCCGCTTTCAGCATGGGCACTCACGCCGCCTGCGCCTTGAACCTTTGGTGCTGCAGATGAGTAACCTGGAAAGCAGTGGAACTGACCCTGACTGGCAGGAGCTACAGATTGTGGGCACCTGTCCTGACATCACAAAGCACTATCTACGGCTGACCTGCGCCCCAGACCCATCAACTGTGCGACCTGTGGCTGTGAGTCTGAGGCAGTGGGTCCACCACCAAGATGTGTTAGCATTAGGCCAGGGAGGTGGCAGCTCTGGCTCTGAGAAGACCCTAGCGTGCAGGCTCTTCACACTTGGGGCATAGCCTGGCCACAGTCAGCCTTACTACAAGCAAAGTCAAGGCAGACTTTCATATGGGACCCTGGAGCCAGGTGGCCTTGCAAAGGCAGCTTTTACTCTGTCTGCTTCAGGATGACACAGCACTATGTGTCAACAGGAAGTTGTGGGGCACTGAGTCTTGCTGTGTGTTGACTTGGTTTGTTTGTTCATAGCAGTGGTGAATCACTGATAGAGGCTGTGCTGCAGCTCTCACTGAGCAGTGACACAGTGGCTTTGGCCTGTCAGCTGTCTGTACACTCAGCCTTGATTCTATTCCCTGCAGGTTTTGAAGAAGTCTCTGTGCATGGTCAAGTCCCACTGGAAGGAAAAGCAGGACTACGCCTTCGCCTGTGAGCAGATGAAGTCCATTCGGCAGGACCTCACGGTAAGTCAGTTGCTGTGGGGCTCTAGTGTCAGCCATCTTGCCCTGCTCTGCTCAGCCTGACTCTCTGCTCGTTCCCACTGCCCAGGTACAAGGCATCCGCACTGAGTTCACTGTGGAGGTGTATGAGACACATGCCCGCATTGCCTTGGAGAAGGTAGGGAGCTGGGCAACTGCCATGGGGCACCCACCCTTTTGAAGCCACCTGCACTTGCCTGTTCCTTACACCCCCTCCTCCGTGCTCAGGGTGACCATGAAGAATTCAACCAGTGCCAGACGCAACTCAAGTCTCTGTACGCGGAAAACTTGGCAGGCAATGTGGGTGAATTTACTGCATACCGAATCCTCTACTACATCTTCACCAAGAACTCTGGGGGTAAGAGGCCATCCTAAGATGAAGGGTGCCATGCCCAAGGTGGCACCCTGTCACCTGACCTCCAGTTATCTCTTGTGCAGACATCACTACGGAGCTGGCATACCTCACAAGGGAGCTGAAGGCAGACCCCTGTGTGTCCCACGCATTGGCACTGAGGGCAGCGTGGGCCCTAGGCAACTACCATCGCTTCTTCCGGCTCTATTGCCATGCACCTTGTATGTCTGGCTACCTTGTGGACAAGTTTGCAGACCGGGAGCGCAAGGCTGCCCTCAAGGCCATGATCAAAACGTATGTGGCACTGCACTCTGCTGCCTTTTGTGCTGTGGCTCTGCCACGCTCCTTCACATCCTGGTCAACCTTCAGCTTCTCTGCTGGAGTCCCCTCCCACTCTCCTGTTGACACCGCTGGCCCTCATTGCTTTCCTCCTCAGCCACCCTCAGTTCCAGGCTTTCTCCCACTGCTCTTCCCTCACTACTCCTGGTGTCATGTCCTCTCCTTCCCTGCACTCCTCTCTTCACATCAGCTTGAAATCTGGCTTATCTTCCCCTTTTCCAGGCCTTTGCCTGCAGCTACCTGCTGTTCTTCTTCCTGACATAGTTATTAGAAAGGGTGGCCTGGCTCATATTGTTAGCAGTCTCTTGAAATGTCTTTCTGGGACAGTGTGATTGGGGCCTATGGCACAGGGGGTGGTGTGGCAAGGCCCCTCTGGTCATCATACTGCATGAGGCTTGCCCATGTGGGGAAGAGATGATCACCATGCTGCTGCCATCTAGTGGGTGGAGACCAGGAATGCTGTGCAACAAAAGGCCCCATAGCAGTGTGTGTCAGTCTTGATAAGGTTGAGAAACCCTGGTAAATATATCTGTCAAGAGTCTCAAGAGGTCTTGAATGCCAGGCTAAGCAGCAGCATTTTCTCATTTGGTCCTGTTATGGTGGGACCTGCCGAGGAAACTTGTTCTAGGATTTTGTTTTAGTCAGTGCAGCCCAAGGTAGTGAGATGAGTAGGCACCGAGCTATCAGCTTTTTATGGTCCAATGAGCCGCCCTCAAGCCTCAGTGGTGCAAGTGATTCTTACTCTGTTCTTAGTCAGCCTTGGCTACATAGCACAAATGGTCCTTGTGAGTACTCAGGGCTCTGAGTTGTGTTGACCTCATTCTCACAGCACCTTTCCTATGAACTTGGCAGACAAGTGCCTGTCATGGCCTAGAAGGTCACCTGAAAGACAGGGAGGCTACCCTGTCCCAGAGCCATAGAATACCTGGGTTCCAGATACTTGAAACCAAGTAGCTAAAGGGCTGCGATGGCCTGTAGGAAAGGGTCCCCAAAACTAGTAGGACATGTACAAAATTAGGGCATCTTGGTACCAACCAGAAAGCACTGCTGAGTGTGACACTCTGTGCAAACATCCTTGAGGGTGGAGTATCACTGTCCCTACCCTCCAAGCCTTTGTACCACTTACTCTGTCTGGCTCCCGCCCCTCAGCCAGCAGAGGAGCCATCTGGGCCCTTTCCCTCCTGCCCCCTCCTTCCTGGACAGGTAAGTGTGGGCAAGGGGGGGCCAACTGGGCACTGGGGCTACCAACCCCATCCCTGGCCCCCCCAAGCCGCTAACATGGGGAGGTTGGGAGGGGCTGCAGAAGCCAGCAGGTTCCTTGCTGAGGAAAATTCTGGGAGCCCAGATGGGGAGCATTGCTCCCTGCTCTTGGGCCCTCCCTTGTCTGCTTGCCTCATCATTTTCTCCTCTTGTCTCCATAGCTTCCGCCCTGCGCTGCCAGTCTCCTACCTGCAGGCCGAGCTGGCCTTCGAGGGCGAGGCCGCCTGCCGGGCCTTCCTAGAGCCCTTGGGCCTGTCCTACACGGGCCCGGACAACTCCAGCGTGGACTGCCGCCTCAGCCTGGCGCAGCTGCCAGCCTTCTGAGCACTCATCGAGCACGGGCGGGGTTAGGGCTGTGGCCCAGTACCGCCTTTGCGGATTTTGTTTTTGAGCCATGGACATGGGTTGTAAATTAATTTGTGGGGAGAAGGCTCCAGGAAGAGCCAGCATCCCTACCCCCGTTTTCCCACCGGGGATCTGTACAGAGATTTTTCTACGTTTTTATTTTTTGTCTCACAGGGGTTAATTGGGAGTATAGTGGAGGAGGGCGGGGTGGGGGCTACAGGTTCTGTGTCCACCTCTCACCTCCACTAATGCTGTCTCAGTGTTTTTTCTCTCTCTCTTTCGAGCTCGTACTCCAGCACCTGACCCTGCGTGCTGGCCCATCCCATGTTGGGGGGTCAGCAGAAAGAAGACAGGCCGTCCAGCCCGCACCCGCCTGCAGCGGGGCACCAGCCAGCCACACCTAATTGCCTCGTCTGCCTCTTCATAGACTCTTGTTGCCCAGCTATTGGGGCCTCAGTGTTTGGGGTGAGGGGAGCTGCTTAAAGACTATGCCCCACCTTCAACCCCTCACCCCAGAAATGCCAGCCAGCACCACCAACACAGCCAGACCAGCGCCACACCGCACTGAGGACTCCAGGGCCTTCGCGGGACCATGCCAGCCGGGCTGCCTCGTCTTACTCAAGTTGTATTAAGTTGTCTCCGTGTCCCTTCCTCCCTCTGCCCCAATGTTTCTTCTGATTTTTTTTTTTCCCTTCCCTCCCTCTTCTTCCTTCTCCCTCCCTGCTCCCTGGTTCAACACAGGTAAAATGGTTACCCTCCCTTCCTTCCTCCCCTCTGCCTTCATGGATCACCAGCTCACGTCATGTTTCCTTCTCTTTCCTCTGTGTGTGTGTTTAAGTTATTTTTCTTCTTTCTCCCCTTTTCTTTTCACCCCTCCCTCCTCTTCTGCCATGTAACTGGAGGATGTGCTATGAGGTTGCAAACAGCTGGACTGTCAGGCTGCTTTTTTTCCAGATGCCTTCCTTCCTCCCCTTCCCACCTCTCCCCTCCCCTCCCTTCATTCTCCTTGAGCATTGAGTACAGTACATTTTGGAAGCTTGAAACCAAAAATTAAAGAGAAAGAGAGAGAGAGAAATTGTTTCTATTTGGCTTGTTTCTTCTACGAAGTTTGGAACGTTGGTCACTTGAGGGAAATCTCAGCCAGGGGCACGTAGCTATGTCCTGCTCTGCCCATACGGCATAGCCAGAGTTTCCCTAGGGGCTGTTTTCCTAGTTCCTGGTTCAAACTGAACTCAGGCTCAGGAATGCAAACCTGGGATCCCTGTGGCACCTTGGCCAGGGTGAGGTGTGGCTGTAGGCCTCCTGGGGGCTGCACCACTCTCAGCCCTTCAGCCTCCAGCCTCTGATTCAGAGTTTGGGCCATGCCTGCCAGTGTGGGGGAGGGTATGGCACAGAGCACGTGATGACCCAGAAGAACCAAGTCCTTGAACTGTAGCTGGGAGGGTACCTGAAGCCCTGGTTTCAGGAGGGCCTTCCGCAGAGCCCCAGTAGCTGCAGCCTCCTCCCCAGGGCCTGTCAGCCTCAGCAAGGCCACTGTCAGGTGCAGGGCCTGTACAGGTACCAGGAAAGCAGCACAAGGAGGTGCAATCCGCACCAAATGCTCTTGGGCCTTGACCACTTCCGCCCTAAGCCCAGGCTCTGTCGCCATCAGTGCCACAAAATGTGTGGGCCGGGGCTGGCGAGGGAACCTTTTTTCATCAGGCCAAGTCCCTGGAGTCCACTCACTTCCCACCTCTTCAGCAGGAAGCTTTGGAGCTTCCATGGCCTGTGCCTCCCACTGTGGAAGTAGAGTGGCTCCAGGTGTCTCTAGTGAGTTCAACATCTCCTTTACTCCTGTGAAGCATCCGCTTGCCTCTGGTGTTCCTGCCTCTGTGGTCCTATTCAGGACAGTCTCTCTGGTTGCCCCACCGTCTTCGGGTATCTCCAGCCCCGAAGCAAGCCCAGTTTTATTTTCCTTAGTTGCCCCACCGTCTTCGGGTATCTCCAGGCCCGAATCAAGCCCAGTTCTTGCCGGGTTTCCACTCCCTTCCTTAGGGCCATCCTGAGTGTCCTGACCCTCGGAAGCCGCACCTGTCTTCTCTGTGTCAGGGATTTCTGGTGCAACCTCTGGCCAGTACTCGTTCCCGTCGTCCAGTGCGTCCAGGATGGTGGGTCCCCGTCCAGCCACAGAGCCCGAGCCAAAAATGAGGTCAGTACGCGAGGCACGGTCCCACACCAGGCGGCCGCGGAAGCGGAAGTAGCGGATGCGGTGCTGTGGCACCGCCAATACGCCGGGCCCGAGCGCTGCCAGCGGCTCGTCCCAGCAGAAGGCGCAGAAGGGCTCTTCCTGCACGCCCAGGAAGCGGTCAGTGTAGCCCACCGAAAATTCGGCAGGGTCCAGACGCGGATCCCAGCGGATGCGCTGGATGACGTCAGCGGCAGTGCGCAGCGCCGGCTTTTTGGACCCAGACTCCGGCTGCGCGAGCTCAGGGGTTGGCGCTGGGGCCCCGGGGTGTGGCTGACGGCAGCGTGTACCGAAACGACAGCGGCCCTCTAGGAAGAAGCGGCAGACCGAGGGGGCCTCAGAGGAATCGGCCCCTGCCTCCATGGTACCGCAGCACACTGGGCAGCCTCAGTCCACAACGTTGAGCCCCAGCTGTGACACCAGGAGTCCCGTCAGCCTCACCCGGAGGGAGGCCAAGAGACGAGGCGGGACCTCGGAGTGTCCCACCGGCTCTGGTGCTCCCGGCCCCGCCCAGCTTATTTACGTGTAGCTGGCTTCTGAGCCTCTGGGAACCTGGTCTTGCCCCGCCCAATCAGCCAATTAACTAGTGTGTTGAGATCCTCTCAAGAACTCAAGGGTGTCAAGTTCCATCCCATCCAACTATTTTATATGTGCTCCTCCCTTTCTGGGCTTTGGCGAGAGACAGTTCCCAACCCATGCAAACAGTTTACGTGTTCTCGGCCGCTTTCAGGGCATCAAAGGAGCAAGGCCTCCTCTCTCCAGCCAGCTGATTTACATATATTTCCGCCCCGTGAGGTGGGGGTGGGGCCTAGAGATCCGGGCCTGCTGCAACCAAATACTTTGCTTGTGCCCTGTCCTTCTCAGGACACCACTCCGCAGCATGCGATTTACATGTACACAGCCCTTTGTGTGTGTCAGGGACGCGGGGTTGGAGGGGGAGGGGGGGAGGTGTTCAATATCCTGGCTCCGCCCCCGACCTCCTTAAAGTGTGTCGTCCCCATACCAGTGGTTGACTTACATACCATACCTCACTATGAGCAAAGTGACTCCTGGTCCTGCCCCGTGCAAAGTTACTTATGATTGTCCCGTCCTGTTTTAAATGATTTATGTATGCCCCTCCTCTCGTTGGCCTTACCTTGGCCTCGCCAAGTTTCAGTGGTTTTAGCTGATCCTGGTTGTGGGGTACGAGTCTTGCTCCTGACCCCAGTCTACGGGTTGGCACATATGACCCACCCCTCTGCAAACTTCAAAAGACCTTATTCTTAGTCCGGAAGTTGGTATCGTCCCTTCAGGGACCTAAGATAGCCACTCTCCAAGCCGAGTGATAAATACTAGAGGTCCCCTCTTTCTGGGAACCTTTGAGACTCTGGTTCCACCCTCAGTCCATGATATAGGCCTAGAGAGCCCCGCACCTCTAGGATGTTAAAACATCTGGACATCTATGGGCTCAGGGTTAACTTTGTGCCCAGATTTGTGACACAACAGCTATCGCACATGGCGACACTTAGTTGGTGGGAGCAGAAGCCCTACCTACCAGGACCATGCCTCATGGCTCCAACGAATACCCAACCGCTCCTCTTTGCAGTTGCTCTCAGAAAAGCGAATGGCACCGCCTGGTCAAAGTGCACCAGGGGGATGTGTAGGGCCAGGCGTCTATGACTCTTCAAACCAAATGTTACCGTAGGTGGTGCTAAGCAAACCGTGTCTGGACCTTATCCAGGTAGCAATAAGGCTGGGTCAATATTTGAAGAATGAATAAGACTGTGGGAGCGGCCAGGTGCGAGACTCCACCTTTGGGAGTGGTTTATTACATGGATAACCGGACTTGGCTTTTAGTTGGTGGCAATCGACTACTGTCCTGCTTCTACACCCCTTCCCGTAAAAAGTGAACAGACACAGCACTGGCACAAACCTCAGCCATTTATGTGTACAAAAGTGGGTTATTGGTCGGGACTGAGGGGTGCAGGAATCCGGACACTACAGGCCTATGACGTCGTCCAGTGGGAGGTCAGCATTGGGGCGGCAGCGGGCCTTCTGGTGCTGCGTTCCAGGGTGGGTGTCCCCGACAGGCTTGGCGGCTGTTGCTTCAGCACGCTCCGCGTCCATGACACCTAGCACCGCATCTAGCATAGAGGGGCCCAGGTCCAGGTGAAAGGACAACAGCGGGTCCGCAGGTGAAGGCACTCGGAGACCAGGTGCAGGGGTCTGTGGAACTGCAGGTGGAGGGACAGAATGCGGGGCCCCGACTGGTGGCGTGTGGGGCTCAGGGGGTGGGCCGCCCCCGTGGCGACTCAGGAACGAGGTGTCCCCGAAGGCATCGCCACCGCGCCCCACATGCAATGTGTGCCTGAAGTCTCCAAGGGGCGCTGAGATAGACAGTGCTCCACGCTCCAATCGCTTCTTGGGCTGCGCAGGGCCCAGCTGCTTCAGCACAGGCATCTGTGGGGGCACAGGCATATCAGAGCTGTCTTACCCTGGAGCCCCAACTCTGTGTTCCAGACCTGCCTAGTCAGCCTCAAAAATGCTGTGAGAGCCCAAGGTCACTACTGTTGGATTCAAATTTTAAGTTTTTCTGACTCTAACATGTCCATGATCATATTACACTATGTGGGTCACCCCAGTAACTAATATTTAAGCCTTCTTGGAGGGTAAGTACCAAATAATTACTTTCGGAGTGCTTTCCAACCAGATAGTAAAAAGTAAGCATTAGCTGTAGATGAAGTATAGATGAAGATTACCAGTGCCCAATCCTTGAAGACGGGGCACAGGTTTAGGATCAACCACACACGCTCAAGCGCCCTTCCTTCCACAAACACTGAAGAAGTGGACCAGGAAGGCTGTACAGAGCATGTGCAAAATTCACTGTAGAGATGACAGGAACATTCTCATTTGGGAGGCTTTGGGTGGTCCAGGGGAGCTTTATATTTATGCAGAATTTTAAAATTAAAATATGCTTTGGGGAGCATCTAGGGCATAACATCACCTAAGGTATAACATCTCATTTTTTAAAACACAAATAATAAAGCAAATGCCTCATGTGTTAAAACTCGGTAACAATGGGGGCCCTGAGAGATGGCTCAGAGGTAAATGGTGCTTGCTGCTCTTCCAGGGGGAGGCAAGTTCCAGGACCCAAGTCCCACATCTTACAACTTCCAAATTGTAATTTTACAATTTTCAAATTTCTTCCATACATATGCAGCAAAATGTCTGATGCCCTCTGTTGGCCTCTGAAGGCACTGCACCCATGTGGTGGATCACAACCATCCATTGTCATCAGTTCCAGAAGATACCCTCTTCTGACCTCCACAGGCACCAAGCATGTATGTAGTGTACACACACATATACAGGCAAACACTCATAGGTAACATAAATGAATAAATCGAATAAGCAAATATCGGCAAGAATGACATATGCTTGCAGCTGCCAGCTTGTGAATTGTATACCAGATATGCAGTTGCTAGGTTACTGCACCTGACTGAGCGGTAAAGAGAAACCCAGCAAACTTTGGCCCATATCCTGGAGCTTAGTCTTTTTCCATGGAAACTGTGACAGGAACTTGACAACTTTGTACTTTTAACACTTACTATTATGATGAAATCCCTTGTTTCTATTTCCATCAAAACCCCACCCTTTTCCAGTTAAGTGAATCTCTACAAATTAATCCTTCGTTTTCCTGTCTATACCTCAGATAAAATGACACTGCCAACTCCCTGCAGAGCACATAGAAACATGAAGTATGATTTAATATTAAGTGCTGCCAAGCGGTCGTGCTAGTGTTGGGAGAAGAAAAGGCTGTGTCACCCAAACAATAACTGCGGAATAAAGATTAGATTTGGTAAAATACACGAGGAAGGCAAGGGAGCCAACATTGTTCTTTCAGCATTCAGCACCCTGGGAAGGATCAACGAGGATGTGAACACAAAGTACAGCCAAAACTGTTCGAAATAATTTAGACGGATGCAGTCTAAGGACTATTGAATCCATGTACGCATGCACACAGAGCCCCTCCCACAGGGAGTGAGCCTAGAAATACATTCACACTTGTGCACTTCCCACGTTTGCCCTCTGCTAGGACTGAACCTAGACTTTCATACATGCTAGGAAAGTATTCTACCAATGAGTTATATCCCCAACTCTCTCTCTCTTTTTAATTTATTAGCTGGACAGTGATGGTGCATGCCTTTAATTCCAGTACTTGGGAGGCAGAGGCAGGTGGATTTCTGTGAGTTCGGGGCCAGGTCTACAGAGTGAGTTCCAGGACAGCCAGGACTGTTTCACAGAGAAACCCTGTCTGGGAAACCAAAAACAAAGAAACACAAAAACAAAATTTATTTTATGTACATTGGTGTTTTGCCTGCATATAGATCTGTGTACCGCATGCATGCCTGGTGCCCACAGGGGCCAGAAGAGGGTGCCAAATCCCTTGGAACTGGAATTACATATGGTTGAGAGTTGCCATGTGGGTGTGGGAATCAAATTCATGTCCTCTGGAAGAGCCGGTCAGTGCTCCTAACATCTGAATCATGCTCCAACACGGCCATGCCCTTCTCCAAAACCTCTTTTTGTTGTTCATTATGGAACAAGGCCTTACTAAGTTGTCTAGAGCATTCTTTGTAGCCCAGGCCTTGAACTTTGTGAACTAACAGAGTAGCTGTGATTACAGGCCAGTATTGTGATTATTGTGTTTTGTTGTCGGTTTTGAGAAGATTCATTTGTTGTTTGTTTTGTTTTGTAGATAGCATCCTACAAGACAGATCTGGATGGCCTCCAGTTCAGGCCAATGCTCCTGCCTCAGCCTTCACAAGGTGCTGAGCATGCGAACCTGTGCCATCTTGCCCATCTCTGAAACCACTGTTGCTACAGCAGTTCCACTCTGCCCTTAACCTAGACGAATAAACACAGTTTTACTGTAACTTGACACACAATCACCACTCCCTCCTTCACTGCAATGAAAATGAATGTTTTGATAGACTAAGGCTTGCCCTTAACAATTTAGCAGGTCCTCGGACTTTCCCTATTTTCATTTCCTTATTTTTTAACTGTGAATATTGAGTCACAGTTAAGCACAGAAATCCTCTCTGGGTGTAAATGATGCCATTCCATTCATTTTAATACTTCCTCTGCAGAGAGAACTGAAAAGAGGTAGAATTCAGAAAACCAGCTGCCCAGGTTTGAATCTGGCTGGGGCTGTTGCTGTGTGGCTTTGGATTAGCAGTGTTACCCTTCTGACCGTGTCTTCTCTATCTGCAAAGTGGGATGTCAATAGAATGCTCTGCCTTAGCAACCAAACAGTAGGCGCTCGCTGAGAAAATGCTCCATAGAATTCTACCCCCATTTTATTGGACTCCCGAAGATAGAACCCCGAGTTAGCTAACATCCTGGGTGTTAGGCAAGCACTCCACCATTGAGCCATGCCTCTAGTACCTTATAGGACAATAGCTGGGGCTTATTCAACTCCGGTTTGAATAAGAGATCCTCCTCCATTTCGAGAATAAGGTGGAGAATAATCTAGTAGGACACTGGGCTTCTTCTCTGACCTAGGTTCTAGGACACACGTATGCACACAGCCCATGCATGCCTCTCACACAAGCACAGGGAGATTTTAATGCCCTAATGCCCATGAAGCTCCTGGCTGGCTTGGAGACCTTGAGGGAGTCACTTTCCCCTCAGGCTAGGTGTCCTGCACACTCGGCTCTAACCTCCAATATGCTTGTTGCTGGGCTGTCACAGTCAAGGCAATGCGGTCATTCTTGGAAAAAGTTCGTCATCAGCCTAGGCTCTTACAGAGGGACCCTTGTTAGGGATCAATGCAAAGTGGGCTGGATGCAAGCACATAGGGGGGCTCCGCCCGCTCGGACAGACACATGCTCAGATAAGCAGATCTCCTCTGGCCTCTTCAACTCCCTTTCCTGGCTAGGCACTGTGTGATTCCAGCTGCATGGGTCAGGGGCACAGCTGGTTCACCTCTGTCCTCTCTCAGCCCCAGCCCTGCCAGGACACGGAAATAACAACTCGCTCAGGAGCTGGCCCAACTGGTTCTCAGGCTGGAGAAGGGTGGAGCCCAGACCTGGCAGGGGACCCTACCTGGAGACCCCTGGGATCTTAGGACTGGCACCCCTTTTCCTAAAGCTACAGGGCTGCAACAGGGACTTTAAAGGCCCTGGTCTCTTCGTTAACTAGCCTGTCTCTTTTTTATTCCCTCCGGATGAAGACCCCTGCCCACCACAACAGCCTCCTCACCTCGTGGTCTTGACTGAATTGGTCTCCGGCTCAAGTTCTGCTCCCTCCTGGCCTCGGAGGCTACCTCACTGGCGCCCTTTTCCTTCTTTTCCCGGGCGGGATCTCACCTGGCAAAAAAGCAAATGTCATGCCCAACCTGGTAGGGGTTCCAGGACCTAGGCATGTGGTCTGAGTACCATCACCTCAGGTCGGGTTCTGCGCTCTTGGATCCCAGGAGCTCCCCCCCCCCCCCCCCCCCCCCGCCAGCTCTCTGGTTTCACAGGCAGGGAGTTTCCCTGGTCTCCGCTCTCACATTCCAGGGGTCCAGGCTTCTGCACTCTTTATCATTTATGAGGGGCCAGACCGCGGTTCTCCTCCCTCAGACACAGGAGACTAGATTCCAGAGTCTGGCAAACGCTGGTTGTGGTCCCTTCTTACCTGCACCAGGAACTAAGCTTCAGCCCCTCTCGGGGGCCATGGTAGCCTACCAGGCGAGCGCGGAGTCAACGCCCTGTCAGCCTAGTTGGTCTTAACTTCTTGTCCCGGGTTGAGAGGGTTAAGCCATAGGCCCCTCCCAGCCTTCCTTATTCCCCCAAAGTTTGCCTCTAGGATTTAAAGGACTAGAAAGCCTAGATGGTGGAAAAGCTGAGAGCCCTTTGAGCGGATAGTGGGCGCAGGAGGAGACCAGGACTGGACGTGCTAAACGCAGGGGCAGAGCTAGGGGGATGGACGGTCGCGCCCCCAGCCCGGCCCCTCCCCCTTCCCAGCTTGGAATTTCCTGAAAGTAGGGAAGTCTGGCTGTTTAGAAGAGTAATTTCTTCCAGACTGCAGCTGTTGGGGGAGTGGTGCGTGCGTGTGCGTGTGTGTGTGTGTGTGTGTGTGTTGAGAAAAAGAGGGAGACAGGAAGAGAGGAAAGGAGAGAACGTGTGTGTGTGTGTGTGTGTGTGTGTGTGTGTGTGTGTGTGTGTGTGAGAAGAAAAGGGAGACAGGAAGAGAGGAAAGAAGGAAGAGAGAACTAAAGTCCTGCCTGGAGAAAGAAGTGGTGTGAGTGTCCTGGAGTGATCCCCAGATGGATGTTCCTATTTCAGACACCTTCCGGAGAAGGGTCATTACTGTGAGTGTCTGTGTCTGTGGCACACAATTCACTGGTGTTCCAAAAATCCTTCTGAAGCTCCTGGGTCATGGCTGGAGTGGGGTATGAGTGTGCTGTCCTGAGGTGTGGTGTGGCTTAGGACAAAATCTACAGGAAGTGGGAAGGCTCAGAGGGTGCAGAGGTGACCCAGTTACAGGTCTACCAAGCAAGCCACTTTGAGTTGCACACTGAAAAACCCCTGGGAACTTGCAGCGCCCAGGAAGGAGGGAGCACATTAAGAGGAAGGCAGAGGCTGAGAGCAGTGGCAGAGGCTGTTAGTCCCAGCACTCTGGAGACTAGGCAGGTGGATCTCTGTGAACTCCAGAGACTTCCACAGGGTTCACAGAGACACTGTCTCAGAGGGCTGGGGGTAGGAGGAGTGGACAGAGGCCTCGTGGAGCACAGACACACAGGGAAGCAGATAGAAGTGACTTTGCTAGACCCTGAGAGGTCAGCTTGAACGCCACTAGGAAGAATCTAAGTCAGCATGCCACATACCTGCTAGCCCACATGTTGGCAATTTTTTTCACAGGAGCCAGGGTACTGGATTAGTCAAGATGTCCATGAACAGAGAGATGAATGGATAAATAAATTGTGGTGTACGTTCCCAATGGAGTTTTGTGCAGCCCTGAAGAAAAGCATGATTATGTCATTTTTGAGGAAATAGATAGAACCTGAACCTGGAGGTCTTTGTGTTAAATGAAACAACCTAGACTGAGAAAGACATACAGGGCTTCTCTGTAGCTTTGGAACCTGTCCTGAAACTTTGTCTGTAGACTAGGCTGACCTCTAACTCAAAGAGATCTGCTTGTTTCTGCCTCCAAGTCCTGGGATTAAAGGTGTGCACCACTACCACCTGGCTATTTATTTGGTTTTCAAGACAGGTTTTCTCTGTGTAATAGCTCTGGCTGTCCTGGAACAGCCAGATCTCGAATTTGTAGACCAAGCTAACCTCGAATTCACACAGATCCTCCTGCCTCTGCCTCCGGAGTGCTGAGTGCTGGCATTAAAGGTGTGTGCCACCACTGTCTGGCAACAAAAATAATTTTATGGTTGGGATCACTACAACCTGAGGAACTGTATTAAAGGGTCACAGATCTTAGAGGATGTTGTGGGCTGGAGCAGGGCCAGCTTCATGAACATGCGTTTTGTGAAGCTTCCCTGGGTTCCATGCTCAGAACTTGCTTTAACACCCAGCAAACCCCATTGCAAGTCACCAATTTTAGAGAAGAGGCTCCCTTTTTACTTTCTCTAAATACTACCTCACACATTAGGAGACAGATTTCCTATGGAAAGGAAAAGCAAGAAGGTAAGGCCTAGGGGAATACTTGTAGTGCAAAGTTTGAGTGATAAGGGGAGGGAATGAACCCCTGGGGCAAGGCTGTTGTAGAACTGGAAGAACCTGCAGGATTGAGAGGAGACAGCAAACCTTCCTGGGGTCTCAGAAGCAAGCCAAGCAAGGGCAGTAGAATAAAACACAACAAAATAAACAGGGTTGTTGGTTTTTGTAACAATCCAAAGACTACTGGGGGTGTGGCTAGGAGCTGGCCTTAGAGGACAGAGTGAGAGAAAGCAAGGTCAAGGGAGGTGAGGAAGGGAGGCTCTGAGGAGGGCAGGACAGGAAGGGCAGAGAGATAGGATATCCACAGGGAAGACTAGGGTCACAGAAAGGCCTCCTCTTATTGGCTTGGTTTATACACGTTTGCTACTATTTTGTATCATTTTAAAACATAGTTTTATTTCTTTTTTTAATTTTCAGTGACATATTGAATATACACCTACTTTTCTTGTGTGGGAATCTTTAATAAAGCTTGAGTGACTGCCAATCTAGTTCCCATCTTATTATCAATAAAATAATTTGTAGTAATTTCTGAAATTATAAAAAATTTACATTATTCGCCCCTCCCCTTTCTTCCCTGCAAACTCTCTCATGCACTACCCTTTCAAATTCATGACCTCTTTTATCTTTAGTGGATGTTCCGTCCATCCATCCGTCCATCCATCCGTCTATCCATCCGTCCGTCCATCCATTAGTCCGTCCGTCCGTCCGTCTGTCTGTCCATCGTCCATCCGCCCATACGTCCGTTCGTCCGTCCATCCATCCATCCATCCATCCATCCATCCATCCATCCATCCACCCAATCAATTCCTAAATTCATAAATACAACCTCAGTCCATGTAAGGTTACCTGTGTGTATATGATCTTAGGATGACCCATTGGTGTTAGGTAACCAGTTGGGGAGTTCGTCCCCATGGCATTCTCCTGCTCTCAGCCTTTGCCACCTTATGCATCTCTTGGAAGTTAGTTTGGGGAATACAGCTCCTGACCCTGGCATGGGCTCTTACAAATTGACCTGAACTTTTCCACTCTCAAAAGTTTTTATTTGGGACTGGATAATTCTTGTGTGTGTCCCCCACCCCAATTTGTGTGTGGTGCTTGCATATGTTGTACCTGTGCTACATGTGTATGCTCCTTTGGAGGTCAGAGGTTGATATCAGCTTTCTCTATTGTTACCCACATTGTTATTGTTGTTGTTGTTTTAACTATTTTGGTTTTTTTTGAATTTTTAAAGATTTTCTTTTTATGCATATGTGTGTTTTGACTGCACCTGTGCCTGGTGCCATGGAAGATAGAAGAGGGCATTGGATCCCCAGGAACTGGACCTCCAGACAATTGTTAGCCTCCACATGGGTTCTGGGAGTTGATCAGGTCCCCCAAAAGAGCAACAGACTCTCTTAGCTGCTGAGTTATCCCTCTAGACCCTTGTTATTTTTTGAGACATAGTGTCTCACAGCCTGAACCCAGAGCTCACTCATTTGGATAGGCTGGCTGGCCAACAAATCCCTGGGATCCATCTATTCCCGTTCCCTGATTGTGGCTTACAGGCACATGTTACTCTGCATGGCCTTTGAAACTTTTTTTTTTTTTAAATAGTGCCTAGAGAGATGACTCAGTGGTTAAGAGATGTACCATTCTAGCAGAGGACCAAGTTTGTATGGTGTGTATGTGGGGGGCATGAGTATGGAGATTAGAGGTTAATTTTATGTAGTTGGTTCTCTCCATCCATATGTGTGGGGCTGGGTACTTTTATGTCATATCTCCCACACTTCCCATTTGAAAAATCCACCTTTTTTTTTTTTTTTTTTTTTGACAGGATTTTTCTGTAGCTTTGGAGCCTGCTCTGGAACTAGCTCTTGTAGACCAGGCTGGCCTCGAACTCACAGAGTTCCACCTGTCTCTACCTCCCAAGTGCTGGGATTAAAGGCATGCGCCACCACCACCTGTCACACTTCCCATTTGAAAGACCAAAAGTGTTTCCAGGCTTACTGTGTTCCTATTTCTATTACAAAATACCACAAGCTGTGCCTTGAACTCACTGGGTAGCTTAGGCTACTCTCTCTCTCTGGTGTGGGTGAATGGTCTGTATTCTGTCAATTATATTTTAAATAAACACTGATTGGCCAGTAGCCAGGCAGGAACAACCAGACAGGAAGTAGGTCAAGGAGAACAGGAGTGTTCTGGGAAGAAGGAAGCTCTTTCTGCAGTTGTAAGCCTGGCATAGAAGAAACAAGATGTGACTGCCTCGCTGAAAAAGGTACCAAGCCATGTAGCTAACACAGATAAGAATAATGGGCTAATATAAGTTATAAGAGTTAATAAGAAGCCTGAGCTAATGAGCCAATGAGTTTATAACTAATGTAGACCTCTGTGTGATTTTCTTGGGACTAAAAAACTGGGGACCTGGTGGGACAGAAAACCCTCCAACATCTCTCTCTCTCTCTGGCTTTTCAAGACAGGATTTCTCTGTAGCTTTGGAGCCTGTCCTGGAACTAGCTCTTGTTGATCAGACTGGCCTTGAACTCACAAAGATATGCCTGCCTCTGCCTCTGAGTACTGGGATTAAAGGCGTGTGCCACCAACGCCCTGCTAGCTACTCTTGAACTCTCAATCCTCCTGGATCAGCTTCCCCAGTGGTAGATTCACAGATATGTGCCACCACAGCTGCCCAAAGCATTTATATTTTCAGTGTTTGGAGGCCTGAAGTCCAAAATCAGAGCAGATTTGGGGTGTGATGAGAGGCTACTGCTCACACAGCCTCTTGGGGCTGGGTCCTCAACAGGTGTGAGGGGCAATGGACATGAATTCCAAGTGTTTTTGTCACCTACCTTTTCAATACAGTGTCGGGGGATTGAGACATTCAGACACAGACACTGGTGCCAGATATTTCTAGTTAACAAAATCACCTTTGCAATAATTGATACCCATATAGATTGTCCTCAAACACCTGCGGTGCTCTTTAAATATGCTGAAATCCTGTGACATGATTTTGGAAAATCGAGGTGTGGTGGCACACGCCTAGAATCCCAGCACTAAGGTGGCAAGAGGATCAGGAGTTAAGGGTTATTCTCAGTTCATAGCAAGTTCAAGGCCAGTCTGGGGCATAAATCAAGAGGGAGGGAGGAAGGAAGGAAGATGAGACTATGGCTCTTTAGACTTTCTTCTTCTGTTTTATTTATTTATTATTTTTTGCATCATTCATCATATGTAAAAACAGACTTAAAAAGAAAGAGCGCATTAAATTTGGTATTATAAAGTAAGGAATAGTCAGGCAGATCTCTGTGAGTTGAGGCCGGTCTGGTCTACAAGAGCTAGTTCCAGTATACGCTCCAAAGCAACACAGAGAAACCCTGTATCAAAAAAACAAAATAAATAAATAAAAATAGATAAATAAAGTAAGGAATAAAAAACAAACAAACCCAAACAAAAAACCACACAATATCATCTGAAAGTTATCCAAGACTCAAAACCTCCCAGGAATAATCCCTTCCTCAGAATTACCAGTGGTGGGAGTATGACCAGTTACTGCCAAAGTAATTTTTTTTTGTTTTTATTGTTGCTGTTGATATTTGACATTTGATACTGAAACACATTATTAATTTATTTTATTCAGTCCTTTATTGTATGCCTGCATGCACAAACACACATGCCATAGCACACACACACATAGCACATGTGTGAGGCTCAAGGACAACTTGAGGTTCTTCTTCCACCTTTTGGGTCCTGGGCTTCAAATTCATGTTGCCAGACTTTGCAGCAAGCACCTGGACACAGAGCCATCTTGTTTGTCCTGGAATATATTCTTAATAAATGTAGTTATAAAATAACCAAATTAATAAATATTATTACATTATACATAGCTTCGTCAGCTTATGATTATTATCAAAGTGTTTGTGTGTGCAGACCCATGCATGCCACCATTCACATGTTGAGATCAGAGGACTCAAGGTCTTTCTTGTTGCTTTGGGATGTGGACACTGAACCCAGGTTGCCTCATCCCCAGCCTCCCATCAATCCTGTACTGCAGCTTCTCCATCACTTTGCAGGCACGACACCTCCACAAATAGCAGGATGCTGAAAACACTTCCCTGGAGTTTGTCAAGTTCCAAAACTTAGGTTTCTATGCCACAGGAATACGCAAACTTCCCACTGGCAAAAAATGTGCGGCTTGCCCTGGCTCCTACGCTGATTAATAAAGATGTCTTTGAGCCTAGTAAGAATGACTTCTTCAGATTGGAACCTGCCATTCCTTGGGCTTTGAACCAGGCAACCCACAGGTGTCAAAGTCAGGCCAAGGACAACAAAACAACCAGACAAAACGTTCAAAGGATTTAGTAACAATCCAGAAACTGCTGTGGTTGTGATTAGGAGCTGAGACCTGAAGGCTGAGTGGGTGAAAGCGATTGGTGTGGGGAGAGTGCAGAAAAAAGAATGGAGAACTCTGCATCCTGCGGGAGGGGAAGGGAAGGACAGGTCAGGAAGATAGGATATCTGCAGGGATGGGTAGGGTCAGAAAAAGCTTTTCTTTCTTTCTCCCATAGTTTGGATACATTAGCTACTATTTTGTTTCTTTTCCTTCCTTCTGTTTGGTGTCAAATCTGGGACAAAAGGCTGAGGTGCCCTTTTAACATTTCAAAACGGGCACCCACCGGGTTCTCCCAGCACCCCTCAGTTGTTACCTCCTGGTTTGCATACCCCCCATCACCTATCCTGAACTCTCCATCTCAGGGGGGTAGGTTGCTCTTCCTTTTATAATCCAACCATATTGGGTCTCCTGATTACTAAACCTGGTTCCCTCTTCTCATACATCCCCTTCTCTTCTGCTCACTTGGCTCAGGGTCAGTCGACTCTGGACTCTCCTAGACGTCCCTGCACCTGGCTATGCTCCCCCACATATCTTTAATAGACTTTCTCCTCTACTGTAGAAACAGTCATGGTCCTTTCCTTTTCATCACCTTCCTTCCCGCCTCCTCTTTTTTTTTTTTCAAACATGTTCAAGACACACTGTATATTGTATGAAAATTCCAAAGAATAAAAGAAAACTAGCTGGGCAGTGGTAGTGAACACTCTTTATCCCAGCACTGGGGAGGCAGAGGCAGCCAGATCTCTGTGAGTTTAAGGCCAGCCTGGTCTACAGAATGCCTTCCAGGACAGCCAGAGCTACACAGATGTTGGGTCCCTTGAGAAAAGTCCTTTGCATCCCCACTTGATCTGTTTTGCACTCTTGTGGTTGGTTGTTCCGAAAACAGAACAAAAACAAAAACAATCTGTTGTTTTCAGCGATGTTTCTAAAGATGTTTACCCCAAGGTGATGAGCTTCTTGCTTTTGCTGGCTCGGCCTCCCCTGCTGAAGGCTATATATACTGTGTGAGAAAGTGGAATAAAGGCTTGTCTGCAGAACCTGAAGTTGTGCTGAGTGTTAATCCTGATGTCCCTGCTCAGAGAAAACTACAGTTGCCATTCTGGCAGGGCACACATAGAAACCCTGTCTTGAAAATCAAAACAAATAAACAAACAAAAACAAAGAATAAAAAAGAAAACTATTGTTCTCGCTATAACCTTGAAAAATGAGCTTCTTTTAAAGTTTTATGTTTAACGTTCTTATTTATTTATTGTATGAGGGGGTCACGAGATTGACCTTTAGCACCGTCTAATATGATGTTTTAGTGGGATTGAAAAAAATGGAATTTTAGATTGATTTAGTTATTTAATTTATTCAAATTGAAATGGTCACTGCTGGCTTGGGTCCATCCAGAGAACTTACAGAGGAACAAGGACGTCGGTCTCCTCTGGAAAGGGGCAAGGAGAGAGGAGGAGAAGGGTAAGGGCACAGCCCTGAGGCACCTGCTGGTCTGGGCTGGTCTCCGAGAAGGGGAAGGGCCTGCCTCAGCTGAAGGCAAGAAACAGAAGCTGCCTCATTCTAGGTAGAACAGCAGGGCAGCATCTACGGAGTTTTGTCTGAATGCAGGGCCCTCCCTCATCTAGCTAGATATAGTGGCACCTGCCTATGATCCCTGTACTCTGAACAGGAAATAGGAAAATGGCCGATCTGAGGCCAGCCTGGGTTATACAACAAGATTGACTCAGAAAACAAGCAAGCAAACAGGAAATAAACAAGGAATTATGTTTCATAGGTGTGTTATGCACGTGGTATGTTATCTCGCTCCATCCTATCAGCCAAACTGAGTCATCTAGGCAGAGCCTGTACCAAAGTCCATAAAGCTGGGGGTGTGTGTGTCATAAATCTGCACTGACCGATGCCTGGGACTTCTGGAATTTGTACAGTTTACTGTTAGGTGTGGGCTGTCCAGAGCCAGAGAACCTCAGGATTGGGATGTCCAGCAACAAAAGGACTTTGTGAGAACACTGGGTTCAGAGAAGAGAGAGAGAAGGGGAAGGGAGGAATGGAAGGAAAGAAGGAAGGAAGGAAGCAAGGAAGGAAGGAAAGAAGGAGGGAGGAGAAGGTAATGGATGGGAAGAGACAAAGAGAGAGTGTGGGAGGAGACATAGCCAGTGTTGTGTTTATGTCTGGAGCACTCTCTTCTAATACAGCTACTTTCCTCCTTAGTTGAGGCTTCTGTCACTATTCCTGCCCCAAAGCGCAGACAGCCTGAAATTTCCCTCTACAACTTTCACTTTGTCACATCAGAAGTTCCCGAAAGCCCACTGGGCACCTGGAAGAGCACTGGATGCCTTGGGAATAAGTGGGAAATTTGAGGAATTAGGGAGGTGTCAAGAGACGATGGCTACAACCCTTGGTAGAGGGTTTGTGAGGTTTCCCTAGGGCTTTGCTGCCTGACTCTAAACTCAAGTGGATGGGATTATAGCACGAGCTCTGCATGCCTGGGTGTAGAGCAACTGGCCTGTGACCCCTGGCTCCACCCCACACAAATATCTGTGTTTCTTGCTTAAGTAGAAAGCAAACTTTAAAATAAAACCTTGTGGTTAAAAGCAGTATGAGCATTTATGCCACCTTAATAGCTCCCACTGCTCCCTCTCCCCTACCCTCGACTCTTACCTCTATTTTTCCCGCTTATTGACACAGCATATCCCTATGTAGTCCAAGTTGGCCTTGAATTTGTGGCAAGACTCTTGATTCAGCAGTCTGAGCACCTGGGGATGGCAACCTGGCTGTCCCTATAGCTTTAACTCATTTAAACATATTATATGAGTGCAATCATATGATATTTGTCTTTTGGGGGGGCGGACATGGAGCTGGCTTGTTTACTTTTAGCACAATGTCCTTGATATTTGTCCATTACGGTGCATAACAGGATCTTTTCCTCCTCCTTTTTTTTCTGAGACAGGGTCTGGTAATGACCTGTGACTGTCCTAGAACTCACTATATAGACGAGGCTGTCCTTGAACTCCGAGATCTTCCTGCTGCCCACTATTGGGATTAAAGATATGCATCACTATCATCACTATGCCTGATTCGGCCAGTTAATCCTTAATTTTTGAAATTTTTTTATAAATTATCTTTCTTTTCCACCCACAATCCCCCCCCCCCCCCCGTGCCCGAGTGTCTTCTACATAACCCTGGCTGTCCTGGAGCTCACTATGTAGACCAGGCTGGCCTCCAAAGCCTAAGCGGTCTTCCTGTCTCTGCATCCCTTGTGCTGAGGTTACAGGCCTGAGCCATCCAGTTGAGGGTTCTGATTTCTCCATCTTCTCACCAACCCTTGTTAATTTTTGTTCTTTGGTAGCAAACGTAGTGCGGCTTCTCACTGTGGCTTTGCGTTGGAAAATAAATGTTTGGGATAATTTAACGGTCTCCAGCATCGCACCAGGATCAGAGACTTAAAATTGGAGGTTTTTTTTTTTAAATTAATTAATTTATTTATTTAAGATTTCTATCTTTTCCCCACCGCTGCCTCCCATTTCCCTCCCCCTCCCCCAGTCAAGTCCCTCTCCCTCTTCAGCCCAAAGAGCTATCAGGGTTCCCAGCCCTGTGGGAAGTCCATGGACCACCCACCTCCATCCATGTCTATTAAGGTGAGCATCCAAACTGCCTAGGCTCCCACAAATCCAATACATGCAGTAGGATCAAAAACCCATTGCCATTGTTCTAGAGATCTCAGTAGTCCTCATTGTCTCTATGTTTTTTCCCAAGACAGTTTTAATCCAGGTTTTTTCAGACCCAGGCCAGCTGGCCTTGGTGAGTTCCCGACAGAACATCCCCACTGTCACAGTGTGAGGGTGCACCCCTCGCGGTCCTGAGCTCCCTGCTCATGCTCTCTCTCCTTCTGCTCCTGACTTGGACCTTGAGATTTCAGACTGGTGCTCCAATGTGGGTCTCTGTCTCTGTCTCCTTTCATCGCCTGATGAAGGTTAATATTCAGGAGGATGCCTATATGTTTTTCTTTGGGTTCTCCTTCTTATTTAGCTTCTCTAAGATCACGTATTAGTGGCTCAATGTTCTTTGTTTATGTCTAGAAACCAAATATGAGTGAGTACATCCCATGTTCCTCTTTTTGGGTCTGGCTTACCTCACTTAGGATAGTGTTCTCTATTTCCATCCATTTGCCTGAGAACTTCAAGAAGTCCTTGTTTTTTATTGCTGAGTAGTACTCTAATATGTATATATTCCATACTTTCTTCATCCATTCTTCAATTGAAGGGCATCTAGGTTGTTTCCATGTTCTGGCTATTACAAACAGTGCTGCTATGAACATAGTAGAGCATATACTTTTGTTGTATAAGGCCTCTCTTGGGTATATTCCCAAGAGTGGTATTGCTGAAAACAGCTTGGTATTGGCATAAAAACAGAGAAGTCGACCAATGGAATCGAATAGAAGACCCTGACTTTAACCCACAAACCTATGAACACCTGATTTTTGATAAAGGAGCTAAAAGTATACAATGGAAAAAAGAGATCATCTTTAACAAATTGTGCTGGCAAAACTGGATGTCAATCTGTAGAAGAATGAAAATAGATCCATATCTATCACCATGCACAAAACTCAAGTCCAAGTGGATTAAAGACCTCAATATCAGTCCGAACACGCTGAACCTGATAGAGGAGAAAGTGGGAAGTACTCTACAACAAGTGGGCACAGGAGACCACTTCCTACGTATAACCCCAGCAGCACAGACAATAAGGGCCTCATTGAATAAATGGGACCTACTGAGACTGAGAAGCTTCTGTAAAGCAAAGGACACTGTCACTAAGACAGAAAGGCAACCCACTGACTGGGAGAAGATCTTCACTAACCCCGCAACTGACAAAGGTCTGATCTCCAAAATATATAAAGAACTCAAGAAACTAGACCGCAAAAGGCTAATCAACCCATTTATAAAATGGGGCACTGAGCTGAACAGAGATCTCTCAACAGAAGAAGTTCAAATGGCCAAAAGACACCTAAAGTCATGCTCAACTTCCTTAGCGATCAGGGAAATGCAAATCAAGACAACTTTAAGATACCATCTTACACCTGTCAGAATGGCGAAAATAAAAAACACCAATGATAGCCTTTGCTGGAGAGGGTGTGGAGAAAGGGGTACACTCATCCATTGCTGGTGGGAATGCAAACTTGTGCAACCACTTTGGAAAGCAGTGTGAAGGTTTCTCAGGAAATTCGGGATCAAAATTGGAGGTTTTGTGAAGATTTGCACACAGGTGGAAACACAGAACTAACTGGTATTCGGGATAACAATGCTGCCCTCTAGTGGGATAAAAAGGCAATATTCTCCCTGTCTCTGCTAGGTGACACCATAGACCACATCATCTTGCAGAGCATAGTGCCACAGCGATTTTTGAAAGCAGTATGTGTTATCTTCTCACATTGTTATAAGGGGTTCCTCACCCAGCCTAATGCGCCAGATCACCAGCTCCCAAACTGATGTCTCATGTGGATGCATCCGACCCATGGCGTCCACGCTGTCTATCTGCACCTTTCCTGAAGGAGCCTTAACCTGCTGCTTTTACTTTGAGAAAGTAGACTCAGTTGGTGACTTCCCAGAGACTACCATGCTTAGGGATATCGGGGATCAACAGTATTGAGGGGCCTGGATAGATGACTTATCAATTAAGGGCACGTGACTGCTCTTGCAAAGTTCCCGAGTTCAAGCCTCACAGTGGTGGTGCACGCCTTTAATTCCAGTACTCGGGAGGCAGAGGCAGGCAGATCTCTGTGAGCTCGAGGTCAGCCTCGTTTACAAGAGCTAGTTCCAGGAGTTGAGTTCCCAGCAATCACAACGTGGCTCACACTCATCTGTAATGGGATCTGACTCCCTCTTCCTTCTGTTGTGCACGAAGACAGGGCACACATGAATTTTAAAAAAAAGTGAGTGTCAAGGAGAGGCAGTTGTGCTGATTTGGTTTGTGACATCCTGACACTGGCTACAGTTACCTGGGAGTGGGACTCCTAACTGAGGAGTTGTTTCTATCAGACTGGTCTGTAGGCAAAGTCTATGAGGTATTTTCTTGATTGGTGGTTGATGTGGGAAGAGACAACCCACTGTGGGAGGTGCCACTGTGTGGTGATATTTTGTTTGTGATCAAGCAAATAAAACTTGCTTGAAGATCAGAGTGCAGAGCTAGCTACCATAGCTAGCCATAGAGGTCAAGCAGTGGTGGCATACACACCTAGCAGTAATTCTAGCACTCAGGAGAGAGAGGTAGATGAATCTTTGTGAGTTTGAAGCCACCCTGGGCTACACAAGATTGAATCTGCCTAAAAGAGAAACAGAGCTCACACAAACAGATTCTAGCACTTGGGATCATACACCTTTAATCCCAGCACTAGGGAGGTGGAGACAGTACTGATATGGCTTGGCTGAGAAAAAAAATATAGGGAGGGGACAAGAGCTTGGAGCATTCAGTTTGAGGATTCATGGAGACAGAATCTTACTCACTTTGGTCTGAAGATTTAGTAGAGGTAAAAGATCTTTCTAGTAACTGGCTCTCTGATCTTTCAGTATTTACCATGATATCTGACTCCAGGTTTTATTTATTTATTTTGCGTTAATTGTTTTATTTATTTATTTATTTATTTATTTATTTATTTATTTATTTATTTATTTAAGATTTCTGTCTCTTCCTCGCCACCGCCTCCCATTTCCCTCCCCGTCCCCCAAGTCCCCCTCCCTCGTCAGCCCAAAGAGCAATCAGGGTTCCCTGCCCTGTGGGAAGTCCAAGGACCACCCACCTCCATCCAGGTAAGTAAGGTGAGCATCCAAATTGCGTAGGCTCCCACAAAGCCAGTACGTTCAGTGGGATTAAAAACCCATTGCCATTGTTCTTGGGTTCTCAGTAGTCCTCATTGTCCGTTATGTTCAGCAAGTCTGGTTTTATCCCAGGCTTTTTCAGACCCAGGCCAGCTGGCCTTGGCGAGTTCCCGATAGAACATCCCCATTGTCTCAGTGTGTGGGTGCACCCCTCGCGGTCCTGAGTTCCTTGCTTGTGCTCTCTCTCCTTCTGCTCCTGATTTGGACCTTGAGATTTCAGTCTGGTGCTCCAGTGTGGGTCTCTGTCTCCTTTCATCGCCTGATGAAGGTTAATATTCAGGAGGATGCCTATATGTTTTTCTTTGGGTTCTCCTTCTTATTTAGCTTCTCTAGGATCACTAATTATAGGCTCAATATCCTTTATTTATGGCTAGAAACAAATTATGAGTGAGTACTTCCCATGTTCCTCTTTTTGGGTCTGGCTTACCTCACTCAGGATAGTGTTTTCTATTTCCATCCATTTGTATGCAAAATTCAAGAAGTCCTTGTTTTTTACTGCTGAGTAGTACTCTAATATGTATATATTCCATACTTTCTTCATCCATTCTTCCATTGAAGGGCATCTAGGTTGTTTCCAGGTTCTGGCTATTACAAACAATGCTGCTATGAACATAGTAGAGCATATACTTTTGTTGTATGATAAGGCCTCTCTTGGGCATATTCCCAAGAGTGGTATTGCTGGGTCCAGGGTTAGGTTGATCCCGAATTTCCTGAGAAACCGCCACACTGCTTTTCAAAGTGGTTTCACAAGTTTGAATTCCCACCAGCAATGGATGAGGGTACCTCTTCCTCCACAACCTCTCCAGCAAAGGCTATCATTGGTGTTTTTTATTTTAGCCATTCTGACAGGTGTAAGATGGTATCTTAAAGTTGTCTTGATTTGGTTTTCCCTGATTGCTAAGGAAGTTGAGCATGGCCTTAAGTGTCTTTTGGCCATTTGAACTTCTTCTGCTGAGAATTCTCTGTTCAGCTCAGTGCCCCATTTTATAATTGGGTTGATTAGCCTTTTACGGTCTAGGTTCTTGAGTTCTTTATATATTTTGGAGATCAGACCTTTGTCAGTTGCGGGGTTGGTGAAGATCTTCTCCCAGTCAGTGGGTTGCCTTTTTGTCTTAGTGACAGTGTCCTTTGCTTTACAGAAGCTTCTCAGTCTCAGGAGGTCCCATTTATTCAATGAGGCCCTTAATGTCTGTGCTGCTGGGGTTATACGTAGGAAGTGGTCTCCTGTGCCCATGTGTTGTAGAGTACTTTCCACTTTCTCTTCTATCAGGTTCAGTGTGTTCAGACTGATATTGAGGTCTTTAATCCATTTGGACTTGAGTTTTGCGCATGGTGATAGATATGGATCTATTTTCATTCTTCTACAGATTGACATCCAGTGTTGCCAGCACAATTTGTTGAAGATGCTCTCTTTTTTCCATAGTATACTTTTAGCTCCTTTATCGAAAATCAGGTGTTCATAGGTTTGTGGGTTAAAATCCAGGTCTTCAATACGGTTCCATTGGTCGACTTTTCTGTTTTTATGCCAATACCAAGCTGTTTTCAATACTGTAGCTCTGTAATAGAGTTTGAAGTCAGGGATGGTAATGCCTCCAGATGATCCTTTATTGTATAAGATTGTTTTGGCTATCCTGGGTTTTTTGTTTTTCCATATAAAGTTGATTATTGTCTTCTCCAGATCTGTGAAGAATTTTGATGGGAGTTTGATGGGGATTGCATTGAATCTCTAGAATAAGACCAATTAGAGTTCATGCTACACCACCCCTGGCAAGTGGTCCGGGGAGGTATAAGGAAGTGGGCTGAACAACCCATAAGGAGAAAGCCAGTAATTAGCTCTCTCCTCCATGGCCTCTGAATCAGTTTCCGCCTCCAGACTCTGCTTGAGTTACTGCTCTGACTTCCCTGGATGATGGACTACAGTACTTAAAATGAAATAAACTCTAGCCTTCCTAACTTGCTCTCGGTTATTGTTTCAGTGACTGTTCTGTTGCTGTAGAGAGAAACCACGACTAAGGCAACTCCCATAAAAGAGAGAATTTAGTTAGGGGCTTGCTTACAATTTGTGAGGAGTAGTTAGTGGTCGTCATGGCGAAGAGTGTGGCAGTGGGCACGTGTGGTGCTGGAGAAGTAGCTGGGAGATCACATCTGGTCCATAAGTTGCAGGCACAGAAGGAGAGAGAGAAAGCGAGGTCCTGGGCTGGGCTTTTGAAACCTCTTAAACCTTTTAAACCTTTTGAAACCTCTCAGGGACACACCTTACAAGGTCACACTCACTAATCCTTTTCAAACAGTTCTAGTAATTCGGGACCAAGTATATGAGCCTATGGGGGGCATTCTCATTTAAACTCTCACACTGATGCTGTTTATCATACCAATAAAAAAAACCATGACAGCAGTATTTCCAGATATGTTGGGACTCACCCTTTTTTTCTACCTCTTATTCTGTTGGACTCTCTGCCCATTCCAAACCTTCTTTGTCCCTTGAATAATTTCTTGTAGGACCCTCTTAATCACATTCACAATAGAAGGTAATATCCATTCTCCCAAGTCTCCTCTGTATCTTGGATCTCATAGCCTACAAACAGGTTTAGCAAACTACCTTTAGAATTGACTTCTTTTTTTTTAAAAAAAATGATTATTTATTTATTTTATGTATGAATGCTCTAACTGCATGTCAGAAGAGGGCATCACATTCCACTTTAGATGGCTATGGCTGTGATCATCATGTGGTTGCTGGGAATTGAACTCATGTCCTCTGGAAGAGAAATCAGTGCTCTTAACCACTGAGCCATCTCTCCAGCCCCTAGAATTGACTTCTTTCCTTCATTTTCTTTTCCTTTTTTCATTTAAACTTTTTATTACATTTATATATTTTGTGTATGAATTTATGTAACACACACACGTTGAGCTCATCATGCCCATGCCACACAGTGTGTGTATGGAGGTCAAAAGACAGCTGGAAGGAGTTATTTCCTTTTACCATTAGGGTCCTGGGGATCAAACTCAGGTTTTAAGACTGGAATACAAGTGCCTTTACCCATTTCACAGTCTAACCAGTCCATTTTCATTTCATCCTTCCCTCTTGTCTCCCTGCTTTCTCCTCCCTTCCCCTCTCTCTTTTTTGAGTCAGGGTCTCATGTATCCTAGGCTGCCCTTAAACTTTCTTTCTTTTTTTTTTTTTCGAGACAGGGTTTCTCTGTGGCTTTGGAGCCTGTCCTGGAACTAGCTCTGTAGACCAGGCTGGTCTCGAACTCACAGAGATCCGCCTGCCTCTGCCTCCCAAGTGCTGGGATTAAAGGCGTGTGCCACCACTGCCCGGCTGCCCTTAAACTTTCTATAAGCTGAAGACACCCTTGGACTG
This sequence comes from Microtus obscurus, assembly GCA_963919715.1. Classification (NCBI taxonomy): domain Eukaryota; kingdom Metazoa; phylum Chordata; class Mammalia; order Rodentia; family Cricetidae; genus Microtus; species Microtus obscurus. Next base: position 2,958,376 of record CAWTZC010001519.1, on the reverse strand, counting down.
CCAAGCCTCCTGCCTACACCTCCCAAGTTCTGGGATTGCAGACATGAACCACCATGTCTAACTAGCTTGGCTAGATCTGTCAGGTGCTCCTTGTCTGTCACCACTTGATGACAAATGTTACATGAAGACTCTGACATCAAGAAAGCTGCCACCAGATGTGGACTCAATATTATACCATAAAAATGAGCCCCAAACCATTTCTTTATAGATCACCAGGTCTGTGGTATTGTGCAATTAACAAAAAGAAAGTAATTTGAGGCCTAAGAGGACAACTGAACTTCTGAATTCTCCTTCTAGTCAGAATTCATGGAGTGTGGAGAGAATTTGAATTGATGCTAAATATGGAATTTTTTTTACTTATTTCAAGCTTATGCTCAAGCCCCACTTTCTCCTTTTTCTTTTTCTCCCTCCCTCCCTTCCTCCCTCCCTTCATCCCTCTCTCTTTCCCTCCTTTTCTTCATCCTTTTCTAGGTCTTATATAACCCAGGCTAACCTAGAACTCACTATATAGTAGGTGAAGGTGGCCTTGAACTTCTTATTCTCTCACTTCTACTTCATGAATGCTGGATTACAGGTAGGTACCACCACACCATTTCTGTGAAGCAGGTGCTAGATCCTCAGAATTTATGCATGGTAGGCAGACACTTTGACAACTTAGCTATATCCTCAGTCCAATGGCATATTTCTTCAGGAAGACTATGTGTACGAAAAGCTTTTTAGCTTTTTTGCATCCTCTAGCTCAGATAGCAGCAGTACTTGGAAGAAGCCACATGAACCTATAGATTCTGACCATGGTGCTGAACTCAGAGCCGAATGCCAGCATCTCAATCAGCACTGTGGACAGCAACCAGAAAAAAAAAAAAAAACTATTCTCTTGAGGCTGCATCCTGATGAGAAAACTATTAGGGAAGGCATCTAGATTCTGGGCATATCCAGGGAAGAATTCAGAATTTAGCAGTAAGTGAAGAATCTTAAGACATTGAGGAGGTCCAGGCCGAGTGACAGAAGGGTAACAGGGAAGATGTGGGCTTGGGTTAGTCTAGACAGTACATCTTCTCTCAGTGCCTATGAGTGTACAGTACATGTAATAAGAATGTTTATAACACATCAGACTTTTTCTTTATTTTTAAATTTTATTGATATTTATTGAGCTCTACATTTTTCTCTGCTCCCCTCCCTGCCTCTCCCCTTCCTCTTCAACACTCCCCCAAGGTCCCCATGCTCCGAATTTACTCAAGAGATCTTGTCTTTTTCTACTTTCTACTTCCCATGTAGATTAGATCTATGGATGTCTCTCTTAGTGTCTGCACTGTTGTCTAAGTCCTCTAGGATTGTGGTCTTTAGGCTGGTTTTCTTTACTTTATGTTTAAAAACCACCTATAAGTGAGTACATCTGATAATTGTCTTTCTGTGTCTGTGCTACATCACTCAAAATAAACACATCAGACTTTTGTCAGCTTGTAATGTTGAGATCTTGTAGTAGAGAAACTGTGATAGGCTCACGGCATCCCATACCATCCATGGATTATATAAGAAGGACACTTTCTTTCTTTCTTTCTTTCTTTCTTTCTTTCTTTCTTTCTTTCTTTCTTTCTTTCTTAAAAATTTCTACCTCCTCCCATCCTCCCATTTCCCTTCCACTCTCTCCACTCCCTCTTCCCCTCCCTCTCCAGTCCTAAGAGAAGTCAGGGTGCCTTGCCTTGTGGGAAGTCCAAGGCCCTCCCCCCTCCATCCAGGTCTAGGAAGGTGAACATCCAAACAGACTTGGCTCCCAAAAAGCCAGTACATGCAGTAGAATCAAAACCTGGTGTCATTGTCCTTGGCTTCTCAGTCAGCCCTCATTGTCAGCCACATTCCGAGAGTCCGGTTTGATCACATGCTCATTCAGTCCCAGTCCAGCTGGTCTTGGTGAGCTCCCATTAGATCAGGCACACCGTCTCTGTGGGTGGAGGCACCTCTCATGGTCCTGACTTCCTTGCTCATGTTCTCTCTCCCTCCTTCTGCTCTTCATCTGGGCCTTGGGAGCTCAGTCCAGTGCTCCAATGTGGGTCTCTGTCTCTATCTCCTTCCATCACCAGATGAAGGTTCTATGGTGATATGCAAGATATTCATAAGTGTGGCTATGGAAGAAAGCCAGTTCAGGCATCCTCTCCTCTGCTGCCCAAGGATCTAGCTGGGGAAATCACCGTGGACACCTGAGAACCCCTCTAGATCCAAGTCTCTTGCCAACTCTAAAATGGCTCCCCTAGTTAAGATATCTTCTTCCCTGCTCCCATATCCACCCTTCCTCCATTTCAACCATTCCATTCCCCCAAGCTCTCCCCAGTCCTCTCAAGAAGGGCACATTTGCTAGGAGTGAGATATGTAAAGTTTTTTAAAAGTTTTATTTATTTATATTTATTTTTAAAATTTATTTATTTATTTATATTTTATGTACATTGGTGTTTTGCCATGAGTTTTGGGTCTCCTGGAACTAGAATTACAGACAGTGGTGTGCTGCCATGTGGGTGCTGGGAATTGAACCTGGGTCTTTTGGAAGAGCAGTCAGTGCTCTTAACCACTGTGCTATCTCTCTAGCCCTTATTGTTTATTTTATGTATACAATTACTCTATCTGTATGTACACTTGCAGACCAGAGGAGGGCATCCAATCTCACAACATGTGATTGTGAGTCACCATTTGGTTGCTGGGAATTGAACTCAGGACCTCTGGAAGAGCAGCCAGTGTTCTTAAACTCTGAGCCACTTCTCCAGCCCCCAGAATATGTAAAAATTTGAGAGAACTTTTTCGGTGTTCTAGCTGTAATGATCTGTTCTGTCTCTTTAAGAGACATGCTATGCCCACTCCATCCCTTGCCCAATGAGGCAGACAGATCTTCCTTCCTGCTTGCATCCCGAGTCTCCTCTTTTTCATCTCTTGAAGAGGCAGCTTCTGTGTTTCCCTTCTCTCTCTCTCTCTCTGCTCATCTCCCTTCCCCTCCATAACCCTCTAAATAAATATCCAACCTCACTCTGCATGGCATGCCTATCCATGTCTCTGTCTCTCACCTGCCATGTGTTTCCCTGCTCGGGCCCAGCCGCCTTCAGAGACCTGTGGTGTGGTCTTATGGCATGCCCATTCTTCTGTTTCTCCTCGTGGCCTGCTGCAGCCACTTGGGGAACTTTGCCATACCTGCCTTGGACTGGCTGCTCTCAGGACCTGCTGAACCTGCTGTTCGCTGCCTCCTCCCACATGGTCCACTGCTGTCGCTCGTGACCTGCAACATTTCAACCACTGCCGCCCACCGGGGATCTGCAGCATATTTTTATTAATCCATTACATTTGTTGCCATGAGACTCAGGGAGAGTGGGTGTTGGTGGGTCACCTTTAGCAGGAGGTGTGGCTGGAAAGGCATCCTGTTCACTGTTATCCTGGAAATTCAGGTACTTGTTTCTTGAGGGAGGTAAGAAGGCAGGTGTCTAGAAGGTATCATCCCACATGGCCTGCTGCCTGCCACCCCTCAGAAACCTGCTGTGATTCTGCCACTGCAGCTACTCGGGGATCCGCAGCATTTTTAATTAATCCATTTCAGTAGCTGCATGTGAATCACCATGTTTATGTAAATGACGTCTTGGATGTGCTCTGTAAGTGACTTCAAGCAACTGATTAGTTTCCCAAACTGGACTGGCATAGAATCCTTTCTTTAGTCTGTAAATTGCATAACTGGATTGAATAGGAGTTTTTTTTTTTTTTTTTTTTTTTTTAATCTCATATCTTTCATTGGACCACCACCACCTGGCTAGTAGTCTGAGTTCTATAGAGAATCAAAACCAACTTAATTTGTGGAGGCCTACAGAGGCCAAAAGTCAGAGAGTTTGGGACAGATTATTGTGCTTCTAACTCAAACAAAGGTCCCACCTAGTTGTAAATCAGAGTTCTACTCTCTCAAGGCTATTGTCAACAGGTGTGGCTAATTGCCAGAACTCATGCTCCTAATATAGGCAAGTAGTTGGTTCCTACCTAACACAAAAGTCTAAGAATCCAACTAAGTTCCAGTTCTCTTTATGGAAATAACTTGGGATTTCACCCAGGGAGTGGTTTGCCTATAGAGTGTTTGGTCTAGGCAGGTGAGTATAGGACAGGAGCAACAAAAGTGCCCCATGACTTTCAATTTGTATGTTAATGCAGTCCTTTTGTTCTACTCCTACCTTTTGAAATCAGGGGTCTATTAAGTGGTTGGAAATTAAGCACAGGTGAAATTTTAGTACTCACTGAAATTCCCTCCTGATACTATCCTATGTGTTTCTGCATTTTATTATATTTGTTTACATCTTTGTATTCTTTATTATGTTTCTAAATTCCCAAGCCTCCACTCTGGAAGAAAGGTAATTTTGTCAAGGCTGGCCCCCAATATTAATTGATCACACAATTATTAAGGTTAGCAACTCTAAATATACACATGGACCTAACAAGTTGGAAAACTCCGGGACAGATGAACTTGATATTCATACCCAAGACTGTCTCTATGTAGAGATTCTTCTTCCTTAGAGAGCATCATTCTCTAGTTCCATCTAGACTTGTACATGATTCTATGAAGCCCCCTCACTGTCTTAGGGTCAATATTCCTGTGAAGAAACACAATGACCAGTATGGGATGGTAGTGCATGTACTTGGTTTGTTTTTAAATTCTTTTCTTATATTTATTTATTTATTATGTATACAATATTTTGTCTGTGTGTATGTCTGCAGGCCAGAAAAGGGCATCAGACCTTATTACAGATAGATGGCTGTGAGCCACCATGTGGTTGCTGGGAATTGAACTCAGGACCTTTTTAAGAATAGGTAATGCTCCTAACCACTGAGCCATCTCTCCAGCCCTAGTGCATGTACTTGGGAGGCAGGGGCAGGTGGATCTCTGTGGGTTCAAGGTCAGGTATACCAAACAATCCTACCGACCAGGCAGTTATAGGCAGATCAAATTTAACTATAAAGGATATGTTAAACAAACAGAAATGGATGGAAAATACCCTCAGAAGTAGATTGCATACTGCTTTTTAACCTTGAATTTTCTTAACGCTAATGAGAAAGGAACAACAACAGAAGAGAGACACTGTTTAATAGAAAAAAACTTCTGAATTAAAGCAGCCAGTGTATTTCAAGGATGTGTTGACCTCAGAATGGAAACCAGGAGATGTACTGCATTGGGGAAGGGGTTTTGCTCTTGTTTCCACAGGAGAAAAAAAGTTATGGATACCATCAAAATTAATAAGAATTCAGTTTGAGAAAAAGAAACCTCTTGGGAAAGAGAAATGACACTCATCCATAGAGGTGACCATTATACAGGTTGTATGGAAACCTAATAATGGTTGGGGCAGGGTTCTGTTCTTGTCTTTGAAGGAAAAATACTCATTTTTAAAAAGTCAAGAGACCCTGGACAGCTAGATGCCTAAAGTGGATCACCAAGCAAAGATAATTATGACTTAAGAGGACAGGTCCACTGCTGAGTAGAATAATAATCATGAGTCACTTAAAAATCAAAGCTGACTTTGGAGTTGGATGATGGTTCTACCCTTCTCTAAATCCAAGCAAGTTGTTAAAAGAAAAATTCAGAATTTATATCTCATGTCAGGAGCAATCTGGTATGTGTCAGAAAGAAGAAAGAATTTAGAAAAAAATTTACTTTTCTCCATACTTATTTTTGTCTATATCAACCTTTCATTGAATATATGTCTATATAAATAATGTTTAAATTTTCCACAATGAGCAACAAATTTTCCTGCAGTAATCTTTGAAGTTTTCAAGAAGATGGGGCCCCACAGCAACAACTCCAACTGGTTGATATGATGTCATGATGTTGATAAGATTGGTTTTGGGTACCAGCTGCTCAAGATGGTTCCAACTTGGTTGCTTAAATGGGACACCTTCTTCCAACATTCTGGCCAGAACTTCAAATAGGAACCTCAGAAAAACCCTAGCAAATACTCAGAGACTATTTACAATTAGACCAGTCAGTAATCTTGAAACTTAACCATCATTTTACTTTTACAGAATCCCATAGAAAGAACATTGCCCCCGTGAGAGCTGGAAGTAATTCTAGAAGATGATGTCCCCTCTATCAACAAAGTTTGTTTTAAGGGTTAGGAACATCAATTAGGTGTTGATTATAACTGGTACAGGGTTGGGGTGGAATTTCTGTGGGCTCAGGAATCTCTCTGAAAAAAAGAAAAAAGGGAAATTAGATGGGCTAATAGGTATATCAGTATGAACTTACTTATATTATTAATAATAGTAAGTAATAGAGTGAATGCATGTGAGTTATTATTTATAGGCAATTTACATAGGCATAGATTCTTTTTATTTATTTATTAAAGATTTCTGTCTCTTCCCCACCGCCGCCTCCCATTTCCCTCCCTCTCCCCCAAGCAAGTCCCCCTCCTTCTTCAGCCCAAAGAGCCATCAGGGTTCCCTGCCCTGTGGGAAGTCCAAGGACCACCCACCTCCATCCAGGTCTAGTAAGGTGAGCATCCAAACTGCCTAGGCTCCCACAAAGCCAATACATGCAGTAGGATCAAATACCCATTGCCATTGTTCTTGAGATCTCAGTAGTCCTCCTTGTCTGCTATGTTCAGCGAGTCCGGTTTTATCCCGGGCTTTTTTCAGACCCAGGCCAGCTGGCCTCGGTGAGTTCCCGATAGAACATCCCCATTTTCTCAGTGTGTGGGTGCACCCCTCGTAGTCCTGAGTTCCTTGCTTGTGCTCTCTCTCCATCTTCTCCTGATTTGGACCTTGAGATTTCTGTCCGGTGCTCCAATGTGGGTCTCTGTCTCTGTCTCCTTTCATCACCTGATGAAGGTTAATATTCAGTAGGATGCCTATATGTTTTTCTTTGGGTTCTCCTTCTTATTTAGTTTCTCTAAGATCACGTATTATAGGCTCAATGTCCTTTGTTTATGTCTAGAAACCAAATATGAGTGAGTACATCCCATGTTCCTCTTTTTGGGTCTGGCTTACCTCACTCAGGATAGTGTTCTCTATTTCCATCCATTAGGCATAGATTCTTATATATTGATACAAATTCAAATTATATTTGTTATATTGAATACACTCCTGTTTCTGTTTACAATATTTGTTCAATTAGGCAAAGTTATTTTGTCATATTGTATAATTGCATGCTTCTACCTCTGCTTAAGGCATTTTGCATACTGATGCAATTTTAGGATATATTTATTATATTGTACTATACATTTCTACTTATGATCAAGATACTTATACATTGTTTACATTTTGAGGTCATTGTCCCCATTTGTTGCAAAGTTGCTTAAAGATTGTTTAATATTCTAATGAAGTCTTCGTCTTTAAGCTATATAGGTATTAAGAATAATAGGTTAATATTCATCTATGTTTTTTGTAGTGATGATGTGAGCAATCCTGCTTTTCATCCCGCCTGGCTCCCACATGGCTAGCTTAGCCCCAGAATAATTACACAGAAACTGTATTCATTTAAACACAGCCTGGTCTATTAGTTCCAGCCTCTTATTGGCTAATTCTCACATCTTGATTAACCCATTTCTAATAATCTGTGTAGCACCATGAAGTGGTGGCTTACTGGGAAGATTCTAACCTGCGTCCATCTCAGAAAGGAGAGCTATGGCATCTGCCTCACTGCCCTCTTCCTCCCAGCATTCTGTTCTTTCTTCTCTGCCTACCTATGTTCTGACCTATCAGGCCAAGCAGCTTTCTTTATTAATTAACCAATGAAACAACAAATAGGTAGAAGACTCACCTACATCATTTTCCATTTTTCTGTTTAAACAAAAAAGAAAGGCTTTCATTTTAACCTAGTAAAATTATATATAACAAAACAGTTATCAAGCAAGAATTACAGTTACAATATTTAGATAGATTTTATCATTGATCATAATTAAGGAAAACTATAACTATCTATTTTTCAACTCCGTCAAAGACTCCAGAAGGATATCATACTATGTAAGTAAACAAGAAATAAGCAACTTCCAAACTCTAGAAATGACAGAGACATCTCACTGCCTAGACAGTCACCCAAAGTTCCTCTGTACCATTGGGGCATCCATCTTCAGCCTACAGGCCCATAGTATCCATAGTATTCAGCAGACATTTCCATGAAGCAGGAAATTTCAAAGGCAGTTTAGTGACTATCTGCTGTGTCCTGCAGAATGTCTTGCAGACTCTTTCATGAATCAGGAACCCCAAAAGATCATCTCACCTTTAGGCAAGTCCAGCAGTCCTCTCTCTGCGGGTTCTCTGTGTCCAGTTTATGCATCAGTCCAGGCAAGAGCAGTTCCTTGCTCAAATGGCTAACCAACTCCATAAGGAACCTCTTTGATGACCATCTTTCTCAGGAAGTAGCTTGGCACTGCCAGGAGCAAAGTGTCTCATTGTCATGAAAGGTCCTAAGTTATTAAAACATTAAATGCCATATTCTGTAGTCTTTGAAAGATATGAAGAATGCCTATCTAACTGAAATATATCTCTACATATCCAGAAAATCTATTTATCATGACTACAAGCTTGACTATTATCGATGATTATCCATTAACAACCTATATTTCCTAATTATACATTACATTTTTAAATGAACTACACAATCATAATACCTTAATCAAGACCAGAAATACGTATACATATAAAATTGACTTTAAAATCCATACGAAGGCAAATTATTCATATCTATATCATATCCCCCTTTAAATGTAAAAGAACATTTATAAACAATATTTGGGAACATGGGCACAGTTATTTCTCTCCAAACTGCTTCCTGCTGCATGGGGGTGCTGTTAATGTGCCAGGTTCACCTCAGTCAGTAGTTGAGTGAAGTAATTTTTTGAAGGTGTAGGCGGGTCTTTTATTTATCTGTTGTTTCATTGGTTAATTAGTAAAGAAAACTGCTTGGCCTGATAGGTCAGAACATAGGTAGTTGGGGAAGACAGAGCAGAATGCTGGGAGGAAGAAGGCAGTGAGGCAGATGTGATAAAGCTCCCACCCAAGATGGACGTAGGTTAGAATCTTCCCGGTAAGCTACCACCTTGTGGTGCTACACACATTAATAGAAATGGGTTAATCAAAATGTGAGAGTTAGCAAATAATAGGCTAGAGCTAATGGGCCAGGCAGTGTTTAGATGAATACAATTTGTGTGTTATTATTTCAGGGGCTAAGTGAGCTGTGCGGGGGCCAGGTGGGATGGAAAGCAGTCCTGCTTGCCTCATCACTACAGTTTGTCATACTTATAGTTAGACTAATCAGGTTCTTTAGATACATAGAGATTGTATTCTACATAGATATGTTTTATTGCCACAAGACACAATTGCTCCTGGCAACACCAATTCCTGAGAGAATGTTGAGCACCAAAGACACTCCACTTAGAGCTTGTTTTCTTCTTGGCACAGTTGCCTTTGAGCAAAGAACCACCCAGGCCTTGACCACTGACAAAATGCATGGTGTCTGGACACGACAAGTGGGATACAAGAAAAAAGACTGCCAAATCTTTCCCAGACAGGGTAAGATGGTTTTGAAAAGTTTCCTGCCTCTGAAAATGGTCTGTCAGTTACTCTAGGCCTTAGCCAAAGTTAATTGTTCCAACATTGCAAATGAGACTTTGGGTGATAACCCAGGTAGCCAGTTGTCTCTGTCATTTTCTCTGCACATTTTAGAAGTTGATTCATTGCACTTCTTGTTCATTCAGGTAATATTATTTCCCTTCTCATGTCTTCAATGGGGTTGAAAACTGGATAGTCATAGTTACTTTCCTCTCAGGACTTGGTCAAGCGCCTTTCTTTCTTTCTTTCTTTCTTTCTTTCTTTCTTTCTTTCTTTCTTTCTGGATTTTTGAGACAGGGTTTCTCTGTGGCCAAACTATTTCTAATACAAGACTTAGACTCCTTAAAATAGTAAAATTATCGAAACATTTAGCATATATTTTTTTGCTTGATACTGGTTATATTATGCTGGTTATAATTCTAATTTTTATACTTGGTATTTGTTCTTATTGTATATAGTTTTGTATTAGGCTTAAAACTCTCTTATTTAAACAAAAGGGGGAGGTGCTGTAGGAATTTCTTCAGCCAGTAGCCTTAAGATATCAGCCTACTTGAGCATGGCCTCTTATACTATAAATGCTGAAGTAAAGTGTGTGCTCGCTCTCTCTTCTGACTGCTGAATTTGGCTCTTGTTCCCTGTTTGTGCAGAGGACTGTGATCTGTGAGTCTACCCCTAAATAAATAACCCCTTTTTTTATACTCAATTCTGAGCTAGTGTGGGATTATTTTGCAACTTCCATCTTCAACTTGGAGGACACTTGCAATAAACATGCTAGAGTCTGGGACAGGAGAGTCCTCCAAACTCCCAGAATCCAGTTTTTTTAAATAAGTTTAACAGCATACAACATTGTACCAATGTAGTGTACATTGCATTCAATCTAGGAGAAATTAAGTTGTGATACATCCTATAATAATACAATAATATGAGATGACTGAAATGTGCTAAATGATAGAGTATGATTAATCATGTCATTAACTCTGTATTTCATGGATAAGGCACATCCACAGGACAGGAATTTGGGGGAAGAAGAAATAGAGCAGTATAGGAATAGGGGGATCAGGAAAGGGAATGGGGAGGAGGACAAATAAGAACAGAGTATGGGAGGATGGCTCAGAGTTTAAAACACATCCTGCTTTTGTAGAGGACTGGGATCAGTCTCAAAACCACTTGCTACTCCAGTTTCAGTTCAGGATCTAGTGCCCTCTTCTGGCTTCCAAGGGTGTTCTACTCATGTGTACACCTCCTCTCACATACCCATAATTAAAAATAGTAAAAATAAATCTTCACAAAAGTAGAATTGCTTTCTACACTAGTTTGAAAAACAAATTAAAATAATATTCACTTGTAAGCAACAGCTCTACAGTTGTGGAAATCACAGTGTCTGCTTTGTGGACATGGAGTTCTTTTTGGACTGGTGACAGCTAGATCAGATTATGGTGGTAGCTGAGTATCATTGAGAATTTATTCAGTGTTGTTGAATTACATACTTCAAAGTGCTAATAGTTAAATTTATGATTTATGAGCTATAGTCCAGCAGGAAAATGACACATAAAACAACACATAATCTTTATAGCAGAAGGAGATTCACATTAATTACTTTTCTGTTGCTCTGATAAAATATCATGACTAGATGCAACTTATAGACTAAGGTTTGCTTTTACTTATGGTTCCAGAGGGTTAGATAATCCATAATTGAGAGGACATCCTGACAGCAGGTTGTGGGACTAAGATGCCCACCAAGAAGCAGAGGCATTGAACCAGACATGGGTCAAGACTATAAATTATCAAAACCCACCTTCAACGACCTACTTTCTCCAGAAAACCTCCCATGTCCTAAAAGTTCCATAATCTCTTCCCAAATAATGTCACCAAATGGGGACCAAGTATTCAAATATACAGGTTTATGGTAGTTCTCATTGAAACCACCGTAGAGGTGCACCATGCTTCAGAGGTCACAGCAATTAAACATTGCTTCCTTGGTGAAACTTTAAAAAAATAACTTTTTATTTATGTATATGTGTGAATGCATGCCCCCCTTCTCTCTCTCTCTCTCTCTGTATTGTGTACACGCAAGCATGTGTCACCACAGAAGCTGTAATATTGTGTCAGATCTCCTGGTGCTGGGACACTACACAACAGACAGTTGTGAGCCACTCATTATAGTTGCTGGGAATCAAACTCAGGTCCTCTGGAAGAGCAGGCAATGCTCTTTACTCCTGAACTTTATCTCCACTCTCTTTGATAAAATTTCTAAAATAAACTTTGGTTAATAATTTTCCTAAGTGTGGAGCTTGTGTTGTACATCTGCCTTTCTACCCAGGATGCAGTATGGCATCTTATGTTCCTGTGCAGTAGGGGGCAGATGTGGAGCACTGATGAGTTATTTCTACCACAAGTACTCTTGATCCCATGTCTTATTCTGAAAAATGAGAATGCCACTATATTGGATGATCCTCACAACAACCTGAGAGGTGGTGTCACAATGTTTTCACCTTGAAGAATATGGGATGGAGGCCATTGGTAAATATTTTCCCCATGTCTCAAGGGGAAACTGGAGAATTTCTTCTAGTGAGCATTAGTATCTAGACATGCAGACGTTTTCAGGCTAGGATTTGTTGTCAGGAGAGAGGAGAAATTGAGGAAGGAACAAAAGGGTGGGGATGAGGAAAAAGAAACGACATGAACCGGTCCACAGAGAAGGGTTAAGAGGAGCCATAGTGTCTTACAGAAACGAAGAAGCCAGAAGGAGGAAGTTTGGGGCAATAAACCATAGCCTTACTCCGGGAAGGAGGCCAGCATCCCTCTGCAAAGCACATTTTTTCAGAGTTGTCACATTGAACAAATTTCCTCTCTGTTTTTCACTACCACTTCTGTCCTTCTATTTGTTCTATTGAGAACAAGTGCTTGAACCTGGATTGCGAGGGGTTTGGGGTCCTGACTGCAAGCCCCACAACTCTGGGAACAACCAAGTGTGATTTGATAAGAGAAAGCAAATAAATGAGAAAGGAGCAGTTGATGAAGCCCTCATGCTGAGCCCCGATAACCTGTTTTTTCCTTTCTTATTCCTCTTCATCCCTCCAGGCTCATGTCCAGAATGAAGTGTTTTCCTTGAAACACCGATGTGTATCTTCTTCAAAATACCTTCAGGGTTTGGAGGATTCTGGCCATGGTAAGGGCTACACAGTGCTGTGTAGACACGTGGCAGGATGAAGGAGGGAGGGAGACCCTATGGTGTTTCTCTCAGATGGATGACCAGCCCTCAGCCTTCCTCACCTGAGGGGTTTATTTCCTGACTTATTGAAATGCGCACCATTAAGTCATATGTCCATGGACCTGAGAAAGAACTCCTTTCTATTTAAAGTGTCAACAGTCTTGTTCCCACTACTGCCTGTGCCCCAGCCCTAAGAAGATGAAGACCAACCTCCTGAGGTGGTCAGTTCCTCCTCCTGTGGGGCTGTTAGTGCCTTTGTCTCTGAGAAGACAAGGCCAACAAAGGCCACACCCTGCGTGTCTGTTCATCAGACTGCCTGCACAACAGTAGTTAGTGAGAGAAGATACCATGGCTCTCACCCTCATGGTCCTGTTTAGCCTCAGTGAGATGAGAAAAGGGGAAGGAGTCACCTACGTCAAGGAGAGACCCCACTCCAAGACCGGATCTGGCATGGGAGGAGAATCCAAGGGCACAGGAGGCTCTTGGTAAAAAGGGATCTCCTCAGCTTTAAGGATGAACTTCTCACAGGACAATCTCTTTCAGGGCTGAGTCTGGGCTACAAGAAAGCAGTATTGGTTGGTGAGTGTATTCCCAGTTGTCTCAGATACCTTCACTGTACTCGGGACAATGTGTCATACCAGGCAGAGGGGATGGGGAACAGTAGATGTGGGCTGATATTGGGGAAGGCTGGACAGTTCTGAGCTTTCAAACAATGATCTGAGAAATGAGCATCCTAGTAACTAGCTTCTGGCTTCTTTTCCGGGACATGCTATGTGTTCACCATCTGGGCTGAACCAGATTCTGTGATCACTTGGGGGACAACTATGAGCATCTGGTGACAGGGTACCTTTGAGGCTCTTGAGTACCATCTGGAAAGAGAAGGAAGCCCATCATCCTTATGCAGACAGACTTCATTGGCGCACAAAAACAAGGTAAATTTCACTATTTCATTTTTATCAGATCATCACGCAGGGTGGTATCATTGTTACTATCTGAGCCATGCTGACTGTTCAGAGCACAGTGACCCCCTGGAGGTGGTGTGACAGCTAAGGGGACACTCATGGATCCCAGTCCCCAGATCTGCCCTCTAGAAAGGGTATTCTTTCAGGAATGTTTTTTTTTTTTCTCACAACCCAGTCCTTGTGGAAGAATTTGTGAATCAGTTTGTAAGTTTACACATTCTGGCCGCCTTCTCCTTCCTCCTCTGCCTTCCTTTTCCTCCTCCTTCTGCCTCTCCCTCTTCTATTTATTCTCATTATTGTTGTCTTTTTGAGACAATTTCTCTCTATTATACAGCTTTGGATGTCCTGGAATTTGCTATATAGACCAGACTGGCTTTGAAGTCACAGTTCCACCTGCTTCTACCTCCTGAGTGCTGGGATTAAAGGCTTGTGCCATCACACCTGGCTGCCTTCTTCTCTTGTAGGATTCTACAGAAAACCCACCATCTCTGAAGAAACCTCAGGAGGGAAGATGACAATTCAGTGTGATTCCTCACTGGGATATGATAGGTTTATTTTGACTGAGGAAGGAGAACACAGCCTATCCAGGACTATACATGCACAGCATGTGCCCACTGGACAGTTCCAGGCCCTGTTCTCTGTGGGCCAGAAATAGACGTGCAAATGCTATAGCAATTACAAGATCAATCCATATGTGTGGTCAGAATCCAGTGACCCTTTGAAGCTCCTGGTGTCAGGTGAGGAAGCTCCGTGATTGACACAATAATTTTTGAGGTTTCCTCCATACATTTTTATGAGTCTTGCTTTCAGGGAAACTAAAATGGGATGTGGCTAAATGGGGCCACAGAAAACACACACACACACACACACACACACACACACACACACACACACACACGGGCTGGGGGAGAGGAAGAAAGGAAGGGAAAAATGCTTTTTCAAATTGTAAGATAGGGTCTCTCTATTATCTTTGGCTGGAGATGGAGGAAGAGTGGATGAGGGTGTAGAAGGGAGGTAAGGGGAGGGAACAGGAGGAGAGGAGAGAGGGGAAGTGTGGCAGATATGCAAAATAAATAAATAAAAAAGAACACTGGTTGCTCTCCCAGAGGACCCAGTTTTATTCCCAACACCCACATGATGTCTCCCAACTCTCTGTAACTTCAGTTTCAGGGGATCCAATATCCTCACACAGACACACATGCAGGCAAAGCACCAATGCACAGAAAAGAAAAGTCTATCTTAAGTCATGAAAATAAGACATAAGAAGTCCTCAAGGGAACATTTTGCATCTCATCTGGATAAATACGCTTTTCTGCTTCTTTATTTCCTGGGAACAGTTCAGCCCATTACAGAACAAGTCAGACACTGAAACACCTGACCAAGGAGAAACCTTAGATATGGCAATAGATAGATATAGAAGGTACAGTCTTGTCCATGGGAGGCATGTGCCCCGTGTGAGCATTCTTGTTTCCTCTGACCTTCCTTTGTTGTGATTTCTTTGTACAGTTCCCAAAATCACAGAGTGGAGAATCTCATTCAGATCACTGTGGCTGCTTTGGTTCTGGTGACCCTTGGAGTTCTGCCTTTTTAGGTCTCTCTTAGCCAGAGAAGGAAATGAGACCTTAACGGTTATATTTAAACAGAAAAAGGGAACTCACACACTGGAGGGGGAAGTGAGGATAACCTAATGGAGGAGTATAAGCAAAGTACACTTATAAAAACATATATTTTGAAACCTGTTCTCTTATATGGTAACACAATTAGTAAAATAAATAAATTCAAAATGGAGCTATCTAAAAATTTTGTACTTTCTATCTAGGTTCTTATGCAAACATACTGATGTCAAGATCACAAACACACTCATGTTTGTGAAATTCATACCTATAATCACCAAGCAATGGCAACTGCCTAAATAGATGTCATCACATGAACTTATTAACAGATAAAACTGGAGAGTATTTCACCTCAAGACCCATTTCCATTAGTGCAGGGTCAACCAAGTGCAGGATGACTTTCTTCATGCCTTCTCCTGTTGGGAGTTAAGAGCATAAAGCCCTATGATTTTCAGCAGAACATTTGATCTGACCCATCTATTTGTAACTGAGTCACATTAAATAGGTGGAAATCTAAAAACAAATCATCAGAAAATGAAAGAGTGAAGATAGGCTTATTGTACACAGCAAATGAGGAGAGTTATTGGTTTTTGAAGAAAGGAGGTATAGGATTTTATGCAGGGAGCCCATACATTTTCATGTCAAAAACAGTTTTAGGACTGTGCAGCTTCTTGATGTAAGGTCAGAATACAAGAAAAAAAGATTGTACATATATTTTGGGCAGCCCAAGAAGATCATGGAATGGAACATATGACTCAAAATCTGCAACAGCCATCATAAGCTCTTTGGGACATAGTCACCTTGCAGCACAATAATAACGGAAGAGAGCCTACATGTAGATATGCTCAGTGTGTGTCATTATGATGGTCGCTGTCAACCTGGAAACAACCTAGACGCCCATCAACTGAAGACTGGATAAAGAAAATGTGGTACATTTACACAATGGAGTACCACACAGCAGTAAAATATAATGACATCATGAAATTTGCAGGCAAATGGATGGATCTAGAAAAAACCATTATTAAGTGAGTTAACCCAGACAAAGAAAGACAAATATCATATGTACTCACTCATAAGTGGCTGTTAAACATAAAGCAAAAAAAAAACCCTATAGTCCATAACCCCAGGGAATCTAGACAACAAAGAGGACCCTAAGAGAGACTTACATGGATCTACATAGGAAGGAGAAAGGAGAAAAAGACAAGATCTCCTGAGTATATTGGGTGATGGAGTTATGGAAGAGGGTAGAAGGGAAGAGGGGAGGAAAAGAGAGGAGTGAAGAAAAATGTATAGTTCAATAAAAATAATAAAAAATGATGATCTCTGTCAAAAAGAGAAACACCTCTAAGCAAGCTTACTCGGAATGAATCATACATATAGCAGACATGAACACTGGGGATTCTCAGACTATGTTATAAAAGAGAGGCAGGAAAGACTTTGGGCATGCTTGGCAATCTTTACAATTTTATCTTTGTGCAGGAAAGACACTTTGAAGGTGTTTTAATACAGAAGCTTTCTTGCAATGTTGTCAGACTCCTTCAGTGGTTAACAACAGTGTAAAAATTCACCTTGCATTAACTAAATAAGTTCTAGAAATATATTGTATGGTTGACAAAAGGGTTTAGTGTAATTAGACAACTGCAATCATAGTTGGTGGTAGATACCTTGTATACCTAGTACCATTTTACTCAAGACACTGAAGTCAAAGAGTCTCTTTAGGTCATGAGTTCAAACCCACCATGAAGAACTAAGTGAGACCCCATTTCATAGAATATTCTCCTAAGAGAGTAGATATCAACATCTTGTTATTTGATACCTGTTTTCTTTTTAAAGATTTATTTATTTATTCATGTACTTTATATGCATGCATAATTTTATGCCAGAAGAGGGTATCAGATACCACTAGAGATTATTGTGGGCCACCATGCAGTTCTTGGGAATTGAACTGAGGACCTCTGGAGGAGTAGTCAGTGCTCTTAACTGCTGAGCCATCTCTGTAGCCTCTCAACATCATGTTATTACAAAATATGTAGCAACAGGAAGTGAAGGCAGTACAAGGAAACTAAGGGAAATCAGATATGTTTATGATATAGGCTATATATACTGATAATTTTATAAGAAACATATATATCTAATCACATCAAATTGTTGATGTTAAATATGTATTTTTTAAACTTATTTACTTCAAAATTATTTTTAGGTGTGTGTATGTGTGTGTGTGCATGTGAGTATATGC